>CM055269.1:40404452-41604452 GCA_029237695.1 Conchocele bisecta
CCAAGCATAGACACTTGGATAACATAATTATACCCACTTTTTTGTAGACTAGATGGCCGTGGCCTGCATGTCGCGCCTTGGGGCGAGGCATGGACACTAAAAAAAAGAAAATATAGTAGATGGAAAAACTTTAACCAAAAAAACTTTAACCGGACACACGGACGAACGGACGGACATATGCCAAAATGCCGACGATATCGCGCTTTCCGCAAGCAGGTGTGACAATGATGATAAACACCCATGTGAAGTATCAAGGTATTGGGTGAAGCAGTTGCAGAGATATAGTACACGAAAAAACTTTTAACAAAAAAATTCAAAGCAATTTGAACTTGACATAGGGCACAGGATCGCGCTTTCCGCAAGCAGGTGCGACAATGATGATAAACACCCATGTGAAGTATCAAGGTATTCGGTGAAGCAGTTGCAGAGATATAGTACACGAAAAAACTTTAACAAAAAAATTCAAAGTAATTTGACCTTGACATTGGGCACAGGATCGCGCTTTCCGCAAGCAGGTGCAACAATGATGATAAACTCCCATGTGAAGTATCAAGGTATTGGGTGAAGCAGTTGCAGAGATATAGTACACGAAAAAACTTTAACAAAAAAATTCAAAGTAATTTGACCTTGACATTGGGCACAGGATCGCGCTTTCCGCAAGCAGGTGCGACAATGATGATAAACACCCATGTGAAGTATCAAGGTATTGGGTGAAGCAGTTGCAGAGATATAGTATAACGAAAAAGAAAAATTTTAACCAAAAAACTCTAACCAGACGTACGTTAAAAAGTTAACGTTGAAAATGGCTAAGTCAATTACGTAGAAATAATAGGTGAAGGTAAAATAATGGTCACATGTTGGATAGTTGTATGTGGTAGGCACCCCTTGGTTATGAAGCTGTGAAAGTTTGGTGGTCCTAGGTGGTACAGTACCAAAGAAATGGACTTAAACACGAAAACTTAACATTGTAAACGCGAAAACTTAACATTGAAAATGGCTAAGTCGACTGCACGGAAAAAATGGGTGAAGTTAAAATAAAAAGTAACATGTTGGATAGTGATATGTGGTGGGTACCCCTTGATTATGAAGCTGTGAAAGGTTGGTGGTCCTAGGTGGTACAGTACCAAAGAAATAGATTTAAACACGAAAACTTAACATTGTAAACGCGAAAACTTAACATTGAAAATGGCTAAGTCGACTGCGCGGAAAAAATGGGTCAAGTTAAAAAAAAAGTAACATGTTGGATAGTGATATGTGGTGGGTACCCCTTGATTATGAAGCTGTGAAAGTTTGGTGGTCCTAGGTGGTACAGTAACAAAGAAATGGACTCAAACACGAAAACTTAACATTGATTGTGGACGCCGCCCGCCCGCCCTTCGCCAATCCAATAGCCTGGATTTTTTTCAAAAAAACCTGGCTAAAAATGACCCAGTCAGTGGCAACCAAAATGTAAAACTGAATGTAAAGTTTTATGTGGGGTCCAGTTACAGGAAAGGCAATATTTGATTTTCTAGTGCTACTACAGATACATAGAGAGAGAGAGAGAGACGGGTGACTTGTTATATAAGGCATTATGCAATTACGTTTACCAGGTATGCCTTTGAATTCGAGCGAGACACCGGGACAATTGTTCACCAGCCAATCACGGCAAAACTTGCACCAAAGTTCTCATGCTACTAGTTTTTAATTTCTTGCTATATTTGAATGATTTCTTTTGTAATAACAAGATTAACCTTTTCACGATTGGATAAACTACTTTTAAGCAAGAAACATGTACATTTTTTGTGTCATATCCTAAATATTATAACACCATCAGTATTGTATTTTAGCTGTTGCATGTTAAATTCCCATAGGAAAATAATTTTTTCGCAATAAAATCAATATTTGATGGAATTTTATCAAATAGTTTTATTATTTTGCTATTGATGAAAAAGTAAAGACATTTAAATATGTAAACATTTTCCAAGTGTGTGGGCTTGTGACCTTGAATCTGGCATTAGCAGGGCGGCACGAATGTGAATTTGTCATTGGTGCAATGTGTGTGTGAAATGTGAAGCAGATCCGAGCAAGGAAATAGAAATTACAATGATTTCTCAGAACAACCTGACTCCAATATACCCCCCACAACTCGTTACGGGGTATAATAAGTGTAAATTGTGTCACTATTCCATCAGTTCTAACTAGATTGGTCAGTAGCGAGGCATACGGGATATCCCCCGCGTGGGCCCATGTACCCCTAAATATGAAAAACAAAAAGAAAATCCCAGTATGTGGGCTTGTGACCTTGATTCTGGGCACGAACGTGAATTTGTCACACGGTGGTAGAGGTCCATTGGAGCAATGCATGTGTGAAATGTGAAGTAGATCCGAGCAAGGAAATAGAAGTTATAACATATTTCTCTGATGTTAAGTTTTGTAAAGAGACTAAGTATTTGACCTTGACCTTGGGATCAGTGGGGTTGAACGTCGTGGTGGATTTGGCATAGCATGGTAGTAGAACCTTACAGGAATGCATGTGTGAAATATTAAGCATTTTAGATGAAGGAAATAGAAATTACAACATATTTCTCTGATGTTAAGTTTTGTAAAGAGACTAAGTATTTGACCTTGACATCAGCGGGGGTTGGACGGTCATGGATTTGGCACAGCATGGTAGTAGAGCCTTACAGGAATGCATGTGTGAAATATTAAGCATTTTAGATGAAGGAAACAGAAGTTGTAACAATATTTCTCTGATGTTAAGTTTTGTAAAGAGACTAAGTATTTGACCTTGACCTTGGAATTAGCGAGGGTTGGATGGTCGTGGATTTGGCACAGCATGATAGTAGAGCCTTACAGGAATGCATGTGTGAAATATTAAACATTTTAGATGAAGGAAATAGAAGTTATAACAATATTTCTCTGATGTGTGAATCAGATCTGATTCGCTACTCTGCACGGGAAGCAGGTCAAAACGCCCCCAAGTCAAAACGCCCCCATTTTGGTCAAATTTCTGGGTACGGACGATACGCGAGTATTCTGCAGTTACTAAGTTACTTCCCGCAACTGGCATTACTGCACCCCATCTTTCCATGTATTTGGCAATGCATTTGCGGAATCCTGAATCAGCCAAACTGACCCATAATATTCTTTTGCAATCTTGAACTTTGTCCCACTACTTGCAGTCGTCGTTGGACAGTTGGCAACACTTTTGTCAACAGCGACGTGTTCATGCTGTTGACGTTTGGCAAGTGAAAGACCATTTTTATGGTTTGTGACTACATTTGATCGTGTTCGCATTATTGTATGCTGAAGACCGATACTGTCAGCTTTCCGCGGTTGTTTGTAATAAATTCTATCTAAATTCAGTCAACATTTGTAAACTGCAGCCCAAAATGTGTGGCCGAGTTTGTTTTGTAAACTGCTTACTGACCATAAACAGCGTAATGGTAATAAGCATTCCCTATAACGGACCATCTGCTTTGGACAGAACGGACCAAATATAAAGCTTAACAAAATGTACAAACTTTCATCTTTTAACTCTTAGTAGATTAATGTTGCCTTAAAATGTGTACATTTTGTCTTAGTGAACATTATTTTTGGATGAATTGAACTCTCTAAAGATGTGTTAATTTGAACTGATGGGACATTGGCAATTCACACCTTCGTTTGTAAGCCAGTCATGAGTAGGTATATTAGAAGAATCAATGACAAACATGCAATTACCGCACGTTTTGACACTACTTTGATATTGTTGGCCTGTTCACCATAATCATTGCAAATAGTTTGTACAGTGGAAACTGACACACCTAAAACAACATCTGTGATCTTATTTTAGATGGGTTCTTGGTCATTTCTCTCCGACAATAATGTATGTTCTTGATTGAAAAGCATACAAATACATTTCAGAATTGCCATGTGCCTGATTTACAGTGGAACATCTCTAAACTGAACACCATGATTGTCATATCGTAACATATTTACAAGTCTTCTTCTTCTTCGTTATTACGACACTCTTTCAAATATGAAGATTTTGTGCCGGCGCCAAATTAAAAAAAAAATCAAGTAAAGTATATAAGTGAGTCAGGTAGCGGGTGCTAATTTAAAGCTATGTACATTTCTAGTGATCTAATGGTGGTAAATGGTAGTGAGGACAGACACAGGTATGAATGTTTTAAAAGCATCCACTGTGTCTGTCTCATGAACAGAGGGTGGTAAAAGGTTCCATTGAGGTCGCCGATAAATGAACATAGTTTTCCATGTTTACAGATGTGCACACTATTAGAAAATGGTTTCCAATGAAATGATCAGGGTTTACTATGATTGCAGACTTAATATAATAAAACGATGCAAATGACTCATCAGGGTTTACTGTGTGTGCCTAAATTATTGCATAACGGATCATATTCTACAATATTTTTCGCAAGAATTACATTATTTTGACCGCAGCTCCAGATATGAATATATTTTCATACACAAACAAATGAGTGCAACAGTGTGCATATGCTGACGATTAGCACAATAGTTCTGTACTTTTTACTCTGTACTGGAGAAATTGTGCTTAGTGAGATATACCCAGTGTAGAGCCTGATCAAATATCATACTCATGTAGCCTGATAACCTATATTGATTAATCGCAAAACCCGTATGCCTCATTTCTCCAGTCCTCGTGTTCGTTACACATAAGTAGCATCATTTTAGCGATATAACATACATTTTAACATGGAAATAATTGAACCATATCGTGTGGTGATTATGTGGGCCCCGGATTAATTTGACTTCATTAATACAACTAAGTTGTAATTAACTTAAGTTCATCAGTGATTAAAATTCCTGTACCACTTTGATCTTAATCACTTAAATAAATTGTTTTATTATATGGCTATTTTTCCTGTATATCGTAACATATAATATAGAAATATATTGGTGGTCCGTTATGTCCAGAAATCTGGTCCGTTCCGTTCGAAATCTGGTCCGTTATGTCCATGTACTATTCCTAGTACATGCACAGCGAAATCAGGACAGTTTGTGTACTAACCAATTATGTGAGACGAAGGAAATCACCCCTTTCAATTTCTCGCCACACATACCATGATATTGGATTCAATCAACAGTCTAAAACAAGTAAGCATAGACGTCACAAGGACAAATGATATTTTGGCGTAAGACAGATTCAATATTATTTCTAAAGGTATCCATTGTAATAAAAGTGAAAAATACATTCTGAACATGTTGCTATTTTAGACTCACACACATATACTGAATATATTCATTCAAGTCTGCTCTATGATGAAAGCAGTACCTACAACACCAATGAGATTGCATGGACCTACGTGGAACGCGTCACCAATAATGAATGACTTTTTAACAATCGTCCAAGAGTGCATATACAACGTGTATATAGCGATGTAAAATGCAAAGAGGAAATGTCGCCAACAACTAAGGCAAGAAGAGGCAGAAAGCAAAACAACAAACAAAACTTCAAAAGAAAGCATGCTCCTTCACGGTAAATGGCCAGACAATCACAGATGATGCTCAGCAACGTTCAAAGCTGGCTGATTATTATGAAGATTTAGCCATGCCAAAAAATACTGGAGAGTTTGACCAGGAATACGTCACAGAATGCGAAGCTAGTGATTTTAAGGACATCACTATAATTGAGATACGAAATGCTATATAGTCACTCAATAACCCAAACTCTGTACTGTAGATGCGTACGAATTAACGGCAGAACACTTCAAACATGCTGGTGATGCAATACATGTACTCTCTTTTATCGCTGTTTAATTTTTCAATATGTATATAAAGTAAGGTGCTTTGTCAGCTCAATTCAAGACAGGCGTCATCACGCCAATTCCGAAAGAATCATACCTTGCTAAACAACTATATACAGAGGCATAACGGTAACAACAGTACCAGGAAAAGTATTTGCATATACAATGTTGCAGAGACTTCAAACATTGGTCCACGAATCAAAATCTGTGTTACACTTGGATTCACCAAAGGGCTTTCATCAATAATGGGCACCTTACTCGTCTCCGAGATGGAATGTGATGATAGATCCAATGACAAACCGTTGTACTTATAGTGTTTAGAGATGTAAAAAAGCATTCGATGTGGTAAAGCATAACATTCTTCAACAACTGCAAGCTATACCACATTGGAACAGATGGAAATATTTTAAAAGTACTAGCTGATCTAGCATCTAGAACCCAAAATAAAATGGAAGGGAGAAATTAGCCATGCTGGCATGCATTCAAGATTTGTCAAGGACTTCGACGTTAAAAACAGGACACTGCCACCACCCGGCTAACTATGTTCCAGCATATTGGTCGTGTGCACATAGTTAACCCCATTTTTTCTTGGGTATTTTTTACCAGGTGCAGATCAACTTGGGTTACCTCGTCCCCACCATACCATAGTTATAATTTCGATTACATTGATCATTTTATGTGTGTATATACACCCTTGTTTAGTACTGAACTTATAGTTTTTATAAATAATGCTTTAAAATACATATTCCACCATCAATCTACACATATTACCATCTATTTGAAATATAAATGATCAATTGTTATTTCAGTCACCATTGATAATTAACTAGTCATAACCTGCCTGACAGTAATTCCATGTATTGCACTCACGCTTATAGTGGAGAAGAATTCATATAAGCTTTTCAAGCTTGTTTTTCCAATCCACACACTATTTAATGCTTGTATCGTACCATGTATTGTTCCTTTACATGACTTATAACTTAATAAATATTGTTTAAACTAACTTGGGTGTGTTGGAACAATGCTCTCGCAGTCGTTGTGGCTGTAGACGGATTGAGGCGATAAATAAGCGCCTGAATTACAGACATACAACAACAACAACATTTTTGCAAATATCTGTAATAAATTGGTGCGATAACAAGCTAGGCCACAGGCTCATTGTTTGTTTGTTATCGGAAAGAATTTACTAAATATATGGCCCTAAATTCCCCCCCTGGCACAAAAAAAAAATGCATTTGGCTAATGGTAACGCTCCGGGTCACCCGTGGGGTACAGCCTGTCACAGGCATTTCACCATTTACCTGGATCTGTTGGACCTTAATTTAAGCACACATGCTTATATATATCCCTCTGTTTAGTTTTAACGTATCTTCCGTTACAAACACTAATTTTTAAACTATATACAAACACATGTGGGTGTCTGTGGCTTCGACGTGTAGAATAACGTATTTAATAATATCGTATAAATTATAATGTCACTATTGTTGTGATATGGTTTAAACATGGAGAGAAAACTTTTTCGTTCAAACAAATTTTCTTCATTCAGGAGCGACTTAAACATCGTTCAGGCGCTTTCAGCATTAACTGTTCTTTCAGATAGGCTGTTTCATGAGTCCACTACTCTTAGTGTATTTAGTCTCTGGGTTGTGTGACAATGTTTTTTTGTTTTTTTGTGTCGTTGAACATATCCTGCCATTTCATATCATCCAAACCGTGCACAGCTTTAAAGCTATTATTTGGCGTGTTTCGGCTTTCATCAGTATAACTATACTGTATATGTATGTACAAGGCTTCTAACTTTGGTCGGACACTACCTCGTATCATAACAAAATAACTTGTTTAAAATTGTAATTTTCTATGCATTCTGTATTTCTGCAGGATAATGTTTGTTATGATACAAGGTTGTGTCCGACCTAGGAAAAGCAGCTGTAATTCGATATTCTTTGCATCATTATGTTCTAACTATGCTATTTTAGCAAGATAATAGTAATTCTCAAATGAACATGTCACTTTCTGCCAAAATATTCACATTGGCGTTGATAAAATCGCGGAATTTGTTACGATACGAGGTCGTGTCCGACCAAAGTTAGAAGCAGTGTTCTTATATATAGAGTTATACCAATGAAAGCGGAAACACGCCAAATGCCAGTGACCTCTGATATCGAAGTCCAATGCTCGGGGCCACGAGCCTATCCAGCCATCCCAGTGCGGTCGTTTTGTGTTTTTTTTATGGTAGCATGTATCCTCAGGTCTTGTAAATTTGTTCCTTCTCATAAAATTTGTGCACTACTTTAAGTGCATATATTGACACCATATGACAAAAGTAAAAGTTGTAAAATTTTCACCAAATTGTGATATTTGATCAGAAAAAATACATTTATGAGAAAAAAAATCTTAAAAACATGCAACAATGCACTACATCGTAAAAAATAATACTGACACGCCTTCAGTACGTATTTCTGAAATGTGTATAATGCCATGTTGTATTGTGGGCCGATGGCCTATATTATGAAAAATAAAACATTCCACTATGGGAAAAAATTCTGAGTGTGTCTGCTAAATGTAAACAAAAATCATGGTCATTTTGAAAATATAGCTCCTCCAAACATAATATAGAGTAAAGAGCATGATAACCTCCTTTGCAGATGACAAAAGAATGGAATGAAAAAGTCTTCTGGTCGTCACAGAAACAACTGGCCGATCAGATGCACACATTTTAGAATGAGATACATTTGAGTGAATGGGCATGTAATGGCTTCATTTAAGAAGAGATAGTTCCATAAATGAAATGCTCGACAGACACTATGGAACCATATTACCTGACAAGCTGAGCCAACCAAAACGCAAGAATATTGTCTGATCAATGTATGACAATGGTGTACCGCAACAACTCTGCCACCATTTACATCTGAGTGACCTACATACATGTACGCCTAACTAACTTTATGGTCTTGCGAAAACTTGCTGAACTTATAATACATGCGTGTAACCTATAGGCGGGCGCTGCGTATTAGTTCAGATGATGTAAATTGGACTGTCTGCTCATTGTGTTTTTGCAACTTCCCCTACATCCCGACATCTATCTCTTCATACTGCTTCACACCCTCACGGATAATTTTGAGCTGGTGTCAACCCATTCCACGTTGGTCCACCATGGAGTGCTGTAGTGGAACCAGTGCTGAACCATGTTCACATTGGTGCTGAACCATGGTGCTGAACCATGGTGGAGCTTCTACGCTGGCTATGGTGGCGCGGATTACTAACCCATGACAGCAAAATCGATTATCTATATTAGTTGTCACGGAGCACTCTTTGCCGTCATGACACTGCCACCAACCAGCGTGGAATTACCACTACAATAGTGTGGCGTCACAGCGCCATGCTCTAATGTGGCCGGCCACTACATAGAATGGACCCCTTGGACAACTATCCACGCCCTTCCACTCTGAGTGGAAATTTGCAAAACATGCTAAGCTGACTAGTTCTGAATACATAAGTCCAATGCTATACCCCTGATGATACATGTATCACAAATAGTTAGCTGCCACATGTATAGCAAGTGTCACACAGTAACAACTAATCAGATCACAACAAAATTGCAATGGTTAGCTACCAGTGTAATACATCGATATGCATATACTTGTGACATCAGACAATCGTTGGATGAGTTTTAAACCAAGATGAAAATTGTCAGTATTTGGAATTATCAATATCAATAAAACTTCCATGAGCTGTGTTAGATGACCGTATTTATATAGTTTATAGTGGTTAGCGAGAAATTGTTATATCTTCCCATATGGATTCCACCTTAGCATGAGTCAACAGCAAACTTTCTTTTCTTTCCGAATCTGCATTTGTATTAAAAAGGTAATAACCCTAATTATTATCAATTTAGAAATATCCGTGTCTACGATTGGTCAGATGCTGGTCACGTGAAACTCGATATAAATGCATATTGACCTGAGAAAGTTGATTCAAAATGACATACTGACCTGAAGGTGGAGCGACGTTGTGGATTGGCTGAAGTCTCTTTGACGTCATTAAAATCCATAATGTTGCTAATCATATCATGTGATTCACCAGCAATGTCGCTGAACATGATGATTATGAATTGCACTAAAGTGGCGTAAAGTAAGATTAATGGTAATGTTCACTGTGTAAATGGATATTTATGCTACGTTATTGAAAAGGGGACACATATATGGGAATTTCTCAATTGATAATAAAACAGTTATCGCCTTGTCGTATAGGTCAATACATGGTTTTATCAACCTGATAAGTAGTATAGAGGGATTCAAAATGATACCACCTAACGAGGGTATCATTTCTCCACCCTATATACTACTCCACCACCCCCCGAAAAATCAAAAATTGGTTAACGAGGAAATTGTCTCCCACTAAAAATTGGACGTGAAAAAAAAAAAACATAATGTTTTTCAGACAGTAAATTTAAGTATAGAGGGATTCAAAATGATACCACCTAACGATGGTATCATTTATAACCCTCTATACTATTCCCACCACCCCCAAAAAATAAAAAAAACATTAGTTAACGAGGAAAATTGTCCACGAAATATTCAAAATTGGTGTCATAAATACATCATGTTTTTTTCACGTCCAATTGACCAGATAAAACAATAGTCTTAAAAAGGATTTATTTTTGACACCAATTTATGAATTTATTCTAATAAGTTTCTGATTTAAATGTGCCCACGAGTGATAGTTTATATTCCAACACCCCATTTTTCTCCTCCAATATAGATAATTTATTTCGCAGATCAGCAATTAATTCTACCAGCTCTAGTCTACCACGTTCACCTGTAGCCACCTGACAGTGTAGTTGCTTATGTCTACAAAGAGTTTGGGCACTAATGAATTTACAAGGGCATCTGGGGCATTGAAATTGCGGGGGGACACAAGGAATTTTTCTACGTCTCGCTAGATGCCTTCGTAGATATTCTTTACGCGTAAACGTCTTACAACAAGTCTCACACTCCATTATATATGTATATGTTTATGTTTATATTCAATTAGAAGTGAAAAAAACATAATGTTTTCAAGACCAATTGAACATATAATAAGGGTGGCAAAATGGAGGATGTTTTCGGCTACTATGTTCAGCTACCACATGAAATATGTACTCGATGTACGATATTGGAATACCACCATACAGAGCAATCAAGAATCTCAAGAAAGACGAAAAGAATCATTCTACCATTTTTCTGACATTTCTACCGCCGAAGATGAGCGCCGAAAAAAGTATGACAGTTTCAAAAATGAAAAAACAACCAATTGAACATAAAAATTCAGCTATATATAGTTCAGCGTACTTCTCAAAAATGCAAGAAACAACAAAGTTCGCAACAGCAAAAGATATGGGAATACGCTCCGTAGGAGAGCGGACAGACAAACACGTACTACTTCAAAATATACGACAACAACTTGGCAAGCGACATATCCACAGTCTGCTACACCCCAACGATAGAAGTACCAGAAGGATCGGAAAATCTAGCACAGGGAGAGGGAATTCGCACCCATCTGGAACCAGTTTCCGAAGTATTTGTAGACGATATGTATGTATGGACACTACTAGCAGAAAATCAAATCTCCACAACACAAGCAGGATCTAGATCTGTATCCGCGGCAGGACCAATTGCAAAAACAATTCTTTCCAACATTCGTGCCCACGCACACGTAGTAGGACTACCAGATAGCATACAAGTACGCATAGTAGCCACATCCAGATATTTCGGAGACACAACCACACTATATAGAAGAACATGTGCAAAAATTCTAGAGATGGATAGAACCGTTCTAGACGTATTCAAAAGAAAACATCCAACAAACCAAGAACCAGAAGCTATAGTAGTAGCGAAACTAGATGTAGCCAATGTAGAAATAGGGGAACTTTTCGAAAAACTTCCGAACTTTCTAGAAAGCCTTCGACTAGACGGTATAGGACTGTATGCAATAGATTGTACAAGAGACTACGCAGGTACACTAGATAGAAATATTTTGGAAACCCACCTACAAAACAATTGGGAAGGAGATTGCAGTATTCTAGACAATGTAGACAGTGTAGGATCCAACTGTATATCCATTCTAGTTCCAGATCCACCAGTCGGATCTCTTTGGAGAGGAAAATTCTACAACAAATTTGTATGCCAGATGGAATGTGCAGGCGTCCTCGACAGTATGGGGAACAACGTGGCAAACTACTGCGATTGTCCAGATTCTAGACTAGGAAAAACATTGCGCATCCACTAGTACAACAAAAGGGAATATGTAGGGTAGAGGTGTCTCTATACGGAGTACAGGCAGAAGATATTTCTCTAGATCTTGCAAACCAAGCGGTACAACACATACGGAAAATGGGGGATCCAGAAGACGAGAAGCTTTTTTGGGAACAACACTCGAGAAGCAGTGGAAGGCTATAGCGAATTCTATACACTGCAACCTAGTTCTACTATCGAAACAAACAAAAACACTATATGCTATATATTGGGGACACTCGGGACACGAAGGCTATGTGGGGTATACAAAACATACCAAGATCAAGATATACAAACATTGGAAAAAACATATGTACCTCTATGGGTATCTGCATTTGGATTTGTAGGACTCCCTATACACGCGGTAGTATTGGACCAGGACGAAGATGGTGTAGGTACAACCTTGCAAACATATAGAAAAACAGAAGGGGGAACATATCTAGCGAGAAGCAAAGCACCGTTTGGAAGACATACAAAGGAAACTCCAGAACCTAGCGAGGGTATTCGCCCACTAGTGGACACAGAGTTCGTGCGTTGGCAATGGAACAAAAAGTATTGGCACGGGAACAGAACAGATACCATTTCCAATAGAGAAGATAGACACAACAAGAGAAACATGCCTACTATCCACACGAGACAGAATTGCAAGACTAGCAGAAGAAAAACTACTCCTAGTAGAAAACAACTGGAGAGCACACGTAGAAATCAATAGGGAGGCCGCCAGGGAGAGAAAGCGGGAGGAGTGGGAAAAGATAGTTCTACGACAGAAGAGGCCCGAGAGAGGCTGAAGAAGTGTCCGACAGGAAAAGCCCTACTAGAAGAAAAGATAGAAAAACTACGGCAACCACTACACGAAGCTAGTACAGAGTTTCGCAGGCACAAGAAATCTACAAAACTTCTAGACCTATGGGTAGACAGAGACAACCCGTTTGTTTTCCAGCCCACGTGGAGGTACTTGGATTCCAAAACATCCCAAAAACAGAGAAAACATTTGGTGGTACAATTCTAGCGATACAAGCAAGAACACTAGAAGGAGAACCCCATCCAGGACAAGGACCATTCCCGATGATATGTTGGGCACCGAAGCCCCTTTCAGATGTTCTATCCACCCCAGAAATATTGGAGAAATATGCATTTGCAGGAGGATTTGGGAAAGTACACCCATTCTATCTATGTGGGACCACACACTTTCCACTAGAATTTGTAGTAGAAGGATTCTCCAAACCATTCGGGAAACAAGGATATCGTAGAGTACTCCTAGGGAATATTGTAGCTCCCAAAGGAATTGCAAAAATGTTGGAAAAAACTAGACGAGGAGAGAGGGAGAAACAGGAAGAAGCTACAAAGGCGGACACTACCGTAGAACAATTCGACAAGATGGTATTTCTGAGAGACCAGAAGTGGGCACTATGCGAGAAACTAGAAACCCTACCAGTAGACACAGAATTTCGAATATCTGGATATGGAGAGCATTCGTATCGCAAGAAGGATAGGTATATATTGCAAATAGGGGAGAGTCTGTACTGTTCAAACTCATGCGTGGAGGATCAACTAGATGGAAACCCCAAGCTTCTTGAAAGACCCATTCTCATGCGTACACTACAACTAGGCACATCAAAAGCAAAACACAAGGAAATGCGGGTATCCATGTTGCCAGCCTTGTAGACCCCCCCAAACAAAACAACTATGCAACACAAAGAGCTACTCCATGTAGAAAGGGTCGCCAGGGCGTATGGACTCGCTAGGAGTTTTCTTTTTTTCCTCCGGGTTTGGCGGACTGTTTGGTGGGGTGCGAACTGGGCGTCGGGATCTCCATTCTTCCAGATTCTACAAGACTCTAGGGACACGAATGGGAACAGTGGTTTGCAGACCGCGTACGCCACCACGAGAACCCGAGCCACCACTTCGCATTCTCTACGGTTTTCCAAATGTCGTGTACCTCCTGCTCGTCTTTCTTCGGACACTCGGAATCGATAGTTTTTTCAAAACGGCTGGCATCGTCGGAAATTGCGTCCAACAGCCTGCGTTCCAGTGTATCCAACCGGTTCTCCAGGCGTCTCTCCATGTCGGACAAATTTGTTTCAAATTTAGTCGATTCTCCGAACGAGCTGGCGTTTTGCAGATTTTCTAGTAGAGCCGTGGGAAACTCGGTGGAACCAGGTGTGGTCACCCTGTGCACTACGGGGGTAGTAGTTTCTTGTTCTTCGGGCTTTGTACTACGTTCCGCATCGACGGCGTCCCATATTCTTCGAAGACGAGTGGTACGATCCCATATTTTTTCTTCGTGTCGTCCGCAGACTCGACACCTCGAAGATTGCGAATATCTTCTATATCCTGCTCGGATAAATTTGTTTTTGTGGCATTTTGTTTTTGTAGGCGCAAAATAGACAAGCTATATACATATATATATTTGCCCACTGTACAACAAGAAAACTAGGCAAACCCAGGCCAACTAGTAGCCGACCTAGGCCAACTAGTAGTCAACCTAGGCCAACTAGTAGACAACCTAGGCCAACCACCAGTATGCCCGGGCAGACGTAGAAAATACAAAACCGTGTATAGACCTTCTAGAATATTTTTGACTACTATTTTGAAACTTGTGGTGATCGGTTTTGTATTTTCTACCGTCTGCCCGGGCATACTGGTGGTTGGCCTAGGTTGTCTACTAGTTGGCCTAGGTTGACTACTAGTTGGCCTAGGTCGGCTACTAGTTGGCCTGGGTTTGCCTAGTTTTCTTGTTGTACAGTGGGCAAATATATATATGTATATATAGCTTGTCTATTTTTGCGCCTACAAAAACAAAATGCCACAAAAACGAAATTTATCCGAGCAGGATATAGAAGATATTCGCAATCTTCGAGGTGTCGAGTCTGCGGACGACACGAAGAAAAAATATGGGATCGTACCACTCGTCTTCGAAGAATATGGGACGCCGTCGATGCGGAACGTAGTACAAAGCCCGAAGAACAAGAAACTACTACCCCCGTAGTGCACAGGGTGACCACACCTGGTTCCACCGAGTTTCCCACGGCTCTACTAGAAAATCTGCAAAACGCCAGCTCGTTCGGAGAATCGACTAAATTTGAAACAAATTTGTCCGACATGGAGAGACGCCTGGAGAACCGGTTGGATACACTGGAACGCAGGCTGTTGGACGCAATTTCCGACGATGCCAGCCGTTTTGAAAAAAACATCGATTCCGAGTGTCCGAAGAAAGACGAGCAGGAGGTACACGACATTTGGAAAACCGTAGAGAATGCGAAGTGGTGGCTCGGGGTTCTCGTGGTGGCGTACGCGGTCTGCAAACCACTGTTCCCATTTCGTGTCCCTAGAGTCTTGTAGAATCTGGAAGAATGGAGATCCCGACGCCCAGTTCGCGCACCCACCAAACAGTCCGCCAAACCGGAGGAAAAAAAGAAAAGAAAAACTCCTAGCGAGTCCATACGCCCTGGCGACCCTTTCTACATGGAGTAGCTCTTTGTGTTGCATAGTTGTTTTGTTTGGGGGGGTCTACAAGGCTGGCAACATGGATACCCGCATTTCCTTGTGTTTTGCTTTTGATGTGCCTAGTTGTAGTGTACGCATGAGAATGGGTCTTTCAAGAAGCTTGGGGTTTCCATCTAGTTGATCCTCCACGCATGAGTTTGAACAGTACAGACTCTCCCCTATTTGCAATATATACCTATCCTTCTTGCGATACGAATGCTCTCCATATCCAGATATTCGAAATTCTGTGTCTACTGGTAGGGTTTCTAGTTTCTCGCATAGTGCCCACTTCTGGTCTCTCAGAAATACCATCTTGTCGAATTGTTCTACGGTAGTGTCCGCCTTTGTAGCTTCTTCCTGTTTCTCCCTCTCTTCCTCGTCTAGTTTTTCCAACATTTTTGCAATTCCTTTGGGAGCTACAATATTCCCTAGGAGTACTCTACGATATCCTTGTTTCCCGAATGGTTTGGAGAATCCTTCTACTACAAATTCTAGTGGAAAGTGTGTGGTCCCACATAGATAGAATGGGTGTACTTTCCCAAATCCTCCTGCAAATGCATATTTCTCCAATATTTCTGGGGTGGATAGAACATCTGAAAGGGGCTTCGGTGCCCAACATATCATCGGGAATGGTCCTTGTCCTGGATGGGGTTCTCCTTCTAGCGTTCTTGCTTGTATCGCTAGAATTGTACCACCAAATGTTTTCTCTGTTTTTGGGATGTTTTGGAATCCAAGTACTCCACGTGGGCTGGAACAAACGGGTTGTCTCTGTCTACCCATAGGTCTAGAAGTTTTGTAGATTTCTTGTGCCTCGCGAAACTCTGTACTAGCTTCGTGTAGTGGTTGCCGTAGTTTTTCTATCCTTTTCTTCTAGTAGGGCTTTCCTGTCGGACACTTCTTCCAGCCTCTCTCGGGCCTCTTTCTGTCGTAGAAACTATCTTTTCCCACTCCTCCCGCTCTCTCCCTGGCGGCCTCCCTATTGATTTCTACGTGTGCTCTCCAGTTGTTTTCTACTAGGAGTAGTTTTTCTTCTGCTAGTCTTGCAATTCTGTCTCGTGTGGATAGTAGGCATGTTTCTCTTGTTGTCTATCTTCTCTATTGGAAATGGTATCCCTGTTCTGTTCCCGTGCCAATACTTTTTGTTCCATTGCCAACGCACGAACTCTGTGTCCACTAGTGGGCGAATACCCTCGCTAGGTTCTGGAGTTTCCTTTGTATGTCTTCCAAAACGGTGCTTTGCTTCTCGCTAGATATGTTCCCCCTTCTGTTTTTCTATATGTTTGCAAGGTTGTACCTACACCATCTTCGTCCTGGTCCAATACTACCGCGTGTATAGGGAGTCCTACAAATCCAAATGCAGATACCCATAGAGGTACATATGTTTTTTCCAATGTTTGTATATCTTGATCTTGGTATGTTTTGTATACCCCACATAGCCTTCGTGTCCCCAGAGTGTCCCCAATATATACATATAGTGTTTTTGTTTGTTTCGATAGTAGAACTAGGTTGCAGTGTATAGAATTCGCTATAGCCTTCCACTGCTTCTCGAGTGTTTGTTCCCAAAAAAGCTTCTCGTCTTCTGGATCCCCCATTTTCGTATGTGTTGTACCGCTTGGTTTGCAAGATCTAGAGAAATATCTTCTGCCTGTACTCCGTATAGAGACACCTCTACCCTACATATTCCTTTTGTTGTACTAGTGGATGCGCAAATGTTTTTCCTAGTCTAGAATCTGGACAATCGCAGTAGTGTTTGCCACGTTGTTCCCCATACTGTCGAGGACGCCTGCACATTCCATCTGGCATACAAATTTGTTGTAGAATTTTCCTCTCCAAAGAGATCCGACTGGTGGATCTGGAACTAGAATGGATATACAGTTGGATCCTACACTGTCTACATTGTCTAGAATACTGCAATCTCCTTCCAATTGTTTTGTAGGTGGGTTTCCAAAATATTTCTATCTAGTGTACCTGCGTAGTCTCTTGTACAATCTATTGCATACAGTCTATACCGTCTAGTCGAAGGCTTTCTAGAAAGTTCGGAAGTTTTTTCGAAAAGTTCCCCTATTTCTACATTGGCTACATCTAGTTTCGCTACTACTATAGCTTCTGGTTCTTGGTTTGTTGGATGTTTTCTTTTGAATACGTCTAGAACGGTTCTATCCATCTCTAGAATTTTTGCACATGTTCTTCTATATAGTGTGGTTGTGTCTCCGAAATATCTGGATGTGGCTACTATGCGTACTTGTATGCTATCTGGTAGTCCTACTACGTGTGCTGTGGGCACGAATGTTGGAAAGAAGTTGTTTTTGCAATTGGTCCTGCCGCGGATACAGATCTAGATCCTGCTTGTGTTGTGGAGATTTGATTTTCTGCTAGTAGTGTCCATACATACATATCGTCTACAAATACTTCGGAAACTGGTTCCAGATGGGTGCGAATTCCCTCTCCCTGTGCTAGATTTTCCGATCCTTCTGGTACTTCTATCGTTGGGGTGTAGCAGACTGTGGATATGTCGCTTGCCAAGTTGTTGTATATATTTTGAAGTAGTACGTGTTTGTCTGTCCGCTCTCCTACGGAGCGTATTCCCATATCTTTTGCTGTTGCGAACTTTGTTGTTTCTTGCATTTTTTGAGAAGTAGCTGAACTATATATAGCTGAATTTTTATGTTCAATTGTTGTTTTTTCATTTTTGAAACTGTCATACTTTTTTCGGCGCTCATCTTCGGCGGTAGAAATGAAAAAATGGTAGAAAAATGGTTAGAATGATTCTTTTCGTCTTTCTTGAGATTCTTGATTGCTCTGTATGGTGGTATTCCAATATCGTACATCGAGTACATATTTCATGTGGTAGCTGAACATAGTAGCCGAAAACATCCTCCATTTTGCCACCCTTATTAGTGCCCAAACTCTTTGTAGACATAAGCAACTACACTGTCAGGTGGCTACAGGTGAACGTGGTAGACTAGAGCTGGTAGAATTAATTGCTGATCTGCGAAATAAATTATCTATATTGGAGGAGAAAAATGGGGTGTTGGAATATAAACTATCACTCGTGGGCACATTTAAATCAGAAACTTATTAGAATAAATTCATAAATTGGTGTCAAAAATAAATCCTTTTTAAGACTATTGTTTTATCTGGTCAATTGGACGTGAAAAAAACATGATGTATTTATGACACCAATTTTGAATATTTCGTGGGACAATTTCCTCGTTAACTAATTTTTTTGATTTTTTGGGGTGGTGGGAATAGTATAGAGGGTTATAAATGATACCATCGTTAGGTGGTATCATTTTGAATCCCTCTATACTTAAATTTACTGTCTGAAAAACATTATGTTTTTTTTTTTTTCACGTCCAATTTTTAGTGGGAGACAATTTCCTCGTTAACCAATTTTTGATTTTTCGGGGGGTGGTGGAGTAGTATATAGGGTGGAGAAATGATACCCTCGTTAGGTGGTATCATTTTGAATCCCTCTATACTACTTGATAAAAGTGATGTCGACCTCGGACTGCGTCCTCGGTCATTATGCCGTATCGGGTCGATAAAACCACGTATTGACCTCACAAGAAGGCGATAATTGTATAATATTGAAACACTCTTGTTGTGGGAAACCATATATTTATATGTGCTTTCCAGAATAGTTTGGGGTTATTATGGTATACCAGTTGATAATGAAGCGGACCATCTAGCTACCCACCAACTATGGAGCTGACCGTCTAGATATACAGTAACGATGAAGCTGATGGTGTACAATGAAATCCTCCGTCTGATGCACACCTACAAATCACGGGATTCCCTCTGCCTGATAGCGGAGCAGTTTCCTGGGTGAGTAATCTCTTGCCTGCATGAGGAATGAAGTCTTTGTCACATTTGTAGCCCAAGTTATCTCACTCTTTTTGTCATTTTTATGCCACGATAGTGGAGGGGGCATTTAGTGTTACCCTTGTCCGTCCAGTCCAGTCCGTCCCGTCCGTCCATTACCAACCTTGTAACTCGTAAAACTTTTAAACCATACTAGCTACATGCCTGAAACTTGAATAAAATTTCATAATTTTTTCATTTTTATTTTAAATTTTGGGACAGTACTTTTTCAGTATTATTTGTGATCCATTTAGAATGTGTTTGAATATTTGATTGAACAATAAACTTTGATAATCTGCATTTTTAAATCCAGGAAACGTACTGTTTATAAAAATTAAAATGGATAATTACATGTACCAGGGGAAGCAACTATGGCTGCGTAGTCTATTCCCATTGGTGCAAAACCAAATTGTTACATATACGAATGTTCTATCATCATTTGGAAAAATGTGACAAAGTTGTGCTGTGGGAAAAAAGCGAATGAAGATAAATTCTGTCAATTTACTGGCTCACTGTTTGCCTGCCAATCAAGACCTCACACCTTTGCCAATAAATACACATGGGTCCATAGTGGTGCTTGGAAAACTTTACTGAAGGTTTGCAAGTCTTGATTTGGTATAGAGGTGTCTCTTGAAAAAAAATAAGGGACGCCTCTGTACGGAATCAGTCTTTAGTATACTTTGCTGAAACACTTACAGGTACATGCGTAAAGGCATGTGTACATGAAATAATGAAGATCTGCATGAGATTCTGCTAATTTAGGTGAGGCAACAATGAGACTGGTAGCTCTTTTGTGAACACCAAACTTTGTATTTTCCTTGTTTACATATTTTTCCAAGAAGATACGATTGGATGTTTAGCGGTCACACGATCAAAAATACACTGGTCTTACATTGAAAACAACAAATATACCTCCATGTATTGTAACATTGTGATGGTGTGCTTATTTCAGAGTGAGTATCAGTGCACTGGGAAGTATCTTTTCTCAGGATTATCAGGTACGTGTGTGTAACCATTAAAAGGCGGGAACTGAAAAATGTTGACTGCTGTGGTTATAAATTTCATATTTGTTCTAAATAAAAACATGATTTGACAACACGTTTACATAATTTCTGTGGAAATGATTCTAAAGTATTGTCTAGACATGTTTTTGATGTGAAAAATGGAAAACCTACACAACAGACGATGAAATCTAAAGTAATTCAGCATTGCAAGGGGTATTCATGGGAGGTGCATATACATGTTGCCCTGGTACTGAATGATATTTGCCTGCACTGTATGAGGGGTTGTCCAGAATTACGTACACTTTTGCTACGTCATGTTTAGCTGAAATCAGCTCAAACTGGTTTTGCAAACTTGTCTATGAATTGTATGTGTGAATTTTTTTTTCAACTTACTACATGTGATACAATGTACATATAAACGATATTTATAGTGGCGGGTGGGAATATCCATGTTCTATGAACACATTTCTAATTTCTTGTTATACGCCCACAAACAAAGTTTAGGGGGTATATAGTAGTCGGCTTGTGGGTTCGTCTGTTGGAAATTTTGTTTACGCTCTATATCTTCTAAACTGATAGATGGATTTTCAAACAATTTGCCACAAATGTTTACCATGATGTGACGATGTGTCACGTTCAATACCCACTTTTAACTCCCAAGGTCAAGGTTAGTTAGAGGTCAAAGGTCAAATTTTGTTTTAAAAAAATGGATTTTCTAATTAATTTGCCACAATTTTTTACCATGTTGAGACAATATGTCGTGTTCAATACTAATGTGTCTACAATCAAGGTCACTTAGAAGTCAAAGTTTGTTTCCGCTCTGTATCTTCTAAACTGATAAATGGAGTTTCGAATAATTGGCCATGATGAGACGATGTGTCGCGTTCAATACCCATGTGTCTACCTCCAAGGTCAAGGTCACTTAGAGGTTAAAGCTCTGTATCTTCTGAACCGATGAATAGATTTTACCCACATGTCTACATCTAAGGTCAAGGTCACTTTGACGTCAAAGGTCAAATTACATTTCCGCTCTATATCTTCTAAACCAATGAATGGATTTTGCCACAAATGTTTGCCATGACAAGACGATGTGTCACGTTAAATTATAGTCACGTGCTCAGTCCCAAGGTCAAGGTCACACTTAAAGATCAATGGTAAAAATGGGCATGAAATTTTGATTCCGACCTACCGAAACTGTTTCTGATATTAAATATGTTCATGTATCAAAGCGATGTTTGTGGGGTATTATGATCATTCCTGTGATAGCTCTAGTTTTTATACGACCGTTTTTAAAAAAAAAACGGTACGTTATTATGTTTTACCGCGGGGCGGGCGGGTGGCTGACAGAAAAAGTGCATAGTTTGTGTACACAACTCCTCCGAAACCGTTCAGTTGATCGATCTGAAACTATACACATGTCTTCTACACATATTTAAGATGTGCACCTTGGTGTTTTTATGCCGAAAAAAATATTTTTTAACAAAAATATCGTCTTTTTAACTTAGCCATTTTTTCTACATTTTTCAATACAATTATATGGTACATAGTTTGTGTACACAACTCCTCTGAAACCGTTCAGTCGATCGATCTGAAACTATACACACGTCTTCTACACATATTGAAGATGTGCACCTTGGTGTTTTTATGCTGAAAAAAATATTTTTTAACAAAAATATCTCCTTTTTAACTTTTCTACATTTTTGTATACAATTCTATATAGGGTACAGAGTTTGTGTACACAACTCGTCTGAATCCGTTCAGTCGATCGATCTGAAACTATACACACGTCTTCGAGATGAAGAAATAATGCTATACAGTTTCAAATTCTCATTAATGTTTCTTGCCTTGGTGACAGCTTCACATTTCTGCATCTTCGCTGTCTGGCCCATATTCGACAGGCGTATTTTATGACTTACGGCACTCTTGTTAGTTCTCTTTTTAGACCCTCGTAACCAAATTGATTCTGTAATAAAAATGTCTGCCCAACCAGCACACCAGAGAAATGTCTACATCCACTCATAGCTGGTTGGAACGCCTGGTTTGTAATTCACGGCTTGTCGTTGTAGAAGAAGATGAGGAAGACCCACTATATACACTACAGTTCAGAAGCCGTCGCTACCTACTACGACAGGTGAACAATCTGAAATTTTGACGTCTGCTGTTTATTTTTTAAAGCCCATTTATGGCATATGTCTTTCATCGTTCGGGTATTTGATGTTCATATATTTTGATATGCCCGTTTGAAAAATGGAAAAAGGAAAGTAGTATGTCGAGGCATTGTCCTTCAAGGCATTGTCACCAAATCGTTATGGAATTATCTTCTGTTCGACTCCAAAATTCACAGTTTTGGCTTGTACAGCAGGCTAGTCTTACATTTTCCAAATGATCCAATAAATAATTGTATACTTGACCACTACTACAGCACAAAATTGTTCTTACTCCTGTTTTGTACACTTACTGGGACTCTGTTTTTGAACTTTTCTGTGTTCAGTTCCGTTTCTGTATGCGGTATACGTTTGCGTAATCAACCTCTTCCCACAACTTGCAAATTGATTGAATTAATTAGGTGAACCTTGTGACAAGGTTCACCTAATTAATTCAATCAATTTGCAACTACTCTTTTTGTGATGAAAAAGACTGTTGCTGCCTTTTGAACTCTGTCGTTTTACTGAACTTGACAACATTAGTTTACTGTTAGTGTTACTCACAGTTAGTGAATTGTTGTTAATCTAAAATTTATTATTATTATTATGAAGTATTTGACAGATTCATTTTTTGTCTATTAATAACAATTTTGCAGATTTGTTGCTGGACTAAATGCTGGAGAAAAAAGAATTTTGATACAATTGTCAGATGAGGTATGTTTATTATAATGGGCCAGTTTCGAAAAAAAAACATAATTATTACATGTAATTGCCACCGTCTATATCGAGTCTCCTATTAACATAGACCATCCTAAGCATTTGCAGTGTACATGTACCCAGTTGGTCATTCTGTTAACTAACCGACCAGTAAACGGTCGGCCTCATTATCAGGGCTTGGCCGCTCAAAACTTCTGTTAGCTTAACAAACTGTTAAATCCGTAACAAAGTTAAGGATGTAAATGCCTTTTAATTTAACAGAGGTTTTGAGCAACTGTTTCCTGACTGTTTGCATTCACAGGTTGGTCTGAATATCAGTTGAAAATAAAATATGCCCAATTTCCAGATTGTGATTCAAATATAATTTATTGTCCTTCCATTATTTGACTTAGACAGGTTTGCCTGTAAAGGTTTTCTTGTGACAGGCTTCCAACTTCCACGCAGATATTGTAATTTCAGTGGTGAACATGCAATGCTTTCCCGATTCATCAGCATCCCATCTGTATTGTGTAGCCGAAAAATAAAATAGGGTACACACATACATTTTGTAGTCACCACCTTGTTCATCTGTCCACTGATTGCTTTTTTACATGTTAAAGTATCTACCTACTGTCTCTACGACCCTAGTTTCTATCTGTCAGATTGGCTTGAAACTTCATTTACTTATTTGTCCTCATCCATAGTTTTAACGCACCTTCCGAAGGATGGAGTGCTTATGTCATGCTCCCGGCATCGTCAGCGTTTGTCCGTCCATCTGTCCGGGCACAAGATCGGGGTCTTAGATGGTTTGAGGTGTGGCCTAAGATAAAAGAAAACAATGTAACTTATTCTGTAACCACTTAAGCCTATGTCTTAGTTCGTCATTCTGTTGTTTGAAAACAATGGATTGACCACCTAAGGGGTGTAAGATAGGGGTGTCCATCAGTCCGTATTTAAAGATTTGAAATTTTAACTTTGGAGTACATTTGTTATAATTTCTGTTTCCTTTCACCAAACGTTTTGATATTTCACACATGCTTTTCTCTAATGATTCTCTATCATGCTGTTACAAATCCATGACCGTCATAACCCTGGTAAGCCCAAGGTCACCGTCTTAGTGCTTTCACAAACTTAACGTTGGGCAAACTTTGTTATACTTTATGTTGCCTTGATGGTTCTCTATCATGCAATGCCAAATCCACGACCCTCAGATGCTCACCTACCTCAAGGTCAAGCTCAGTCTTAGTGCTTTCACAAACTGAACATTGGGGGAAATTTGTTATAATTTATGTTGCCTTTCACCCCACTTTTTGATATTTCATACCTGCCTTCCTCTAATGGTTCTCTATCATGCCATGCCAAATCCACAACCCTCAGACCGCTGCCTACCCCAAGGTCAAGGTCACAGTTTTAGCGCTTTCAAAACTTAACATTGGGGGAAATTAGTTATAATTTATGTTTCCTTTCACTCTACTTCTTGATATTTCACACATGCCTTCCTCCAATGATTCTCTGTCATGCCATGTCAAATCCATCGACCTCTGACCCCCGCTAACCCCAACGTCAAGGTCACACAATCTTAGCGCTTTCATAAACTTAACATTGGTGAAATTTCTTTTAATTTCTGTTTTCTTTCACACAGCTTCTTGATATTCGTTTTGACAACTCTTATCATTCTATAGCTCACCCATGTAGCCTTTGTGCTTACGGTCAATGCCAAATGACATGAAAAATTGTGTTCAGCACATCCATCTGTGTTACTGATATTTCTTGGATGGCATTGTTGTTGAATGGATTCACCCAATCAAATTTTCCTGTATATTTATGTCCTTGCCACAATCAATCAAATATTCCGGTATATGTACCGGTATGTCCTTGCCACAATCAATCAAATTTTCCGGTATATGTATGTACATGCCACAATCAATCAAATTTTCCGGTATATGTATGTACATGCCACAATCAATAACATTTTCCGGTATATGTATGTACATGCCACAATCAATCAAATTTTCCGGTATAATTATGTTTGTACATGCCACAATCAATCAAATTATCCAGTATATGTTTGTACATGCCACAATCAATCAAATTGTCTCAATAATGTGAATCAATTTTATCTTTTGTAAATTAGGACTTTGACTGACAAATTAGACAATATGAACAAATATCAGCCAACCCACTATGTTTTAGGCCCGTTTGAAAGTGTAACACTCTGCATTGGACAAGTGGATAACTCGGTGGATAATGGTCGGTGCATATTTTAGGCACAGTGCATAGGTTGAAAATATGCTGGAAATATTGATTTTAGATACATGTATGTTGGCTGAATATAACGGCGCTTTGTAAGTGAATGGTTGATTGCAGCTCGATTTGTCACCGGCATTGCTTGGAAGGATTATACTGGAGCGGCATCTAGCACAGACCAAGTTTGATGGAGAACCTCGTAAGTCTCCTCATCCATAATATTGGGCTGACATCCAGAAAGTTATATGTTTTTGTATGACCTGCTTTCAGTAGCCCTGGTATAGATAATATCCTTACTGATACTCATCTTAACCCTTAGACCGCTACACACAACAATTGTCGTCTGCTGTTGCTTTTATATCTTGCCTTATTTCTCAATAAAAACATGGTTTGACAGCACTTCAGAATCATTTCCATTGGAAATGATTCTAAAGTGCTGTCAAAGCATGTTGTAAATTATTCTAAAGCATGTTTTTGATGATAAAAATAGAAAATAGAAATAAACAGCTGACGACAAAAAATTGGGTTAATGGTCTGACATAGAGGTGTTCTACTGTATATCATTGTGTTGGGACATCCATCCTTCCTTCCTTCTGTAACAGCTGACGACAAAATTTGATTCATCATTGTAATGGTAAATCGTTAAACAAATGAGTAATTTTCAGGCCCATTTATTCGCCTGTCATGTTTTCAGCCCCGAAGGCAATGGTGACCCAGATGATGAAGGATCCGTCCCTGATTGACGACCCTGTGTTGGCCATCGAGGTGCACCAGTGCATTCTGGGAGACGACCATTACGGCCCCTACTGTGACAGCATCAAACAGTATCCTTCCCGCTGCCTTCCCTCGCAGTCGTTCATCTGATTGTGCCTGTTTATTTTTATCCTGTATTTTCATATATATTTTACTTCCATCCGTTCTCCGCCCTAGGCATGAAAAAATACTGTCATAGTATGACTGTCCCACTAATCTTTCAGATGAGACTCAAAACTGAGATCCAGTCTCCACATGACCGTAGCTGTTGCTGGGACATTAAATACTTTCATTTTTTACCTCCATCTGTGTATGACCTTGCTGTTGAGCTGATATAAAACCCCAATCAATCTTATACTTTTCCAATGCGGCCCCCATGTCAAAGGTACATGTAATGTGACTTATAGAGAGAGTTGCATTACATTCAATTTTTTTTCGAGGTTTACCTTTTTTTTCCTTGTCCAGGTGGCTGCTTGGTGATATGCAGTCTCCTGCTCACTTGCTCAAGTTTTCTTTACTAACTTCATTTCTTCTAGGTTTCATTTATCCATGTGTAAATGTATGTGTTACCTTGTACATCCGTCACATATTCGTTCATAATATGTTAGGGATGGATTGTGACGGTTAGGACACTGGACTTCAATACCAGAGGTTGTGGGTTCAATCCCCGCCCTAGGTATGAAAAATACTTTCATAGTATTTCCATCCACTGGTCTTCCGGATGAGACTTGAAACCTAGGTCCCATCCCTACATGACAGCTGTTGTTGGGACATTAAGCCCAATCACTTTCACTTGTTGGAAACCAATCTGGCTTCTAGTATTAAGTCAATAGTTTGGCGTGTGCTTTGACCAGGCACGCTAGTCGAGTCCTTTCTGATGGAAACACAAAGGCGGCCCTGTATTTCCGTTACATGGAGAATTTGAGTATCTTAACCCTTTCACCCCTAAGTAACAGGAATGGATTTTGATGTGTTAATTTTCCGACCATCCAATCATCATAGAATAATTTTCAGACTAGTCAATTTATGATAAGGGGGTGTTTTTCTTCTCAAAAATATGAAAATTACTTGCAAAAAGTGCATATCCTGATGAGACGGTTCGTCAATAGCCGGCTCATCTGGATCTACACTTTTTGCCAATACCACTATACTGCCCTCCCAAGTCAAACTGCAGTATCTGTTAAACTGCAGTATCTGCACTATGATGCTATGCTGACCCTGTGCAATCATCCCCACCTGGGGATGATTGCACAGGGTCAGCATAGCATAGCATAGCATAGCATAGCATAGCATAGCATAGCATAGCATAGCATAGCACAGCATAGCATCATAGTGCAGATACTGAGTTTAACAGATACTGCAGTTTGACTTGGGAGGGTAGTATACCGGCCTGTGGTGTTGTAAGGTTTAAACAAACATTGGATAGTGTGAGTAACACCATGTACTATTTCTTCTATAGCCATATAAACTTCTTACGACTAAAATGTTCGTAAGTGCAAATTTAGAATCGTCTGAAAATTTCAATTGATGGATTTACATTTATTAAGCATAGGCTGCATATGCAGCCTATGCTCAATAAATGTAAATCCAATAATTGTTTGCAAGAAAACATTGTTACTGTGAAATTTACAAACATTTTAGTCGTAAGAAGTTTAGTGAAACGGCCCCAGTTGTTCTCTCGTCTTTTGGCTATGGTTTAAAACTTTAAATTTAGAAGTTACGCCAGCTAACAACAATAGGTTTGACAGACGTCAACTTGCTAATGTTCCTTAACAAGATACAGTTCCATTGGGCATGAATACGAGTTCAAACTGAACCGTGTGTTGGACAAACTGGGGCTGGCATACATAGGTATGTTGTACCCTTCTTGTGGCCCCATGTAAAGTCTGGAAATCTAATAAAAAACCTACTAATAAAACAATAGCTACTTACATAAATAAACCATATGGATGCGATCAGTAAGTGAAATGCACACACACCTGTAATATCCAGATAACAGACCAATTTCGATGTAGTCGACTATAGTCGCCGGTTTTTCCGTTGTCGTCGTCCGAAATGTCAAAAACTTTGTACAAGCTTCGTCATCATGCTATAACTTTAATATTACTTTACGGATTGCTTCAATATTTTTACCTTCAAATTTTTGCTGAAACACTTTTTTGTACTTTGTACAAGCTTCCTCATCCTGCTATAACTTTCATATTACTTGTTTAATACTACTGGACGGATGGCTTCAATATTTGGACACTTGATACATGTGAGCATTGGGAACACATTCATGCCGCCATTAACATGACCTTGACCTTTTTTTTTATCTTCACATGTTTGTGGAAACACTTAGCCATTTTTGCGTCAAAAAGTTTGTACAAGTTTCTTAATCATGATTTAACTGTAATATTACTTGACAGATTACTTCAATATTTGGACACTTCATACATGTGAGCATTTGCAACACATTCATGTTCCCATTAACATGACCCTGACCTTTATCCCTTGCCATTTTTGTGGAAACACATAGCCATTTTTATGTCAAAAAGTTTCTTCAACCTCGACCTTTTTCCCAATACGGTTTTTATGATGCTTACTATCGCACATGCCCATGGTCATGTTACGGTCAAATGCCTCGGCAGGCGTGACACCGCTTCTGTGGGTGAATTCTTGTTTATGTAAGTAACTATCGATTTATGAGTAGCGGTTTTTTTTAATAGATTTCCATTGACTTTACATGGGACCACAAGAAGGGTACAACCGTAACTGCCATGACCTTTATATAAATATTCCGTCACAGTAAGAGCCTTGTTGGTGACAACAAATTCATTAGATCATAAACTGACAAACCTACAAATGCCATAAGGTACTTTTTCTCATTGGGTGGATTGTACAGATTGTTACATTACTGCCATTGTTTGACACCGCTCAGAGCCATGTTCAAACGTACAGTGTGTGCTGTTTGACCATGGCTATAGACAATGCTCATTCCGGGGCCAAGCCAATGCCTATGTAATGCATGTGTCTCAAGACGTTACTAGAACGCGCCATTACGTCACCAGATCAGTTTACAACGGTCGCACTGAAATTTTTAAATTGACGCGGCTGCATCACGCGACATGTACTGCGGCCCCGGATTATGTATGATTAAATCAGCTGTTTGAATGGAACAGAGTATCACAATAATGCTCGATCATGTCCAGCCGTGGTAAACGTTTGCTGTTGCACTCGGGAACTGTTTGAACCCGCGGCCTACGGCCTTGGGGTTCAAACAGTTCCCTCGTGCCACAGCAAACGTTTACCCATGACTGGAAATTGTTGAACCTTATAGTAATGCCAGGAGACCTCCAGAGTAAATGCTGGTTGTGTGTTGTAGGAGAGGAGCAGATGCGGGCCAAGGGGTACGACAAGACGCCGGACGTCAAGTTGGAGGTCCCCATTGGTGAGTGGTCATACATGGCTGTGGCGGGAGAAGTTGGGCTGATGACATATCTGACCACTGTAGCTCCTGCTCAAATAGCACACTCCTGTAACCTAATAACGATCTTTAATTCTTGTTCGAAGCATGACGGGTGTTTCATTGATGGAATTGCGAACAGTGCAGATCCTGATCTGGATCTACACTGGTCGGAAATACCATAAGTCCCATTTCTCCATTTCTCTTATCCCATTTACAGACTGAATAGGATAGAAATGCATAAACAATTTACACAGGCCGATCCTACACTGGTTGCAAAACTAATAAGCCCCATTTCTCCAGCCACAACCACATATCACAAGTTAGAATTTTCACATCTCCACTGTTGATATTATGTACAGTTTGCTTTGGAAATGAGCCTACACTCAGCAACAATATTTGGGAACCCACTTCATAATGTTAACTTTTAGACCGCTACACACAACAATTGTCGTCTGCTGTTGCTTTTATATCTTGCCTTATGTATCTGACAATAAAAACATGGTTTGACAGCACTTCAGAATCATTTCCAATGGAAATGATTCTAAAGTGCTGTCAAAGCATGTTGTAAATTATTCTAAAGTGTTGTCAAAGCATGTTTTTGATACTAAAAATGAAAAATAGAAAATAAACAGCAGACGACAAAAAAATAAGAGAGCGGTGTAAAGGTTGATAATGTTCAAATAATAATCTGACTGTCTAGTGTCTTTTATATGGTAAGTTACATTTCTTCTGCTTTTGATGTAATTCCATTTGTGTTTGGAATATCCAGCGGTAGACGGCCATGTGGTGAACTGGATAGAGAGTAAGGCATCGTTTGGGGATGAGCACAGCCACAATACGTACCTGAAGGACCAGTTCTGGAGTTACTGGAACAGGTAACTAGCACATTGACATAACCAGATAGTATTGATGTGAATAGCCACCATATAACAGTTGATCATAACCTCTGTGTGCTTAATTGACCGACGTTGAGAGAGGTTTTGAGCAACCAACCCCAGGCTTATTTATTATCCCCTCGCCAATAGGCAAGATGGGATATAGCGTTAGTCCATGTACATACGTACATACGTGAGTGTGTACGTTAGTAAAACATTTAAAAATGTTAAAATAAAATTCCCCATAAACTCAAGAACCGCTTCACCGATTTTTATATTATTTAGCCACAATGTGTGTGTCTAGGGATGGTGCTTTCTTTTGCAGATGGCCCATATCCGACTGCCCAAGGTCAAGGTCACTGAGCACATATGTTCACCTTGTTTTTTTGTTTTTTATGCCCTACCACGATAGTGGAGGGGGGCATTTAGTGTTACCCTTGTCTGTCCGTCCCGTCTGTCACCAACCTTGTAAGTCATTAAGACTTTTAAACCATACTAGCTACAGACCTGAAACTTGGTATGTAGCTTCCTTATGATGAGTATATACTCAAAGTTTATTTTTATTTTTGATTTGACCCCCGGATCATAGATTATTTCCCCCTTTTCGACTTAGAATTTGGCAATTTTGCCTTGTAAGTCGTAAAACATTTAAAGCGTACTAGCTACACACCTGAAACTTGGTATGTAGCTTCCTTATGATGAGTAGATGCGCAAAGTTTATTTTGATTTTTTATTTGACCCCGAGGTCATGAATTATCTCCCCCTTTTTGACTTGGAATTTTCCAAATTGGCTTGTAAGTCGTAAAACTTGCCTCGTTTATTATCAAAGCGGCATGTGGGGCATCCGTGTTCTATGAACACATTTTATAGTTATTATCGCTGCCAGCGAGGGGATAAGCTTTGCTTAACAATGTCATTTCTTGTTGGGTTTTGTGACGAGCAAAACCCAAATTAAGCTCGTCTCTAACATTCAGCCAACAAAACCATCCCATGCATTTGGTAAACACTGGGAAACACGAAGCTACATGAGTGGAGCATGTAATCAGGATCTGCTACAAATAACCATGACAACTTGAAATAAATTCATGTAGGTTTCAATTATGAATCTGCTGTTAAATTCTGGGCAACGTTTGACACCTGTAGCCCATTTCATCAACATTGCAAAGTATACTTTACTAGCAAAGTATACTTTGAGGGAGTAATCATTTATTTTTCCTGAAATGCATTATTTCATATAGAACTAACAAATGCATATATTTCATGATTAAAAGTATGCAGAATTATTATACTGAATGTATTACATTATCACAGCCAAAATTGGCTGTGATAATGTAATAAATTCAGTATAATAAAAATTCATAAATTTATCATAAAATTGAAAATTTCTCCCTCAAAGTATTCTTTGCTACTAAAGTATACTTTGCAATGTTGGTGAAATAGGCTACTGTTGATGGTTGGGGAAGTTTTGTTGGATATTCAGCTCCTGGGCTTGTAACTTAGTCGGTTTGTTCCACCCATGCAGTGGGTTGCAGGTCCGGAGCATGTGAAGGGTAAATTTAACGATTGGATTCATCTTCACTGTAATCCTGATATCCAAGGTTTTGCTCCGAAGTACATTTTATTTTTGGCTTTCTTGTTACTTGAGAGATGGGTGACTCTGGTGTGGTGATGACCTGGCACAAGATCAGGTTATTCTAATTCCAGGGTTGAATATATATTTTTTCTGTAAATATTCAGTTCTGATTTTGTGATTCCTCCGTCCCCCCTCCCCCCATCCATACAGGTGAAGTATACAGAATTTGACCCCGTTAACCCGGCCTAAAATGACCGTAGCTGTTTCACCCGGCAGGTTTGGTCCAGGGATGGTAATCTACTGGTTCGGGTTCATCGACGAGCTTGACGTGAACCAGGAGAAGGGCATCATCCTGCGCGACTGTTTCCCTGACAACGTCACCAAGATGGACCCGCTAGTGAAGTGATCTCATCCGTGACTGCAACGTAGAGCTTGCCTAGTGTCACAATGATGATTCATTAGAATCGAAATAGAACATATTTTAATCTTTTCCATCAATTTTCGATTCAAAAATCAATTGAAATGGTTAAAATATATTCTATTGTGAAATTGAATAATTGATTCATCCTAATTGTACTTACAATTAGAAATGCTATTAAATGGAATGGATCAACGCTTCTACTGCTGTATTAAATTTTATCATCAATGGAAATGATTCTAAAGTGCTGTCAAACCATGTTTTTATTGGGAAAGAAGATAAAATCTAAAAACATCAGCAAACGACAATTTTCGTTTCCCCGCTATCAAAAAAAAATTAAAATAAGAAATAAAAATAGTTCAGCGAAGAAAAATAGTTCAGCGTTGTAAGGATAAAAGGTGAATCGTGAAACGCTATTACATAGCAATCACTTTCATATAATATCCAGTACCAGGATTTTGTTAATGTGCCACAATTGTATTTATTACATGTACCACATTAAATATTGTATTGTTTGTATACCACATTGTGTTCCATTAAATTATGTATACCTTTATTGTCTCCATATTGTTTTGCAATGCCATTCAAGACGAGAATGTTCTGCCCTGTCCTACACATTATGTTTGAGTTGTGTTTTTGTTCCGTCCTTTATCGTGTCTGTTCTTTTGCTAAAGATTTTTGGTACCAGCATCACTGCAACCACAATTTGGATCGATTGAAACTGCATATTTATAGGTTATATGGATTAGTATGTGGGTATATGCTCGAGTTCCGCAGCTGTTGCTCCTAAAGTCGCGCGGCGGAACGAGTGACATATATCCACATGCAAATCAAATAACCTTTTTATTATATACGTAAATCAGTCGCAATTTATATGCGTCACAGAATATATACAATGTACAAAATATAATCAAAATAAACCAATTAGTGGAATTAGTGGTGATTTAGAAGGAACTGTTTTGTGATGTTCCGGCACTGACCAATATGAACTCGCAAAACGTCAATGGAACAACATTGACGTCTTTTGTTGCATTGTTTTTCAATGGGAAACAAAAGTACGTATATAGTAAGCATGGTTATATCTCCTGATAGTGATTTAAAGGCCGTATTAACCTATATATATCCGGACGGAAATACGAAAACCATACCCCGTGTATGCCGGGGATATAATAATGATTGCCCATGTATGCAAATATGCAAAATGAAAAGCTTAGCTCGAGAAGGGATATACATTGTAGGAATAGTCCATGATGTCTACAAGGGTAGGTGGAGACCTGTTCAATGAAGCTGAACTGTGGCAAAGTACAACAGATTTTATTTTATTTATTAGTGTGTAACAGCTACGGTCATTTAAGGCCGGGAAAACGGGTTCAATCACGCATTTAACCTGTTGCATTTGGAGGGATCCCAAAATCAGTGCGGACAATTTACATCGAAAAAATAGAATGAAGCAGGTTATACCAATGGATAACGGTTCTTAGGGAATATACTTTATGTGGTCAGTCATGGTATGCAAAATTCTGTAGGTGATAGGACGGGAAACTAGCTCTATTGTCCAGTATTACATGATCTGGGCTGGTATTGCTTTTAAGCTTAATACAGAATACTTGTTCAACATTAGAGACCTAATATTTACAGCGTAGCTCCTGATGAGCTGACTCGTGGAAAGCCGTCTCATCAGGATATGCACCATTTTTTCCAAATGACCCCATTTGCTGTATAATTGAACCATCTCGAACAAGAAATAGTTCATGTCAAATATTTAGTGGTGAAAGGGTTAATACATTGGTCAATGTGTCGGAGGAAATCATATTCTCATCTCTGGATTCCCTGAATCTGCAATGGATGATTCGTTGTAGGGAGTTTTGTTTGTTATGCCACCGGGTTTCGAAGAAACGGGTGGCATATAGTGTTTGGACCGTCCGTCTGTCCGTCCGTCCGTCCGTCCGTCACACTTTTCGGTTAACCACTTTGTCACAGTTTCTCAAATATACTACAGGTGGCATCCGCGTTCGACAGACGCATTTCTTGTTTATTAGTGTTTAACGGCCTATCAACAGCTACGGTCATGTAAGGCCGGGCAAACGGGTTCAATCCCATTTTAACCTGCTGCATTGGGGGGAAAATCAAAAAATCAGAACGGAATATTTACATCGAGAACAAATATATTCAGCCCTGAAATTAGAATAACCTGACCTGGTGCCAGGTCCATACCCCAGATTCAACTGTCGCATACAAAATGCCAAAGACGTATGTGAGGGCCAAACCAGGTCTCCAGTCGGGATTCCGGTAATGATGAACCCCGATCGTTAAATTACCCATCGCGTGCTCCCTGGTCCCACCTGCCACCCACCGTTGTAGGGAGACCAGTAGCCGATTTCACCAACATTGCAAAGTATACTTATCTAGCAAAGTATACTTTGAGGGAGTAATCATTTATTTTTCCGAAATCCATTATTTCATATAGAACTACCAACTGCATATATTTGATGATTAAAAGTATGCAGAATTATTATACTGAATTTATTACATTATCACAGCCATTTTGGCTGTGATAATGTAATAAATTCAGTATAATAACAAGAAACGAGGCAAAGCCACGAAGGCCAGGTTTTTTCCAAGCATGGACACTTGGATAACATAACTATACCCACTTTTTGTAGACTAGATGGCTGTGGCCTGCATGTCGCGCCTTAGGGCGAGGCATGGACACTAAAAAAATAGATATAGTAGATGGAAATGGACGGACGGACGGACGGACGGACGGACGGACGGACGTATGCCAAAATGCCGACGATATCGCGCTTTCCGCAAGCGGGTGCGACAATGATGATAAACACCCATGTGAAGTATCAAGGTAATGGGTGAAGCAGTTGCAGAGATATAGTACACGAAAAAACTTTAACAAATAAATTCAAAGTAATTTGACCTTGACATTGCGCACAGGGGCCGCACGGTTGGGGGTTAGAATGAAAATATGGACGATGATAAACACCCATGTGAAGTTTCAAGGTAATGGTCGAAGCAGTTGCAGAGATATAGTATAACGAAAAAGTTTTAACCAAAAAATTTAACCAGACGTACGTTAAAAAGTTAACGTTGAAAATGGCTAAGTCAATTACGTAGAAATAATAGGTGAAGGTAAAAAAATGGTCACATGTTGGATAGTTGTATGTGGTAGGCACCCCTTGGTTATGAAGCTGTGAAAGTTTGGTGGTCCTAGGTGGTACAGTACCAAAGAAATGGACTTAAACACGAAAACTTAACATTGTAAACGCGAAAACTTAACATTGAAAATGGCTAAGGCGACTGCGCGGAAAAAATGGGTCAAGTTAAAAAAAAAGTAACATGTTGGATAGTGATATGTGGTGAGCACCCCTTGATTATGAAGCTGTGAAAGTTTGGTGGTCCTAGGTGGTACAGTAACAAAGAAATGGACTCAAACACGAAAACTTAACATTGATTGTGGACGCCGCCCGCCCGCCGGCTTTCGCCAATCCAATAGCCTGGATTTTTTTTCAAAAAACCTGGCTAAAAATTAATAAATTTATACTAAAACTGAAAATTTCTCCCTCAAAGTATACTTTGATAGAAAAGTATACTTTGCAATGTTGGTGAAATAGGCTAGGGGGCCATTTCACTAAACTTTGTACTACTAAAATGTTCGCAAGTGCAAATTTAAGATTGTCTGGAAATTTCAATTGGTGGATTTACATTTATTGAGCCTATGCTCAATAAATGTAAATCCAATAATTGTTTACAAGAAAACATTGTTAATAGGAAATTTACAGACTATCATAATTTTACTAATTTTGCACTTAGGAACATTATAGTTGTATGAAGTTTAGTGCCAGATGGAGAAACACGGTCATGATGGAGTGTATGAACCCTTTGTTCTAACGGGAACACTCCATTCAATCAAGAAACAAGTTACTTCATATGATCCCATTATCATGGATATTGAAATAAAAAACAAAATATAATGTTAAAATCTTAAAAGAAAACTTTAATACAAACTTATTGAGCAAATATAAACAAAGATACAACGTAAGTGTGCCGAGAGTTGACAAAACCTTATTATTCTTGCGACAGGCTGTTCATCTACAGTTTTGTCATCATCACGGTGCACACGAGTGGTCTACACTGTTTGCCACTCAGTCGAGGAACTTGGCATGCAATTAAATATCATTAGCCTGTATGATTGTGGTACAATACATAAGAAATAGGATTTGGACACAAACAAGAAGTAAAATCTCGGTCATAAAGAGAACACAACTATGTACACTGTGGTATGGGTGGGTGGCAGCATGAGCATCAAAGCAAGTGACTGGAAAAATGGGGCTTAATGCATGTGTGACCAGTGTAGCTCCTGATCCAATAGCACACTCCTGTAGCCCGATGACGATTTATATTGTTTGCTAGAAGCATTACAGGAGTTCCTTTGATGGAATGGCGAACAGTGCAGATCCTGATCAGACAGTGCATCTGCACTGGCTGATCTGGATCTACACTGGTCGCAATCCAATATTGAATAAGCTAAATTTATCCAGTCACAGCCACATATATATTGTTAAGAAAATAAACAACACACTTTATAGACGAACATTGCACCAGAGCAAGTCAGCAGAGGCTGACGGGTATCACCGGCTGCCTAGACCAACCAACAAAAATGTTAAGGTAAATTTCGGAATGTTAAGTTTAATGTGTTGCAGACAACTGAACAAGAAGGTGAAAACTACATAATCCTTGGCATACTCCGTCAGCTGGGGTATATTTGTTTGTTTATTAGTGTTTAACAGCCCATCAACAGCTAAGGTCATGTAAGGCCGGGAAAACGGGTTCGATCCCATTTTAACCGGCTGCATTGGGGGGAAAATCCCTAAATCAGAACGGAATATTTACATCGAGAACAAATATATTCAGCCCTGAAATTAGAATAACCTGACCTGGTGCCAGGTCCATACCACACCAAGTCACTTGGCCCCTTCCCCAAAAATAGTATTACGAATAATGTAATACTCACATAAGGGGTATAACCAGATTCAACTGTCGCATACAAAATGCCAAAGACGTATGTGAGGGCAAAACCAGGTCTCCAGTCGGGATTCCGGTAAGGATGAACCCCGATCGTTAAATTACCCATCGCATGCTCCCACCTGCCACCCACCAGCTGGGGTATAATTATTCCAAAACACGCATAGTTGCCAGACATTAGCACAAACATTTTGTGTAATTAAGTAACTTGCATGCGACCTGAATGTGATGATATTTTGGACAACGCATGTAAGTCATCTGAAGAAAAACCTGCGATGGTGTGTATACTGTTGATGGTCTGACGAGGGGTTCACATTTTATAATTATTAACAAAACAACAGACCAGTAGCCGCCTATTTCACCAACATTGTAAAGTATACTTTTCTAGCAAAGTACACTTTGAAGGAGAAATTTATTAATTTTTATTTTGCTGAATTTATTACATTATCACAGCCAAAATGGCTGTGATAATGTAATAAATTCAATATAATAATTCTGCATACTTTTAATCATCAAATATATGCAGTCGTTAATTCTGTATGAAATAATGCATTTCGGGAAAAATAAATGATTACTCCCTCAAAGTATACTTTGCTAGAAAAGTATACTTTGCAATGTTGGTGAAATCGGCTACAGAACACAAATGCTAAAGATGATTTGAACACATGTTCTCGGTGACGTTGACCTTGGGTATTGGGATATGAAACACCTGCAGTTGGTGACCTCTTGCGGGCACTGATGAAGTTTAGAATGCCTGTTCCCAGCACACAAAAAAATGTTACAAATGAACATACATGGATTATTTCTATACCAGATGGCCGCGGCCCGCATGTCGAGCCCGCCGAGGCATTTGATGGTCTCGGTATATTTATTTAAAGTTTGAATTAAGGGTTGTGGAGATATAAAGTATGTAAAAGCTTTAACACAAATTTTAAGGTCATTTGATCTTGAGCATGTGGGCCGCATGGGTGGGCTATAGAATGAAAATATGGATGATAATGAAGAATTATTTGAAGTAAATCGGAGTAAGTGTTATGGAGAAAGAAGGTATGTAAAAACTTTAACACAGATTTTATAACGCAAACATCCAAGTCATTTGACCTTGACCTTGGGGCACAGGGGCCGCATGACTAGGACACAGAATGAATATATGGATGATGACCAATAAGCATACAAAGTTTCAAACAAATCTGATTTGCAGTTACAGAGATAGTAGGTACAGGGATCCTCCAGATTATCGGACAAAAATGGCAATGTTTTTACAATATTTTTCTTAAAATAGCAGTTACGGGCATAAAGATTTCACAGAACAATCCTCGGTTCTTGCTTTCTCAGCACATGTAAACTATTTATCAAACTGCCAACTTTCTCACTTAAAATTGGGTCAGATCGTCAGTCGTAAGATTGCTCCAAAATTAACATTGACAATCAGTTATCCGGACAAACGTCTTGTAACTATTCTCACATTGAAATCATAAGTTTATTGCCTGTAAACTAGTGTAAACAACATTGTGTAGTTCTGTAGAAAAATCAGGCACATTTCGCTTCTTGGAAAACACCATATTTATAGAATTTATTGTATTTATTTAACAACTTGGCAATGACGTAATGGGCGCACTCGATTGTGCCCCCCGCGCGACTTTTGATGTTGTGAACAACTTGTGGACAGAGTTGGGGAATGTTTTCAGCACATTTAACTAAAAATTTTACCTTGGCGATGTTTTCTTCACACTGATATGGAAACAGCAAGCAGCTGCGTCACTTATATGTATTTATTGCAATATCGCATCAAAAGAATGCGCTTAATTAACAGGTATTTTCATTTTTCTGATAAACTGATTGTCCGGATAACTGGTATGACCCCTGTATATGAAAAGTTTAACACAAATTTAGACAAAACATTTAACTTAACGCAAACACATCTAAGTCATTTGACCTTGACCTTGGGGCACAGGGGCCGCATGAGTGGGACATAGAATGAATATATGGATGATGACCAATAAGCATACCAAGTTTGAAGCAAATCTGACTGATGGTTACAGAGATAGTAGGCATCCGAGGACAAACATTGAACTTGGGCACAGGGCCGCATGTGTGGGATACAGCATGAATATATGGATGATGACTAATAACCATATGAAGTTTCAAGTCCATGTGACTTAGGACTGCAGAGATATAAGGTATTTAAAAACTTTAACGCAGATTTCGGATGGATGGACGAATGTCATTGTGATCACTATGTCTCGCTCTCCGCAAGCGAACTCGACAATAACTTATCGCCTATCAGCGAGGGGATAATATAAATGAGGTAAAATCGGCCCAGTTGAATATACAGTGATACAATATACATGTAATTATACAGGGGTATAAACAATAATGAACAATCTCATGTACATGGGGTATGATTAATTCATGAGCTCATACGAGTCACGCCATGCGATTTTGTACCTTCGGACATCTGCGTAAGTTCATGAAATATGTTTACAAAATTTACAATATTTTCTGTAAATGGAGTCCATAGTTGACAAAATATTCAGAGTACATGTACATGCGTAATTATATTCTGCATTTACTCTGAACATTTTGTCCACTTTTGACTTTATTTATGAAAAACTTTGTAAACATATTTAATGAATGCAGATGTCGGAAGGCACGAAATCACATGGCGTGTCTCGTGTAAGGATTTCAGTTCTGTCTACTGATCAGTCTTGCAGTAATCCACTGTGTTGGCTGCATACATGTACAGTAGGTGGTGCTATAGACCCGTCTTATACATAAGAAACTGGGGGGGGGGGGGCGTTTCACTAAACTTTGTACGACTAAAATTTGTGTAAGTGCAAAATTATGATAGTCTGTTAATATCACATTAACAATGTTTTCTTGTAAACAATTATTGGATTTACATATAAATCCATCAATTGAAATTTTCAGACGATCCTAAATTTGCACTTACGAACATTTTAGTCGTATGAAATTTAATGAAAAATGGGCCCCTGAACTTTACATCACGTGTAGTTTTTCCTGGATGTTTTCACTGAAAAGTTATGACTTCAGACTAGTGATTTTCTAAGTTTGGTAAACTATAAGACTGGTCTATATTTGTGACTGGAGATATGGGGTGTATGGGATTTGTGACTAGTGTAGTTCCTAGTCAAATAGCACACTTGTATAGCCTGATAATGATTTATTATTATTGCTAGAAGCACAATAGATGTTTCATTGTTGAAATTGTGAACAGTGCACTGGTCGCAAAACCGATAAGCCCCATGTCTTCAGTCACAGTCACATTTGTAGCAACAGTTCCCTCCAGTGCGCCACGCCAGTATGTTCCTGCTAGCTTGTGTGGGGAGATCTGAGGCGGAGACCGGAATCTAGAGGATTGGTCGGTGGCAGCATCACCAACGTCTGGTCACCATCTAACGTGCTGTCGGCCGCTCCCACGGTTTCTGTGGAATCCTCAGACGACATAACCGCTGTAATATAGCAGAAATAGAATGCTATATAACTAACAATTTTGTGAAGTATTTGGATATTGGATCATGTATGTAGGAATTCTGTGAAGCTGAAGCTATGGATCACCAAGTTTGGTAACAAAAATTGTAAACAAAAAATATGACGCATGCATGTTGAGCCCAAAGCATATGATAGTCCTTGGGCATGGAGGTCATGGAAGTCTATAGAATTCAAATATGCATGATGATATACAAGTAAATCTGACTTGTGGGTGCAGAGATATAAGGTACTTAAAAACTCCAACTCTAAGTAATTTTATCATGACCTTGTGGATGTAGGCTACATTGCTAGGCAATAGAATAAAAATATGGATGATGATAAACAAGCATATGATGTTTCAAGTCAATCCAACGTGTGGTTGCAGAATAATTGAAAAAAACTTTACGCAGATTTTGTACTGACGGATGCACAGATGGTTGCATAAGTCATGTGTGATCACTATGTCTCGCGTTCCGACTTCATACTATTCATAAGTGCTTTTGTCCAGAGAATACAATATCCTCAATTATGCCAGCAAACTGACTAGACTCCAATGAAGCTATGTAACTACAGACAGCCCAAATGAGACTAGCCATACGAGTTTGTACCTCATGAGATGTGCGATGTTTCATGAAAAATACCAACAGAATTCAATAATTTTTCGGAGTATTTCGTCAACTTTTTATGTTATTTACGAAAACCATGGCAGTTCTTGTCAATATTTTTCATGAAAAATTTCACGTCTTCTTACATCTCGGATAAGAAATGAAGGTTGTGAAAGATCTCCAACAAGTTTCTATTTGATGTGTTTCTGAAACCAGGGTACATCTTGTACGCCGAGCCACATGTATAAGATTCTCTCAATCACGTGACTTCATTATTAATGCATCTAGTTTAAAATCACTACATTGAACAATAGTTTTATTAACCATTGCAACATTACCTCTTTCCTGACATTTGCAAACAGTGTAGATCATGATGACCCAGCTCGTAACGAGCAGTCTCATCAAGATCTGCACCATTTGTGGATATTTTTTTTAATTTTTACAAAGTTACCCCCTTTTCTGCATAATTGAACAGTCTTAAACGTAACATGAAATAGTCCATGTCAGTTACTTTAACCCTTAGACTGCTACACACAACAATTATTGTCGTCTGATGTTGCTTTTATATCTTGCCTTATTTCTCAATAAAAACATGGTTTGACAGCACTTCAGAATCATTTCCAATGGAAATGATTCTGAAGTGCTATCAAAGCATGTAAATTATTCAAAGTGCTGTCAAAGCATGTTTTTGATGATAAAAATGTTAAATAGAAAATAAACAGCAGACAACAAAAAATTAAGATAGCGGTCTATTAAGGATTAGATAGGGGTGAAGGGTTATGTGAGAGAAAAAACACCTTCTATATTTACCATGTTTCCTCTGTGCCTCTGGAGATGGAGGCGGCTGCCTATTTTTGGACAGATCTATCTTCACCACCTGCCTAGGCTTCAGTTTCTTTCTTCTGGACAACCAGAAGCGGTACCATGACAACAGAGCGATGAAGCCAATGAGAAGGAAGTTCGCGCTGATACCCACGAGGGCAGACGTCAGTGGCCAGTAATACAGGAAATACCTGTAAAGGATAAGGGTTCACCGTTTTGTCTAAGGATACGCCATGTCACTAATAAACAAGAACATAATCAAGTGACAATATCTGAATAATTTCGGAGTCACGTACCAAAAATGAACTAAGATCATTTTAGGCCGGGTTAATGGGGTTGAATCCCACATTTTTCCCGGGGGAGGATTCCCAAAATCAGAACTGAATAGGAAAAATATATACAGCCCTGAAATAAGAATAATGTGATCTGGTGCCAGGTCCTCGCCAAACAAAATACACTTAGCTCCACTCCTAACAATAATATGATTAGCATTACTCTTACTACTTTTATAATGGGTATAACCCAATTCAACTCTCAAATAACGAGGAAGCCAAAAATGTACCCGAGGGCCAAACGAGGGCTATCGGGATTCCGGGAAACCCAGCGTTAAATTGATCCTTTACGTTCTGCCAACCAATCGCCCAAACACACAAGGATGAACATTGAAGAAATAATACGAATAAATGTTTTAATGATATACAATATTTTGCTTCAGTTGTGAAGTAAATCTATGAACATAAACTAACATTATTACACAGAAACAAAAATATTTTGGCAACAAAAAATCCAGTGGCAGCATGTAGCGATGAAAGATGTACAACCAGTATTCCCACCTCTCCATACAGTGACAGTATTGACCCAATCACCATTTACCTTAGACCGGAGAACTGTGCAAATATGCGGAGTACAGTGGAGTACATCTCCACCTTCTTGCTGTGCACCCGGATCACCATGCCCACCGCTGGGTTGTACTGAAACAGGGAAAAAGAGCTCCAGACAGTCGGAGTACAAAATACTCACAACAATTTGAAAATACTCATTGATTTTCAAACTGAGGAGAGAAACTGCTTTAATAAAGTTGAAAATGCACTTATTTTGCGGCTGAAATATGTGAATTTTCAACTTTTGTTTGCTTTTTATCATTTATCCTGAAGGTCATATTAAGGGCAACATGGGTGTGTGACATGTGTGCGTCTTATGTAAACTCCGGTAAAAAAATTAATGTGTGAAAAAGTTTAAAGTTGTGAAGGTAAAAAGGTGAAGGTCATATTAAGGACAGCATGGATGTGTGGCATTTGTGCACAAGTACATGGTGTATGATGTATTGAAATATAGTGATCCTTCAAGGGATATAGAAGGTATGACAGAATTGAGAAACTCCGGCAAATGTCTTAATGTGTGAAAAAGTTCAAAGTTGTGAGGTCAAAAGGTCAATGTCATATTAAAGGCAGCATTGATGTGTGGCATTTGTCCACAAGTATTCTGTGGGGAAATATTTAAGCAATCTTTCAAGGGATATAGAAGTTATGACATAATTGAGAAACTCTGGCGAACTTCTTGTGCCGGACACACGGACGGACTCGCGGACACGAGACCGGGGGCATAAAAATAAAATATGTATTGAATTTGAAATCAGGGTACAATACTTTTTCGACACAAAGCTTATTTAGAGGTCCAAGGAACCACGATGGTGGTGTACATTTCCACATTGCCGTGGGCAACAGTTTCAATGTCCAGAGTACGTTACTAATACATGGAGCCAGTAGATGGGGTCAGTTGGATAAGGGCCTGCACTAATCGGTCCTTAAATCATTTTGTCTGTCACCAACAAACATATTTATATATGCTTATTTCACTGCCAGACACGACTCCATCGTTATCACTAATCCCCTTGCTGGCAGCCTTGATAATAAAATGAACACAAGTCCTCAGTGACCTTGACCTTTGGTGTTCAGACATGGGGTGTATGCGAAACAAAGCACCATCCCGAGACACATTGTGGCCAAATATTAAAATCAGTAAAATGGTTCATATTATTTAGAAATGAAAGGTGTTGCTAACGTATGCATGCACATACATGGACTAACACTATATCCCCACTTAGACAGCTAGCAAGATAGTGGAACCTCTCTAAACCGGACACACTGAGGGCCTCCCTGTCTGGTTTGGAGATGTCCCATTCTAAGTCACGCATGCAAACAATATATATATGTGGCTGTGACAGGAGAATTGGAACTTATGGGCTATGGTATGCGACCTGTGTAGTCCCAGATCAGACTGTGCATCCGCACAGTCTGATCAGGGCCTACACTGTTCGCCATTCAGTCAATAAAACACCAGTCATGCTTCTGACTTATAGTTTGAACCTTATCAGTCTTCAGGAGTGCGCTAGAAGATCAGAATTTGAATATCCACAAATACCATAAACGCCATTTATCCAATCACAGCCACATGTTATCATCAGAACTAAATGACAGGGAATCCCAACAAAATTAACCCTTAGACCGCTACTCACAACAATTGTCGTCTGCTGTTGCTTTTATATCTTGCCTTATTTCTTAATAAAAACATGTTTTGACAGCATTTCAGAATCATTTCCAATGGAAATGATTCTGAAGAACTATCAAAGCATGTTGTAAATTATTATAAAGTGCTGTCACAGCATGTTTTTGATGATAAAAATGGAAAATAAACAGCAGACGACAAAATATTAAGATAGCGGTCTAAGGGTTAAGCACAGAGTTGTTCTGGGCATTTGGTTAAAGAGGTTCTATTACAACAACACTACTTACAAGACTATCAATAAAGTTGGAGAAGAGCTCCACGTTAAGGCTCTGTTTCTGTTCCATGTATCCAAACAGAAAGAACGGGGCAAACACCAATGTGTCCATCACTCGCAGTAGTTCAGAGCGGTAATTCAAGCATGCCTGCAACTAAGGGTTAAGCACAGAGAGTTGTTCTGGGCATTTGGTTAAAGAGGTTCTATTACAACAACACTACTTACAAGACTATCAATAAAGTTGGAAAAGAGCTCCACGTTAAGGCTTTGTTTCTGTTCCATGTATCCAAACAGAAAGAACGGGGCAAACACCAATGTGTCCATCACTCGCAGTAGCTCAGAGCGGTAATTCAAGCATGCCTGCAACATACATACATACATCCACAGTTCAGAACGGTAGTTGAAACATTTCTGTTGCTTGCACGGACGCCAACAGACACGGGTGTATTATTTCCGCTATTCAAACATGTACGATGGAATATCATATTTATTACACTTCCACGGCAGATATGTAATCACATTTGGTCTATTTTTGCGATTATAATCAATGAATTGTGCTGTGCGGATGAATAGTTCAATACACAGCGACGTGTTTCCCGCGTTTTGACGTCACGCTGTCGTCTGACGTCAAACGTGACGTCATGTAAACTTTTTGAAATCCAAATTACTCAGCGGTTTCTATGAACTAGATATATTTGAGTGCATGTTTGGAATGTGTTCAATCACATTAACATTGTAGATTAGTCGAGACGCTCCCAAAGTTTGTAAATAACTTTATTTTGACTGTAATAAAAATAAACATTTTGCATAGTAGGTTGTGGCTTCCAAGAAAGCAAGAACGCGCAATTATGGGTGTTCTCTTCACTATGTATTATTTGTAAATAGTTGATTATGGGTTTTCTCTCACAGCGAATAGTCCGGGGGCAAATATACATATACGTATAAGAATCCGGCACCTCTTGTTAATTTTTGTCACCCGATGACTTTATAAACATGAATGTATAAGGTTTCCAAAAAACCCGGGTGCCATTTTTTTCAAACCAAGGTCAAGGTCATTTCAAGGTCATTGAACTTCATGCATGCTTGGTGTCCGAATAAATGTATGGATCAAATAATTTGCAGTTCTCATTGAACGGATAACTGTATAAATTGCTCAGAAGATCGGACTAATAGATATCCTGCGTCTTACTAGGTAGCAGTGACCAGTTAGCCGCCAGTTTCGTATAATGGAACCGGTGAAATTTATAAATATTACACTTTCTGCTGATTAAAATTAATTTGAATTGTTTAATTAATTTTGTGTAGTTGATTTTGTATTTTATTCAGATTTTACATCGTATTAATTGATGAATGCTCATTCGAGGGCCATCTGACCTGTTCCCATTGATCAGAAATGGGCAAATACGAATTGAGGGTATGTTGTGACAAAAAATGATCAAAACAACAGATTTTTCTGGGAGTTTCAAACAAGAATTTATTTCAGAGAAAACTCATGGATGGGAACTGGTTTGCACCATGATAGTGCATTTGCCTCTGGATGATGATTGAGAACACATACAACATTCAATCTGTAGTTCCGCAAGTAGCGTGGCACGTACGGCATGGTTTTAAAGTGAATATTTTACCTCAGAATTGGACAATTTTAAAGAGGCTGCACCAAGATATTTCACATTTCTGCATAGGTAAGGAGCACTAATAGAGCAGCATATTTGTGTTTATATAAAAGCTTCTAGTGTGTCTAGGTCACAAATGTCGAACTCATATTGCTGTCTGCCCACTTATTTGGAATATTGAATTAAATGCATACTGTCTGAGGGCGTGAAATTGATAATTTTAAATTAACTGGTCACTGCCCCCCTAGCAGAAACATACGAGTCTTTTCAATGCATGGCCGTTATATTTTCAAAATGGCCGCCAAAAAGCTAAGTTTTCAAATAGGCTGGTCTGTAAGACACGTATGAGTGTAATTTCATGTAAATATACCTATATCTGTAGTTCAAAGTATCACATAAGAAATGTAGTGATGCTGTTTCTTATACTTTACCACATTTACATTTCAAAATGCCCGCCAAACTGCCTTTTCTTATACCCCATATCAGGGACTAATATTTTGGTTATATGGCTGTGCTTATGTGCTGTGTGAATGACATGTATAGTTCTATAGCACTTTTGAAGGTGATGATATTCATGAAACCTGTATGGACTAATGCCGATTATTTCAATATGGAAATAAATCGCTATTATTTTGGCAGACCTGTTTTTTGTTTACGTTCATTTCCTGGTTCAAAAAGGTCGCCAAGGTTCAGTACAGGACTGCATGGGAAGTTGGGAACACCTCGGTTTATATCGTTATGCACAATGGAAAAGGTGTTTCACGTGATATCCATGCGGCCCTGACACGGTCACACATGCGCAGTAGATATTAAATTTGGAATAATGCTGTTTTTATCATTGCACAATATAGACCTTGAGCCACCAATAACCCCCCCCCCCCCTCCCCCCCCTGTGGGATTTTTGGTGACTATGATTTTCAGATTCAGTAGCCTATTGTCTATTAATCCTGAATGTCTGCGCTCAAAAAGCCGCTGGATGAACAAATGGCGGCCATTTTCCAAGATGGCCGCCATGCCATTTTGAGCCGTTTATATTATGACTGTTAATTGATATTTAGGCAAGTACAAACCCTGTAAATAGCTACGATGTTTTGCCAAATTGGTTACTGAATGGTATACAATGGACATTATACATCATTACATCATACTATACCAATAATTTCCAAAATGGCCGCCAAAATTGGCATTTTTCAACATTATTTTCAATATAACTATTATTGAGAACTATTACAAAACTGTAATGATGTTAAAATGCACTTATTTTTCATTGCATTACTTATATATACCTGTGAAAGGAACATGTAATCCCTTTAAATATCATAACTCTCAAAATATTTCAAAATGGCCGCCATAAACTACATATTTACTACTGTCTGGAATTTCGAAGATGCTATAAAACACGCAATGGTCATATATTATAATACAAATTGACCTAAATATAGTTTGCTTAGCATTCACAGTCATGTTCCATGATACAATAATGTTGTTATACATTCAAAATGGCCGCCTAATATGTTTATTTTCATAAATCACAATAAAAAATCATATTTTTCTCAGCAATTCAAATTGTATAAAAATGCACAAAAACATGTTTAAAACATTTGCTGACTGGTTGTGATGATTGAAAGAATCTATTATATTGGTTGATTGATTGACACAATCAGTGACAATCACAATAGTCACCATTAGGTAGTATTAATAACATTTAAATACAGTATACATGTGAATCATGTATATGATCATCAGGCATGTGTAGTGACAATTGCAAATCAAATTAGGTTCGCATAGTAGTAGGAATTTTCACTGTCTGCACCAGTTGTCTAATTAATACTTACAGAACCATTTTTAATCTTATTAATACTCTGAAATATATGGTAATAGTACGACCCTGTTACTTGTAAGTGAACAGATTGATGATTCATGGTTGCAAATGAAATCAAGGTATTACGTAATCCGGGACATCTGTCTATTATCAGTTAATTATGTTGATTATTAGCATTTGTATCATTCAACATTGATTAGTTAACAAAACCACAGCTATGTGTATAAATAGTAACACCATTGTTATATTAACTTAAATGTACAGTATATGAAGTGAGGAGGCATATATTGTACTTCATTTAATTTGATGTTACACTCGTGCTACATTATTTGGATGTATGCAATAAAATAATTCATACTGGCCAAATAAATGGTGCAGCTACTACTATTTGAAGAGAGGGCTATATTGATATCATGATGGTTAAGTTAAGATAGATGTATCTCCATAGAGTATCGACGTGTAGCAGTACAAACATGTGATAAAATGTTAGGGTCTCTTGCGTCATGTTTGATGTAACTAAATTAAGACTTGCATGGAGCATCACACTTTTATATCAATCAGATATAAAGATGTTCTGCCACAATGTAACGTTCCACCACAGTGTAGTGATGTTCCACCACAATTATAAGACCGTTCCGGTACAATATAAGGATGTTCCATTACACTATACGGATGTTACATCACACTACAAGCCTTTTCCATCACAACATAAGCTTGTTCCATCACGATATGAGGGTGTTCCACCACAATATACGGATGCTCCATCACAACATAATACTGTTTAATCACACTATAGTGCAGTTCTACCACGATATAAATATGTTTATTCAAACTATAAGGCAGTGCCACCACAATATAAAGCAGTCATCATCAATATAAGGCAGATAAAACACATTATAAGGCAGTTTCACCACATTATAAAGATGTTCCATCACAATATCAGGAACATTACTTGCACTGTAAGACAGTTCACCACAATATAAGGATGTATCACACACATATAATATGTATCAACCACACTATAAAGCAGTTCCAACACATTATAATACAGTTCCATCGCAATATAAGGATGTTCCGTCACACTATAAGGATGTTCCGTCACAATATAAGGCTGTTCCATCACATATAAGGATGCTCCACCACAGAATATTATGTTTCCTCACACTATAAGACAGTTTCACCACACTATAATACATTTTCGTCACAATATACGGCAGTGCCACCACATTATAAGGCGGTTTCACCACAAGATAATGATGTTCCACCACACTATAAGGATGTTTCACCACATGGTGTTTCATAACAATATAAGGCACTTCCACCACACTATAAGGCAAATTAATTACAATATAAGACAGTTCCACCACTATATAATGATGTTGCATCACGATATAAGGATACATCACCACCATATAAAGATATTTTGTCACAATATAAGGCAGTTCCACCACAATATAAGACAGTGTCGTCACACTATATGGCAGTGCCACCACATTATAAGGCGGCTTCACCACCATATAATGATGTTCCACCACACTATAAGGACGTTCCACCACAGTATAATGATGTTTAGTGACAATATAAGGCAAATTAATTACAATATAAGACCGTTCTACCACATTACCAGGCAGTTTCACCATAATATAGGGATGTTCAGCCACACTATAAGGCAGTTATCACGCAGTATACGGCAGTTCCATTACAATATAAGAATGTTCCACCACTCTCAAAGGATGTTCCACCACGATATAATGATGCTCCATCACATTATACATATGTTTCCTCACAAAATAAGGCAGTTCCACCACAATATAAGGCAGTTTCGTCACACTATAATGCATTTTCATCACATTATACGGCAGTTTCACCACAACATAATGTGGTTCCACCACACAATAATGATGTTCCATCACAATATAAGGCAGTTGCATCACACTACATGTATAAGGATGTATCAGCACGACATAAGGATGTTCCACCAGATTATAAGGCTGCTCCGCCACCTCAATATAATAATAAGGAAGTTACAAATGATATAGACCATTATGTCCATCTCCACAATCATATCGAGCGATATATTGCTGTATACATATATATAAATTATCAATGTGGCGGCCATTTTGACAAATTTTGCATAATTAACAAATTGATCCAACTTCATCCATTATATGTATGGTTTCATCTTATGTCGGATAGCGAAGTGAAAACAAAACATGGTTTTATTATTTTATCTTCAAAAATTGTTTTTAGCTTTCAGGATTTTCTTCCTCCGTCAGGCATATTTGATGCACGATATTAACACCATTACTGAATATTGTAAAAAAAGGAGAAGAAATCTATGTACAAATGGATAACTATTATCGTATATTAACTCCTGTTGACGATAATGATCACATGCCTCGAACTATATTAATATGTGTACATTATTCCCAATCGATGCAGTCAATTAATATTTAAGAAGCTAAGAAGCGTGCGTACAGACGGACGAACATTCGACAAATAGTATCTGCAGTCTGCATAGACAATACTAATAAATATGTAACTAGTTGTCTGTCCATAGCAACCGGTTTTAAGGATCTGACGTTGCATAATATTGAATACCGGTGAAATAACCATTGTAAAATTAGTGGGTGGGGAATGGTAAAAATGTGTTGTTTTTCACTTTGTATATTTTGCAGTAGACACAAAAAAATTGGGCGTATTTGCATTGGATATGTTTAATAGACACTCCTAGCTTACATTAACATTGATAATATGAAAAAAATACCACGTTTGCATAAAGTTATTAACATGTATATTTTACCATTGAAATTGGGTGGGTGGGGTAATCAAACACGTAAAATTTGACTTCTGGATTATCAGATTTTGTTTAAGTGTACCTTATTAGATTCCATATTGTCCAACATCTCTGAAAAAGTGCAAAAATACTACTTTATGTAATTAAAATGATATAATTTGGTCAATTTTTAGTTAAAAATGTGATTTATGAAGATGGGAAAAAGTCCGAGGGTGACCTACTTCAAAATGGCGCCATATGTTCATCCAGCGGGTTACAGAGCGCAGACATACGGCATAACACTCGCAATTGAATGTAGTTTTAGGAAAAATATGTCTGCAAAAATCCCACAGGGGGGGGAGGGTTTCGGTATCTGGCTCACGGGCTAATAGGTTAAAACGTATCACGTGATCATACCACGACCTCTTTCTAACCTTTACTTCATCGGAGTGAAACCCGCCCACCACTCCCATATATGTTTACAGCAACGTAGTGCAAGCTATGATATAACTATGGTGGTACGTGGGGAGCGCAGTCTGTGAATTCTGAGGTCTACATATTTTCACATACCTGTTGGTTTTGGGTATGATGTAATAATCCAATAACAAGTTTGGCAAAACCACTAGATCTTGTAATTTTCTTACCTGCGCTCGCTGCGGTACCCACACTCTAGTATGTGTTTTTCATAACAAGACATTATGCCTTTGTATATATCTACCCCTGATCAATACAAGCTCGAAGGTCGTCGTAACAATAAGCCTATGGCAAACAAGGTGGATTCCGATAGATGGTGGCTCACACCGGAAACTCTGGGTCCAACTTGTTAGCAAGTGCGGCAAGACACCTGTCGTGCCGTGGATGCTGCCGCTTGGTTTCCTTTTATTGCAGTTGAAGCGACGATGTACATTTCGGCTGGAATGGCGCCATCAGGACCACTCGCTTTCCCCGCTGTGGACGCCGACTATCGGCCAGTGTGTCAGTGTTTGGACAATGGGGCCTGTGTTGCGAGTGACGACAACTGTGCCCCATATACCGGCTTGGGAACATTGGCGAGGGCCTCTACGGTCAACATCAGTTAACAATATTGGTGGCGGTGCTTGATAGGGAGCATGATTGAACACTTCAGTTCAGTGAATTTTCTTTATCCAGTGATTATTTACATTATGCAGTAATGGTTATTCAGTGTTGTTATTGCCATTGATCAGAACTTCACATGCCAGGTGGTGAACAATTAGGCTAGGCAGTCATTATTTCCATTACTCCGTCGCAACGGGAAAGTCGCGAAAAATTCAGAAAGCCAACGGGTGGGCGTGTGGGTCACATATGGAACATTTAATGCTTGTGTAGAGACGTGCATAGCTTATGTATTTGGTTACGTGTTTGTTTATACTGCAAATTTTTTTCTAATAATCATTATTCAAGGAAAAGTAGTAGTTAAATTGAGCTGACTCGTTGTAGTATAATATGGCGGCTCAAGTTCCTTGAATGGTGATTACTACGGGCTGACTACATTGTACAGTATGTTGTTGTTGTCTAATGATTTGGCGCTTGTTGTGTGGTCTTTATTCGCGCCAACACATGTAGTCACTAAGTTCGTATAACACTAGCGTACTCTGGAGCGAGGGGCTGGATCTGCACCTGGTTGAGTGTACAATGTGATGGACTGTCCTATTGTGTACTTAACCTGGTGCCGATTGGACACCTGCACGCCCGTCCTTTGGCTTGATGAATTTTCATGGTTACCGTTTTCATTTTATTCCCGTGACAATCTTTCTTGTAATGGGCTTGTTGATACACTTATCAACTGTATCTCTATAGGAAAGATCTTGCGGCCATTTATATTCCACTTCCCAAATAAAATTGTGGTAGGAAATAACAATAAATATAGTCATATGTTAAGTGGTCTTTATTGTTTCATGCCAATTCAGGTCGGTCCTGAAATAAATTAGTTTTCATCAATATAATGTACTGTATATACAAAACTATAAAATACATATAGTTACAACGATATAATCTTTTCCATAATGTGAAATAAATATTTGTGTTAAGCTGAATCTGATACATACATTCAGAGAATGGTATTTGCATACTCTGTGCTTGTTTTAGAAGTCAGTTATTCGAGCTGAAACAGACACTGGTTATTTTAAGTAATTTAATGATTACAGCAATGATAAGCTTCATCATAATGAAGGTCACCAGACTCGGTTATTCCTCTATTTGCAAAATCATCGCATGCTTATTAAAAAGTGTATAATAGAAAGAAGTAAAACCATATAGACCGTAGACTCATGGATAATAATGCCTACATGTTAATACTATAACTGGTAGGGGGACAGCATTTTAACGAGGCACTTAACCCGTATACTAGTATGTGCTATCTTTATGAGCGTCTATGAGAGAAGTAAGAGCATATGTCAGAATGCTCTGTATTCAGAGCTGACTGTGAGCCTGGCCATGTCTTTATATGACATCCGTTTCAGCGGAGATAGTATACAATGCACGCTTATATGTCATACCATGTGTTAATCATGTCCATTATCTGTCATCATGCTTGTATTTTCATATTGCATGTCTGTTTGTTATCAAGAGCCACTGTGCACGGTCTCACCAATAAATAATAATGATTATACTACATTACCACAACCTTGAATACAATCATATATATGTATGTTTAGATTTTGATCTTAACCAGACTGTGACCGTATCAAAACTAAAAAGAAGATACAGAGAGGAGACCAAGGAACCCATGAAAACATATATCTAGCGCAATACACAATGGTAGCAGCATGATATATGTACACATTAACTATCGCCTATAGTCCTGCATGAGTCATGATGAACTGTGTTCAAATATGCATTTATTAGAAATTAATAGGTAGCAATAAGTAAATATAAACGTTACGAGTGCATGACTTACAAATTATCATTTCATAAGACCTGTGTTTTAATAGTTGTCTTTTAATTAATGAAACCACATATTCAGTAGATGACCAATATATGCTATTCATCCTATTTTTGTTCTTTTGATAAATACATTACTACATTATTCTTAATTTTCCATGACCTTGAACTGGCATTCAACTTAACAAAAGTAAATACAAGTACATTACATAAGCAGACATTAATATGTGCCCCCCGCGGCACACTAGACTCTAACTGGAGAAACTCTTACAAACTTTTTTAAGTAAATGTACACGGAACCTCACAAGCAACGCAATGATATTGACAATTGATGACTGCTGTTCTACTTATTATCAATATCAATGAAAATATTGACACTTTTTGTATGCCAAATGTACTATTTATTCTCTGTATTTATTTTTTGATGTGCAATGATTATACTTTATAATCTGTCGAAAATATTATTTTTTTCAGGTGACGCATTTGATTAATATAAATAATTAAAAAAGATATCATGCCCCATTTGCATATCAAAATAGCCTGATACCACCGCGCGTCACTATCAGTAAAATAAATATTACTAAATGATTATATCTGTATAGCGGGCACTTGAAATTTTTAGAACTGGTGGAATAGTGACAAAATTGCCCACCTGTTTAATTCCTATAAAGTCCATTTTGTGCCTATTGAGTGGCTATGTACCTTTAATGAATCTGTTTTAAAAGTACATATATATAAAATCAAATCACGATGTGCCGCATTCATGGCGATTACCCCGAACTATAACAACGTTATGTTCAACGTTATGTTCATACCAGGTGCATTAATGTACTAGCGCATCATGCGCCTCACTAGTAAGAAACTAAATAAGTCCCTTTTTGTCGTGGCTGGTAAATAAAATTAACATTATGATACAGATCTCTAGATATATTTTCTAGGATAATAATTTAACGATATATGTACACCATACTGTTATAGCAGAACTATAAAGAATAACATGTTGCCGGTTTCCTTCGGTGACCTTGAAAATATAGTATTGTGACCTTGACCTCCATAGTTGTTATTAGATTCCTTGATTGCAGTTGATATTTAATTATTGTGATGCATACCACCAGAGATATTGACTCTTCAAATGAACCAATTCCGCAGTTTTAGGTTATAAATACCAGGATTTTTACCTTGATTTTGAATGACCTTGAAATGACTTTAAAACTGTCCGAAAAAAAATGGCACCCGGATTTTTCGGAAAGTGGGATTCCAGACGAATACGAAAACCACTAACAAAGAAAAATTAACATGAGGTGGCGGATTCTGAGCAATTGCCGCCAGACTAGAAACCGGTATTATCCCGTCAACTATGTCGCTACTAGACGTGAAAAGCAGGTACGTGTATTTTTTCTCGTTCATGTCTAGTAGATACGTCATTATGTATGACGTTACGTCATAATGTGAATGACGTAACACGATAATCTTGTCGCTTCAGAAGACAAACTTATGAGGCCACAAATGCATTTTTAGAGACATTTGAACAACTTTGATGTGGTTAACGGGATAAATAGAATATTATTATAGTGTCATGAACGTGAATAAATATCTGACTCGGCTCGAAATCAGGATGTGCTCGGCAAGCCTCGCCCATCCTGATTTCTCAGCCTCGACAGATATTTATTCACGTTCATGACACTATACTAATATTCTCTATATAAACTGAGTTGTTTCATGTGGTAAAGAAAATATCAGGAGTAACCTCCGAATGCCGTTACGCCAAAAATACTTCAACGTCACAACAATGTCATCCCTCAATAAACAAGGGCAATAACTCCGTAAATGAGCGACAATGGCATCTTAGACACACATTCTACGTCATGTGATTTTTGGGTGTGTCCCAAATTAAAAGAAACACTCTCTGGACACACGTTTCAAATGATCCAGGGCCTGGCAAACGTCGTCAACTCAGAGATGCGCTGTATACCAAAATAGGACCACTACGCAGCGTGTGACATGCGATTATTTCTGCTGCAAATGTATGTACATCAAGGAGAGTTATAAGACGGAATGTGAAAGTTCCAGGAATGCTATGGTGTTAGTTACTGAAATAAACATGTATTGTCAAAATATAAGGAATGCCCCTTGTATGAACAGAATTAACCACTTTAATAATTAATACTAACCATTATTGTATCTCAAATCTCTGCATTTAAACTCCATGCGAAAACAGAAGGAGACGTACACTTACGGGTCTTGATGATGTCTGGACTGTCTCACCGTTCCTGCTGTACAGCTGCATCTCAATCATGAACATGGCTGCAACAGTAACACAGTCCAGTGTTGTGAGAGAATCAAACTATAGGACAGTTTTTACACATCTGATTGCTTTTTCTGCTGAAAACGATTTGCAAATGATGTTGAAACTTAGCATGCTGGGGGCTGTTTCACTAAACTTCGTACAACTAAAATGTTTGTAAGTGCAAAATTATGATAGTCTGTAAATTTCACATTAACAATGTTTTCTTGTAAATAATTAATGGATTTACATTTATTGAGCATAGGCTGCATATGCAGCCTATGCTCAATACATGTAAATCCATCAATTGAAATTTACAGACGATCTTAAATTTGCACTTACAAACATTTTAGTCGTAAGAAGTTTAGTGAAACGGGCCCCAGGTGTCCAAATATGCCCAACAGAAATATGGCTTGCCGGTAGTGCAGCCATGAGTGCTCTGATATGTCTGGATATTTGTTCAGTCTGATCAGGCACTGCATTTTCATTATTGAGTTGCAGAAAACTTTTTAACACACAAGAGACAAGGCAAAGCCATGAAGGCTGGGTTTTCTTCAATGCATAGGCACTTGGATAACATATATCTATGCTAGTATGGTGGTATAGAAATTGAGGAACAGATTTAAACGCGAAAACTTACCATTGAAAATTGCTTAGTCGATTACGCGTAAAAAATAGGTAAAGGTAAAAAATAAGGTCATATGTTTGAGAGCGGTATGTGGTGGGCACCCGTTGGTTATGAAATTTTGCAAGTACATGTGTATGGTGCTTCTAGTTGGTACAGTAACAGAAATTGACCTAAACACGAAAACTTAACATTGAAAATGGCTAAGTCAATTACGCGGAAAAAATAGATTGAGGTAAAAAAAGGTCACATGTTGGATAGAGGTATGTGGCGGGCACCCATTAGTTATGAAGATGTGCAAGTTTGGTGGTTCTAGGTGGTACAGTGACAGAGAAATGGACCTAAACACGAAAACTTAACATTGTGGATGCCGCCCACCGCCCGCCCGGCTTTTGCCAATCCAATAGCCGGGATTTATTTTTTAAAAACCTGGCTAAAAATGTATATCTGCATCAGTGTGTTAGTTGGTCTGAACGAGACTGGCCATATGCTCAATATGCCTTATTGTTACGCCGGTCATATACATATGTGGCTGTGACTGGAGAAATGGGGCTTATGGGATTTATGACCATTGTGGCTGAGATCCAAATAGCACACTCCTGTAGCCTGATGACAATCTATATTGCTTGTTAGAAGCACAACGGGTGGTTCATTGATGGAACGGTGAACATCACAGATCCTAATCAGACTGTGTGGATGTACAGGCTGATCTGGATCTACACTAGTCGCAAAACCCATAAGCCCCATTTCTCGTGTCACAGCCACATATTACAATGTATATGGCATAAACATCTTCCAAAGCTTACATTCTGAAGATGAATGATGAGCTAAATACCATACTGGTGCACAATCATAAACAAAACAGCAATCAAACACACATGACCTAGACCTTGATGAGACAAGGGCCAATTTAAATGGTTCTTCCCATGGTCGATATGAATCTGCAAGTGAAGTTACATGAAGGTTGGAGATGGCAGTCAAGTTACATGAAGGTTGGAGATGGCAGTCAAGTTACATGAAGGTTGGAGATGGCAGTCAAGTTACATAAGATTGGATATGGCAGTCAAGTTACATAAGGTTGGAGATGGCGGTCAAGTTACATGAAGGTTGGAGATGGCAGTCAAGTTACATGAAGGTTGGAGATGGCAGTCAAGTTACATAAGGTTGGAGATGGCAGTCAAGTTACATGACGACATGAAGGTTGGAGATGGCAGTCAATTTACATGAAGGTTGGACATGGCAGTCAAGTTACATGAAGACATGAAGGTTGGAGATGGCAGTCAAGTTACATGAAGGTTGGAGATGGCAGTCAAGTTACATGCAGTCAAGTTACATGAAGGTTGGAGATGGCAGTCAAGTTACATGAAGGTTGGAGATGGCAGTCAAGTTACAATTACGAATGAAGGAATTGGATCAAGTTACATAAGGTTGGGAGATGGCAGTCAAGTTACATGAAGGTTTGAGATGGCAGTCAAGTTACAGAAGGTTGGAGATGTCAAGGTCATACATGAATGTAGATGGCAGTCAAGTTACATGAAGGTTGGAGATGGCAGTCAAGTTACATAAGGTTGAGATGGCATCAGTACATAAGGTTGGAGATGGCGTCAATTATGAAGGTTGGAGATGGCAGTCAAGTTAAAGGTTGATATGACATGGGTTGAGCAGTCAAAGTACATGAAGGTTGGAGATGGCAGTCAAGTTACATCAAGGTTGGAGATGGCAGTCAAGTACATGAAGACATGAAGGTTGGAGTGGCAGTCAAGTTACAATGGAGGTTGATGGCAGTTCAAGTTACATAATTGGAAGATGGCATCAAGGTTACATAAAGGTTTGGAGATGGCAGTCAAGTTACAGAAGGTTGGAGATGGAGTCAAGTTACATGAAGTTGGAGATGGCAAGTCAAGTTCATGAAGGTTGGAGATGGCAGTCAAGTTACATGAAGACATCAAGTTACATGAAGGTTGGAGATGGCAGTCAAGTTACATGAAGGTTGGAGATGGCAGTCAAGTTACATGAAGACATGAAGGTTGGAGATGGCAGTCAAGTTACATGAAGGTTGGAGATGGCAGTCAAGTTACATATGAAGGTTGGAGATGGCAGTCAAGTTACATAAGGTTGGAGATGGCAGTCAAGTTACATGAAGGTTGGAGATGGCAGTCAAGTTACATGAAGGTTGGAGATGGCAGTCAAGTTACATGAAGGTTGGAGATGGCAGTCAAGTTACATGCAAGAAATTGGAGAGCATGGCATCAAGTTACATGAAGGTTGAGATGGATGCAGTCAAGTCAATACATGAAGACATGAAGGTTGGAGATGGCAGTCAAGTTACATGAAGGTTGGAGATGGCAGTCAAGTTACATGAAGGTTGGAGATGGCAGTTAAGTTACATGAAGGTTGAGATTGCAGTCAAGTTACATGAAGGTTGGAGATGGCAGTCAAGTTACATAAGGTTGGAAATGGCAGTCAAGTTATTACATGGAAGGAAAATGGCCGGGGGCCTGCATGTTGAACCTGCTGAGTATTTGATCATCCCAGGGTGTATTGAAAGTCATGTATGGTAAAACTTTAATGCAATGTTACAAAATCTTTATAACACAAACTGCTAAATAATTTGGCTTTGAACTTGGGCAAAGGGTCGCATGGGTGAGGTAGTATGAAAATAAGGAAGATGACAAACAGGTATACGTGGTTTCCAGTCAATTTGACTAATTTGTTGCAGAGATGAAAGGTATTCAAACAAGAAATGTGGCCTGTCGGCACACGAATGTCCCCAGTGGCAGATTGGATAAACTGTGGCAAAGTTAATTAACCAAAGTGATAAGTATTCACAAGCACATTTATGAAGGTCAAAAGGTGAATGTCATATTAAGGGCAGTGTTGATGTGTGATATTTGTCCACAAGTATGATATATTGAAATATTAAAGTAATCCATCAAGAGTTATAGAAGTTATGACAGAAGTGAGAAGCTCCGGCCAACTTATTAATGTGTGAAAAAGTTCAATGTTGTCAAGGTCAAACGGTCAAGGTCATATTAAGGGCAGCATGGATATGTGGCATTTGTCCACAAGTATGCTGTGTTGAAATATTTAAGTAATCCTTCAAGTAATATAGAAGTTATGACAGAATTGAGAAACTCAGGCGAACTTCTTAATGTTGGAAAAAGTTCAAAGTTGTCAAGGTCAAAAGGTCAAGGTCCTATTATGAGCAGCATGGATGTGTGGCATTTGTCCGCAAGTACGCTGTGTTGAAATATTTAAGTCATCCTTCAAGGAATATAGAAGTATTGACAGAATTGAGAAACTCAGGCGAACTTCTTAATGTGGGAAAAAGTTCAAAGTTGTCATGGTCAAAAGGTCAAGGACATATTAAGAGCAGCATGGGTGTGTGGCATTTATCTACAAGTATGCTGTGTTGAAATATTTAAGTAATCCTTCAAGGAATATATAAGTTATGACAGAATTGAGAAACTCCGGCAAACTTCTTAATGTGGGAAAAAGTTAAAAGTTGTCAAGGTCAAATGGTCAAGGTCATATTAAGGGCAGCATGGATGTGTGGCATTTGTCCACAAGTATACGGTGTTCAAATATTTAAGTAATCCTTCAAGGAATATAGAAGTTATAACAATATTTTGAAACTCCGGCAAACTTTTTAATGTGGGAAAAGTTCAAAGTTGTCAAGGTCAAGGTCATATTAAGAGCAGCATGGATGTGTGGCATTTTGTCTACAGGTATACTGTGTGGAAATATTTAAGTAATCCTTCATGGGATATAGAAGTTATAACAAAATTTCTTGATGTGCCGGTCACATGGACGGACACACGGACCCACGGACCCACAGTTCAAACACTATATGCCTCCGGCTCTACCGAGACCGGGGGCATAAAAACTTTTAACGCACATTTTAACCTTACACATATTTTTATCTTGACCATGGAATGTGGGCCAGGATTATGATCACTATTCTCACTCTCTCAGTGCATGTCATGTGCTCATTCTGAAGCATAAAATGTTACCTGATATCTAGTTTATCAGGCTCATCTCGGAAACATAAGGAATTCCTTGGCGAGCCTCGCCAAGGAATTCCTACACCTTTCCTAGCCTTGCCTGATAAACTTGATATCAAAAGATACTAGCCAACTATTCTCTATCTACTGACCTATCTCCCGGTTAATGGGCGACTCCGGTAGATCCACGTCCAGGAATATTTTGTATACCTGCCCCGGTTTGAACGCCTGTAACACATACAGGAACCCTTTCAACCTAAGTAATACTGGAATTGACACACCTGTGCAATTTTTCACACTATTCCACTGGAGAAATGTGCATCTGCACTGTCTGTCAGAATCTACACTGTTCGCCATTCCATCAATGAAATACCCATCATGCTTCTAACAAACAAATATAGAACGTTATCAGGCTAAATAGTTTGATCAGGAGCAACACTGCTCACAAATCACATCAGCCTCATTTCTCCAGTCACAGCCGCATATACACACAAATCTCTAAAAGCATGATATCACACACGTGTCATGTGAAAAGTTATCACTAGCAAAAAAATAAATATTGGTGATGCACATTGGCTGACATAGGCAAACGAACCATGACTATGACAGCAAAATCGGTTCTTGTATGTCCACCTGTCTGGGGAGTAGCTGCCTCTGGGCCAAAATACCCAGACCTACACATCGGTTTGAGAAAATAAATATGACAAAATGTGTACACAAATTGTTAAAAAAAATAATTATAATGCCCCAGATCGCAAGGTTTTGCATCTACATTTAAGGACACCTCTAGCGAACTCTCTCGCTACGCTTTATCGATAATAGTCTGTGCCTGCACATAAAATTGATAGCTGGCTACGCCTTACAGAAATCATAACCCAGGGATTCCGCTGGCGATCGCCACTTTCGCAATTGGCGATAAAAAATTACAATTTTCGAGAAATTGTAATTTTTTATCGCCAATTGTTTTATTTTTTTTGAAGTGGCGATTTATTTTTTTTCCCCAGCGGAATCCCTGATAACCTTACCTCATTGTGTCCATCCTTGACCAGGCTGACGTTAGCTGTGGGCAGGGAGCACATGCCAACACCATTCTCACATACACTGTAACACAACGTATCATAATTACCAGAAATATTCAGACACAATTTATTCTGGGGAAACACATACAAATATATGGCAGGGATTCCGCTGGCGATCGCCACTTTCGCAATTGGCGATAAAAATAAACAATTGGTGACAAAAAAATTACAATTTTCGAGAAATGTTGTTTTTTTTCGAAAATGGTAATTTTTTATCGCCAATTTTTTTTTAAGTGGCGATTTTTTTTTTTTCCCAGCGGAATCCGTGATATGGGTACCCACAACGAAGAGTGTCCCAATATTTATGGTTAGTATGGTTGTATTGGTTTATCACAATAACAATGTATTTGATATAAAATTTGTTTTGGGAAACACCTACCAAAACAAATGGTGTCTGACAACATAGGGGTTTCTCAAAACAAATGGTGTGAGAAAACTTAGGGTTTTTACGATATTATAACATAGCATCACACACCCACGACCCCCGTAACACTAACCTGGCGCTCTTACCCACTGAGCTAACCAGGCGGTCAAATCTCACCACCACACACGGACACTACAGTATCATGATTATGGCACACTCAGTTAGATATAATTACACTCAACTAAAGCACAATTCCAGATTGTGTCTAAATTCTGTTAACTGGGTGAAAATATAACAGCCAGACTGGGTGTAAGAGTGAATGCACTCACTAAAGTTTGGTCAGGTGTGTAGCCTATTTTTACTTAACTTTTTTAGGGAAATAACTACAATATATGTGAACATTATAGCTTTTATTCTGACATAGTAAATCTTTGTTGATTGCCGTTTCATTTTCGCTGAAAACAACTAATTCCATGTGGTATTCCTGGAAATTTATGTTGCAACAGGCATAAAATGGTTGCCAGGGGCCCGTTTCACTAAACTTTGTACGACTAAAATGTTCATAAGTGCAAATTTAGGTTTGTCTGGAAATTTCAATTGATGGATTTACATTTATTGAGCATAGGCTGCATATGCAGCCTTAGCTACAATAATTCGCCTCCGATATGTTATCTACGTCTACAATTTGACCCATTCAAAAAATGTGAGCAACCGAAGTGCATACCCAAACCTGTTGATGTTATGTCAAAGTTTAGTAAACTATATATTTTATACCTTTAAACAAATAATATTTGATGTAGAACTAGTAAATTGCCAGAAATAATAGAACAGGGAAATCATTTTCCCATGGAAGCCATCGTTTCTCTAGTTGTCGTTCAACATTCAACATAATGAAATGAAGCTTTCAAATTTACAAGATATACATGTAAATGTCAGATAAATACCTTGAAGCGGTAAAATAACCAATTTCTGCATGCGTATGTTCTTTATTAATCATTTATTTATACAGCTTTGACAGTTTTATATCGCTAATATATCAAACATGCCGGATAACTAATTGCAAAAATCACTTTTCCATGCGTTACATTAAGAGATGGGGTTAAATTGCTACCCTAGCGAGAGGTATGGAGCGGGGTAGCAATGTTGTTTCTAATGCACACTATGCTTAATAAATGTAAATCCAATAATTGTTTACAAGAAAACATTGTTAATGTGAAATTTACAGACTATCATAATTTTTCACATACAAACATTATAGTCATACAAAGTTTAGTGAAACAGCCCCATGGACCATCGAAAATATGTGTGTCGTTAATGTTTAAACATAACTGGCGACTGACGACATCAGTTCACATGACAAATGATGTGGATCCATTGTGAATGGTACGAAGTTATCAAAATATACATATAAATGAGGTGGTTGGGGAGGGGGCATCGGTTAAACTAGTTGCGGGAAGTAGGTAACTACAAAACTCCCGTACCATCCGTAGCCCTCAACAAAAGCCTGTTATTTTTTTTTTTTAATTCTTATTAACTTGTCTGAAAATATTATGTTCATTTGTTATCAGGCAATATCACGTCGTAACCCCATATGCAATATTCAAGGGAATTAATTCTACTTATTCCGTAAATTGCTATATACTCTGTACATATTTTAAACACAATTTCTTGAATAATTAAAGAATATATATACTAAAGACAAGTGTCTTTGGGTGGCGGGTGGGCTATACGAAGTATTTGGAATAGTATTTACGGAATAAACCTAGTGTACTACCTTTGGGGAAAGCCTATTGCAAAATTTTGACACTTCAACCCCGGTTAACCAATTATGGGTCAATATCACTTCGGAGCTCGAAAGAGCCATCAGCCAGTTCATACCGCACAAAACTGCAAAGTTAAAAGATAGACAACCTTGGATTAATGGTAAAATAAGGCGTCTTATTAGGAAACGGGATAAACTTTACTTTAAAAACAGAGCTAAACCTACCCCTGAAGGTTCAAGTAAACTAAAAACTCTTAAACACCATATACAGACACTGAGCAGAGGAGCTTACTGGGAGTATGTTGAGGACTTAATTACTCCAAAAGATGAAAAATTCAGTAACTGAAAAATTCAATATTACAAAACGTTTCTGGACTTTTATTAAGCACAAAAAAAAAACAGATGCTATTGGACTTAAATCCCTGAAGAGAAACGGAGTATCTATTACCGATCCAATCTCAAAAGCCAATTTGCTTAATGACCAGTTCCACTGTTTTCTCTCAGCAAACTCCCATGAAACTCGTTTCTTACTGCAAATATGTTTCAAACCTTTTTTCCAGAAAAGAAAATGACATGCCTGAGATAGAGGTAACAGAAAATGGTGTACAGAAACTTTTGCAAAAACTGTCAGAATCCAAGGCCCCAGGCCCAGACAATATTACTCCTACTATTCTGAAGCGCCTCTCGGCTGAACTTGCGCCAATTCTTACTCTACTTTTCAATACCTCACTTCAGCAACAGTCCCTACCAGACATTTGGAAACAAGCCAATGTAACACCAATATACAAGAAAGGTGACAAAACGACACCTTCGAACTATCGCCCTGTCTCTCTAACTTGTATCTGCTGTAAGCTCTTGGAGCACATTGTTTGCAGTAATATGATGCAGCATCTCAATAGGAACAATATTCTTTATCCCCTCCAGCATGGCTTTCGGGAGAAGCGTAGCTGTGAAAGTCAACTTATTGAATTTGTTCACGACATAGCCCTCAACATGCAGAGTGGTAGACAGAATGATGTTGTAGTCATGGATTTCGCTAAGGCCTTTGATAAGGTAGCACACAATAGGCTCCTCTACAAACTCTCATCCTATGGCGTGAAGGGATTAGCACTCGGTTGGATAGGATCCTTTCTTAGTGGTAGGTCTCAGCGTGTCGTCCTTGAAGGGAAAGCTTCTACGTCCGTTCCAGTACTATCTGGTGTTCCACAAGGCTCTGTGCTTGGTCCTGCGTTATTTCTTGTTTATATTAATGACCTCCCGGAGTACACAACCCATAGTACTGTCCGGCTCTTTGCAGATGACACATTGTTGTACTTAGCTTTACATAGCCCATCTGACTGCAACAAACTTCAAGAGGACCTTCATAATCTCGAGAGATGGGAATCCGACTGGCAAATGTCTTTTCATCCTGACAAATGCGAGGTTATTCACATTACCACCAGGAAGGCTCCTGTTATGCATAACTACTCTCTCCACGGCCAAATTCTTTCTTCAGTTCCTTGTATTAAGTACCTCGGGGTTAACATCAGCCACGATCTGAAGTGGAATAAACACATAAACTCCGTCTCATCTAAGGCCAATCAGACTCTAGGTTTTCTGAAACGTAACCTCAGGATCAACTCGAAGATTGTCAAAGAACGAGCTTATAAATCCCTTGTTCGTCCTAAACTAGAATACTGTTCCACAGTCTGGGACCCCAAGAGTATTAGCAAAGACAATGAGGGTGACTTAACTCTGCATAGGCTTGTACACCAACTCGAGATGGTCCAGAGGAGGGCTGCAAGATGGGTTTCTAACCGTTATCACAACACATCTAGTGTAACCGATATGCTGCACAGTCTGGAGTGGAGATCACTTGAACAGAGGAGAGTCGATGCCAGACTGAGTATGCTGTACAAAATTAGGAACAATCTTGTAGCCATAAATGAGGATAACTACTTAACACGAGGCACTGGTAGACGCCAACACCAATACCGCCAGTTGCGTGCCGACAAAGACTACACTCGTTTCTCCTTCTTCCCTAGAACCGTTGTACAGTGGAACCAACTGCCCACTGACACCTGCCTGGCAGAGTCGCTGGATTCCTTTAAGGCTCAGGTCTTGAAGGTTCAGCACTCCAGACTCATTTAATTCTAAACCTTCTTCTTTCTCTTTTTCTTTCTCTCTCTATGCTTCCTTCTACCGTTCCTTGGCCTACTGCTCTATCTAGTCTTTTTCGTTTTTCCTCTGATTTTCCCCTAGCACTCAACTGGTGATAACACTCATGTGTGAGGGTATACCAGTATACCGGCAAAAGCAAAAAGTACTAGGAGCGCAGTGGCCTGGTGGTTAGAGCGTCAGACTGCTGATCTAAAGGTCGTGGGTTCGAGCCTCACCGGAGGCGCTGCGTTGTGTCCTTGAGCAAGACACTTTATCCATACCGCTTCAGTCGACCCAGCTGTAAATGGGTACCGGCTAATTACCGGGAACCTCGATTGTATTTGAATTGTATGTACATGTATATATGAAATAAATACCTGCTCGAAATTACCCGTGAGGGTGTGCAGCAGTATAAAGAGATAGATAGATACTAAGTTGCATATGGGGCTACGACGTGATATTGCCTGTTATCATGTGGTAGCCGAATTGCCAACAAGTTTGGTGTTCTACATGCCCATTACATTTTATATTATTACAAGGCTTATTCACATACAAATACTACCTAAACTGAAAGTAGACTTGCTGTTCCTGCATCACAACTGGAACATAATAATAGTAGAATGTTCCATAGAAAAAAGCCGACAACCAGCTGATTGTTATTAATGTAGCGATACATAGTAAAGCTTGCTTAATGATGTCCGCAATTGATGTTAATGTCTGGTTGACTTTAAATTGAGTTTTGTATACAACGTTTTGAACATATCTCACAGGCATTGTCGGACATTGAAACAGGTGCTTGATATTTCAAAGTTCATGTCTAAAAATAGATAGACTGGTCATTGATTATTTGCACATATAAAGGTTATTGTGAATGCTGCAAACGGAATTAGTCTGATGCATTTATTAAAATGAAGAATGCCAAATTATTATTTATAATTATTCATTTGTTGTATATATTATACATATATGAAAACCTAATTTTGAGTTAAAATTTAAAATTAAAATATTTAAAAAAAAAGAAAAAAGAAATCTTCAAACGGAAGAAGTTTTTCCGCCATTGTTACACTGAAAACGATAAAACGAGAAGTTTTTGTCGAAAATAAATGAATTAAAGCTTTACAAGAACATATTTAACTTTGCATGACCTCATAAGTCATACAGACAATAACCAACATACCGTCAAAGTATGAATGCCATCAGTTGCATTATGATTTTCTAGAAAATCATGAAACAAACCGTATTTTTACATTCCCCACCCACACAGAAAGCAAGTCAAAACGGCCCTTGGTCAAAACGTCCCCTGGTCAAAACGGCCTGGATTTGGTCAAAACGGCCCCAAAGTTTTGGGAATTTGGTCAAAACGGCCCCTACTAAACGGCCCCCTATTATATATTTTTCTACATATAGCCCCAATTCTCATGGATTCGTGCCTTCTCATTGATTTGTGCCCCTAGAAAACAAGTGAATAATGAATTGATGCTTAAAATGTGATAAATGTTGATTTCTAGGTGAATCTGGACTTCCCCATATTTATTTGATTCATCTAGGCAGCAACACTTCTTTATTGTATGAGTGATCAAGGAATGTCACTCAAATGTGAAAAAGGTTGTCGGGCACGAACCTGATGAGAAGTTTGAAGATCAATTAGGTGACTTGGGTGGGTTATTTCTAGGGACTCTAAGACTTGCATAAACAATAATTTTGGTGAATTCCTTATGTGCACTCATAGTCAAGTGTTTGAACTTTATGTTGATGTATACATTTTCAGGAATTAATCGGAATATAACACACAATATGAATTTATGTGCTTAGGGGCACGGATCCATGAGAATAGGGACTATATAAAAATATTCATCTAAAATAACAATAATAAATGACCTTGTATTATGAATATTGATGAAAACTTTAATATGCATGCAATATATTATATTTGTGTATGGTTTGTATATCTTATCGATTACCATGGATGTTTTTCACACCTTTATGTAGATCTAACACCTTGTATTTTAGTGGGGATACAACGCAATTAATAACAACTCGTTATAGCCGATAAGAGTCTTTTATAGATTTGAATAAATACAGCACATGTAGACAATAACACGTTGGCGAACAGTGTAGTTCTTGATCAGACTGCGAATTCAGTTATGTGCTGGCTGGCTATATTGCAACAAATAAATTACATATTTTAAGTTACAGTATGGCTATAAAAACAAATATATAGATTGCAAAATGGGAAACAGTGTAGCCCCTAATCAGACTGTGAATGCAAGTTTCCCCTCTAGATCTATAGCCTCAACAAGTGATTATGCAAGATGGGAAACAGTGTAGATCCGATCAGACTGTGTGTGCAAATTCCCATATATCTATAGTATTATCAAGTGGTTATGTACAATATGGCTCCACCTGGCTCCAGTGGAATGAACAACCGCGCACGCTGACATCATAAAACACGTACTGCATTCACTTCCAAAGGGCAACTTTGAAGTCGCAGACGACTTCTGCTACACACTGTTCACCCTCCAGTCCGCAAAGAATGGCCTGAAATTATACGCAAATCGTACGGACGGACGAACAGATGGACGTTCTTACGGTACTATACTTATGTGGCTTATCACATGTTAAATATTAGCCACATAAAATGATTTTTAGCCACATAAAAGGATTTTTAGGTGGCTAATTGTAACGAACCCCAGAGGTCCAGATAAGGTGCGTATTTGCGTAAATACGCAATTAAAAAATGCAAAAACCCAATTAAAATCAGAGACAATGCGTACCAAAAAGCAATTAAAATGTCCGGTACGCAATATTTTTTTATCCTGTAGCGTACTCCTCAAATGTATTTTCAGTCTGTCGCGTACTGCTAGATTTGTATACAATCCTACAAAATCATCGCCGATGATCTGTGCGGTCGGCCATTCAATGTTTATTTACAAAGTCTGGTCCCGGCTCTAGCTGCGGACAATGTCTCGCTGTATTTCACGATAACGGCTGGAAACCAGTATTCGGTGTACTCGATTTGAACTCCAGGATTTAGCGGGAGCGATTCCGACTCTCAGCGGGGAAAAATGGGTCCAACTCTATACGAAACTCTAGTAATCCACCACATGGCATTTGTTTAGAGTACCGTTCAAGTTAATGATCACAAATCTAGAATGTCCACCCTTATCGCATCGGCCGTTTTTGCCCATATTGATTTTGAGAACAAAAATCGGATAAGACGGGGCCTATCAATTATGGCGAAAGTTAAAACAAACTTCAGAGCTCACGCGAGCCGGAATTGAATTCCCATTTATCTCTGAATTTGTTGTCACAATCCACGTCATTTACGGAAAATATTTACTGATTGGCAAATCAATAATTGTGGGGGGAAAACGGCGATGCGAAACTTTTGTGAACCCGAGATCCAGGCTCATTACTAGTCTATTTTCTTAAATTCAAATCGATGTGAAACTGCTTGTTTCGACGACCCCGAGTCTACTCAAGGAGATGCAACGAAAAACGTCTGTAGACATTCGTAAACGACTATCCGCACGGATAAAACAAATGGTACAGTGGAATTGGTCCTGGGGGAGGGCGGGGCACAGCAGACATTTTATTATTTTGAATGTGTCAGGTTTATATTTTACATGTGGGACAGTATCATAAGTAATAAATGAAAATATGGTAACATTATTACTATTTCGACCAACGCACACGTTGAATAAAATGGCGGTCGAATTAACTAAGTTAAAAATAGGACGAGTTAAACGGCGCCCGAATTCACCAATTAATATAATCGTAGTAGCGATAGACACTATACATAACACAATCGGATCATGTCAGATTTTTTCGTAGAAAATTGGTGACACATGGCGCAACAAAATGGCGGCCACAACAAACAAACGTGGAAGAAACAAATTGCAAAAGTCCAGCACCAATGTTAACCTTATTTCGATTTATTTTACGACCGATGCAAAGGTAGAATCTCAATCCATTGCACAAGGCATCATACAGTCATTTTGTTGAGCTCGGTGTGTGGAGACCCCAAATTAATCGTGATTGACATTATTGATGAATTGCTGTCAAACGTGGTCAGCCAAAAAAAAATAGATCGCGTATTGCAAAGATCAATCTGCCAATCAAAGCATTCTTGATCAGCGTATGCACTGTTTGTCATTCAGATAATGAAACAACTTGCATGATTTGTTTAATACATGATACTGCTTGTTACATAACTTATAACTATAAGTGTGCTAGCAGATCCGAAACTACACTGGCCACAAATGCCATAAGCCCAATTACTCTACAGGGTTCAATTTTGAGGGCGAAGTGAGCGACATCGTCGCTTTTTTTTGTTCACTTCGCTTTTTATTTCCCGTCGGGCGAAGTCGACTTCGCTTTGAAAAGATCCCGTAATTTTCGGTGATTGCAGTCTCCATATAATCGTCATAAATTGAAACAAAATTGTTTAGAATTTCCCATTTCACACCCCGCTAACCTGAAATCGATATTCCCAGGGTTGTCAAATAGTGCTGCAAATGTTGAGTAATGCCTAATGGCCTTGGGCATCGTGTTAAACCAGATTATTGTGTACACACACTGTGACACCACAACACAGTTCAGTAGTTTGTTTGATGCAGCACGCGGCAGAAATTGATAGAAATAAACACGGCCTTTGGAATTGACCTGTCAACCTGTCAATTATATCCCGGCCGTTTAGCACTCCTTGTGTTAACCGCAAGCCGATTTTCAAATACTTTACCCACAAGGTGGGAGTTTGTTTTCATTGGATGTTTTTATCGAGTATTTCCATTCGCCGATGACAGCATTTGCTGATTTTTGCAGGTGCCTATTTGCGGGGTTTACACCTACTATATCACAGAGTGAATTCCCCCAAATGTATTACCAATAATAGAATGATATCATCTTCAATTCCCACAATGCCGTTTTATGACGTTAAGAGAAACGAGTTACACGAAAAGAAAATAAATTTTCGGATTTCCAAAATGGCGGACGATGTGTTTTCCGATTCCGGGAGCGACGCGGAAATGCAAAATAATGCGGATTGTCGGTCAGACTCGGACTTTTCAGGGTTTGAAACGGAAGAATTAATACGCGTAGCACAAGTTGTGCATGAATATATATCCTATGGTATATAATAATTTCATTGTTTTATATCATTTTACATATATTAATTGGTTAATATAAATTAATTATAATAGGGGATAATGTCTGTTGACGGTCTTGAGCAATAAAATATACTGTTTTCAACATTTTCATGAATTTATATACTGTAGTGTTAAAATAAAATTATTGTTAAATAATATGCCTGGTCTTATTTGTATTATCTGTATTATCTGGTGCAGTTAAATTGTCTTTGCCGATAACCGACAACGACAACATTTAACATACTTTGCAAATTATGGAGAAAAAAACACACTTCTCCCACTTCCCCCTAAATTCCACCACTTCCCCCTAAATTCCCTGGAGGGGGAAGTGACTTCCCCCTAAAATTTGGAGCTAGATTGAACCCTGACTCTAGTAACAGTTACTTATATGTACTTGGTTTGAAAACTTGAACTAATCATTTTATGCTTCAATTAATTATATGAACAACAAAACAGTACCATTAATACATAAATTAGTACGATTTGTTTCTGAATCGGTTTTTGTAATCCAAATATGGAAATACCCAATTGAAAAAAATTGATGGGGAAACGTTTTTAAAATACCCAATTGAAAATTGAGAATACCCAATTGATTTCAAAAGTATGGAGTAACAGTACCCAATGTCAAATTCCTTATCTGGAGCCCTGGAACCCTATCCTTTACTAAGTCCATAACCCTGTGGGGCTAGCCACATAAGTATAGTACCGTCAGCGCGAACAGACGAACGGACGGAATGACGAAAACTATATACCCCTCGACATACTACATATTCTTGAGTCTCAAAGAGTTTACCATCACCTGCTAGCATTGATTTTTAGCAAAAAACTATCCCACCCTTTGATAATTGGATTAATCCTGCTATGCAATCAATAGCAAATAACTGACCATCAGTCTAGCAGAGGCCTTGATAAGCTGCGTATTTGCGTAAATACGCAATCAAAAAATCTGAAAACCCAATTCAAATTGAAAGCCCTGCGTACCAAACCCAATTAAAACATCCAGTAATCAATTGGCTTGAAAATATATGCGTACTCAGGGCTGTACGAATTGGCACGCCCGACGCCCGGGACAAGTCGGTTTTAATCTCGGGCAAGTGCCTCTATGCTGGAATTTAGTCCCGGGCAAGTCACTATTTTCTGTTAGAATGCCCTGCCACAAGCCCGTTTTTTGGAACCGGACTGTCATAAACTTAATCCCAAAACTGACCACTTTATCGATTGATAACGCTGCGGGCGTCCTGGCGATTCGCAGCTACTGTGTTACACAGTACCTGTGTATCGCAAGAAAGTGATATAGCAATCTACAGCGACCCTGATTATATTAATTTAATCGAATTTGAAAGTAATTAGCGAATTAGCGAAAATATTCTGCAGCGATCGATGGTTATTGATTTATTTTATGTATGTTAACGTTTACGTCTCACTGCGTCGACAGGCCAAGGCACCTAACTTTAGAGAAATAAACGCATGTTCCTTCACGGGGTGGAAATGGAATTTAAGGCTCTTATTTATCGTTTCTACGTGGCATATAAACGAAGGAAAAAGTGAAATTGAATGGGATGGACATACTATGAAGGTATGTTTGATTCCCAAGGCGATGTTTGAACGGTTCCACAACCTCCAGATTGGAAGTCGGTGTTCTAAGCCCTCGGCCACAACCCATACCTTATAAACGAAGGAAAGAAATGCTCCTAACGAGCGACCATACATACTTAGAATAACAGCTGACGTAACGCGCGGTAAACTGAAATGGCCTACGTGACATTTACGTTCCAACAAGATTTTCACGGTGTGTAATCGATCGTATTTCCTCGCCACCATATGAAACCCGACTCGAGAAACACAAATTAAGTTGTGGATTTCTGAATTTGTCTATTGTTTGTACGGTCTAAGAAATCAAACAAATGTGACAATTATTTTTACAAAATATTAGAATCGTCTAAGGAGACAAGTCTCATGTGTTGTCAAAACATGTTTTATTAAGACATCGAACAAATATGAAAAGAAAACCCGAATACATTGATATTTCTTTACAAAAACATATTTTGACAAAATTTGAGAATCGTCTTAGGAAACGATTCTCATGTGCTGCAAAGCTTGGGTTTTATCAAGAAATCAAACAAATGTGAAAATGCACAAGCTAATGCGTAATTATCAATTCATCGGCGATGCGATGACGTGAGCGACTACATAGCGTGGTTTTGGTATGTTGTTTCCATCGAATTCTAAAGGTCAGTCACACTTTGCATGTGAAACTGGATTACCGACTGATGATTGTAAACACCATCAGGTGTGCAGCTAGACCGAAAATGATATGTCGCACATGTGCTAATTGGGGATGGGTGGGTACGGCCATATTTTTGTTTATGTTACGATCTCGCGTTTTTGCGATCTCGATCTCCCCTTCCGCTTTTGGAAATACGATTTGCCCATGCATGTGTGTGTAGACAGCATGCGTGTTGGATTTGGTTCTACGTACGTACATGCATATAAAGCATGCTAGTTCGAATTGCATTCTACGTACGTACATGTAATGTATGCGCAAAACTCAATTTCAACACGCATGCATTCTACACACACAAACACAAACGTATTTCCTAAAGTGGAAGGCGACATCGTGAAAAGGCTGAGGCGAAAACGCGACATCGCGGTCTCGAAAACGCGAGATAGCCAGGCGAAAACGCGAGAATGAATACAATAGAATCTCGCGATTTGGTCTCGCGTTTTCACGATCTTGTGTATAGGTCGACGATGCGATGCAGTAGCCTAACCAATAACACGTATCGAAATATGTTGTTTTTTTTGTCAATAAACGTGTATTGGCAGCACATTAGAATCGTCTCCTAAGACGAGTATCATTTTTTGTCAACTTATGTTTTTGTTGTCAAGAAATATAGATGTTTGTCCACATCTGTTCTATTTCTTAATAAAAGCTTTAAAATGTTTTTGCAGCACATGAGAATCGTCTCCTAAGACAATGTGTACGTGTCCTATTAGGGACATGTAGCAACCTCGCGTTTTCGAGCTTTCGAGACGAAAACGCGAAATTCTATCATATTCAATCTCGCGTTTTGCAAACACGCCGCACATGCATGAGCAAAACTAATCTGAATTTTTCAAAAGCGTAAGGCGAGATCGTGAAAACGCGAGACGATTCTCATTATTTTAGGAAACGATTTTTATACGACCGTTTTTAAAAAACGGTACGTATTATGTTTTACCGCTGGGCGGGCGAGCGGCTGACAGAAAAAGTGCATAGTTCGTGTACACAACTCCTCCGAAACCGTTAATAAGTCGATCGATTTGAAACTATACACACGTCTTCAACACATATTGAAGATGTGCACCTTATGCCGAAAAAATATTTAAAAAAAAAAATATCACCTTTTTAACTTAGCCATTGTTTCTACATTTTTCTATACAATTCTATATACGGTACAGAGATTGTGTACACAACTCCTCCGAAACCGTTCAGTCGATCGTTCTGAAACTATACACACACGTCTTCTACACATATTGAAGATGTGCACCTTGGTGTTTTTATGCCGAAAAAATATTTTTTAACAAAAATATAACGTTTTTAACTTAGTCATTTTTTCTACATTTTTCTGTACAATTCTATATAGGGTACAGAGTTTGTGTACACAACTCCTCTGAAACCGTTCAGTCGATCGTTCTGAAACTATACACACGTCTTCTACACATATTGAAGATGTGCACCTTGGTGTTTGTATGCCGAAAACATATTTTTTAACAAAAATATCACCTTTTTAACTTAGCCATTTTTTCTACATTATTGTATCCAATTCCCTATCATTTCTACTTTACACTCTACTTTTCTATCTCTGCCTAAATTAGTATACATGTTTAGCACAACGAGATGAAGAAATAATGCTATAGACTTTCAAATTCTCATTAATGTTTCTTAATTACTTGCCCTGAAAATTATATTTTCCAGAACAAGTCAGGGCAAGTGACTTTTTTCAAGTCACTTGTCCGGGACAAGTGGCTAAAAAATCAATTTGTACAGCCCTGGTACTGATAATTTTACAAGGACAGTTTTCGATGGCAAAATCAGTCACAAAATCACCGCTAGCCTATCTGTCTTATTTGGTTACAATAAGCGTCTATATCGATTATGCAACTATACATATAATAAGCGTCTATGGATGTTTTATAAATAGGATACGCACGGTCACTGTTTTTTAGCAGATTACAGGGTGACGGTATTTGTGAAAGCACTTCATATGAATTTCCGGTCGGTCGATTACAATACGTACAGTGTTCGCAGGTGACGACGCGTAAGTAATCGCTTTGAGATGTGACCGAAAAAATAAGGATATGTCGAAAAAATGACTCGACCCTGGTCCGAGTTCGTGCAAATATACTAAGTTTCTTTTCATTCGGATATACTTCGGATGTTATTGTTTAAGATTTGACAGACCGCGGTAAATATGTCTTCAACAAAACGTGGAGAAAAAAGATGCAGCAAAGGCCCAATTAAACATAATTTCTAATTAGTTTTTACTAACACTTAAAGTGGGTGGCAGGTGGGAGCACGCGATGGGTAATTTAACGATCGGGGTTCATCCTTACCGGAATCCCGACTGGAGACCTGGTTTGGCCCTCACATACGATGTAAATATTCCCTTCTGATTTTGGGATTTTCCCCCCAATGCAGCAGGTTAAAATGGGATCGAACCCGTTTGCCCGGCCTTACATGACCTTAGCTGTTGATAGGCCGTTAAACACTAATAAACAAACAAACAAACCAACACTTAAAAGATGTCACATGCACGTATTCAATGTTTTGTGTAGCCATGTTTATTGCACATTTTGATACCAGAATCGGGAAAGACCCTATTCAATTTTACACATGGGGTAACGGTTGTAAGGTACCCAATTGATAATTGAAAATACCCAATTGAAAAAAATATCATGGAGTAAAAATACTCGATGAATAAATCCTTATCTAGGGCCCTGAGGCTAGTGACATTGCGTAATGATTTTCACGAAAAATATGAAAATATTTTGTAACAAATACGGATGAAATACAGTAATATAACACAATGTTTGTGTTGTTTTATTAAATTATATTAAAGGTACATGCCCACTCAGTAGGCACAACATGTTCTTTACATCAGAGACATCATCTGATACATTTTCTGGCAAAATAAACATTCATTCACCATTACCCCACGTATTGATTGGCATTATTTTACATTCTATATCAGAAGTAAATTTCCACACTGATATCAGGGGCAATAACCGTGTTTGCTTAAAAGTTGAACGGACATTACTATTTATTATCTGTATTTATTTAATTCCTATAAAGAACATTTTATGCCTACTGAGTGGGCATGTACCTTTAATTATCATTATTATTCATTATACTACATTGTACATGTACAAGCTATATACTATCAAAAACTCTGAAAAACAAATAAAATAAAAATTATACCTGATTTTTTTGGGCGGCCGTTTTGACCATTTATTTTGGACAGGGGGCCGTTTTGACCAATTTAGGTGGGCCGTTTTGACCTGGGGCCGTTTTGACCAGGGGCCGTTTTGACTAATCCCCCACACAAATAACAAGCTAAATTATTGTAAATAATTGAGAGCAACTGTACAGCTAACACACTTGGTATGTGGAATCTGTATGTCATGTTAGTTGAACTTGTACTACCACATTGGCATGGTAAGACATGGTGTTATTTGGCAAGAGTTGAACAAATTATGGTCAAGTGACAATAGTTGAACTTGTACTACCACATTGGCATGGTAAGACATGGTGTTATTTGGCAAGAGTTGAACAAATTATGGTCAAGTGACAACTCGGACCACAAGAACCGTTCTCAATGATTCTAATTGTGTCACCATATACGCAATATACATAATAAAGGAATCCAACCAAAGCACTTAAATGAACTACCAGTGGTTATAAATCAAACGTTTCTGCAGTAACATCATGCATTTTGCACATGTATATTATTTAAATCAACATAGATTTATGTTTTTACCCCGTAACAAGACCATTCCCAGTGTAAAATTATCAGTCATTAATTGGCCAAAATATTTTATTTTTCGTTCACATAGGTATATCTGTTTGAATTATCAACTTTCCATAAATGGCTATAAGAGATATTGGGTCCAAATCAGGGTTAACCGGACATCTTTGGGTGTTACAAGCATTTGCTTATATAAACTTTTCAGTTTCTTACATATATGGCCCTTTTCGTAGTGTTTTCCCTTAATTGATATGATCATACTTTTATTCATAAGTACATTTTAAATACATACAAATTTAAATAGTAATACAATCAAATACAATCGATGTTCCCGGTATTTAGCTGGTTTGGTTTAGAGAGGTTCGACTAATTAAGCCCTACATGAAATATTTTTGTCATTTTCAACCGTGAATAGACACGACAAATTCAACATAATCAGGGCCTGAATATAGCACTGGTCCAAAGTCCTGGACCCACAGATTTTAATGTCGGACCTCTGCATTTGACAAGCAACAAGTTTGCAGGACCTGTGATAAAATTGAAATTGTGATCATTGGTCAGTAGCTAAGTTAAATCCGTCTGATTATTGTCTATCTGTCTGCTTCTTGCATCATTGTTGTTTACATTTCACAGCTAAATGGGTGATCTAGCAATGAAATTGAAAAAGCATATTCAAAACCAATTGTTGATACTAACTGTTCCCAAGTAGTGCACTGCGCTTGCTATTCTATCACAGTGTGCAATACGGAACCAATGAAGGTCTGTCATGTGTAAATTGTGGTCTGAAACGTCCTACATGTATTGTAGTGTGAAATTCGCTGTAATAATATTTTTGAGACGAGTCATTTTCAGAAACCGACTATTTCTTCTACCATTTTCTAGCCAATTACACATTTTCCTTATTAGGTCCCGGACCTACTGGTAACAGCTGCTATTTTCAGGCCCTGCAATGACGTAAATTACAGATAACCCCATCTAAGTTAAACATAATGGGGGTCCGAAGATTGTCCGATTTAGAGAGGTTCTATTGTACCAGCACAATGGGTGTAACTGTGGCACAATACCGGTGCTGAAACTCACTTGAGAGTATCGTGATACAACTCCAGTCTCCATGGTACAAGAATTGCTAATGTCTCGGATATCCACTGTCAGGGCCACTATCAAGCTTTTAACCCGCATTCTCATGTAAGCCCAGTTCAATTGAGAGGGTTGAACCAGGGAGTTAGCATGTGTCAGAGTGCTGATTCAAACCATGTTTATAATTGTGCAGAGTACATCTGTTGGAAAGCATTATATTTAAAAACTGCTTTCATCTTTCGTGCTGTACTGTTTAGATGTCCACCGGTCAAGCACAGCACAAGTATCCTGGGATTACCTCACCAATTTCCCTTGATGGGCCCAGGCCTGTGGATATGAAATTGACAGACAAGTTGGAAGAAACGATGAAGCCGTTTGGTGTGTTTGAGAGTGATGAAGAAATGGCGCACAGGTAAGGACGTGTCTATTGAAATGTCACAATGGTGAGTCTAATAAAGACTATGACTCTTTATTGTCAACACCTTGTCATACAATATTTGTATAGACACTCCCAAATATTATAAGTTATTTTATGTAAGTATCACTATGATATCAAGATTTTCTTTCTCCAATAATAGCAAGGGGACATATTGATTTGCTCTTGAAGTTTTTTGCTGTCTGAATTAATATTTTCTAGTACTGATTATTTCTGCAACCATTTATCAGATTGACTTGAGACTTTATATTCTTGTGTATTACTATCTATCTTTTCATTATTATGAAATATTGCTCGAGTGATTGGATCCTTACACTAAACAAACAAGTGAACGTAGTGAACCAAGTTTGTTTAGTGGTAGGACCCAATCATGAGGGAATTATTTCAAGATAATCATCCCACCTGGTAACATTTTCTTACATTTCACACATGATACATACTGGGTAATATATCTCGCCGTCTAGAAGGCGTGTCCAAGAACATGATATGATTGGTCAAAGAAACATGTCAATGTGATGTTACTGACTTCATTTCTCCATTTATTGTAAAGACGACGGTGGCATGAACTATTGCTCTACAAAACCATGTGTGTAATGATACCCTTGCCATACGAGGGATTATTATATACCTTCATATTTTCTCCATTGACTGCATTGTTGCTACCCACCAATAAATTGCCGTATTGTACGCTGTCAAGCAGTCGTATTGTCGCCGAACTGTGTCGCGCACCTGTGTTGTTAAGCTGACAACAGCTGATCACGAATAAGGAAATGTCCCAATCCAAGGTCCATAAAACTGACATCAGCACCAAAAGATGTCTGTTATGAAATATAGCCTGTATGGGATAATACGATAACATCACCTGCCAAATACAGTTGTTGACGACAAAAATCGTTTTAACTCCTAAATTAGGTTGATCCGATGACAATGTGGCCTCATGAGTCGTGCTTCATAGTTTTTCGGGACAGTTATATGAACGTTTTGTGGAATTAACAATAATCATTGACATAGTCGGCAAATAAAACATGTGTTAAATAAACTTACGTGTTTAACTTAAAGGTCACATTACAAACTATAACTTATTTTCTTCAAAACGCACTAAAAACAACAACGGCGACCCTAATAACCGATTTGCAGTTCGTTTGTATTTTTATTGATATTGAGATTTCTCATATCGCACCTTATCCGACACCTATCAGGGCTGTACAAATTGATTTTTTAGCCACTTGTCCTGGACAAGTGACTTGACAAAAGTGACTTGCCCCGACTTGTCCTGGAAATTATAATCCATGTGTGCATAATACATGCACTTTAGTTGCTATTAAATTGTTGGCAATAACATATATTACTACATGTAGTAACGGGAACCCTGGCAATCAGGAAAGATCGATTGATTGGTGTTTAATGGTCTATCTATAATTTCGAGCGTATATTCCAGAATTTTCGGTGTAAAAACATCGACGTTTTGTGAATTAAATTACGGAGTCCACTCATTTGACCGTCTCGAAAATGAAATCACGTCTATATTTACAATATTTAATGTCTATCAGTATGTTCGCGGAACGGTAAATAATAAACTTTTTGATGGCCAGCTGTTAATTCGCTAATTACACTGCAGCTCCATTATAACGCGATCGCGTATAGCGCGATCTCCATTATAACGCAGGTCTCTCGTGGATCCCAAAAAAAAAATTAAAAAAAATAGAGAAGAAAAAGGAAAACAAAGAAAATAAAATCAAAAAAAATCGTCCGACATCGTAGTCATCGTGTAATTAGTTGATTCGTGATTTCTGTAAGTTTATTAAAACAACGACATTCAAAGTACATGAAATAATTATTATTAGTATGTTAGCAAATGTAATACCTTTAATCAGGTAATCATGTTAATATGCATACAGTGCGAACCCCCTATTGCACGGTAGTCCGGCGACATACGACATTCCGTGTTGCTTATCCGAACCGTGCAATATCCGTGCAATATTCGTGCCAAAGTACTGACTGGCGGGAGACAAGTAGCCACTTGTGAATTTGCATACTCCAGGGCTCGAATTTGGCACTCGCATACTCGCAAAATGCGAGTGCTTTCTGAAAAATGCTAGTTAAAATCAAAGCCGCTCGCAAAAAACTGCGAGTGCCAATTTCAAAAAGGAAATCCAAATCTTCAAAGTTCTGTCGCGATTATTTTGTTCTGAACAGCGATCTGGATCATGAAATGCTCTCGTCAAAGCGCCTCGATGATAGGAACATTGGAGGTCGTAAATCAGGACGTTGTTGCCCCGGTTATATATCAATTGCGACATCCCTCTAGTGCGACATTGAAATACTACGTCACAGGTCGTAAATGAGGACTTTTTTGACTGGGCTATTTATCAATTGCGACATCCCTCTAGGCCACATTGAAATACTACGGCGCATTAATATTATTACAAAAATAAACATTTCCGGTTTCATTTTAACAAATACACATTATTTTACCAGCCATTGATAGAATGGAACTTCCCAGAAACCGAATTAGATAGATCGACAACCACGAACGGTAGTAGAATAGTTTAATTGTTGGCACTTCTTTTTTCAGTATAATCACATCACCTGACTGTTGTGCGAATGCAAATTGAGCCTATTGAGACGTCCGCGGATGAACATGCGACTGTGTGGTACACGATACGGGAGGCGTCTCAATAACAGCAATTTGTTCTCTTCAAAAGTAAAGTTGGGAATGCCAACTATTTTACACATAATGTGGAGCATTGCCGTTGCTATTAATAACTTGCTTTCAGTTCACTCGCTGACTTTAAATGTCACCTGACTGTTGTTAATTGCGAACGCAAATTGAGCCTATTGAGACGTCCCCCGATGAACAGAGAGCCACTTCCGAAAGTAGACCCGTGCAAACGGCCAGAATCACGATCCCAATAGCGTGGAGACAGTATGTCTCCCGCCAAAAACCGATACACCCAGCTGTGTGTACAGGTGTTTATTGTATGACCTCATTCAGCACAAGGCTGTAAACTGTGTGACCTTTAGGCTATGTTTTGAAATGTTACTGATTGGTCAACACGCCTTTTGATGTGCCACAGACGTCGCGAACGTGCGACTTCTTTCATCATCGCATCACGGGGCAATCATGCAGTAACCCATTTCATGCTGAGGATACGCTTATGTTTGCGGACAAATATTTTCCTTCTATGCACTCAGAAGTATATGCCGCGACCACCATTTAATCCGTCTCGTCGAGACGGTTCAAATGAGTGGTCACATCGTGTACTTTCATTGAGAAATAACAAAAATAAAAATATTTTTTTTAATAATTTCATACCCGTAAATGTGTATTCCGAAAGGAATGGATTAAAAAAAACTCTGAATCATACGCAGATCTGTCGCCATATATCGCCGATATTGATTTCGAAAATATTTTCCGTAAATTGTGTTGAAAAGTTGACACAAAATTCAGAGTTCATACGGAATTGTCGGTGGTATTATGCTTTCAAATTCGAATAAATTAATCTAATCAGGGTCACAGCTAGTATATCACTTTTCTTGCTATATACACAGTATAGCAGCTTCTGTGTAAGTGTGTATCGCCACGGGGAAGCCGACACACGCCCGAGGCGTTATCGATCGATGAAATGTTACAATTTAGGATTAGTCTAGTGAAGAAAACAGGCTTGTGGCGGGACGTTTCAACGGAAAATAGTGACTTGCCCGGGACAAACTTTCAGCATAGAGCCACTTGCCCGAGACCAAAACCGACTTGTCCCGGGCGTTGGGCGTGCCGATTTGTACAGCCCTGCCAGGGCTGTACAAATTGATTTTTTAGCCACTTGTCCCGGACAAGTGACTTGACAAAAGTGACTTGTCCCGACTTGTCCCGACTTGTCCTGGAAATTATAATTTTCAGGGCAAGTGGTTTTGAAAAAATGACTTGTCCTCGTAAAACTTCTTATACGAAACTGTAACAACACAACCATAGAGAACTATGGCACGGGTATAACGGTGGTTGCAGAGTCTGCATTTAGGACCAGTCGTTCCCGGTCAGTTACTCAAAAATAGAAAAGCCAGATTGAATGTTTTCTTTTCCGGGTGCAAAGAGAGAGAGAATAACTACAGCTCATCAATCAACAATTTATTACATAAACAATCATGTCTCAATCACGCAATATATCAGTGCATCACAAATTGGATTGATTGGTGTTTAACGGTATATCTATAGTGCCGTTAGTACATGTAATATGAACACATGGACACACATTACCAACTCCATATAGAAGCTTCCAACCAACGGTTCTCGGCGTATGTATATTCATGTGTGCATAATACATGCACTTTAGTTGCTATAAAAATGTTGGCAATAACATATATTACTAGTAACGGGAACCCTGGCAATCAGGAAAGATAGATTGATTGGTGTTTAATGGTTGGTGTTTAATGGTCTATCTATAATTTCGAGCGTATATTCCAGAATTTTCGGTGTGAAAACATCGACATTTTGTGAATTAAATTACGGAGTCTACTCATTTGACCGTCTCGAAAATGAAATCACGTCTATATTTACAATATTTAATGTCTATCAGTATGTTCGCGGAACGGTAAATAATAAACTTTTTGAAATTTCATTTTTTTTTTGTTGGCAACAGCTGTTAATTCGCTAATTACACTGCAGCTCCATTATAACGCGATCGCGTATAGCGCGATCTCCATTATAACGCGTGTCTCTCGTGGATCCCAAAAAATATATTAAAAAAATGGAGAAGAAAAAGGAAAACAAAGAAAAAAAATCGTCCGACGTCGTAGTCATCATGTAATTAGTTGATTCGTGATTTCTGTAAGTTTATTAAAACAACGACATTCAAAGTACATGAACTAATTATTATTAGTATGTTAGCAAATGTAATACCTTTAATCAGGTAATCATGTTAATATGCATACAGTGCGACCCCCCTATTGCACGGAAGTCCGGCGACATACGACCTTCCGTGTTGCTTATCCGAACCGTGCAATATCCGTGCCAGGGGATATATGAATTCCAAATCCAGATGCGATTACACCCGACACATATTACACAGATGAGATTTGTGTGATGCTTTGTGCAAAAACCCGATACACCCAGCTGTGTGTACAGGTGTTTATTGTATGACATCATTCAGCACGAGGCTGTAAACTGTGTGACCTTTAGGCTATGTTTTGAAATGTTACTGATTGGTCAACACGCCTTTTGATGTGCCACAGACGTCGCGAACGTGCCACTTTCATCATCGCATCACGGGGAAATCATGCAGTAACCCATTTCATGCTGAAGATACGCTTATGTTTGCGGACAAATATTTTCCTTCTATGCACTCGGAAGTATATGCCGCGACCACCATTTAATCCGTCTCGTCGAGACGGTTCAAATGAGTGGTCAAATCGTATACTTTCATTGAGAAATAACAAAAATAAAAATATTTTTTTTAATAATTTCATGCCCGTAAATGTGTATTCCGAAAGGAATGGATTAAAAAACAAGAAATGCGTCTGTCGAGCGCGGATGCCACCTGCAGCATATTTGAGAAACTGTGACAAATTGGTTAACCGAAAAATGTGACAGACAGACGGACGGACGGACGGACGGTCCAAACACTATATGCCACCCGTTTCTTCGAAACCTGATGGCATAAAAACTCTGAATCATACGTAGATCTGTCGCCATATATCGCCAATATTGATTTCGAAAATATTTTCCGTAAATTGTGTTGAAAAGTTGACACAAAATTCAGAGTTCATGCGGAATTGTCGGTGGGATTATTCTTTCAAATTCGAATAAATTAATCTAATCAGGGTCACAGCTAGTATATCACTTTTCTTGCTATATACACAGTATAGCAGCTTCTGTGTAAGTGTGTATCGCCACAGGGAAGCCGACACACGCCCGAGGCGTTATCGATCAATGAAATGTTACAATTTAGGATTAGTCTAGTGAAGAAAACAGGCTTGTGGCGGGTCGTTTCAACGGAAAATAGTGACTTGCCCGGGACTAACTTTCAGCATAGAGCCACTTGTCCGAGACCAAAACCGACTTGTCCCGGGCGTCGTGCGTGCCGATTTGTACAGCCCTGCATACCCTCTCAATATCGCCGACGCGGCGACGTGTTTGGTGTTTTAATTACCCGCATTGACTGCTGGCATCATTGTTAATTCGCGCTTCGGTAACGACCGCCGCAGGGTACATTGAAATCGGGATTAGCGGTGACCGTTTAATGAAATTGGATCACTAGTTTGGGACGATAATTAATGACCGCTGGCCGCGTTAGACGAGTGACCGTTGAATGAAAGCGTTTTATATAGCAAAAATGCGCGGGGGGAATTTGAAGTGGCCGCTTAACGGCGGTAACCGCTGATTAAAGGTGACCGCCCGAGCAGGTTCGACTGTATCTGTGCGGAATTTGGTTGTAATTCACGGTCAAACAGACAACCGAGCCAGAATCAGAAAAAAAAAGTGAAATTAAATGTTATATTTCTATAAAAAAAAATTACAAAATGCTAATCTCCGACATTTCGTAAATTGATTCTGCAATGCTTGCAGAATGTTACTTCAGCATACTTGTGGTTTGACAATTCCGAGTTGAAATAATCAGTGACACGCGTGTGTAACTATGTTCAAACGGATGCCGCCGGAGGTCATTAATAGCAAACAACTTATCCGGTGATTTGACCGCAGGCAAATAGGGAAGTGGATCTTGGGACAGGTGTATTCTGAATTCAATGAAGCCACACCTATTCTATGCTGATTGGTTAAATCCATTTTGTTTATCTGTCCTAGTCAGTGACGGACGTGTGAAGCTACGTTTTAACGGATGTCAACAATAATGCAGGAGGTGTATATTGAATCCGCGAGGCCACACCTATGACAAGCTGATTGGTTGAGTCCAATTTGACAGACATGGTAGAATAGATACACTGTGCACATCAGGGTGCTTTCTACAGTTCCGAAAATCCAATATTGATGTGTTTGTTTTTATACATGGATGAATGTTATATTGCAGGACTAAAATTGTGTAACTTGAATGTCCACTCACTTATTTTTCCGTAAATACTGTTTTTGAATACTAAAATATAACTAAATCACATATTTTGTTCGTTGACAGATAAAAAGAATTAAAAGTATATATTCAATGTTCACATGTACAGTAAATTCTTTACTATTTCTAATCTATTTTCCTACTGACTTGTTTCAAATAAATAGAAAATGTTTGGACTCGATGTTAAAAACTGAAGAAAATCGTTGTTTTGCCAAATGGGGGTTACGTCGAAGCTTGGTGCTATATGTGGCTGTGACTGAAGAAATGGGGTTTGTGTGATTTGTGACCAGTGTAGGTCCTAATCAAATATAACACTCCTGTAGTCTAAATACGATCTAGATTGCATGTTAGTATGTTTTATTGAAGGAATGCCGAAAAGTGCAGATCCTGTTCAGACTGTGCGAATGTACAGGCTGAACTGGATCTACACTGGTCGCAAACGCCCTATAAGCCCCGTGTTGTGTTTGGCTTATTGCACCTTCTCAATCGCAGTGTACAGCGGATGTTGACACAATCTTCAAACAACACCCCACCCCCGTGGCAATTAGAGCGACTAATTTTCCCACTGCTGTCACCCCGGGCTTTCCTTAATTGACCCCATGTACAGTATTGTTTCATTGTAAGTGGCCTACAAGAATGACGTTATGACAGTTTGACCAGCATAGCACCAGATCCATCTATGCAACTGACAGCTCTGATAAGTGTCTACTCTGTTGCCCGTCTGATTTAGCTTTATATATAAGTACTATCGGGGGAAACATAGATTTCAACCTGATGTAAATATAAATACATGTATATACGGACTGGTATCCTACAGCTGTTTAAAATTGCACAGTATGTCCATTTTGTCACCCACTGTCGCATTTCAGTATGTAGTTTGTTACTAGGATCATTCTTATATTTTTACAGTGCAGTACAGTCCCATATATTTATATCAGCGGTCTAATAAACTGGAGTTCTAAGTAGTCTGTTGAACTATTGCGTGTAATAATCGTATTATGCATACATTTCGGAAGTTCTACTGATACGTCATATACCCACGTGACCGCAAAGGGGAATAACTGTGGTAAGCAAAATAAGGGGAAGTTAGGCATGCAGTGACGGCTGGAAAAACTGGTTGTCCGGAATATGAAATCCGTAAAAGAACGGCACATACTGGTCGGATTACTGTAAAATTTGTTTTATTTGATATATAAATGATGAATACATAAGCGTATCGCGAAAACAGAAGCTTGTTATATCTCCTTTAAACTTTAAGTATGGCTTTTTATCCAAATTTAACGCCTTTTCCCCGGTTTTGTTGTGTCTGTAGTGATGTCAGCCATCTTGGTTTTCGTGTATTGTATCGATTCAGGTGCGCGAAATGACGTTATCAAGTTCGTATTCCTACACGCTACAAAGTTTTCACATTCCTACTATCTCTGTAACCGGAAGTCAGATTTGCTTGAAACTTTGTATGCTTATTGGGCATCATTCATATATTAATTCTGTGTCCAACTCATGCGGCCCCTGTGCCCCAAGGTCAAGGTCAAATGACTTAGAAGTTTGCGTTCTTATAATATTTGCGTTAAAGCTTTTACATACCTTATATCTCCACAACCCTTAATTCAAACTTCAAATAAATACACTCTGAGACCATCAAATGCCTCGGCGGGCTCGACATGCGGGCATCGGCCATCTGGTATTTGTAGAAGTCTGACCAGAATAACGTGAGATTGTGGTCATTTATTGTTGTCATTGTAGGATGGAGGTGTTGCATAAAATCAACATGCTTGTGAAGGAGTGGATTCGAGATGTCAGTCGCAGAAAGGTTTGTACATTTTATTATTCAATCAGATGTGCCTGAAATAGAAATGTTGACGCTAGATATCATCTTCCATACTATTTTTTAACAAGTGCATAATTTAACATGTGGTTATTGCATTTACATTATCAGGAACTAGATTGGCAATACAGATTGAATGAATGATTGTTTTGTAACAACATATATTACCGTACATTTATTTATCAAACATTCTCATTACGGTTCTAGATACTAGAACAGATGATTGACGTACTTTTGTCATTTATTTTAGCAGTTTATGCTTCTACATTTACTGTGTGATAGTTTTGAAATATACCTTTGTTTCTTTCAGAACAATATACCGGAAAATAGGATAGACAGCTTTGGTGGGAAAGTTTGCACATTTGGATCATACAGACTGGGGGTGCATACAAAAGGTAGTGTATACACAGACATGCATGCGGAATATATAAATATATCCAGCAAACGTCGACTCTGATCACTGTCCATAGACATAGGCGTCGCATGTTTATGCTGATAGACGTGGTGCATATTCTGCGTACATCAGTGATTGATTGGCATATGGTGTAGGCTCTGATTAGTGGGTGCACTTGTCAAAACATTCTTTTATTGTGCAACCAATGACACACTTCAAGGATATGGCAAACAATTATTTTCTACATGTGCGATGTATTCAAATGTGGGTATGCACAATCTGTAGACATTACTAGACGATACAAACTGTGGACTATAAATTGCAGTTGCAACCAGTGTAGTCCCAGATCAGCCTGCGATCCACTGTTCACCATTCAGTATATAAAACGCCCATCATGCTTCTACCAAACAACATAGATACTTATCTGACTGCAGGAATGTGATCGCTGATTAGGACCGAGACTGAACACAAATGTCATAAGCCCTATTTCTGCAGTCACAGCCACACACATGTCTGTTAGTTGCATCATGGATGGTTACCTGGTGTGACCAAACTACTTGATACACAGTAGCAAATGATGTCAAATTCACTTACGAAGGCTGGTCTGCACTAAATCAGCATTCCGGTCACTATTTTCATGATATGGGCTATTTACATGCACACTTACGGTATTGTTTATATGAAATGGTTGGCATATTTATGGTGTATACCATAGGATAGGTAAAAGACTCGGACCTGTCACAACAAAAACAAATCCGGACACATTGAGAGTATCTCGCCTGATCTACAATGTTGATATGCTTGAACACATTCCATACTTCAGTCAAATATATCTAGTTCAAAGTAACAGATGGGTAATTTGGATTTCTAAAATTTTAAATGATGTTATATTTGACGTCAAGACCAGGGAAATAAGTTACTCGTAATTATTATTGCTTGAAGTAGAATTCATTGATATAAATTCAATAAATAGACTAAATAAACTAAACGTACATCTTTATCTAGAATAATCCTCTGAACCAGATTGAATAGCGGGAAATAATACACTTGTGTCCATCGGTATACATGTAAGCAGCTCCTTCTTTGCGCTCACTCATTATACACCCGTCATACAAAGTATTTCGAGATGTAAAAAGTTTTCGTAATTCCATCCGTTTGTCTGTCCGCGTTAAAGTTTTTGGGTACTGATTATCTCTACAACGGTAAGTCCGATTGACTTCAAATTTCATATACATTCTTAACATAATCCATATTTTAATTCCATACCGCACTCGTGCGGCCTTCATGTCCAAGGTCAAATTACTTAGAAATTTGCTTTAAAGTTGTTTTAAAACTGTCATTTATTATTTTCAGAGTGATAGGAAAAATGTTCAGATATCGGGTTTGTTGTCTTTGACCCGTTGTGTATACTGGTATCTTATTGTTTCATTAAGCAAGCGTATTTCTGTATCATACTTCCCTGTTATATGTTGCTATATAGCTTCTATTGGGGCTACCCATTCCGAATACAATTTATTGACCAGCACTTACACATGTCCCATCCCATATCGACCACGCATGCGCGCACGGGAGACTTCCTCTTTGCTTCGGACGGCTGGCGTGAAAGTATCCTTTTTGGTGCTCATTTTCGTTTCGTTTGGCTGTTTTATACACTCTATTCATGGTTATTGTCTGTAATAGAGTGGGGGTTATTCATTTCTATAAGTTGCTAGTCGAAAATATTTAATTTTGAAAGTATTTCGATTTTTTTTTTCTTAGTGTGGCCACAGGGCGCGAACTTCGCGATTTTCCTATTGTCGGACGTTCCTATTGTCGACAAAGAAATTTTTATTTTTTATTTTTTTTTCGACTTTGTTTAGTTCGATATTTGAATAGGTTTTCCGTGCCACGTTCACTAATGGGCTAAGGGAAACCTAAACCCAGTTTCTGAGTCTAGCCAAGTACGAGTCCGGATAGTGGCAGGGTATCTCTTATGACAGGCATCCAACGTCGCTAGTTCTGCTCTGGGTGGTCCGCTACCCAATGAGTAAGAACACCGGACGCCAGTCTGTGTTCGGCAAGATTCATAAACTAACGACTGTTTCTGAGTCTACGCCAAGTACGAGTCCGGATAGTGGCAGGGTATCTCTTATGACTGAGACATCCAACGTCGCTAGTTCTGCTCTGGGTGGTCCGCTAGGTTATCTTCATATACCGATATGCCATGCGTCCAGAAACTTTATAAGCTTTCATTCGCAAGGCATGGTATAACAGTTTTGTGTCCTACCCTTCAAAGCCACGTCGTTCACAAAACTAATAGAGGTAATCTAGGCACAGTCCAGACTGTGTGTTATTGCATACTTCAATACTTGGACGACTGGCTCCTGCACGATCAGTCTAGAGACAATATGTACAGAGTAGACATCATGTGGCGAGTGATCGTCAAAGCTGTGTATCCACTTCAACTACCAGCCAGGGAGCTATTTTAGCTGCTAGGGTATCGAATTCAGAGGCAGATATGTGGTGTAGATCATCTACCAATGTACTGTGGACTAACTGTCGAGGGCGGCTCGAAAGTCCGTACCGAGGGGTCACTGTTAAGAACAGTGACCAACGCGGTAGAGCCACCCCTGGTTGTGTCTGTTTGCGACCATGATGGACAATCAAAGCCCAATGTATGTGTCTCCAGTTCTGGACTAGGGGGCATAGGCGCATGTCCGTATCATGGAAATGAGTATACGGGTGAGCATTTCCACAATCAGTAAATTCGGGTCACACTACTGACTAGTGGCAACATGCTGGCCAATGCTGGCCAAGTTGGTTCTCCAGCATACTGGAACGTCTAGTGTACCATACGGTGGGCATTCCAGTGTTTCCCAAGCTTCTGTCACAGCATGCAGGGTGAACACTTCATGCGAATACGCTCGTTCTGATTCTTCACGTCTGGAGGGTATCAGGAAGGGAATAAGGAAGGACAAATTTTCGCGGCTAGCTACGGCAATCATTGCACAGGCAAAGACGCGAATGGGTGGTCTGTGTTAATTGCTGCAAGTAAGGCAAATTAATCCAGTCAGTCCAGCGGTAGGCGAAATTGGCGATTTCCTTAAGTAATTGTTCGATGAAACGAAATAGTCAGCGTCGATTAGGACGGGATACATGTAGGCATTGGCCAACTGTTTCAAGTTCACTTCAGTGCCGATATGTATCATAGGTTCGGACCCCAGTTATAGGCGCTGTTTTCATTCTTCACTAGAGAAAAACCAGTAGCTAGAATAGTTAACCTAAGGGAATCTAACAGTGGTTAGATGGGATTTAACGACAAATCAGTAGGAACCCATGGGACAGCTTCCCTATTGATTGATCAGTCAATAATGGGTTAATCCTCGTTTTCGCTTCGGCGAAAAGGCGGCGGGAATTACGCGGCCTGTACAGGGGCGACCAGAATCTGGCTGGGATAATGATTCCGTTACTATGGTTGCGAAGCTGGGTTCCTTACTACGGATCGGGTCCCATTTAGGCATAACCGACCGTTCGTGATCCCAGGCATGGCCAAATCGAGTCGGTTATCTGTGACATTATATACTTTACGTATTCTATAATGTACAATTGTCGTACTTGTCTAAAAGCACATGCTTCCGGTTAATAACAACAACAATGTCAATAGATTAAAATTCATTCGCACTGATCCAGAATATGAGTTTATCTCTCGCCCAGCACGAACCTACCAAATTTAACCGAGACGGAAAACACGCTATGCCCTGGCACATAGATCAAGGTCACGATCAGATGATAATGTGGGCTTCGTGGCGCAATCGGTTAAGACATTCGGCTAGATGATGGTGAATTTCATAAGACAAAATGCACCAGGCTTGTCAGAGGAAAAGGGCACTTCACCGGTACGGGTGAATGTTAAAATCCTCTGATGGCATCAGGTGGGACTGGTCTCGGCAGCTAGTGTAGCTGTGGAAGAACAGTGCCCCTTCTTATCCGGAGGCAGTAGCTTCGGTATACCAGTATCTGTCTCAGGATAGTGGTCCTGTTTAACCTGCGCAGGTGCCGAGGGCTAAGTCTCTGTGAAGCAGAATAGGTTACTGCTTTCAAGGGTAGGCCTAGACTGCCTCAGACCCACACTGTAGGAGCTATGTTAGAGGAATTGATTTGGCACAGTGTTTGACCCCAAAACTAAGTTGGATTTCTTAAATCCAGTACTTTTCTGGAACATCATGGGCTCAAGTATTAGGTTATGCTTACATAAACTTGGCTCATAGAGTATTCGGCCTTGGGAAAGGAGGCTCAGAGATGGGAGTATCCAAGGCTTAGTTCCATAAGGCACGGAATTGTTTTGTGCAAGGCCAGAGCGTGGTGAATTAGGCACACATCTCAATGACTAGCCAATGAGAGGTAGGCACTGGATTTTATTCCATGCGTGGGTAATCAGTTTATATCCAAATGTCAGTTTACATATGGATATCTCTCGCAACACGCAGAGCATATCGATCCAATTCGGTTAAGGGCTCATAAGGTTATAATCGATGCCATGAGGTCGGAACAGTATTTACCTCCTCGGAGTTCCTCTATGGAGTGATACTGGGGATAAGATAATGGAAGTGGCATCAGGGAAGTCTCATTCCACTTTTATCAGTTTTACATACGTACACTGACTGCGCAGAGCGCAGATATTTACACATTGGATCCCCTAGTCGTGGCTAGCAGGGATGTCACGGGGGGGCCAAGCATGTGTAAAAGGCTCAATGTTTTAGCCTGTTGTTATTCTGGGCCAGTGGATCTAGGCCAGGATAACAAAGTGTTGTTATATTCACATTGGCATTACAAAACGTTCTAGTTATCAGCTAGTTTAAGTTTTGTGCCTGGAAAGTTTTCGTAGATTGTTTTCTTGATTACACATGACTGGTTATACCAGTCGGGATACATATTTTACTATAATGTGTGCAGTGTTTGGTGTTACCAATGATTGTGAGGTCCGGAGAGGGTAAAGGTGAGTTACCTGTGCTCCGGGGTGCTAACGGTACTAGGTATCATGACACTCGAAAACACATAATCATTCATCCAGGGGCATGAATGCCATGTTTGGTAATTATTGATAGTATGTGGTTGTCAATATGCATAGGGTATTTTATATGTTAGCATTACTATTTGTGAGTAATGTGGGTTAGAACTTTAAGAGACTTGTGTAGATGCTGTGAGTCTTAGATGTGAGGCACAACAGTGTGTATGACATGACGCTAACATGATATGAGTTAGTCACATTCAGTGTGTGTGAAACTGCGACTGGGGACAGTACTCAAGCAGACCAGAAGACTTAGCTGGCGGCTCAGTTATCTTCTGGGAGCAGGAATAAGGGGGGTGCTGCTCAGACGGTGCCCAGGTCTAGTCTACAAGTTGTCCCACAAGGTGAGAGATTTGTTCTATCGCAAAGAGGAAGTCTCCCGTGCGCGCATGCGCGGTCGATATGGGATGGGACAGGTGTAAGTGCGGGTCAATAAATTGTATTCGGAATGGGTAGCCCCAATAGAAGCTATATAGCAACATATAACAGGTAAGTACTCACAGAAACTAATTTTACATTGAAAAATTCTGATTTTTACATGTCGCTGCACCATGTCTGATTTTGGTGGCTCCATTGCGAAATCACTAACACCTGTACCATGATGACAGGTGCTGATATTGACACGCTGTGTTTGGCGCCGAGGCACGTGGACCGCTCGGACTTCTTCACGTCATTCCTCGACCTTCTCAAGGAGCAGTCAGAGGTTCGCGACCTTCGGGTATGTAAATAACAGCCAGAAGTTGACAACCTATGGGTATGTAAATAACAGCCAGCAGTTGTCAACTATGGGTACATCAGTGTTGTGCCTGGAGAGAGCCCGGGGGACATTTTCCCACCTAAATAGTCCATGTCCCTTAAAATTTCAAAATGTCCCTATTATTTTAATACAAAAAGGGTCCACAATCTAAAATTGTCCCTCTGAAAGTGAGACCTAGGCAAAACCCTGGTACATAAATAACAGCCAGCAGTTGGCAACTATGGGTACATAAATAACAGCCAGCAGTTGCAATTATGGGTACATAAATAACAGCCAGCAGTTGTCAACTATGGGTACATAAATAACAGCCAGCAGTTGTCAATTATGGGTACATAAATAACACCAGCAGGCATGTCAAAATTAACACCACATTGCAATTATGGTATATAAATAACAGCCAGCATTGCAAATTATGGGTACATAAATAACAGCAATAACAGGGCCTAGCAGTTGTCAATTATGGGTACATAAATAACAGCCAGCAGTTGTCAACTATGGGTACATAAATAACAGCCAGCAGTTGGCAACTATGGGTACATAAATAACAGCCAGCAGTTGGCAATTATGGGTACATAAATAACAACCAGCATTGCAACTATGTAATAACAGCCAGCAGTTGTCAATTAAGGGTACATAAATAACAACCAGCAGTTGGCAACTATGGGTACATAAAATAACAGCCCAGTGTCAACTATGGGGTACATAAATAACAGCCAGCAGTTGGTTCAATTATGGGTCAATAAATAACAACCACAGTTTGGCAACTATGGGTATAAATAACAGCCAGCAGTTGGCAATTATGGGTACATAAATAACAGCCAGCAGTTGGCAATTATGGGTACATAAATAACAGCCGGCAGTTTTCACCTATGGGTACATAAATAACAGCCACAGTTATGTCAAACTAGGAGTACATAAATAACAGCCAGCAGTTGTCAAACTATGGCTACATAAATAACAGCCAGCAGTTGGCAATTTTAGGGCACATAAATAACAGCCAGCAGTTTTGGCAACTTATGGGTACATAAATAACAGCCAGCATTGTCAACTAGGGTACATAAATAACAGCCAGCAGTTGTCTATTAAGGTACATAAAAACAGCAAGCAGTTTGTCAACTAATGGGTAATATAAAAAATAACAGGGCCAGCAGTTGGCAATTTATGGTACATAAATAACAGCCAGCAGTTGGCAACTTTGGGTATATAAATAACAGCCAGCAGTTGTCAACTATGGGTACATACATAACAGCCAGCAGTTGGTAACTATGGATACATAAATAACTGCCATCAGTTGGCAACTATGGGTACATACATAACAGCCAGCAATTGTCAACTATGGGTACATAAATAACAGCCAGCAGTTGTCAACTATGGGTACATAAATAACAGCCAGCAGTTGGCAACTGTGGGTATGTAAATAACAGCCAGCAGTTGGCAACTATGGGTAAATTAAAATAACCGGCAAGGAGTTGGGCAACCTATGTTTTCCGTAAAATTAATAGGCAAGGCCAGGAGTTAGCCAACTCATGGGTTACGTAACTAAACAGGCCAAGATGTTGGCAATCCTATGTTTACATTAAAATAACAGCGAGGGAGTTAGCAACCTTTATGGGTACGTAAATAATTAGCCAGGAGTTGGCAACCTATCGGTACATAAATAATAGTCGGAGTTGGCAACTCTGGTTGGCAACCGTAAATAAACCGCCCGGAGTTGGTCAATTACGGGTAAACGTAACTAAAAGACAGGTGGTTGGAACCTATGGGTTCGTCATTAATAGAGGTGTTGGTCAGAACCTTATGGGTACGTAAATAACCGCAGATATTGGCAACCTATGGGTACCGGGGTAAATAATTGGCCAAATGAGTTGGGACTTAACCTATGGGTACAAATTAAATAAACAGCCAGGAGTTGGCAACCTATTGGGTTAGTATAAATAACAAACCAGGATAGTTTAGAACCTAATGGGTACGTTAAATTAACAGGCCAGAATTGAACCATTATGGGTACGTAAATAATGGCCAATGAGTTGGCAACCATATGAGGTTACGTAATACAGCCAGGAGTTCAGGCCACTTAAGGGTACGTTAAATAAACAGCCAGTGTTTGCGGCAAACCTATGGGTAACGTAAATAACAACCAAGGAGTTAGCACCTTATGGGTTACGTAAATAACAGCCAGATGGTTGGAACCTTCAGGGTTTCGTAAGATGATTCAGGCCAGGAGTTAGAACCTATGGTACGTAAAGTAAAGCCAGATGTTGGTACTATGTGGTACCGTAAATAAACAGCAGGTGGTTGGCCAATCCTGATGGGTACTGTAAATAACTGCCATATGGTTGGAACCTATGGGTTCGTAAATAACAACAAGGAGTTAGGCAACCTTACTGGGTACGTAAATAACAGGCCAGGTTAGTTTAGGCCAACCTTATGGGTACGTAAATAAACTGGCCATGAAGTTGGCCTCAACCCTATTGGGACGGTAAAATAACACAAGCCAGATTATTGGGCTACCTAAGGGTACGAAATAACAGCCAAGTATGGCAACCTATGGGAACGTAAAATTAATGGCCATGAGTTGGAACCTATGGGTAGGGTAAATAACAGCCAGTGTTGGCAACCTATGGGTAACGTTAAGATAACCAGCAGGAAGTTAACAAACCTTATGGGTACGTAAATAACAGCCAGGAATTGTTGGCAACCTTATGGGTACGTTAAATAACAGCCAGATGTTGGGCAAACCTATGGGTACGGGTAAATTAACAACCAGGAAAATTTAGAATCCCTAAGGGGTACCCCGAAATTAACCAGGCCAGATTATTGGCAAACCTATGGGGTAACGTAAACTAAGGCCATGTGTTGGAACCTTGGGTACGTAAATAACAGCCAGATGTTGGCAAACCTATGGGTACGTAAATAACAGGCCCAGAGAGATAGATTGGCAAACCTAACCTTGGGTTACTGTAAACTAAACAGCCAGATGTTGGCAACCTCATGGGTACGTTAAATAACAGCCAGGAGGTTTAGTTAAGCAACCCTAATGGGTAAGTAAATAACTGCAGATGTTGGCAAACCTATGGTATGTAAATAATTGGAGGCCGAACCGTTGGCCACCTTATGGGTATACGTAAAATAACAGCCAAGGATGTTGGCAACCTTATGGGTACGTAAATAAAACGCCATGGAGTTAGGCAAACCTACGGGTACAATAAATAAAACAGCCAGATGTTGGACAACCGTATGGGTACATAAATAACAGCCAGGAGTTAAGAAACTAATGGGTACCGTAAAATAAAGCAGTTGTTGGGGCAACCTATGGGGTAGCGTAAATAAAACAAGCCAGGAGTTTAGGCAAACCTATGGGTACGGTAAATAACAGCCAGATATTGGCAAACCTAAATGGGTAACGTAAATAATGGCCTTGAAGTTGGCCAATATGGGTTTAGTAATACAAGCCCAGATTGGGTTGGCAACCTATGGGTAAAGTACATTAACAGCCAGGAGTTAACAACCTATGGGTTACACGTTAAATAACAGCAGAATGTTGGCACCCTATTGGGTAACGTAAATAACAGCCAGGAGTTAGGCAACCTATGGGTACGTAAATAAAGCAAGCTGTTGGCAAACCCTATGGGTATGTAAATAATGGGCCAAGATGAGTTGGGGCAACTTTGGGTAAAGTAAAATAACAGGCCATGATGTTGGGCAACCTATGGGGTTACGTAAATAACAGCCAGGAGTTTGGGAACCTATGGGTACATAAATTAACAGCAGCTGTTGAACCAATATGGGCTCATAAATAACAGCCAGGAGGGTTAGCACCTATGGGTTAACGTAAATAACAGCCAGATGTTGGCAAACTATGGGTATGTAAATAAAATGGCCATGAGGGGTTGGGCAACTATGGGTTCGTTAAAATAACAGCCAAGGAGTTAGCAAATCCTATGGGTACATAAATAAACAAGCCAGATGTTGACAACCTATGGGGTACAAATAAACAAACAGCCAGGAGTTAGTCAACCCTATGGGTACGTAAATAACCAGCCAGATTATTGGGCAACCTATTTGGGTACGTAAAATAAATGGCCATGAGTTGGTCAACCCTATGGGTAGTAAAATAACAAAGCCAGATGTTGGGCAAACTATGTGGGTACGTTAATTATCAAGCAGCCAGGAGTTAGCAAACTATGGGAGGTACGTAAATAACAGCCAGATGTTGGCAACCTAAATCCTATTGGGTACGTAAATAACAGCCCAGGAGGTTAGGCAACCTATGGGTACGTACAAATAAAACAGCCAGCAGTTGGCAACCTATTGGGTACGTAAATAACAGCCAGGAGTTAGGGAAACATATGGGTAAACGTAATTAAACGGCCATGAGTTGGGCCCCAACCTAATGGGTATGTAAATAATGGCCATGGAGTTGGCCAACCTATGGGTATTGTAAATAAGGCAAGAAAGTTTGCAAACCTTGGGTACGTAAATACACCAGGCCCAGGATTTAGCAACCTAAGGTAGGGTAATAACCGCAGATGTTGGCAACTTAAACTGGGGAAACGTAAATAACGCCAGAGTTGACATATGGGTTACGTAATAACAAGCCTAGTGGGTTGGGCAAACTATGTGTACAAATAAAACCCAGCAGGAGTGGTTAGCAACCTATTTGGGTATCATAATAACCATAACGCCAAGATGTTGACCAACCTATGGGTTACATAACTACAAAAGACCAGGGAGTTGGCAACCTATGGGTTACCGTAAATAACAAAGCGGCCAGTTGGGCAACTATGGGTTTGTAAATAACAGCCAAGCAGCTGGAACTCCATGGGTACGTAATAACGCCAGGAGTTGGCAAACCTATGTTTACGGGTAATAATAGCCAGGACGTTAGCAAACTTAATGGGTACCTAAATAAAGCCAGATATTGGCAACCTCCTTTGGGTACGTTTAAAATAACAGCCACAGATGTTGGCAACCTATGGGTTTACGTAAAATAACAGCCAGGAGTTAGCAACCTAGGGGTAGTTAAATAATTTAGCCAGGAGGGTTGGAACTATGGGTAAGTTAAATAAACAGCCAAGATGTTGGCAAACCTGAATGGGTATGGTAAATTAATAGCCATGGAGTTGCAACTATGGGTAATAAAATAATAAGCCAGAAGTTTGGCAAGGGCCTATCGGTACAAAATAAGGCTAATAGCCCGGAGTTGGCAACTATGTGGGTACGTAAATAACAGCCAGGAGTTGGCAAACTTTGGGTACGTAAAATAACAGCCGGGGGTTTGCCAATATGGGTTCGGGTAAATAAAAGCCGGAGTTGGCAAACTAAAGGGGGTAACGTAAATAACGCCAAGATATTGGCAACTATGGGTACGTAAATAATAGCCAGGAGTTAGGCCCTTATGGGTACGTAAAAATTACAGCCAGATATGGCAACCTTTATGGGTACAATAAATAACAGGCCAGATGTTGGCAACCTATGGGTAAGTAAATACAGCAGATGGGTCGGCACTTATGTTTAGTTAAAATAACAGCCAGGGAGTTCGCAAACCTTATGGGTAACGTAAATAATAGGGCAGGAGTTTGGCAACCTATGGGTACGTAAATAACAAGCCAAGATGTTGGCAACCTATGGGTTTACATAAATAACAGCAGGAGTTAGGGCAACCCTATGGGTAGTAAATACTTGCCAGGAAACGTTGGCAACCTATGGGTACGAAAATAACAGGCAAGATGTTGGCAAATATGGGTAACGGAAATAACAGCCCGGGTTAGGGGCACTCATGGGTACTAAATCACAGCCAAAAGTGTTGACAACCTATGGGACATAAATACCAGCCAGGGAGTTAGGCAAACCTTATGGGTACGTAAATAAAGGCCAGGAATACATTGGCAAAACCTTATGGGTTTACGTAAATAAATGGCCATGGTTGGCAACCAATGGTACGTAAATTAACAGCCAGATGTTGGCAACTTATGGGTAACCGTAAATAACAGCCAGGAGGGTTAGCAACCTCTGGGTAAAGTAAAAACCAGCCAGAAGATGTTGGAACCTTATTGGGTCCGTAAATAAAAGAGGAGTTAGAACCTTATTGAGGGTAACGTAAATAAACAAAGCAGAATGTTTGGGCAACCTGAAGGGTAGTAAATAACAGCAGGAGTTAGGCAAACCTATTTGGGTTTACGTAAAATAAAACAGCCAGATGTTGGCAAACCTAATGGTGTTATGTAAACAATGGCCGTGAGTTTGGGCAACTCTGGGTAAATGTAATTGAATGGCCATGGAGGTTGGCAACCTATTGGGTACGTAAATAACAGCCAAGGAGGTTGTCACCTTGGGTACGTAAATCCAGTCCAGATGGGTTGGCAACTAGGGTAACGTAAATAACAGCCAGGAGTTTAGCAACCTATGGGGTACGTAAAGTAACAGCAGATGTTGGAACCTATGGGTACTAAATAACCAGCAGGTGGTTAGGCAACCTATGGGAAAGTAAATAACAGCCAGATGGTTGGCAACCTATTGGGTACAAATAAATAACAAGCCAGGATGTTGGCAACCTTATGGGTACGTAACTAACAGCCGGCGTTGCACTATGGGTATGTAAATAACAAGCCAGAGTAAGGCCAAATATGGGTAGGTAAATAACGGCCAGGAGTTGGCAACCTTATGGGTTTAAGTAAATAAAATAAAAAGCCAGGAGGGGGATTTAGCCACCTATGGGTAACCATAAAATAACAGCCAGGGGATATTGGCACCTATAGGTAGTTCAAATAACTAGCCAGGATGATTGGCAACCCTATGGGTCTACGTAAATAACAAGCCAGGGAGTAGAAATCCTATGGGTACGTAAATAATTAGGCCAGGATGTTGGAAACCTATGGGTAGTAAATAAACAGAAGTGGGTTGGCAACTCTGGGTATGTTAAATTAACTAGGCCAGGACGTTAGCAACTATGGGGGTACATAATAATTAGGCCAGAAGTGGCAATCCTATCGGGTACATAAATAATGCCAGGAGTTGGCAACCTATGTGTAGTAAATAACAGCTAGGGTTTGGCAACCTTATGGGTACTAAATAACAGCCGGGGGATTGGCAACCTAGGGTTCTAAATAAAGCCAGGAGTGGCAACCCTATGGGTAAGTAAATAAACAGGCCAGGTTTGGCAAACCTTTGGTTTACGTAAATAAGGAGGGGTTGGCAACCTATGGGTTAATAAATTAAAATGCCAGATAGGGCAACCTATGGGTACTAAATAACAGCAAGTTGTTTGGCAATATGGGTAGAATTAAATAAGCCAGGGAGCAACCTATGGGTTTACTAAATAAGCCAGGAAGTTGGCAAACCTATGGGTACTAAATAATAGCCAGGATTTGCAACCTATCCGGGTACGTAAATAACAGCCAAGGAGTTGGCAACCTTATGGGTAGTATAACCAGGAGTTGGAAACCTAAATTTGGGTTCATAAATAATGCCAGAAGGTTGGCAACCCTATGGGTAATAAAATAATTAGCCAGAGTTTTGGCAACTATGGGTTACGTAAATAACGCCAGGAGTGGAAACTTATGGGTACGTAAACCTAACCTAGCCAGGATGTTGGCAACCTATGGGTACTAAATAAACAGCCAGAGTTGGCAACCTATGGGTACGTAAATAAAAGCCAGGAGTTTGCAACTATGGGTACGTAAAAAAATAACAGGCCAGGAGTTTGGGCAAACTTATGGGTACGTAATAACAGCGGAGTTAGCAACCTATGGGTACGTAAATAACAGCCGGGAGATGGAGTTGGCAACCCTATGGGTACGTAAATAAAGCCAGGGTGGCCATGGGAGTTGGCCAACCTATGGGTAGTACAAATATAGCCGGGAGTTGGCAACTTATGGGTAGCCAATAATAGCCAGGAGTTGGCAACCTTATGGGTACGTAAATAATTAGCCAGGGAGTTGGCAAAACCTATGGGTTCGTAAATAAAGCCGATGTTGGCAACCTATGTTATGGGTAATTAAATACCGTTGCAACTATGGGTACTAAATAAAGCCAGTTGGATATCGTTAGGAACCTATGTACGTAAATAACAGCCAGGAGTTGGCAACCTATGGGTACGTAAATAACGGTTTGCAACCTATGGGTCGTAAATAATAGCCAGGGTTGGCACCTGGGTACGTAATAACAGAGTATTGGCAACCTATGGGTACTAAATAATGGCCATGAGTTGGCAACTATGGGTACATAAATAACAGCCAGATAGGCAATATGGGCAACACCTGGGTACGTAAATAAGCCAGATGTTTGGCAACCTATGTACGTAAATACCAGAGTTAGCAACCTAAGGGTACTAATAGCCAGGAGTTGGCAACTTATGGGTACGTAAATAACAGCAAGATGTTGGAACCTATGGGTGTAATTAATAGCCGGAGTTAGAGCCTAATGTACCTAAATAATACCAGAGTTGGAACCTATGTATAAAATAATAGCCAGGAGTTGGCAACTTATGTAACGTTTAAATACGCCAGGAGTTGGCAACTTATGGGTAGATAACACCGTTTGGACTAAATGGTTGTTAATATGGCAGTTTTGGGGGAACCTATGTAACAACTAACAGCCAGATGTGGAACCTATGTAAGTATAAACAGCCAGAGTTAGGGAAACCTATGTACCGTAAACAGCCGATGTTGGAACATGTAAGTAACCACCAGGAATTAGCAACCTAATGTTACGTATAACAGCCAGTGTTGGCAACTAGGGTACGTATAACAGCATATGTTGGCAACTATGGGTACGTAAATAAACAGCCGGGAGTTAGAACCTATGGGTAGTAAAATATAGCCGGGAGTTAGCCAACTTAAGGGACGTAAATATGGGCCAAAGGGGTTGGAACTATGGACGAAATTAGCCAGGGAGTTTGCAACCTATGGGTACGTAATAATAGCCAGATGTGGCAACCTAGGGTATAAATAAAGCCAGTTGGCAACTTGGGTACGTAAATAACCAGCCAGAGTTGGCAATAGGGTCGTAAATAGCAGAGTTGGCAACTAGGGTATTAAATAACAGCCAGGAGTTGGCAACCTATGGGTACATAAATAACAGCCAGGAGTTGGCAACCTATGGGTACGTAAATAACAACCGGGAGTTAGCAACCTATGTTTACGTAAATAATAGCCAGGAGTTGGCAACCTATGGGTACGTAAATAATAGCCAGGAGTTGGCAACCTATGGGTATGTAAATAACAGCCAGGAGTTGGTAACCTATGGGTACGTAAATAACAGCCAGATGTTGGCAACCTATGGGTATATAAATAACAGCCAGATGTTGGCAACCTATGGGTATGTACCGTATTTACCGTATATTTCCGGACACTTAATTAATTACTTTTGTCAGTGTCCGAATAATTAGGAATATTAATTAATTTTTTAAAAAGTGGTGTCCGAAAGTTTAGGTTTCATTTTGCTGGTAGTCAAGTATGAAGTGTATTGGTTGATCAATTTAATGATAAAATCAGTATTGAAAGTCAAAAGAATGTTTTATTTGTGACATGAAACGTCAATCAAGGGAAATCCCCGAAGGTACCCGGTTACGGTTTAACGCAGGTTAATATTGTACAGTAAAACCGGGAACCAGTGACAATGTTACAAATCGCTTCTGGCCTTGCTTGATTAGTACACACAAACAACGGCCGAATCTGTGCCGAAACGTCTTTGTGCGAAATGTACTAATTTTCACATACGATTGTGAGAGACGTATCCGCGGCGCCTAATCCATAATTATATCCCTGTAGCAAACATGTTATTAATTAAATGGCTTTACATAATTGATGATTGTATGATAAAGGAATGAAAAGTGTGGTACAACAACTTAATGAGGCGCACACATCATACGGAGGGCCAATCCGAAATTGCCAATTAGCATGTTACCGGTAATCAATTCTTTGAAATCACCGAACCAATCAGCTGATGCGATACAGTTGTGTCGTTCAATATCCAATCGTGTAAGACAATATGATCACTCATTAATGTGTTATCCAATGGATGTTTAGACTAACATAATTATTAGCATGGTATCAAATGAAAATCGTTGTTTTATAATGTACTCAAATTAAGCTATGGGTACATAAATAATGGCCAAGAGTTGGCAACCTATGAGTACATAAATAACAGTCAGAAGTTGGCAACCTATGAGTACATAAATAACATTCAGAAGTTGGCAACCTATGAGTACATAAATAACAGTCAGAAGTTGGCAACCTATGAGTACATAAATAACAGTCAGAAGTTGGCAACCTATGGGTACGTAAATAACAGCCAGAAGTTGGCAACCTATGGGTACGTAAATAACAGTCAGAAGTTGGCAACCTATGGGTACGTAAATAACAGCCAGATGTTGGCAACCTATGGGTACATAAATAACAGTCAGAAGTTGGCAACCTATGGGTACGTAAATAACAGCCAGAAGTTGGCAACCTATGGGTACGTAAATAACAGCCAGAAGTTGGCAACCTATGGGTACGTAAATAACAGCCAGAAGTTGGCAACCTATGGGTACGTAAATAACAGCCAGAAGTTGGCAACCTATGAGTACATAAATAACAGCCAGAAGTTGGCAACCTATGGGTATCTAAATAACAGCCAGGAGTTGGCAACCTATGTTTATGTAAGCAACAGCCAGGAGTTGGCAACCTATGTTTACTTAAATAACAGCCAGAAGTTAGCAACCTATGGGTCCGTAAATCTATGGGTATGTAAATAACAGCCAGATGTTAACAACCTATGTTTACGTAAATAACAGCCAGAAGTTTGCAAACACGTAACTAATGTCCATGTTGGCCCCAAAATTGGTGATCCCCCCAGTAATCCAGCCATCCGTGACTGCGTTTCTGGACTGTACCATTAGTCACACTGTATTGTCAATATTTCTAGTATGTTTACGATATGCTCGTGACCTTGTTAAGCTTCAAAGAATCGGTTATTAACATATACTAGTATTGCTGTTTAGGGTGCTGTTATTCTGTAACTGCTATCAAAGTTGTGGGTGAGTTTAAAAGCAACTTGTTTCTGAAAAAGAAGAATTTATAAAGCGTTAAATTGTATTTGTTTCGAAGATTTGAATTCCATACATTTTTGAATCACAAAGTTGACATGAGTAAATCTTGTTGAGTATATAAGTGTGCAAGGATGTGAATCTTGTTTGAATATGTGCGAGGGTGAGTGAGTCCAATTGTTCTTGTTTCTAGTGTTTGGTGCTACCCAGGTGCAAATGCTTGTATAAACATCAGCTGTTTGCCAACATCAAGTGTATGTGCTGTTGGACTTAAATTCTATTGTTGCCATCAGTCCAACAGATCTGACTCTGGTTTCAGGCTGTGGAGGAGGCATATGTTCCAGTGATAAAGATGGAGTTTGATGGTATAGAGGTAAGATCTTTCACAAATATGTAATGATGAATGATGGCCATGGCTGTATTTTATGCTCCCATCGCAATAGTGGAGGGGACAGTTAGTATCATTGTCATTCCATATCTAGCAGTAATCACAAATCCTCACCAATACAATATGTCTTGTTAAATCTTTAAACTGTAATAGATACAGTTTTTCTATTTGGTGTGCATCTTTCTCGAACGTATGTTAAAGGCCACCTCCGAATAGCAATTACCTGTCTATAGCAGCCACGCTTTTGTTTTCCAAATTACTCAATTACCACAAATGACCCTGCAAATAAATGCCCCCTGCGAACAAAGTCCACATTTTTCTTTTCCCATGGCTGGCCTTTATTCACAGGTTTGACTGTATCTATATCGGCGATTAATGCCACAGGCAGTAGGTTCAATCTCTGGGCATAAAATCTTGGAACCGATGTATCTATATGACCTTAGCTGTTGCTAGGACATTAAACCCTTTTACCATTTTTTCTGTATATTTGCTATTGCTACGAACATCATTTTCCAATGTTGCAGTCTAACTAAATAAAAATCTTATAACCTCTTGACTCACGGATTATCTCCCTCTTGAAACTTTTTCATTCATTGTGTTCCTTCTTTTACTATGAACTTGTAACATTGAGCATAAATGTTCCATGAAGATAACTTAAATGTGACTGGAGAAATGGAATGAGTTTTGCAACCAGTGTAGATCCATATCAGCCTGTGCATCCACACAGCGAGTCTGATCAGGATCTGTAATGTTTGCTATTCCATCAATGCAACACCTGTCGTGGTTCCAACAAGCAATAATTCCAGCACAAAAATATTTACACAATTCCCTAACATTTGATTGGCTCGTAGCAAGTCTCTGTCCAAAATTTATATCCCAGTAAACTCCCACGCCGAACTACTTTCCATAACCGTGAGGCGTAGTTAAAATAATTCTTAAGAAAACGGAAAATAAACACATTTTCTTGATGAATTTATTTCAAATGCTGGAATTATAAGGAATGAATGGCCTTTTTGTGGAATTTATCGCGGATATAAACTTGGAAACGTCGCGGGAATACTGGACGAGGCCTTCCGGCCTTCGTCCAGTATTCCCGCGACTTTTCCAAGTTCATACCCCGATAAATTCCACAAAAAGGCCATTCATTCCTATAATATATATCATTACCAGGCTACAGCTTGTGTTAAGCCTATTTGATGGGAGATATGCTGGTCACAAATCCCATAAGCACCATTTCTCCAGTGACAGCCACATATTTTGAGTGTAGACTGTTGCATGAATATCACTGTAGACATTATCTATATTTTCAGCTCGACATGTTGTTTGCCCGCCTTGCATTGCCCACGATAACAGATGATATAGACCTTCGCGATGAAGCTCTCTTAAAAAACCTTGACCAAAAATGTGTCCGCAGTTTGAACGGTAAGTTCATTGATATCACCCACTGGAAAAATGGTGCTTATGGGATCTCTTTCTATTTTCATGATTTGATTTAACAGCTAGATAAAATACACACTTGCCCTTACTTGTCACCATTCAGTCAGTCTAACATTGTTTATGTCCCCGAGTAATAGTGATCAGTAAATAGACTGTAAGCACCTATCATGTTTGTTATTTATTGTACACATATGTCCGAAGAAGAGATTTGTGTTAGCGGGCGGCCGATATGTCTACCCTGACATGAATACCATGTTTCTGGTTGGAAATACAGTTTATTGTGTTTATTGAACACATCCTATGCTGGATAATGTTTAGAAAATCTGTCTTTTTCATCAAGTATGTTGAATTCGGGTACAAATGTCGCAACAGCAAACGTTTGCTGTACAATCCCTGTTCCACAAATGTGGCTGAGACCAGTGTAGACCCAGGTGAGCCTGAGCATCCACACAGTATGATCAGGATCCATCTAACAAGCAATATAGGTTTACCTGTAGCCTATTTCACCAAAATTACAAAGTATACTTATATTGCTATTAAGTACACTTTGAGGGAGAAATTTTCAATTTAAGGATAAATTTATTAATTTTTAGCCAGGTTTTTTTTATTTTTTTTAAAAATCCAGGCTATTGGATTGGCGAAAGCCGGGCGGCGCGGGCGGGCGGGCGGGCGGGCGGGCGGCGGGGGTGCGGGGCGCGGGCGGCGGGCGGTGGGCGGCCGGGCAGCGTCCACAATCAATGTTAAGTTTTCGTGTTTGAGTCCATTTCTTTGTTACTGTACCACCTAGGACCACCAAACTTTCACAGCTTCATAATCAAGGGGTGCCCACAACATATCACTATCCAACATGTTACTTTTTTTTTAACTTGACCCATTTTTTCCGCACATTCGACTTAGCCATTTTCAATGTTAAGTTTTCGCGTTTACAATGTTAAGTTTTCGTGTTTAAGTCCATTTGTTCGGTACTGTTCCACCTAGGACCATCAAACTTTCACAGCTTCATAATCAAGGGGTGCCCACCACATATCACTATCCAACATGTTACTTTTTTTTTAACTTGACCCATTTTTTCCGCGCAGACGACTTAGCCATTTTCAATGTTAACTTTTCGCGTTTACAATGTTAAGTTTTCATGTTTAAGTCCATTTCTTTGGTACTGTTCCACCTAGGACCACCAAACTTTCACAGCTTCATAACCAAGGGGTGCCTACCACATACAACTATCCAACATGTGACCATTTTTTTACCTTCACCTATTATTTCTACGTAATTGACTTAGCCATTTTCAACGTTAACTTTTTAACGTACGTCTGGTTAAATATTTTGGTTAAAACTTTTTCTTTATACTATATCTCTGCAACTGCTTCGCCCATTACCTTGAAACTTCACATGGGTGTTTATCATCGTCCATATTTTCATTCTACCCCCCAACCGTGCGGCCCCTGTGCCCAATGTCAAGGTCAAATTACTTTGATTTTTTTTGTTAAAGTTTTTTCCTATACTATATCTCTGCAACTGCTTCACCCAATACCTTGATACTTCACATGGGTGTTTATCATCATTGTCGCACCTGCTTGTGGAAAGCGCGATATCGTCGGCATTTTGGCATACGTCCGTCCGTTGATCCGTGTGTCCGGTTAATGTTTTTTGGTTGAAGTTTTTCCATCTACTATATCTATTTTTTTAGTGTCCATGCCTCGCCCCAAGGCGCGACATGCAGGCCACGGCCATCTAGTCTACAAAAAGTGGGTATAATTATGTTATCCAAGTGTCTATGCTTGGAAAAAACCTGGCCTTCGTGGCTTTGCCTCGTTTCTTGTTATTATACTGAATTTATTACATTATCACAGCCATTTTGGCTGTGATAATGTAATACATTCAGTATAATAATTCTGCATACTTTAAATCATCAAATATATGCAATCATCAGTTCCATATGAAATAATTCATTTCGGGGGAAAAAAATAAATGGTTACTCCCTCAAAGTATACTTAGCTAGATAAGTATACTTTGCAATGTTGGTGAAGTAGGCTACTGGAGCTACATGATCACAAATCCTATTCGCCCCATTTTTCCCTTCACAGACACAAATCCCATTGATACCTGTTGTTGTTGTTTGTAGGTTGCCGGGTGACGGACGAGATCCTGCATCTTGTACCAAACGTCTCCACATTCAGACTGACACTGCGCGCCATCAAACTCTGGGCAAAAAGTAGGTCGCCTCTTATACACTGGCACCTCCGTGAACTACTCCATTCCTGTAACAGCCACTGTTTTATATCCAATTCTTTGTTCATCCTCCATACCACATTCGGGATGTTGGGATGATATCTTTACGATAAATCTATCTTGATAATCCCCGAGACATAAGAAATTTCAGCTGATTTCAGATGATTTTGTGATAATTTCCGTTTTCAAAACGATTCAGAATCAATCTGTAGGTGCGTACGTATGTGGGTACATTAGTTAACACCTTTCATTTTTGTTGCGCCTGCTTTATGACACCAAAATAAATGCCTATTCAAAAAATCCCATTATTCCACCACCTGGTATCGTACTGTACATGACGTTAATAATAGAACGAGATCAAGTGGGTGGGGTAATGGATATTTTTGTAATGGTCATTTTCTTTGTGTCACACGTCGGACTATTCCACCTGTGGGTTTGAGTACGCACCAGAGTTTTAACCCTTTCAACACCACAGACCTGTATAGACATGTTTTGCCCAACGTGTTAAAATATTGCGCCAGTTCATGAGGTAATCAGGCTTATCACGTGAGATTTTCAACGAAGATGAACCTGATAATAGTGTACATTTTCTGTAAACGATATCGAATGTTGAAGAATATTAAATTAGTTTAATTATTACGCATTTGCTCTGAAAATGTTATTAACTTTCCGATATATTTGCAGAAAAAAGTCAAATCATTCTCGGCGAAAATCTCAGTTATATAATAAAGTTGATTATCTCATGCACTGGCTCAATTATGACGTAGCGAAACAAGGCCAGTTGTCACGTACACATTTGTGTACATGCGCCGGGGGCGTGGGCAGTGCTGTAACAATTTAGTTAATCTGGGTTGAGTTAATCTGCGCCACTGATACGCGATCTCGGATTGGTCAGCCTTTACACCTAATTAATATTCCACCAATGGTGAGCGCGAACGCATGCCGGAAAAATGAAATCGAGCACATAACAATTAGCACTGCTTTGTTACTGGGACCAATAATTGATGTTATTCCCAGTTTGCTCGGATTAATTTACGAAATGTGCAAACGTGATTAGCTGGACATTCACATCGGTGAGATAAAAGGAGGCTATGCGTCCATAAAAAAAAAAAAAAAAAAAAAAAAAAAAAAAAAATCGTCCATTTTGGGTCTAATTTGGGAAAGAATCGCAAATTTAACACGATTTCTGACAATAGTCGTGTTACAAATTTAACACGATTTTGATATACAAATAGGCAAAAAATTTGGCGATTCACGTGTTCAATGCAGCTACGGCTCCTGATACATCACATTGTGCGTGAGTTTTTGTTACAAACACGCAAATTACGTGTCCCGGAGAACTACGTTGATAAAATAATGTGTTAATTTAAATTGCATATATGGGTGGGTGGGTGGTTTCCCAGGGAAATCGCATCTATGGGTGGGTGTCAAATACATTAATTTGCATCTATGGTAGGTTACCCAAATTCAAAAATGGCATCTTTCCCCCCCCCCCCCCCCCCCCCCCACCCCCCTGTATGTTTTACTGGAACAGCCCTTAGCAGTTTCTTCATCATCGCATGACATTAATATTACTTGATTTAATAACTCATGAACCGCTTCACTGATTTTGATAATATTTGGCCACAGTGTGTGTCTAGTGATGGTGCTTTGTTTTGCATGCGACCCACATCCGACCGTCCAAGGTCAAGGTCACCGAGGAGTTATGTTCACCTTGTTTGGCAAAGATGTTAAAAATAAAAAAATATTATCAAGGCTGCCAGCAAGGGGATTAGCTTAGTGATAACGATGCCCTTGTTGTAATTTCAGTACTGGTTGTACAGTGCTCTCATATGACATATGCAGTCTCCGTGAAAGTCCCCAAAATATTACTGGCCACGAGGACTAACAACCCAGCAATTATTACTGGCCCGGACGGAATATTACTGGCCCGGACATTTTTTACCCAAAAATATTAAATATATAGGAATAACATTGTTTCTGGTTTATTTAATCTGCATTTTAAGCATAACAAGCGTACACATTAAACATAGTCTATCAAGAGGATATGAAACTAGTTTCCATTTCATTAGTGAGTTAGTGAAAAGGGTTTAAGAATCTTTCAACAATATTGCAGTCATATAATGTTGGTTCGGCAGGCTCGAATCCCACTCCGTGACTCATCACATCACGTGACATGTACATGGATGTGAGGAAATTTACAATCAAAATCAACACTGAATTTATAATACGACAAAATAAATACTATGAAACCAGACAATCATATTAAAGCAAGCTTACTGCAGAGTTTCAACTTTGTACATCAACTGGTTTAAGAGGATTAGTGGTGACAGTAGGGTGACGGACGCACTACGGACTAAAGATGGACGGCTACGTTCAAACATTAAACAAGAACGGACGGACGGTCCAAACACTATACAAGTTGGAATTAATATACACTATATAAATTCATGAAACTGTTGAAAACAGTATATTGTATTGCTCAGGGCCGTCAACAGACACAATCCCCTATTATAATTCATTTATATTAACCAATTAATATATTTAAATTGATATAAAACAGTGAAATTATTTTTCACAAATTCATTTTAGGTCCGAAACTGTGTGGGGGCGACTTGCTCGGGTGTCAATCGATAAGACCATTATTCTTTCAGCTTAAAACTCACTTTCGATCGTAAATAAATGTGTTTTTTTTTTGTTGAAACACATTCTCAATTGAATATATTCAGTGTTTCTTGCCAGCTTGGATTGGTTTTGACGCTAAATATGCAAAACTATAACTTGGAAGTTGAATTTAAAAAACGTACGCATATTATACATATAAAACAGTGAAATTATTTTTCACGAATTCATTTTAGGTCCGAAACTGTGTGGGGGCGACTTGCTCGGGTGTCAATCGATAAGACCATTATTATTTCAGCTTAAAACTCACATACAAAACTATAACTTGGAAGTTGAATTTAAAAAACGTATGCATATTCGTTTCCGCGAAATCGCGTGTGGTTCTATTATTAGAAACAAACTTACTCGATTTCCTTATTAGGAAAGTGTAGAAACCTTTGTGAATAAATTAATTATAAATGTCTTGTCTGAAGTGTCCAATGAATGTCCCGACAGGTGTCGCTAGCGTGGGAAAACTGCCACACATTATATTGAGGGGCCGTCATTACGGAAACAAACGTAAATTAATTATTCACTATTCGGACGCGTGTAGTTTAAAAACGCGATATTTGATTGGCTATTGGCATGCAGACCAATGATATTTGACTTTATAATTGCTATTCACCAATAGGAAGCAGCTTACAACCATTGTGGGTGGGTGGTTTCCACATTTTTGTAAATAAACCCAGCTCGATGACTTTCACTTCATGTTCTAAACTAGTAAAGGACGAGTAGAATTTGTCAATTCGTCACTGGCTGAGCTCGTCACCAACTTGAAAATTTCATCGGACACGAGGACCGAAGTTTCGAGAATATTTACCGGTCCTGGTCAATTTTTGTCGGCCAGGTCAGAGGTCCGACGGTCTTTCGCGGAGACTGCATATGACCGTGTGTGGAACGAATGTAACACCAGTCTATCAATCAAAGTCCCCCATACCATCTACCATCTATCATGTACCATCTACCATATACACATCTTTATAACAGCCAACCTTCTCATGCATGCCTGTTATTGAGAGGTCGCACTGTATTAACATATATAAAATTGAATTTAGAAAAAATCTGGAATTTGCATCAGTTGAGTGTAATCATAAAGTCTATGTGAGAAATGATTTGTTAAGAAAAATGAACATGCCCAACTTTGTATTAGTAAAGTAAATTTTATTTGTTTCCATTTTTTTTCAATACCCAATTAATATGCAAGGCTATTCTGATATTGGCGTCTCTGTTGGGAGGTTGACTGTGATCAATGATGCCTCGATAATAACATCTCGAAATTTGTACTCCCACTCAGTTCCTCATTTTGAGCATGAGAAACTTTTAAGCAAGACCCTGATACCTGTGCATTCATCAGAAACCTGCGTTATGATTGTTTTACTGACAACGTGAGTGCTCAACTTCATTGTTACGAAGCATGCCAAGTTTTCACATTTCGTTCGTCCATTCATTAAACCATAACACATGGACATAATAACGTTTTTGTTTATCGGTATAGGCAGTGACCATGTCATCTGTAATGTTCTACTAATACAAATTGTGTTGAATATCGACGAATCTGCTGTTCATTTTGAATACCTTTTGTCCATTCTATGTGTTTGTTGACTACATGTATACTATAGTGTATTGTTGTATGTGCCTACAGAGCGGGGCGCCTACTCAAACTCGCTGGGTTTCCTGGGCGGTGTGTCGTGGGCGATGCTGGTGGCGCGGGTCTGCCAACTATACCCTAATGCCGCGCCCGCCACCCTCGTACACAAATTCTTCATGGTCTACTCCAAGTGGTGAGATAACTGCTGCTGCAATATGTGATTAACCCTCATTACGCGGGAGACAAAAAATTGTCGTCTGCTGTTTTTCATTTTTATATGTTCGTCAATATCTATTAAATTAATCATTAAATGTTCAGCCGCTATATTTAGAACTGATTGTATGCGTTGCTGACACCAGTTCACAAAGCATAGTAGCGCCCACACACGCGCTCACTACGTGCCACACCGCCAATCACATACTAATATAGCGATTCAAAATCAATGTTTAGTGGCGGTGCTTCGCGAATGGGCTGTGTAAACTTGCTCTCGCTCGAAATTAATTTATTAAAAATTTGATATGTGATATATAACTATTACTTCTGAATATGAATATTCTGAAATATTTGTATTCGGAATTGAAATATTCACCTTATAGCACACATCGTAAACCTCTGTATGTGACATGCAATCAACTATGGTTTACACATAATTTACTTAATGGGATTTGCTTCGGTTGGAGTGTGGCTACCACACTGGTAATTGTTCTCTCACTCTTGCGGAGATCTCAAAATCAGAAGCTATTGAAAACAGCAATTGTTGTTCTTGTATATGTATAGTTGTTATGATAACGATATATGTTGCTTGTTAGAAGCATGACGCATGTTTCATTGATGGAATTGCGACCAGTGTAGATTCTGATCAGACTGCGAATGCACAGGCTGATCTGGATGTACACTTATCGGCCGATCTGGATGTACACGTATCGCAAAACCCATCAGCCCCATTTCTCCAGTCACAGCCATATATTGCCACTCCATCGTACGTGAGAGACGGCTGCCGTGACATGCAACTCTGGTTACAGGGACTGGCCACAGCCCGTGTTGCTGACCCAGCTACAGACGGACAATCGACTCGCCTTCCCGGTCTGGGATCCCCGGGTGAGCTGCCCTTTAAATGTTGGCTAATACATCCGTAGTCAGTGCTAGGTACTACGGTAGTATTCAGCAACATTTGTACCTTGCTATACACCTTGGTGTAACACTTGTAATCATACAATCTATCAGTCAATCACCTGTGTCACAGACAATAGACACATGTTGGTGAATTCATCCGTAGTATCTGCGTACTACGGGTGTATTTGCCAACATTTGTACCTCTCTAGACGCATAACGTTGTCCCATCACTACTTCAGCAATGATCCAGCACTGCGTGTACCTCACACACAATACATAGCGAGGGTATATTATAGCTGAACAAATACGTCCGTCTGTGATGACAAACAGGGACAATCAATTGCAGTGCTCCAGATAAGGAATTAGTAATTGAGTATTTTCACTCCATCATATCTGAAGCAAATGGGTATTTCAATATTTTAATTGGGTAAAATAAAATCACACTTCTGGTTACACATCAACAGACAGCAATTATTGAATAGTTTGCTTCAAAATGAAAACATGTCCTGGCATTTCATTAGAATTGTCTCAAGATGTGTTTTCATGGAAAATAAGAAAAATATTATTTGTGGTCTGTTTATTGTTTTCTGTAGCATGATAAAGGTACCACAAATTTGTTATTGCTTTTTGATACTCGCTACTTCTGATTTCAATTGGGTTTTTGGCAATTTTAATTGGGTATTTACGCAACTACGCAGCTTATCTGGAGCATGCAATTGTGATGTAATGAATCTTGAGCTACACTGGACAAAACCAAATTGGGTCCATTTTCTCGGCATTCATTGTGAATGCTGCATAATTATGGCAATTACTAGATAAATCAACGAATGGTGTTTGATACTTGTTAAAATCATCGATCTCATGAATACGGGAGCCCAGAGAATGAAACGGGGTTCTCTATATCGGATTAATTTACAAACATATTATTTTACCACTAAGGATCAAAATAAACGTTTATTACATCCAAGTTTTGATTTTAGCCAAGTTGTTATATCCATGAAATTTTATATAAAACAAAGAAGAGAATGGTGGGGGTGGGGATTTGTTCTGTTTGTTGTACCTCAGAATTTGTTCTGGCCGAGTTCGCTATATGTGTGGTTTACTGTTGCAGGTGAACCCCGCGGACCGGTACCACCTGATGCCAATCATCACGCCGGCCTACCCCAGCCAGAACTCCACCTTCAACGTCACCATGTCCACCCGGCAAATCATCATGGACGAGTTCAAGGAAGGTAGGTACAGACACATATATGTGACTGGGGAAATGGATTTTGTGGTCAGTCTAGTTCCTCATTCTCTAGTCCTCATTCTCTAGTTCACGTTTGCAACCTGATAATGATCTGTTTGTCAGAAGCATGATGGGCATTTCACTGATTGAATGGCGAGCTGTGCAGACCCGGATCAGACTGCGCGAATGCGCAGGCTGATCTGGGTCTACACTGGTCGCAAATTCCATAGGCCCCATTGCTCCAGTCACAAACACATATAGACTGTCAGGCTAGTGTATTAATATCAAATTTATCAGGTAAGGCTAGCAAATGTGTAGGAATGTATGTAGGTATGTTGAGCCGAGACAGCAAAAACTTTAGCATCGTATTATCCAGGTAATGTTTTATGCTACATAATATTGTTAAACATCCTTGGTTGTCGTTATGATAGGAGAAATGGCATTTACGACCAGGCTAGTCCCAGATAAGCATGCATATTCACTTTGATCAGAGCCTCTACTGTTCACTCGACTAGACTGGCCACAAATTCCGTCAACCTCATTTCTCTTTCTATTATGTCTTGGACATTGATATGCTGGCACTGACCGTGTTCATTTTAGTATTTTGGCTTTCAAAATTTCAAAAACTGCTATAATGTAATGAAATGTTGAGGAAATTGTATCCTGTCATAGAAGGAATCCAAAGTGTTTTAACAGTAGCAAAGACGCCAAAATGGGCAGAGAATCTTCAACACACCCCAGTTTGCTCACCTGTAACACAAAGTTAACGCTTACAATGCTGAATTAAATTTTGTTGTCTGCTGTTTACTTTTTATTTTTCTCTTTTCTCAAAACATGCTTTGACAGCACTTCACATCATTTCCAATGGAAACGTTTCCAAAGTGCTGTCAAACCATGCTTTATTGAGAGAAAAGTAAAATTATGAAACAGCAGCTGACGACAAGTTTCGGTTCCTGCTTTCTACGGGTTAATGTGTCTATATATCGTCCAGGGCTGGAAGTAGCAAACACCGTCTTCAAGGTCGGCGAAGATGCAGAGTGGCATAAACTCTTTGAGCCTTCACATTTCTTTCAAAAATACAAGTAAGTAGTCTTCGCTCCATATGTTAACCCTTAGACCGCTACTCACAACAATTGTCGTCTGCTGTTGCTTTTATATCTTGCCTTATTTCTCCATAAAAACATGGTTTGACAGCACTTGAGAATCATTTCCGTTGGAAATGATTCTGAAGTGCTGTCAAAGCATTTTGTAAATTATTCGAAAGTGCTGTCAAAGCATGTTTTTGATTATAAAAATGGAAAATAGAAAATAAACAGCAGACGACATAAAAAATAAGATAGCGGTGAAATTGAATTACAATTTTAATGGCTTAAGTTTGCAATTTAGACTCCAGCAGTTTGTCTGTCATTTCATATGTATGTCCATCACTAAACTTAACATTGAGGTAAATTTTTGTTTCCTTTCTATGAGCCTGATAGTCCTTTGTCTTCTATCATGATCTAACTCCTAAAACATTTCAACAGGCTTTATATTTGGTCCTTTCCAGTTATTTAAGGTTGAACGGGTTAAGCCTATTCACCAATGGTACAGCATGTATATGAGATGGACAATGTCTCTCTGAGTCACCATTACCATGTTTACAGACTCGTATATATTTGTGTTGCCATAGGTACAATGTTTCTGTTGACTGTGTCCTTGGTGTTTCAGACATTACATTGTCCTCAGCTGCTCATCAGAAGAAGAATTGCATTATTTAGAATGGTAAGTTGCCGATAACTGTGACAAATGGACAATGGTAGCCTTACGCTAAAGATTGCGTGTTGGATTCAGGTGGATGGATTGTATACGTCCTAGAGCAAAGGGTAATTTTACACTGGGGATCATCTTTACCACAATCCCGATATCCGTGATTTGGCCCTCATGTACGTCTTTGGGTTACATGTAGTAAGGATAACCCTTTGAACCCGAAAGCCCGCTATATCGGTTTATGCAAACAGTGCAAATCCAGATGAGCCGGCTCGTAACGAGCCGTCTCATCAGGATCTGCACTGTTTGAAAGTAATTTTCATACTTTTGAGAACAACAAATACCCCCTTTTTATAAATGGAATAGTCATTTTGCGATGATTGGATTGGTTGCAAAATTAACATATCGCAGCCCATGCAGTTACTTAGGGGTGAGGGTTAATGCTAATCATATTACAGACAAGGGGCTAGGTCACATCTTCTTAAACGGCTGCTTAATCCTTTTACATACTCAGACAGTTTATAATCACAGGCACTGTAGTTACACCGGACACCATCGCTGTAAGCCCTGTATTGTGTCACATTTTTTACTCCCGTATTGTCTACAGTTTACTGTTTATCTTTATGTTTCAGGCACGGTTATTTAGAATCGAAGATCCGGTTATTAGTGGGTAACTTGGAACGAAACCCATTTATCCGGTTAGCTCACGTTACACCAGAATCATTCGGACCTCTCTCAGAAAGGTGTGTATACAACAGTGAACAGTATTGTTCCTGTGCTTTTTGTCTCGCCCACGTTAGTGGACTGTGAACCAGCAACGACATTGTAGTAGTAACCGTCCAACAAGTTTTGGTGTCCGTCCAAATGTTCCATATCATCTGATACTTTAGTTTGATCATTGCCAAACTACATCAATAGCTTCCTCACATTTGTGTCTATCCATCCATCCGGTGACATTCGGATGATCTTGACCTGGGTTACCTTCACCTTTGTGGGTGAGACACTTTCCAGCGAATTGTAAGGTTTAAGAGCTAGGTGAAATATTGAGTATTTTCCCTGTATGCATGTCCTTTCTCCACTCCCTTGCTCATGACGTAAGTTATTGGCAGGCTAGTAAACATCAATCTATCCATCATTTGTCTGTGTTTCAGTGACGGTGAATTCATGTGCAAGTGGTTCATTGGCCTGGCCTTCAACAAAGTCGAGAACCAGAATGTCGATCTCACATTTGATATACAGAGCTTCACAAATATAGGTAAGATATATGCGGAGCTTCACAAATATAGTCAAGTTATATAAGTACAGTCGAGCACCAGTATCTCGAAGTTGAAGGGAGATCGTCCATATAGTCGAGATAGGACTAGGTTCAAGATAGCGATGAAGTCACATGGAAATCTTGTTACCCATTACACCACGAGTTTACACCGTCGCTCAAGTTTGAATCACCAATTAACCCTTTCCAGTTACTTAGGGTTAACTAATGACCAAAGGTAGTAAGCTAATCAACATTACGTCGCATCACGGCTCAGTGAATTACTTAAATGACCAGCGTGATATGCTTCATGAATCGTGTCAAACACTGAAATAAATCCAGGTGGACCAATTAAGCAAACAACCTGAGGTAGGTGTGAATTTATTTTGTTTGATAATATGTTTTGAAAATTAGTGTCCACCAAATCGATCTTGGCAGCCAGGCACTTAGGTGATTTATTCAAGCGTTTATGTGATTGAGATAGTGAAGAGATTTTTAACATATTTTTACACACGGAGGGGACAGAATGAACAGTCGAGATAGAGAACATATACAAAATGGCATGGTCGAGATAGCCGAGGAAATTTATATTAAAACAAATAAGGATTTAATTCTGGACTTTAGTGAATCATCGAGATAGGGGATATCATCGAGATACTGGTGTTCGACTGTAAGTTATCTGAACTTTGTCTACTCGGACTAGAGTGTAGTGGTAGAGGATGGAATGGGGATGGGTTTGTAGAAGATGGAATATGTCCTAAAGGATGAATACCTTAATTGTGAGAATTAATGGAATTCGCATGTGGTGCAAGTGATCTGGTATAGTAAGGGTGCAGATGGAAATCCCCAGTCTATCTTCTAGTCTCGTTGTTATTTGATGTCCCGTGTCGAATATCAGTGTTAGCCGATGCGCAGAATTAGCCGAAATGACAGTAAGTATATTTTGCAATTTTGATGAAATTGGCTACTGGACAGCTGTAGCCCACTTGTAGTTGAGTAGTTGCGGCCGGATGTGTATGGAGGGGAAATTCTCTTTGCAAGTGTATTTAGCTAAACTTTCTGTCTACATGTTTTCTTTTCAGTATATAAACAAGCAATGCATATAAAGTTGTATAAAGAAGACATGAAAGTGGAAATTAAACATGTTAAAAGGTAGGACGCTCATAATTTCATGCCTATTCTGTCTATACATGTGCTTGTACACATTTGTACATGTTGCCACTGTTCCATGGCACTCGTGTGTGGTAAGGCACCCTGACACTGGTGCAGTGGAACCTCCCTAAACCGGACCCTGGGACCTCCCAGGGCCCGGTTTAGAGAGGTTCCACTGTAATTCAGCAAAATGTCTACAAAGCATGCAAGTCGGCATTCCAATCATGCTTGGCTACTTCAGTTCTCAGTTATTCATCTCCCACAATCAGCCTAAATCACCAAAATCTCCATCCAACAATCTTACTGGTCAGTAGTGAATGCCCTGATCATGCAGCAGATTCTGATCTGGGTCTCAAACATCAGAGGAGTTAGTAGGAGGCCCACTGTGATTCCCGACTATTTTCTCGTACTAGTCCAGTCATCCTTCAGTTAGATAGCCATCTATAGTGAATCATCAGCTGCAGGTAATCTATTATCTTATTAGTGTTACATGTACATATTCATCATTGCATCAATGATTTTTTTCTAGTAAATCTATATCTTGTTACTTTGAATGCAAATACAGTTTTACTCTGTCAACTATGTAACTATGCACCAACAAACCATGTTGTGATTGATTGATCCCACCAGCCAGCCATGTTGTTGACTGTTGTATCCATTCCATCCACCAGCCAGCCATAATGTTGACTTGTATCAATTCCATCCACCAGCCAGCCATATTGTTGATTTTTGTATCCATTCTATCCATCAGCCAGCCATAATGTTGACTTGTACCATTCTTTTGCCATCCACCAGCAGCCATTATGTTGTACCTGTATTCCATCCATTCCATCCACCAGCAGCCATAGTGTTGACTTGTATCCATTCCATCCACCAGCAGCCATAGTGTGACTGTTATATCCATTCCATCCACCAGCACAGCCATATGTAGACTTTTGTTATCCATTCCATCCACCAGACAGCCATAGTGTGACTGTTGATATCCATCCATCCACCAGCCATCCATATTGTTGACTTTTGTATCCATCCTTCCACCACAGCCATATTGTTGACTTCCACCACCAGCCAAATGTGACTTGTATTCCATCCACCAGACAGCCATAGTGATTGTATCCATTCCATCCACCATACGCCATATTACCTATCCATTCCATCCACCAGCCACATGTTGCATCATGTGACCTTGACTTTTGTATCCATTCCATCCACCAGACAGCCATACCTGATATCCATTCCATCCACCAGCCAGCCACCATATTGACCTGTATCCATTCCATCCACCAGACAGCCATATTGTTGACTGATCATTCATCCACCACCAGACAGCCATATTGACTTTTGTATCCATCTCCATCCACCAGACAGCCATATTGTTGACTTTTGTATCCATTCCATCCACCAGACAGCCATATGTTGTGTGACCTTGTTGATATCCATTCCATCCACCAGCCAGCCATATTGTTGACTTTGACCTAGCCAGCCATATGTTGACTGTTATCCACCAGCAGCCATATTGTTGATGATCCATTCCATCCACCAGCAGCCATATTGTGACTGTTATATCCATTCCATCCACCAGACAGCCATATGTTGACTGTATCCATTCCATCCACCAGACAGCCATAGTTGATTGACCTGATTCATCCTTCCATCCACCAGCAGCCATATTGTTGACTTTTGACCATCCATCCAGACAGCCATATTGTTACTGTTATATCCATTCCATCCACCAGCCAGCCATATGTTGACTGTTGTATCCATTCCATCACCAGTTTTGACAGCCATATTGTTGACTGTTGTATCCATTCCATCCACCAGACAGCCATATTGTTGACTTGTATCCTTCCATCCACCAGCAGCCATATTGTTGACTATCCATTCCATCCACCAGACGCCATATTGTTGACTTTTGTATCCATTCCATCCACAGCCAGATATTGTTGACTGTTATATCCATTCCATCCACCAGCCACCAGACAGCCATATTGTGATGTAACCATGTGTATTCATCCATTCCACCACCAGCATTACTGACCTTCCATCCACCAGACACCTAGTTGATGTATCCATTCCATCCACCACCACCATTTTACTGTATCCACCCCACCACAGCCATATGTTGATTGTTTTAATCCCATCCATTCCATCCACCAAGCCAGCCATTGTATTGTTGACTTGTATCCATTCCATCCACAGCCGTTCAATAATGACCTGTTATTACCATCCACCACCAGACCATATTGTTGACCTGTATCCATTCCATCCACCAGCCAGCCATATTGTTATGTTGATCCATTCCATCCAGCAGATTTGTTGACTTTTGTCCATTCCATCCACCAGCAGCCATAGTTGACTTGTATCCATTCCATCCACCACAGCATATGTTGACTTGTATCCATTCCATCCACCACCAGCCATTGACTTTTGAATCCATTCCATCCAGACCATATTGTTGACTTGTATCCATTCCATCCACCACCACCATATTGTTATGTTATCCATTCCATCACCACCAGCCATAAGTTGACTATCCATTCCACCACCACCGTTGCCTATAGTTGACTTGTATCCATTCCATCCACCAGCCAGCGTATCCCCACATTGTTATCCATTCCATCCACCACCAGCCAATGGCTTTGTATCCATTCCATCCACCAGCCAGCCTATTGTTGACTTGATCCATTCCATCCACCACCACCATTGATTGATCCACCATCCACCCCAGCCATATTGTTGACTGTTATCCATTCCATCACCAGCCAGCCTAATGTTGACGTTTTGTATCCATTCCATCCACCCCAGCCATATTATTACTTGTATCCTTCCATCCACAGCCAGCCATATTGTTGACTGTTGTATCCATTCCATCCACCATCCAGCCATATTGTTGACTTGTATCCATTCCATCCACCACCAGCATATTGTTGACTTGATCCATTCCATCCACCACCAAAGCTTGTATCCATTATCCACCCCACCTGTATCCATTCCTCCACCAGCCAGCCTATTGTTGACGTATTCCACCACCACCATTCTTACCATTATATATTGTTGACTTGTATCCATTCCATCCACCAGCCACCATATTGACTTGTACCATTCCATCCACCAGCCAGCCGTAGTGTTGACTTTTGTATCCATTCCATCCACCAGACCAGCCATATTGTTGACTGTTGTATCCATTCCATCCACCAGCCAGCCATATTGTTGACTTGTATCCATCCATCCACCACCAGCCATATTGTGACTTGTAATTCCATTGCCGCCACCACCACATTGTTGCCTTGTATATCCATCCTTCTCCACCACCAGACCATATTGTTGACGTTTTGTATCCATTCCATCCACCAGACAGCCATAGTTGACTTTTGATCCTCCATCCACCAGCCACCATGTACTTTTGTATCCATTCCATCCACCAGCAGCCATAGTTGACTGTTATATCCATCCACCACCACCAGCCATATTGTTGACTGTTATATCCATTCCTCCACCACACCATATTGTTGACTTTTGAATCCATCCCATCCACCAGACAGCCATAGTGTTGACTGTTATATCCATTCCATCCACCAGCCAGCCATATTGATTTTGTACCATTCCATCCACCAGACAGCCATATTGTTGACTGTTATATCCATTCCATCCACCATCCAGCCATATTGTTACTGTTATACCATTCCACCACCAGACACCTATTGTTACTTTTGAATCCATCCCATCCACCAGACAGCCAAGTGTTGACTTTTGAATCCATCCCATCCAGACAGCCATATGTTGACTGTTATATCCATTCCATCCACCGCCACCATATTGTTGACTTTTGTATCCATTCCATCCACCAGACAGCCATATAGTTGACTGTTATATCCATTCCACCACCACCAGCCATATTGACTGTTATATCCATCCATCCACCACAGCCATATTGTTGACTTTTGAATCCATCCCATCCACCACGCCTAGTGTTGACTTTTGTATCCATCCATCCAGACAGCCATATTGTTGACTGTACCATTCCACCACCACCGCCATTGTTGATGTTATATCCATTCCATCCACCAGCAGCCTATTGTTGACTGAATCCATCCCATCCACCAGACAGCCATATGTTGACTGTTATATCCATACACCACCAGCCATATTGTTGACTGTTGTATCCATTCCACCACCAGACACCATATTGTTGACTTTTGAATCCATCCATCCACCAGACACCTATTGTTGACTGTTGTATTCCATCCAACAGGCATAGTGTTGATGTTGTATCCATTCCATCCACCAGCCAGCCATATTGTTGACTTTTGAATCCATTCCATCCACCAGACAGCCATATTGTTGACTTGTATCCATTCCATCCACCAGACAGGCATATGTTGATGTTGTACCTTCCATCCACCACCAGCCATATTGTTGACTTTTGAATCCATTCCATACCACAGCCATTGTTGACTTGTATCCATTCCATCCACCAGCCAGCCATATTGTTGACTGTTATATCCATTCCATACACCAGCCAGCCATAATGTTGACTGTTGTATCCATTCCATCCACCAGCCGGCCATATTATTGACTTGTATCCATTCCATCCATCAGCCAGCCATATTGTTGACTGTTGTATCCATTCCATCCACCAGCCAGCCATATTGTTGACTGTTGTATCCATTCCATCCACCAGCCAGACATGTTGTTGACTTGTATCCATTCCATCCACCAGCCAGCCATAAAGTTGACTTGTATCCATTCCATCCACCAGCCAGCCATAGTGTTGACTTGTATCCATTCCATCCACCAGCCAGCCGTAGTGTTGACTTTTGTATCCATTCCATCCACCAGCCAGCCATATTGTTGACTGTTGTATCCATTCCATCCACCAGACAGCCATATTGTTGACTTTTGTATCCATTCCATCCACCAGCCAGCCATATTGTTGACTTTTGTATCCATTCCATCCACCAGACAGCCATATTGTTGACTGTTATATCCATTCCATCCACCAGCCAGCCATATTGTTGACTGTTATATCCATTCCATCCACCAGACAGCCATATTGTTGACTTTTGAATCCATCCCATCCACCAGACAGCCATAGTGTTGACTGTTATATCCATTCCATCCACCAGCCAGCCATATTGTTGACTTTTGTATCCATTCCATCCACCAGACAGCCATATTGTTGACTTGTATCCATTCCATCCACCAGCCAGCCATATTGTTGACTGTTATATCCATTCCATCCACCAGACAGCCATATTGTTAACTTTTGAATCCATCCCATCCACCAGACAGCCATAGTGTTGACTTTTGAATCCATCCCATCCACCAGACAGCCATAGTGTTGACTGTTATATCCATTCCATCCACCAGCCAGCCATATTGTTGACTTTTGTATCCATTCCATCCACCAGACAGCCATATTGTTGACTGTTATATCCATTCCATCCACCAGCCAGCCATATTGTTGACTGTTATATCCATTCCATCCACCAGACAGCCATATTGTTGACTTTTGAATCCATCCCATCCACCAGACAGCCATAGTGTTGACTGTTATATCCATTCCATACACCAGCCAGCCATATTGTTGACTGTTGTATCCATTCCATCCACCAGACAGCCATATTGTTGACTTTTGAATCCATTCCATCCACCAGACAGCCATATTGTTGACTGTTGTATCCATTCCATCCACCAGACAGGCATAGTGTTGACTGTTGTATCCATTCCATCCACCAGCCAGCCATATTGTTGACTTTTGAATCCATTCCATCCACCAGACAGCCATATTGTTGACTTGTATCCATTCCATCCACCAGCCAGCCATATTGTTGACTGTTATATCCATTCCATACACCAGCCAGCCATAATGTTGACTGTTGTATCCATTCCATCCACCAGCCGGCCATATTATTGACTTGTATCCATTCCATCCATCAGCCAGCCATATTGTTGACTGTTGTATCCATTCCATCCACCAGCCAGCCATATTGTTGACTGTTGTATCCATTCCATCCACCAGCCAGACATGTTGTTGACTTGTATCCATTCCATCCACCAGCCAGCCATAAAGTTGACTTGTATCCATTCCATCCACCAGCCAGCCATAGTGTTGACTTGTATCCATTCCATCCACCAGCCAGCCATATTGTTGACTTGTATCCATTCCATCCACCAGCCAGCCATATTGTTGACTTGTATCCATTCCATCCACCAGCCAGCCATATTGTTGACTTGTATCCATTCCATCCACCAGCCAGCCATATTGTTGACTTGTATCCATTCCATCCACCAGCCAGCCGTAGTGTTGACTTTTGTATCCATTCCATCCACCAGCCAGCCATATTGTTGACTGTTGTATCCATTCCATCCACCAGCCAGCCATATTGTTGACTGTTGTATCTATTCCATCCACCAGCCAGCCATATTGTTGACTTGTATCCATTCCATCCACCAGCCAGACATGTTGTTGACTGTTGTATCCATTCAATCCACCAGTCAGCCGTGTTGTGGTTGTGTTTCAGGAAGCAGCTGGACCAGTATGCGCCCCAGGACGTGTTACAGCGGGGACGTGTGAACAAGGTTGTGAGGCGGGCAGTAAGTAGACCACCAGGGAATAACTGATTCAATGAATATTCTCTGACCCAGAATCCCTCAGTGTGTATAACTGATGGGTTTCACTGTTATTCATCTTTGATAGTAATGTATATATCCATGGTTGCAAAGTATATGAACATGTCTTTGAGTGCTCATATGCCCAAGTTTCATTGGAACACCTCTTAGCCTTTTCACCCCAAAGTTAATGGAATGGATTTTGATATGTTGATTTTGCAACCAATCCAATGTCACAAAATGATTTTCAGACTAGTCCATTTAGGGCTGTTCCAGTAAAACATACATGGGAGGGGGGGACACCACTTTTAGATTTGGGTAGCCTACCATAGATGCGAATTAGTAGCTTTGGCACCCACCCATAGATGTGCCTTTACCTTGAAAACACCGACCCATAGATGTGATTTAATTGGTTGTGAAAACAACCACCCATAGATGTGATTTAATTATAGTGATTTACGAGTCTCCGTTGTTGATGAAATCCAAAAATCAGTTCACATGCATATGAGTGGTGCGTAATGACAGAATGTCCCCCGACCCCGAGGCATTTATCAATTTAGATTATCATTTCATGTGGATGGGGCGGGGACTGGGAATTTAACTTCTTTATAGAACTAGAAGAGGGTGGGGGAGGGGGTTGGCGTAAAATAGACGAGTTGTTGCAGTCTCTGGAATTTTTGGCAGAGTGTCCCCTAAGCCAGAGGCATTTATCAATTTAGGTTACCATTTCATGTAGATGGGGCGGAGAGTGGGCATTTAACTTTATACAAAGTGTGGGGGGGGGGGGGGTGGATGCAAAATATCTTCCCTGATCCGCGGCAGAGTATGCAAAAGAGACTCAAACTTTACAGGTCCTGGTGAACACAATATTTTTGCCAGCCCGAATGAAATTTTAGGACACGAAAACCGACCAAGAAAATAAAAAATTAAAAAAAATCAAAGAAAGTTTATACTTTTACAAGCACTTTAGGTTATTTTCCCAATATTTCATTTTACCTGTCGGAACCGACGTATTTCGCATACTCTGCTGATCGTACACACAAAGAAAAATTTCGCGGGAGACATTATTCAGATTATACCAAAGCCTGCCGAATATAGGGGCATGCCGAATACCGGTATATCGACCATACGACGCAGTTTTCCCAATTTTAAACTCACGGGCCCCATTCCCAAAATACTAAACACTGTTATAGGCAAGCCGCTGCTGATTTACCCAATATGTTGCACACTAATTCATTCTGCTCGTTGCCGAGCCAGGCAATCAGTTGTTCGGTGTTCATTGAAGCCAGGCTCGCCATTTTATTGTTGTTGTTGTTGTATGCGAGATCCCTGCGCTGATATTTCACTCCTCCCGGAAAAAACGACGCATTTCCGTGATTTTTTTTGCACAATTTAATGCGGCATCTCGATTTCGATAGCGAATAGCGATTTGAAAGAATGACGACGTTTAATACCAGAAGGCATGCTACAAATCACCCATAGATGTGATTTTAGTGTGAGAACCCCCACCCCACCCACCCATAGATGTGATTTTAGTTGGATCTCACCCACCCCATAGATGCAATTTTTAGGCACAGACACCCTGGCATGTATTTTCTTTTTTCTGCCGTCCCCGGGTGCCGTGTATGTTTAACTGGAACAGCCCTTATGAAAAAAGGGTGTTTTTTTTCTCTCAAAAATTACTTGCAAAACTGCAGATCCTGATGAGCCGGCTCGTGACGAGCCGGCTCATTGGGATCTACACTGTTTGCCAATACCACTATACAGGCCTGTGGTGTTGGAAGGTTTAACAGTACTAATGATAGAGGCAGGAGATGCCATCAGGGTGTGATATAGGCAGTGTGGCTTGTACAGTGGCACCTAGATAGGTTCCATTGTACAATACACTGCCACACCTTCAGGGCATCTTCCTCTATCAGTAGTACTACACATCCATGCTGTTGCTTACCATTCCATCACCAAACTATGCATATTGTGCTGGCAAAACGATTTGATCCTGCAGACAGAAATTCAACCTTATTTGATGAACGTAACCTGCAACCGAGGTCCCGTCACTATTTGACCTTAGCTGCTGCTTTGATGTGAAACTATTGCATCCTTACATGTATACATGAACAAATGTTAACATTTAACCCCTGAAATCCTGTTCCTGGAGATCTGTTTATACAACTTTGCTGTTGAATTTAGTTAAACCCCGTCCAATAATCGTGTACCTTGTGGCAGGAGAACCGGGTGAGTACGGGTAACCTGCGGGCGGTGGGCGGTACTGAGCCTGCCCACAAGACGATGAGCCACAGCAAGTCGGACACGGAGTTGATCCACAACAAGGCGGGCGCCAGCGACCAGGCCAGCGACCTCCGCGACAAACCCGACCCTACCCGGATAAACGGCGACCCCGCGGGCAAGGCTGGCCAGGTACACATCGCTACTGTCTTTATGTGGTTGTGTCTGGAAAATGGGGCTTATGGGTTTTGTGACCAGTGTAGATCCAGATCAGCCTTTGCATCCGAACAGTGTGATCAGGATCTGCGCTGTTTGGCATTCCATCAACAAAACTCCCATCGTGCTTCTAACAAGCAATATAGATCATTATCCGGCTACAGGAGTGTGCGATTTGATCAGGAGCAGTTGCAGTCCCAGTTGCAGTCACATATAACCAAAAGGTTATAATCAAAGGTCCTTGTAATATTACAGTATACACCAGGGGGCCGTTTCACTAAACTTTGTACAACTAAAATGTTCGTAACTGCAAAATGTTGATAGCCTGTAAATTTCACATTAACATTGTTTTCTTGTAAACAATTATTGAATTTATATTTATTGAGCATATGCTAAATAAATGTAAATCCATCAATTGAAATTCCAGATGATCCTAAATTTGTACTTACGAACATTTTTGTTGTACGAAGTTTAGTGGAACGGGCCCCTGTTCTATAATGGCGGGCAACTCTCGTAGTCTTACCCTGTCAGAGTAACATGTCATTGTCATCTTGTTTTGTTGAGGCCGGATGTGGCCAATCAGACATAGTGATCACATTGATGTCTGCACAACAATGTCTGTTTTTAAATTACTTTTATCTGTGCAATCATAAATCCAAGTGTTTGAAAATGCATATAATAACCATAAATATTCGATCACTCTTTTTCTTGGGAATAAAAACAATTTGTATCCAAATACACAATTATTTTGCTGACCAATACACAAGCAAACTAACCCTAAATATTGGGGCACTCTATGTTTTGGAAAACCAACTATTTATACAGGTTTTGCTGAATGAAATGTGTCCGAATAGCTAAGGTTATTCAGGCATGAGAATCTTCAGCTGATCAGCTGATTTCCGATGATTTTGTCATAATTTGCGTTTTCAAAATGATTCACAATCAATCTGGTATGCTCAAATTTGATACTTTTGCGACAGCCATTCTGATGTCTGGTTATTACAGGACTTGTGTATCATTGTTCATTGTTTCCTTCTACAGCCTGTCCATGCGAGAAGAAAATACAGAAAACCAGTAGTTGACAATTTAATTCGACATTACAAGGGTTCAGTCTATTTTTGAGATTATAATCAATGAATTGTGATGTGCGCATGAATAGTTATACAATGCCATGTTTTCCCGCGTTTTGACGTTACGTTGTGTGACCGTGATGTAAACTTTTTGAAATCCAAATTACGCAGCTGTTTCTATAAACCAGATATATTTGAGTGCATATTTGGAATGTGTTCAATCACATTAACATTCTAGATTAGTCGAGACCCTTTCCAAATTTTCAAATAACTTTATTTTGACTGTAATAAAAATTAAACATTTGGCATGGTTATTCGTAGTTTCCAAGAAAACAGGCGCGCAATTACGGCTGTTCTCTTCACGGTGTATTATTTGTAATGAGTTGATTACGGGTTTTCTCTCATGAATTTGTTATTGTCATTTGCCATTTGGTATAAAATTGTTACACATCTAAAGCATGTGATACATGTGGTATGCCATTATCGTTTTGTGCTATGAAAGGTCATGTCGGATTTTTTGTTGAACTTTATTTTGTTTCAAATTGCCCAATTACTGCCAGATTATAATTGTTATAATTATACCCCCACAAACACTTGTCTGTCGGTCGGTCTGTTTAAATTTTGATTCCGCTCTATATCTTCTCGACCGATGAATGGATTTTCAAATGATTTGCTGTAAATGTTTGCCATGATAACACAACGTGTCGCATTCATACCAACATGTCTATGTCCAAGGTCAAGGTCACACTTAGATTTCATTTCCACTGTATATCTTCTAAACCAATGAATGGGATTTTCTTCAAGTGATTTGCTATAATCGTTTGCCATGATGAGACGATGTGCCGGTGTCTAAACCAATGAATGGATGTTGAAATGATTTGGCATAAATGTTAGTCATGATGAAGTGATGTGTCGTGTTCAATACCCACATACCCAGGTCACACTTAGTGATCATAGGTGAAAATGGACACGAAATGTAGATTCCGGCATATGTGAAAAGATGTGGCACAAGTCTACGATCAATGTCACATTTGTAGGTCAAAGGTCATAAATGGGCATGGAAGTTTGATTCCGACCTCTGAAACTCTTTCTGATATTAAATCTGTTCATGCATCAAGCGATGTTTGTGAGGGTATTATTACTTGGCAGGGCAGGCTTGATTCACTTGTCCACATTACAGGGCACGGTAGACTTGATTGTGATTGAGGATGAAGATAAGCCTCCTGTACTTGTACATAATGCAGTCAAAAAGTCTGCAAAGCAGGTACGGCTACCATGCATGCTGCCCTCACCATACTGTACTGTTGGTCATAAAGCTGGCCATCGCGTTGCCTTCTATGTTCAGTGATATAACAGGCACATAATAGGCTTTACTCATTTGGGCGGCCGACTGAGAACAAGTACCTTACAATAATTAGTGGTGTCTTCTATACTAGCTCAGTTCTATTAGAATGTAATCATTTTGGTGGTGACAGTTTTATACTTGATTGAGAATGACGTATGCCTGCGTGGATGTGCGGCCTGATCTGGGGCTGTGCTGATCACAAACATTGTAAGGTACATTTTCTCAGCCAGTGGCTCATTTGTCATATTCAAACCTCACTAATTGTTAATTGCATCTGGAGAAATGTCACTTGTGATTGTTTTGTCGTGTGTAGAGTCTGGCCAGCCTGTACAGATACATCAGTTCATCCTACTGCACTGTTCACATGCTTTTTCTAACGAACAGTATATCGATGGTCTAGTAACATAATGTCGTAACTGCTATGCTAAAGCATAGCAGTTACGACCTTATGTTACTAGACCATCAATATCTTCTGAGTAGAATTTTGGATCATGAGGTTGACTGGCCTCATTTCCGTAAAAGGTGTCAAAAGTTGACAAAATTATATTCCGCATGTACTCTGACAATTTTGTCAACATTTGACTTATTTTTTCTGTAAACATATTTAATGAAATTACGCAGATGTCTGCCGTTACAAAATCCCATGGAGTGAGTGGCAGGTGGGAGTATGCGATGGGTAATTTAACGATTGGTGTTCATCCTTACCGGAATTCCGACTGGAGACCGGGTTTGGTCCTCACATACGTCTTTGGCATTTTGTATGTGACAGTTGGTTATACCCCGTATATGAGTATTACGATTATTCATAATCCTATTTTAGGGGAAGGGGCCAAGTGACTTTGGTATGGTATGGACCTGGCACCAGTAGCCGATTTCACAAACATTGCAAAGTATACTTTACTAGCAAAGTATACTTTGAGGGAGTAATCATTTATTTTTCCTGTAATGCTTTTTTTCATATAAAACTAACAACTGCATATATTTGATGATTAAAAGTATGCAGAATTATTATACTGAATTTATTACATTATCACAGCCAAAATGGCTGTGATAATGTAATAAATTCAGTATAATCAAAATTAATAAATTTATCATAAAATTGAAATTTCTCCCTCAAAGTATACTTTGCTACTAAAGTATACTTTGCAATTTTGATGAAATCGGCTACTGGTCCGGTTATTCTAATTTCAGGGCTGAATATATTTTTTCTCGATGTAAATAATCCGTTCTGATTTTGGGATTTTCCCCCCCAATGCAGCAGGTTAAGATGGGAACGAACCCGTTTGCCCGGCATTACATGACCTTAGCTGTTGCTTAGGCCGTTAAACACCAATAAACAAACAAACAAAATCCCATGGCGTGTCTCAAATCTACCCTGTCGTATTTCCTGATTCATTGTTACTATATATATGGCCATCCGGCGGAGAAAACGGACCATATCACGTATGCGACCAGTGTGTTCCCAGATCAGACCAGTCTGATCAGGGCGTGCGCTGGTCGCATTCCATCAGTCAAGCAATGTTTAAACCCTGAACAACAGTGTGAGCACACATAATTACCTTTTCTTGACTGACGTCGTACATGTCGTGTCATTGTCGTGTGTTACTGCAGGACACGGAAGGCTCACCAATGCATGTAGACACAGGGATGCAGAGTCCGTGCCACAAACGCGAGGGATCACCAGTCGAGGTGGAGACTCCAGTGAAACGGTCACGCTCCATCGATTCCCAGGTAACGCTGCATGTTACTGCTTTGTCTATATAATATATTAGTAATATATCAGTATGCTGTATGTACTGTTGTTGATCCATCCATTCAACTTCGTCCAAGCTGGTCAGTATAGCTTGAGAACTTCAAGAAGTTTATAACCACAACAACTTGAAGTCATCAGATTATGCACTTGACCGATTTAAAATTAATCCATTTGTGTATGATTTCTCACAATTTCATAAATTCCCCTTTATTTTGTTAATAATAATAATATTTTATTGCTTACTGTTTACAAGTGCCAACAGAATACAAGTATATACAGTAGTATACAAATGGGATTAGATCGAAACCATGCTTACTGCTATATAAATTCTCTTCCCTTTTTTTTCTGAGACTCCACTATACATTTTTTAGCGGAAATTCCAATATTTATCATCGTAATGCTGTTTATATGCCTGCCACATGCAAAACCTTCCAAAACAAACATACCGATGAATTTCATTAAAGAGTTCTGATCACTCAAGAAACGTCATTTATCATGCGCAATTGTGACCTGCAAGCTAGGCACAATTACTCGTGTAATAACCCTAATTATAATTTTTGTTGTCATCTTTCGACGTCTTTTACGGAAAATATCATAAATTTTGTAAATATATTTTACGACATATTGCACATGTTCTTAGGTACAAAATCACATGGCGTGTCTCATATGTGAATTGGTCATCGGTTACAGGGTAGTGGTTCGCCAATGCACGTGGACCCAGGGCTGCACAGTCCGCTGCTGCGGGAGAAGATGGCGGGGAGCGGGGACGGGCTGGCCAAGCTGAAGACGGTCGGCGAGTTCGGGGAGGCGATGCAGATAGAGGAGAAGGCGATCCCCGTGCTCACCTCCAGCAACAAGGCATCTGAGAAGGTGGTACGTATACGAGACACTGACGGCAGGAATTGCCCGCAGTTGTCTACGTCCAGATCTTGTAGCAAACTCGCTCCAAATTGATGAATTATCTATGCTGTTTGTTGTAGATCTGACATGCAACACAGTGGTATGTGTACGTATAAGTATCTATGCTGTTTGTTAGATGTGTGACCTGTGTTTCACTGACTATATATCAGTGTAGTGCTGTAGCCTATTTCATCAACATTGCCAAGTATACTTATCTAGCAAAGTATACTTTGAGGGAGTAATAATTTATTTTTCCAGAAATGCATTATTTCATATAGAACTAACGACTGCATATATTTGATGATTAAAAGTATGCTGAATTATTATACTGAATTTATTACATTATCACAGCCAAAATGGCTGTGATAATGTAATAAATTCAGTATAATACAAATTAATAAATTTATCCTTAAATTGAAAATTTCTCGCTCAAAGTATACTTCGCTAGATAAGTATACTTCGCAATGTTGGTGAAATAGGCTACATATGTGGGTCTATATTGTGCACAAAGGACATAAACCCAATATTGCCAGTCATTACAGATGTGTTCTCACTTCAATCTTGTTGCCATAATGCCGTATAATATCGAGATAAATATTCATTCGAAGACTTTCAGAGGAATTCTATCTTTCCAAGCCAAGGCTCAATGAGATAACAAAGGACATCGGCATTCATCATAATACATACATACTATATATTTGTCCCCTCGCACAGAATTTTGCTATAGTGTTAGGCTTGTCTGTCCGGAAGGACTAATCTTGTACAATGTTTTCAAGTTGAGTATCTGCCCACATATTAAAAAGCAAGATCAAATAGCTTGCTGTAAAGTTTTTTTTACAAATTCCAAATGTTTATATTATTATAATTTCAACCGCTTCACATGTCTCATCCATATTTCATCTTCCAGCCATCCGAGTCGGTACATGACTACAGTTCAGGGGCTCATTTCACTAAACTTCGTAAGACTAAAATGTTTGTTTTAAAGTGCAAATTTCGGATCGTCTGGAAATTTCAATTGATGGCTTTACATTTATTGAGCATAGGCTCAATCCAATAATTGTTTACAAGAAAACATTGGTAATGTGAAATTTACAGACTTGTTATGTGAAATTTACAGACTCATAATTTTGCACTTATGAACATTTTAGTCTTACAAAGTTTAGTGAAATGGCCCCCTGCTGCGCTTTAATAGATGCTTTCTTCTTGTTCACTAACTCGATCACATGTTATTGTTTCTATATTATTACAACTAACACTATCGTTGACAATTCTTAATATACGTGTTGGCTACTTTAGTTTGACGTCACTGAACAGTTTACCAACCTATATGAGATGAGCCATGTGATTTTGTACCTAAGTTGATGTACGATATCTCATGAAATATATTGACAAAATTCACTATATCTTCCGTATATGATGCGCATTTGCTACGAATATTTTGTCAACTTACAATAAGGTACAAAATCACATGGCTTGCCTCGTATAAGGCCATCCAGAAGGAACTCGCATTTGCCAATGTGGCTGCAGAATATTCCATGAATAATATGAAACGTTGGTGTAATTATTGCATTTTCTTTGAATGAACTTGAAATAGCTGTTGCATACATAAATTTTCGGCAGACTATCCAGTCAAGGCATACATTGGCTGCGATGTAACCAATTTATCATTAATTTGAGAATCAAACGATTTAGATGATGCTGTTCAAGTGTGCTTTATACTTTACGTATCAATATTATCCCCTGGTTTTTGTCTGGAAAACATACACCTGTTTTGTGTGACCCAAGAAAAAATAATTCCATCACGCTTATTCACAGTCATAGATGTGTTTATGCCATTCCATAGGTGTCGTCACCGTCCATCTGTATACATTTGTATCTGTATATTTCCAACTTTACATCCATATCTCGGCCTGATGATGCTCATTTTGAATTGTTAATTATCAGTGGTCTTGACTTACTTGTCTTTTTGTCGGATTAGAGCCTACAATGTGATCGAATAATTGAGGTACTGACAGCAAACATACAAGTTGCTGATTGCACCGGTAATGAAGGTCTGCTGGTAACACACTACTCAACCTTTAACTCTTACACTGCTGAATTAAATTGTGTCGTCTGCTGTTAATATTTTCCATTTTTATCATAAAAAACATGGTTTGACAGCACTTCCGAATCATTCCATCACGTGTTTTGACAGCACTTTAGAATCATTTCCAATGGAAATGATTCTAAAGTGAATCATTTTCAATGGAAATGATTCTAAAGTGCTGTCAAACCTTGTTCTTTTTATGATAAAAATGGAAAATATAAAATAAATAGCAGACGGCACTTTTCGTTTCCAGCATTCTAAGGGTTAAAGCTACATAGACTGTTGCATGAGTTGGTGGCGGGTGTTTTGGTAGGGGCGTTGTAAAGTACAGTAACTGTTCTTATTCACTTTGTTGTGACATAGTTGTGAGACGGACAACATAGGATTTCCTTTTGACGATGATTAACAAATTTAACATTTTACATAGTAAGAGAATATTGAATATATTTCTTTCAAAATATTTATTTTACTGATTGGAGATGAAAATATGTAGGCAAATGTATTAAATGAAAACTAGCATTCTGTATATGTGGCTGTGACTGAATAAATGGGGTTTATGGGTTTTACAAGCATTGTAGATCCAGATCAGCCTGTGCATCTGCACAGTCTCATCAGGATCTACACTGTTCGCCATTCCATCAATCAAACACTTGTCATGCTGGCAAGCGATACATTTGATCAGGATCTACAAGTGACAACTCCGATATTCCCTATTACTCCAGTCACAGCCGCATATAGGGAGAATGTTTGTCCATGGGTATGTTTCTCTCACAGCTACACCCTTGTTGCTCACTGCATGTCAACCTTTGTTAACCGATTGACCCACGGTTTGTTACAGGCATGATACTGACCGGACCTGGGCGATGGCATAGATAGGGCAGGGCAGGTATACCCAGCCGGGCGACCTTGGGAACTGGGCCTGTATAGCCGGGCTTTCCTACATACACTGGCCGCGGATAGAGCTGCCTAATCACGCCCGTTACATACAATACACGGTTCACCTGTATGGGGCTATAGTGACATGGGGCAGCTAACGTCAGGAGGATCATTATTCATTGATGACGCGGATCATTATTCATTTTCATTGATCACGAGGATCATTATTCATTGATGTGAAGCAAGATAATAAATTTTTGGAAATGTCAAAACATGACATTTGTTGTAGCTTTAATTTGTTGTATATTTGGGAAAACATCCAACATATACGTTTGTGTATATATGGTGAAGATATCCCTATCCAACGGTGTGCTGTGTCAAAATGAGAACGTGATTTGAGGGTTGATTTTGGCTGGTCCAATATCTTCCCACCGCTTTATACCTCTTAGCCCAATGTGTGAATGCTTGGAATGGTTGGGGATGATATTTTGCTGGGGGCCGTTTAACTAAACATTTCGACTATAATGTTCGTAAGTGCAAAATTATGAGTGTTTTCTTGTAAACAATTATTGGATTTACATTTATTGAGCATAGGCTGCATATGCAGCCTATGCTCAATGAATGTAAATCCATCAATTTAAATTTTCAAACGGTCCTAAATTTGCACTTACAAACATTTGAATCGTACAAAGTTTAGTGAAATGGCCCGCTGGTCTGTAACCACTGAAGGTCTGTTAGACTAATGTTTAGATTCACAGTTTGGGGTTGGGCATTACTTGTTTGCGCCTCGAAGATAGGAGGATATGTACATCATAGAATACATTGTTACAGACTCGTGTCTTAATTGTGAATTTTTCTGAGATTCACGCCTGATCCGTTCTCGATGTAAATATTTCGTTCTGATTTTGGGATTTTTCCCCCAATGCAGCAGGTTAAAATGGGATCGAATATTTTGCCCGGCCTTACATGACCTTAGCTGTTGATAGGCTGTTGAACACTAATAAACAAACAAACAAACACTCCTGATCTGATGTAGTACGGGTACCTGGTGCCAGATCAGGACACTGTTTCAGTGCTGAACATATAATAGTGCTCTCCCATGCAGCTGCATTCCCGTCTGTATATGACCTTGCTGCTGAATATATAGTGTTCCACCATGTAGGTGCATTTCCGTCTGTATATAACCATTCGTAAAACCCCAATCAATCGATCAATTCTTGTTTGCATAGAGCCATTTCAGGGCTGGAAACTTGTTGATAACCATTATGTATAGGGGAGTTCCAGTTGTGTGGTCTGAGTCCAGCTACAACGTCACCCCGACTCCTACACCCATTTACGATGCATATTTGCAGCCCAATATCTCCAGGTACCCATCATGCAGCACATATTTGATGGTTATGTTCTGCTGGCTCGGAACATTTACCCAGCATGCATTGTCCGGTACTGGAGACCTTCAGAATGCAAGAAAATTGTCATCTGATGTTGCTTTATAATTTGCCTTCTTTCTGAATAAAGACATTGGAAATGATTCGAAAGTGATGTGAAACCATGGTTTTGAGGAGAAAATTGAAAACAGCAGACGACAAAATTCAAGTGAATTCAACAGTTCAATATTGGTATAATAATTTTTGGGCTAACTGAAAATCCTCCCTTCCTCATCCACTTCTATCTGCGATTTGTGACCACGGTATGTCCTGATCAGACTACATATACAGTCTGATCTGGGGCTACATATTCGCTTACCTGGCCGCTGTGTCTGCCATTTGTGTAGCGTGTGCGGCGGCTGCCCAGTAAGGAGGTGCCCGACCTGATGAGTCCACAGACAGCGAGTAACGGCAGCCACGTCGCACCCGCCCCCGTCACCAAACACTCCATCAAGCTGCAGCTCAACGCCAAGGTCCGCAAGTGATCGTCATGGCAACGTCCCAGGGATTCTGCTGGCATTCACCAAGGTTCGCATGTGATTACGATTCTTCAATGTCGCCAGGCGATTGTCACGTCAAGGTCCCAGGGATTGCGATATGGTGCACAGGTGATTGTCATATACGAAAATCTGCAATTGATTTTCGTATACGGAAATCTGCAGGTGATCGTCATACATGAAAATCTGCAGGTGATCGTCATACATGAAAATCTGCAGGTGATTGTCTCGTGTGCCTATGGGATATTCACACTCGTGGTGCGTTACACGGCGCCATTAGGCCGTCATATTGATAAACATTTGTCGCCAATGTTGATTCCAACCATCAGCAATATTTTGATGTATATTTACACTGGCAGTTTCATTACAGTAATGTTTCTGCAATAATACAATTAATATGTTCAACAATTCTGCAAACACCAGGAACCCACTTTTCCGACGTTTCGGCACAAGGCCTTTATCAAGGAATTAGTTTCTACTGAACGCTAAGTGGCATCCATTTTAGATTTCCACAAGGCCTTTATCAAGAAATTAGTTTCTACTGAATGCGAAACTAATTCCTTGATAAAGGCCTTGTGCCGAAACGTCTAAAAAGTGGGTTCCTGGTTTTTGCAGAATTACAGTGACAGAGACTCGATGCAGATTTGCGACTACGCAAAGTATTGTTTTTTTTTCTTGACACGTCCTGCAAAATATACCAGTGGTAAATAGATCATATAATTACATGTATATCACGCGTGTGTTAAAGATTTTGTTTTTGCATTATTATGGTTTTATTTGTTGGTCCAAGCAGGTCTGGACATATTTGCCACCACATTGACCAAACTGAATGATGTCTATCGGGAACATGTGGCTGTTGTTTGCCTGCCGTGTGGGTGGGCGGAGACCAGTGTACTGCCATCAGTGTTACATCATGTGTTTATGGCAATCTGCATAGTCGTGTTATACTGCAGCTAATACTTCATTTTCATTGTGTCAGAAATTACTGGCTAATATGATTTTGTACATAAGAACATGTGCGATTTTTCATGAAATATATTTACAGAAACTGATATTTTCGGTAAATGATGTCGGAAGATGACAAAATTTTCATGTCAAATATTTGCTACGAACATTTCACCAGCTTTCAACGTCATATAATTCCAGCACAAAAATATTTACACAATTCCCTAACATTTGATTGGTCTGTAGCAAGTCTCTGTCCAAAATGTATATCCCAGTAAACTCCCATGCCGAAATACTTTCCGTAACCGTCAGGCGCAGTTAAAATAATTCTTAAGAAAAAGGAAAATAAACACATTTTCTTGATGAATTTATTTCAAATGCTGGAATTATAAGGAATGAATGGCCTTTTTGTGGAATTTATCGGGGATATAAACTTGGAAAAGTCGCGGGAATACTGGACGAGGCCTTCCGGCCTTCGTCCAGTATTCCCGCGACTTTTCCAAGTTTATACCCCGATAAATTCCACAAAAAGGCCATTCATTCCTATAATACGTAAAATATTGTACATTTTGTAATAGAATAGATGATGATTGGTTGTGATTGTTCTGTTGAATTTGTTCACATGACAAATGTGTGTTATTGTTTGTGTAACTATGACAGACCCAGATTAGTAGCTGCACCGTTAGATTAGGGTCTACATTGCCCACTATTTAACATTTTCACCATAACATTATGCAGGTGTATTCCTGTTTGTGCATGACCCGGCTCAATAATATACGTTATTGTCATTCTACACGGTCGATATGGTGTCATATTGCCCGTCTGAATCTATATTCACTTGAGGCACAGCCGAGGTGGAATATGTTTTCGGACATGCATTTTGACACCAGATTGACTTTTTAGAATTACAATAACATATTTGTCATACCGCAGATTCTTTATATTTCTCCAGAATTTAGTATTATAAGTGTATTCGTACATGTTTAATATCTATACAAATATGGCGCCAAACGGCACGCCGTCATGACGTTATAAATATTACCTGACGTCCTGATGACCCCGACATAAACGAGTAGAAATTTGTTAATAACTGATTTTTCAAATCTAACTTTTGATTTCTTAGTTAGGTCATTCTCAATCCCTTTAACTATGTTTCGGAGGCGAATTCCAGACATGTCTGTTTTCGACTGCCTCAAAACGCCGCCATTTTGATCCAAGCCATATTAAAGGGTTTGAAATTTATCTGCGGTATGACAATACCCATTTTGTCATGGTCGTGAAAGGTGTTCACGAAAACATAACTTGAATGTATTGACTGTATGGCTGGCACACAGAGGAATTTGGGACATAGACGGCCAGTGTAGATCCAGATCATCCTGCACAGTAAACTGGGGTGCGTTTCACTAAACTTCGTAAGACTAAAATGTTCATATAAAGTGTAAATTTAGGATCGCCTGTAAATATCAATTGATGGATTTACATTTATTGAGCATAGGCTGCATATGCAGCCTATGCTCAATAAATGTAAATCCAATAATTGTTTACAAGAAAACATTGTTAATGTGAAATTTACAGACTATCATAATTTTGCACTTACAAACATTTTAGTCGTACGAAGTTTAGTGAAACGGACCCCTGGTCTGTCCTGTGACGAGGTATTGTGTTTTGGTGTTTGATCATCAGGATCTATGCCGCTTGGTTGATGTCCCACATAGTATGTGGCTGTGACTGGAAAAATGGAGCTAATGGGTTTTGCGACCAGTGTAGCTCCAGATCAGCCTGTGCATCTGCACAGTCTGATCAGGATCTACACTGTCCGCAATTCCATCAATGAGTCGCCGTCATATTCTAACAAGCAATATAGGTCGTTATTATGGCTACTGGAGTGGTACTTCATCAGTAGCTACACTGGTCACAAATCCCATAAACCCCATTTCTCCAGGCACAGCCACATATATGGTACAATGTACATATGCAATATATAGGATGTTGATTGTATTAGTGTACATACATTGTAACTTGATAGAATGTTATATGAATGTTATTCTCGGATCAATGTTTTCCTTGGACATTGTACATTGTATAATAATTCCAGCACAAAAATATTTACACAATTCCCTAACATTTGATTGGCTCCAAAATTTATATCCCAGTAAGCTCCCACGCCGAACTACTTTCCGTAACTGTGAGGCGCAGTTAAAATAATTCTTAAGAAAACGGAAAATAAACACATTTTCTTGACGAATTTATTTCAAATGCCGGAATTGTAAGGAATGAATGGTCTTTTTGTTAAATTTATCGGGGATATAAACTTGGAAAAGTCGCGGGAATACTGGACGAGGCCTTCCGGCCTTCGTCCAGTATTTCCGCGACTTTTCCAAGTTTATACCCCGATAAATTCCACAAAAAGACCATTCATTCCTATAAGATATAATCTGTTCAACATGCTATAGAAGTGACCACCCACACCTATTGGAAGATTTATATATGAGACACGCCATGTAATTTTGTACCTTAGAAGATGTACGATGTCTCGTGAAAAATATTTACAAATTTACAATATTTTTCGTAAATGACGTCGAAAGTATCTGCATGTGCTGTGAACATTTTTCAACTTTCAACGTCATTTACAGAAACTATGACAGTTTCTGTAATTATATTACATGAAAAATCGCAAATGTTCTTCGGTAGAAAATCACATGGCTTGTCTCATATGAGCCATGACCTGACAAAACCAGGCTTATTGTCTTGGCAAGCAGCCTCTATGAAGAAGGAGATCAGGGTATACAAGGTTTGCCATATGTAATTTATGTATCGCCTTTACGACCAGTGTAGACCCAGGTCATCCTATAATAACATTCTGCACTGTTCAACCAGTATAGATGTTTTCAGACTGCAGGGGGCCGTTTCACTATTAAAACTTTGTACGAATAAAATGTTTGTAAGTGCAAACTTATGTTAGTCTGTAAATTTCACATTAACAATGTTTTCTTGTAAAAAATTATTGGATTTACATTTATTGAGCATAGGCTGCATATGCAGTCTATGCTCAATGCATGTAAATCCATCAATTGAAATTTACAGATGATCCTAAATTTGCACTTACGAACATTTTAGTCGTACATTTTAGTCGTACAAAGTTTAGTGAAACGGGCCCCAGAACTGGGCTAACTGATCAGGAAAATGTGTTTATGCGATAGCTCCAAGAAGAGCTGAGTGGAATCTCTTCAGAAAACTGGTTCTTTTTTCGATGCGAAACATCTTACGCCAGCGCGGAATGCAGCACCAGTGATGAATATGCTTCGTTTTGTCGGATTGCGATCCATATTCTATTACACATGGTAAATATGATATATGTTGTATAACTATTTATTTGTGGCTGTAACTGGAGATATGAGGCATACGGCCATCACGACTTGTGTAGATTCAGATCAGTTTGATCAGGGGCCCGTTTCACTAAACTTTGTACGACTAAAAGTGCAAATTTAGGATCGTCTGGAAATTTAAATTGATAGATTTACATTTATTTAGCATAGGCTGCATATGCAGTCTATGCTCAATAAATGTAAATCCAATACTTGTTTACAAGAAAACTTTGTTAATGTAATATTTATAGACTATCATAATGTTACACTTACGAATATTTTAGTCGTACAAAGTTTAGTGGCTCTCCAGGTGGTTACATGTGATATTTCATGTTTTAGAGATGTATTTTTCTTTCATTATATGTGGCTGTGACTGGAGAAATGGGGCTTATGGCATTTGTAACCTGTAGCTTCTGAGAACAAGAGCGCACTACAATCTAAATTGCTTGTTGGAAGCATGACGGGTGATTCATTGATGCAAGTGCAAACAGTGCAGATCCTGATCTGGATCTGCACTGGTCGCAAAACCCATATGTTCCATTTCTCGATCACAGCCACATATGTAGATATCATAGAGTATGTTTATATGTAAATAGTGTCGGACAAAGCATCAAAATCATCATGAATCTCCGTCTCATCGTAAAGTCCATATAATTTGCAATAAATATTTTCTAAAAACCGCCATTGTCACATCATCCATTTCTTTGAAGATATTATGATAGTTGTCAATATGTATCCTAAAATTTATTTAAATGTATTGTCATCAAATTTATAATATTTAACCCTTACACCGCTATCTTAATTTTTTGTCATCTGCCGTTTATTTTCCATTTTTATCATCAAAAACATGCTTTAACAGCACTTTAGAATAATTTACAACATGTTTTGACAGCATGTTAGAATCATTTCCGTTGGAAATGATTCTAAAGTGCTGTCAAACCCTGTTTTTATTGAGAAATTAGGCAAAATATAAAAGCAACAGCAGACGACAATTGTCTAAGGGTTAATTGGCTTACATCTGCCCTGGTATAAAACAGGGATTGTAACATGACTGGGGCTGGCCAGTATGAATGCAGCTTCTAGGAGAGACGTGGCAGTGGGCATTACTATACTGTTACAGGGTGGCCAGCATGTTGTACACATGCTTCTGTGTAAGTGTTGAGCACCGATAGATCATCATGTAGACAGCACACATCCTTGTTACAGTGGAACCCCTCTAAACCAGACACTCGGGGGGAAATATAGATGTTTACATTTGATGTGTTTCGCTGTTATGTATCTCTGATTACATGCTCGCATGTCTGATTTACAGTGGAACATCTCCAAACCGGACACCCTGGGGACCTCCCAGGGTATCCGGTTTGGAGAGGTTCCACTGTATCTGTCAACTATAGCAATATTTTATTACTTTTGTCATACGTTGAAATGAAATAGTCCAAAAAAAAAGTTAATAATGCATAACTCCTCATGAATGAGTTTAGTTCGATGACCTGTAACATGACGTGTAACATTCCCGGCAATTGTATCCTCTCGTAGATAGGATATATCATTAGTTCATGTATGTGTGTTAGTAACACATTTCAATTCTTAATAACTACGAACCACTTCACTTATTTTTGTCGCGCCTACTTTAGCAGAAGCGCGACTAGTCGCTGCTTGTCCCGTCGTCGTCCGAAATGTTCAAAAGTTTGTACAAGCTTCAATATTTGGATACTTGATACATTTGAGCATTTGGAACACATTCATGCCCCCTTGACCTTTTTTACCTTCACATTTTTGCGGAAACACTTCGCCATTGTCTTGCGTCAAAAAGTTTGTACAACTTTCTTCATCATCGTATAACATTGATATTACTTGATGGATTGCTTCAATATTTGGACATTTAATATATGGAAGCATTTGGAACACACTCGTATCTCCATTAACATGACATTGACCTTTTTGACCTTCACTTGGTTGTGGAAACACTTTGCCATTTTTTTATGTCAAAAAGTTGTTTCAACCTTGACCTTTTTTCGTGTTTTAAGCATGCACTTCTTTGACGGTTTTTGTGATGCTTACTTTAGCACATGCCTATGTTCATGTTACGGTCAAATGCCTCGGCAGGCGCGACACCGCTTCCGTGACGGAATTCCTGTGTTATTACATGTCACGTTTTAGCAATGTATATTGTTTATTATGTATGCCAGTTAGTGTTACACTGTGTTCTATAACATGTCCCCTGTAGCTGTGTATATCATGGTGTACATATTTTCTATTTATGCCTCAGGTGTAGCCTGCGTTCTGTGTACAGAGAGTATGAAACTAGGAGTATCCATGACAGGCACTGGTGTGGTACAAGGATATTCCACCCGAGTGTCGGAATATGTTGTCAGAAACGAGGCTTCTGATCCCGAAGGTGGAATATCCTTGTCCCACACCAGTGCATATGATGGATACTTTTTCTCCCCCTATATAGAACATATTTGTGAATATTTATCTGACCCAGAATAAGACCCGACTTTTTATTTGCTGAATTTATGGGACTTTTCATACATCCAACGTATTTGCCATATCAACAAAAGAGTTGAATTGGAACTAATGCCAGTTCAGTGGATCGTTTACAAATTATTATCATATTAATGTTCAATGCCATCACCATTCAGCCCTTGCGACACTGAAATGTATGTCGCACATTGCTGACGTCATCAAACTGAAAACAACGTCATGGCACTGTGACGTGTTAATAAACACGTCAACAACCATTCAACTATAGACATATTCATTATTTTATGGGGTAATTGTCAGACTCATTAGCCGTAATGTTGTCCTATTAGAAAATGTATCGTTGCTAGATGTGAGACGAGCGTGTGTAGGGTGAGACAAGGAAATCTCACATTGGCCTGACTATATGGATATCATTGTCTCGGGGGGCACCTGGTTGACGAGAAAATTGTATCACATCACTCGGATTGGTAAATATTCACAATCCACCGACACATGTTTGCATATTGTATTTTAATCACTTTCAATACTACAGACCTCTTTAGCAGGCGGTGCAAACAGTGTAACCTTAGTTGTTGATAGGCCATTAAACACCAATTAATCAAATCATCCATAGTGGGTGGTTTGTCGGGAGCACGTGACGGGTAATTCAACGATCGGGATTCATCCTTATCGGAATTCCGACTGGAGGCCTGGGGCCTATTTCATCAAAATTGCAAAGTATACTTTCCTAGCAAAGTATACTTTGAGGGAGCAATCATTGATTTTTCCGAAATGGATTATTTCATGCAGAACAAACGATTGTGTATATTTGATGATTAAAACTATTCAGAATTATTATACTGAATTTATTACATTATCACAGCCAAAATTGGCTGTGATAATGTAATAAATTCAGTATAATAAAAATTAATAAATTTATTCTAAAATTGAAAATTTCTCCCTCAAAGTATACTTTGCAATGTTGGTGAAATCGGCTACAGGTTTGGCCCTCACATACGTCTTTGGGATTTTGTATGTGACAGTTGAATCTGGTTATACCCCTTATACGAGTATTACGATATTTCGTAATCCTATTTTAGTGGAAGGGGCCAAGTGACTTTGATGTGGCATGGACCTGGCACCAGGTTGGGTTATTCTAATTTCAGGGCTGAATATATTTTTTCTCAATGTAAATATTCCGTTCTGATTTTGGGATTTAACCCCCAATGCAGCAGGTTAAAATGGGATCGAACCTGTTTGCCCGGCCTTACATGACCTTAGCTGTTGATAGGCTGTTAAACACTAATAAACAAACAAACAAAATCACCCACAACCATATCCTTAGACTGCCAGAAACGAAAATGGTCGTCTGCTGTTGTTTTATATTTTGTCTTCTTTCTCAATAAAAATATGGTCTGACTGCACTTGAGAATGGAAATGATTAAAGATTGCTGTCAAAGTATGTTTTTTCTGAGAGAAATAATGGAAAATACAGTAGAACCTCTCTAAACCGGGCATGCAGGCAGTCTGTGTATCCTTAATGTCTTGGGTTTCATTGGTGTATGATGACATTGCCTGTTCAAGTTTACAGTGGAACCTGGGGACCTCCCAGGGTGTCCGGTTTAGAGAGGTTCCAATGTATAAAATAAACAACAGACGACAACATTTAATTGGCATTGTAAGGTTTATGTATCCATCACCATTATATATATGGATACGAGTACATACCCTCGCCCCCCATACCGAGTATTTAAGATATTCGAGCCAATTCCCACCCTTAAATATAAGCCGAAACAAAATAACCTCGCCCCCATTTACCATGGGTACATTTACCAACAGCATGCATGGCCTCAGCTCAACCTGCACATCCTTTTAACTGGGCCCGGGTATACATTATGATGTCTATTAGTACATGTACATTTAACTGTAAATATTGTATATAGTGTAAATAGGAAAAGTCCATATCCATTTGTTTTGTACAGATATCCTGGAACTGCCACAGAAGTGCGGATTGATCTGGGGCTGTATTGTTTGCCGAGTTGAATTATATTCTGAGTATTTTCTTCTTTTGTGGGTTTGTGTTTGTACTGTCTGAGCGCGTTCTCGAAATTTGCTAAGCACAGTACAGCCTCGACCAGTTAAAGTTTCTAGATTCGAACATGAGAATGGAGTATGGACACACAAAGTTTTTAAGCACATTCGCTGTTTTTCATTAACCCTTTCACCACTAAGTAACTGGAATGGATTTCGATATGTTAATTTTTCAACCAATCCAACCATAACAAAATGATTGTCAGACCAGTCCATTTATGAATAGGGGGTGTTTTTGTTCTCAAAAATATTAAAATTACTTGCAAAAAGTGCAGATCCTGATGAGATGGCTCGTCACGAGCCGGCTCATCTGGATCTTCACTTTTTGCCAATACGCTATACAGGCCTGTGGTGTTGAAAGAGTTAAACTGGTCTAAACCATTTCACCCATCAATGTGACATTGACTACCTTATGCTAATTGCTGGCTGTTCCATTAATAAAAAAATGAGTATTTTATATCAAAATCTTGAAAATCAGGACAAATACTGCAGATCCAGGAGAGACGGCTAATTTGGAGCCGACTCGTCTGAATCGACAATGTTTACAAATGTTTGCTTTATTGTCTGTAGGATTGAGTGTGCAAAGAGTATTTGGACTCATTTTATAATAACGTAATATAAATTATGTTTAGCTGGGTGGGTGAGGTAAGATTTTGAGCCATACTGAAATTTGTTCATTCCCGACCGGTAGCCTGTTTCCTGGTAGTCGTGCAAGATACATAGTAATATTTATAGAACATGTACAAAATATATTCCATTGACATCCAGGTCACACCTGTTGTTTCCAGTTGTATGTATGTATGTATCATTTGACCCATACGCAAGATGGAATTGTTGACCGTGATCAATGTTTGAAGAAAATAATTTAAAAGTTAATACCTTAACCCTTACTACTCTGAATTAAGTTTTGTCTGCTGCTAGAAATGTTTTATTTTCAATATTTCTTGATAAAAACCTGTTTTGGCAGCGCATGAGAATCATCTCCACTGGAGACGATTCTCATGTGCTGTCAAACAGGTTTTTTGTTAAGAATTGAGGCAAAACTGAAAAACAGCAATCGACAATTTTCGTCTCGCGCGTAGCGAGGGTTATGTTGGCGGCATAATTAGTGTCCACATTGGCTGTGTTTCTGATATGTACTAATTGGAGTCGTGTAAGCCCAGTCGGTCGTCATGAAATATTGCATGCACACATGTCTACTAAAGGTCAATGTTACCATTGCAAAAAACAGATGACTTAGGTCAGAGCAAATTAATTTCTGTCTGGTCCACGTTTTCCTCCGACGTACTGTTAAACACATTAAATAAAAAAAACAACAAAAGTGTCAAATTCCATCAATCCATATTTTATTGTCAAAAATCAATTTTCCTATGGGAATTTAACATGGGGGAAAAATGGACTTGGGAGGGAGGAGAGTAGAAAAACTAAAATTTGTGGAAATTGACTCCGAAACCTGGCTAGATAGCTTGGAAATTAAAATCCCATAAGAAAATTGTTCTACGCGTATAGATTATATGCATCGCCCATGTTGACAAGCTGTCTCTATACCTGTGATCACTATTTATTTAGTGACCACATCACAACGTTTTAAATATAATGTTTGTCGCGCCCGATTTAGTCGGCACTTTGGCCGTACGTGTGTCGGTTTAAAGTTTTTGGTTAAAGTTTTTTGGTTAAAGTTTTTTGTTATACTATATCTCTGCAACTTCTTTGCCCATTACCTTGAAACTTCACATGGGTGTTTATCATCATCTATATTTTCATTCCTCCCGTGCAGCCCCTGTGCCCAATGTCAAGGTCAAATTACTTTGAAGTTTTTGGTTAAAGTTTTTGGTTAAAGTTTTTTCATGTACTATATCTATGCACCTACTTTGCCCATTACCTTGAACCTTCACATGCCTGTTTATCATCATCCATATTTATATTCTACCCGCCACCCGTGCGGCCCCTGTGCCCAATGTCAAGGTCAAATTACTTTGAAGTTTTTGGTTAATGTTTTTTCATGTACTATATCTCTGCATCTACTTTGCCCATTACCTTGAACCTTCACATGCCTGTTTATCATCATCCATATTTTTATTCTACCCCCCACCCGTGCGGTCCCTGTGCCCAAATGTCAAGGTCAAATTACTTTGAAGTTTTTGGTTAAAGTTTTTGGTTAATGTTTTTTCATGTACTATATCTCTGCACCTGCTTTGCCCATTACCTTGAAACTTCACATGGGTGTTTATCATCATCTATATTTTCATTCTACCCCACTCCCGTGCGGCCCCTGTGCCCAATATCAAGGTCTAATTACTTTGAAATTTTTGGTTAGTTTTTGTCGCGCGCGCTTGCGGAAAGCGCGATATAGTCGGCACTTTGGCGTCCGTCCGTCCGTCCGTCCGTCCGTCCGTACGTACGTACGTACGTACGCTTAAAATGTTTTGGTTAAAGTTTTTCCGTCTACTATATCTCTTTTTAGTGTCCATGCCTTGCCCCAAGGCGCGACATGCAGGCCGCGGCCATCTAGTCTAGCTTTCTTTGTTAGCCTACCTTTGAGTTTCTAAATTATTTTCTTCAAACTCTGCCCATGTGATACAGCATAATAACTTGTGGATGGGACCAATCAGCATTGTTATGTCAACATCTGATGTACATGTACAAATGTATGTGCAGTTTGTACAGATGATAATAAAAAAAAAGGATTTTATTCTGCATCCATCTTTCTTTATCATTCCATTAGAGTGTGTCATGTCAGTCAGTTGCAAAGGTACAATGTATGTAAACATGGATTATCCAGTATTAACTATCCCCTCGCTGATAGGCAAGAGGGGATATTGTGATAGTCCATGTACGTACGTTCGAGTGGGTCATGGGTCGTTGGAGCATGTGACGGATAATTCAACAATCGGCGTGTGGGTGGTTGGTCGGTGAATTTGAAGGCGTAAATTAACGGTAGGGGTTCCTCCTTATAGGAATCACGATTTACCTGGTTTGGCCCTCGGGTACATTTTGATCTTTGGCTCTTTTGTTACCTGGGATAGTTGAATTGGTTTATTGCCCATTATAAAAGTAGTAAGATTATTACTGATCCTACTGCTTTTGGGAGGGGGCCAAATGATCCTGGTGTAGCGAGGACCTGGCATCAGGGCTGAATATATAGTTTTGTTATTGTAAATATTCAGTTCTGATTTTGGGATTTTCCCCCCATTTGAACATGTACTTGTACAGGTAATATATGGGATTTATGACTAAACCCATTGACCCGGCCTTAAATGACCTTAGCTGTTGATAGGCCATTAAACCCCAACAAACAAACAAAAACTGAAGTGCTGTCAAAGCATGTTGTAAATTTTTCTAAAGTGCTGTCAAAGCATGTTTTTTATTTAAAAATGGAAAATAGAAAATAAACAGCAGACGACAACAAATATAAGATTGCGGTGTATGAGTTAATATTTCATCATTACCAGAATCCTGATAACCCTGGTTTAGCCCTCGGGGTACATTTTTATTGTTTGGCTTTCTTGTCACTTGGTTATGCCCATTATATTAGTACTAATTATATTACTTTTATGGAGTGGGGCTAAGTGACTGGTGTGGTGAGGACCTGGCACCAGGACAGGTTCTTCTAATTTCAGGGCTGAATATATGTATATATTTTTTCTATCAATATTCAGTTCTGATTTTGGAATTCGACCCTGGTTAATCCACCCTAAAATGACATTAGCCGTCGACAGGTCATTAAACACCATTAAATAAATAAGTGCAAAAGCAAATGTCTTAATAGTTTATATGTCATTGGCAATCATGTTCACCTGGCTTGCTTGGATGGTCGGCAGTCCCGGCATGTTCAGTTCAACAAAATGTAAATTATATAGTTGGTCCTAGATCATAAAGCTAAAAACGAGGCCTAAATTGAGTTCACATAATCCCACCAGGTAGAAAATTTCCAATGGTGTTTTAGTTTCCTCTATCCATATGAAACCATATATGGTGGAGGTTGGGTGCAGATGCAGAATTTGTTATCAGGATATTCAAGATGGCCACCGAATATCAAGTTTTGCCTTGTACTTGTTCCACTGGATTTCAGTTGCATAACACAGATGCCATTATGTGCACACAAGAAAACGTTTTTATCCTGTCAACACAGTGCGTATGTGCCGTGAAACATTTTTGATATCCTGTTGATACTATTTTTGTATTTTACAGCCATTTGTAGGTGTTGACGGGATAAATAGAATAGTAGGTTAGTGCCGAGAATGGGAAAAAATATCTGGCGCGGCACGGAAACGGGATGTGCTCGGCAGAGCCTCGTCTTTCCTTAGCCTTGCCAGATATTTTTTCCCATTCACGGCACTAACATACTATTCTCTGTAAGTACATGCAGCTGTGACTGGAGAAATGTGGCGTATGGGGTTTGTGACCAGTGTCGCTCCTGACGAAATAGCACACACCTATACCATGATAACGATCTATCGATCTATTGTTTTTGTCGAGCCAACTTGCGAAAAGCGAGACATAGTGATCACAATGACGTCCGGGTGTCCGAAATCTGCGTTAAAATTTTTAAATACCATCAAATGCTTCAGCGAGCTCCACATGTGGGCCGCGGCCATCTGGTTTAGAAGCATGATGAGTATTTCATTGATGGAATGGCCAACAGTACAGATCCCCATAAGACCCATTTTTCCAGTCGGAAAATTTTAAAACATAATTGCACATTTGTTTAGGTATTGGAATATATTCCAGTCTGTAAATAGAGAGTGTTTGTAAAATACGGAAATATACCGCTTGTCATACTAGTATGGATCTAGGACGGATATGTGGAAAATTACCCATTCATCAGCTTCTGTACATGATGTGACCCTTACACATTTCCTAAACGCAAATGTACATATGCCCGCGAACGTACATACAGATGAACGGACATTTTCAAGAACGGGAATATCATTTAATATGTTATTCTTATATTCTGAATAGTCTCATAAACGTTTTTTTTCTTCAAAATGCTACATAATAACTAGCATTAAAAAAAGGAAAAAACAAGAAACAAAGAAAATGCTGCCCTAAATAGTGTCTCAACGCGCCATGGCTACCGTGGTGGTGGTGGTGACCATGCAGAATCTACGCCCAGTACTAGAATACTCCTTGCTTGTTCGGAGCCCATACATCAAATCCAGCAAGCTATAAATGTCACAGAAACAAGTAGACCGTTAGATAGTTGGACCGTTGCCCAGCTGCTGCCAGTGTCACTGCCAGTACCTTCGATCTTATGGATGGGCCATGGCCTAGGGGATATGGCATTAGACTTCAATACCGAAGGTTGTGGGTTTAATGCTCCCTACAGACATGCCAAATACTTACATAGTATTTCCATTCCACTGGTCTATCGATGGTAATTTAAACCGTGGTCCCGTCTCTATATGGCATTTGCTGTGGCTGGGACGCTAAAAACGTTCCTTACGAAATTGCTTGGAGGTCGCTGCAAGACCCGCGTAAAGATGCCAAATTGTGTCTCTTCTTTAACATTGTACATTTTCTTGTTGCGGTCGAGATACCACAATATGATGTCCTACCCACAGGATGGTCCAGATTGTCGCTTAGACATCGCAACGCTGTCGGGCTTAAACACCTTCGAGCTGAGAGTTTGTACCGTCTCGTTCTCTCTGCAATAGTCCCGTAAAGTTGTTTAGGGGTAGCCTACATCCGTCAACCTCGGTACGTGTTATTTGTTTCTTGTTATAAACCTCCACCCTCGCAAAAAGTTGTGTGGGGTATACTGGAGTAAATTGTCCGTCCGTCCGAGCAACCAAAGGAGAGGAAGGGGCCATTGGGGCGGAGCCTAACACAAAATAATATTTTGATGTATTCCGTTTGGCCCTTTATTATATTCATAACAAGTAGTACGGGCGTCATATCTGAAAAGGGGCCTAAAATTCGAAACCGTTGCAGCTTTTCGTTGACCAGTTATAACTGGGAATTAAAGGTTATTCATTTCGATGTTTTAATATGCTTGTCGTCGCGTCTTATAGGAGGGACTGAACATATAGTCCAGGCTCTGGCCATTACCACCGCTTACAATCAGAGAGGCAAAATTTCTGACGACTTAAATCAGTTACATGTTCCATACTCACCAAATTTTTCACAGGTGATAGTCTGGATTTTGCGGTGACAATGCATGGCGGCCATTTTTAAAAATGGCCGCCATCTAAAAGTACTTTTACTCCTATCTTGGTCAGTGAGTCACCTAAAAGTATATATATGATGCATACACCTATATGTATAGGTTCATGGTACAATAGGAGCACCTTATTGCTAATGGTAAATGCTTTGGTAGAGAAACAACTTGCAAATCAAAATGGCCGCTAAGAAAATGTTGGTGTTGTCCAAATTACGCTATTTTATACACATGGAGGCTTAATTGTGGTGCCTATGTCTTCATGTTAATGATTGTAATTAGAACATCAGCAAGAAACTGTAAGGACTTGGATAGCACAGCTATATTGAATTTAAAAATGGCCGAAATATAAAATTGTGTTTGTCAATGTCTGATTCAAGTGACTTGGCCACTTGGTTTGTTACTTTACAGTGTTCATACATGTTGTCGGAATCAAGTCAAACTTCCATTTATGAATAATATTGTGCTATATTATCACCTCACTAATACACACTAAAGTACTGAACCTTTTATAATACAAGATGAATAAGTAAAGGAAAAGTAATAACACTGAGGTGAACAGTATGTTGATTTTGACAACTTTTATTTTCAGCATATTTGCGAATGTGCAACAGTGATGCTAAAAGTGTATACATTCTAAGACAGTGTAGTAACACAGTCATTTTTGGGAGGGGAGGGATCATATAATCTTTACAATGCAATACAATGTTTACACTACAACCAGAATATCTCTTACCACGTACGGTAACAGAGGACGACGGAGCTCCGGTATGAAATTGTCGGAACGTGTGACTAACTTGAAATACGACCATGATATTAATATCATATGCATAACTAATTGCTCAATGGACACTTTAATTACCTATATTACCTGAAGCCAGTTTATTAGCATCTCTTTTCAATTTTACAGTTAATAATTCATATACCTATCATCTGGACAGCATATGAAATTACTGTTTTACATTTGGGTGACATTCATAGCCCGACGTGGCCATCCGACCTAACCTAGGCTACACTAATTAATTAAAGGCATAATTGGTCAGTAGGATACATTGATCAGTAAGCTAAATACAGCTTACCTACAGGTGACAGGGCAATGTCTACTGACCCTGCTGTACTTTTATTATTAAGTCATGTTTGGTTTGTTAGCTTGTATTTTACATGAGTTTAACATTGAACGGTAGGTTAGATATGTTTTACACATGGGGTACAGGGCAATCCTACCAACACTGGTAAAACAATTCAAATTAATCAGTCAGCTTTAATTTTGTATTCTCACATTTAGAACCATTTACCTTCGTGTGACAAAAGGTAACACACGGAACATGGCGTTTCTTGCATTGGTTTGGAATTTACCATGGCAACCACACTGGTTCAATGTTTCTGGTGAGATGGGTCTTAGGCATTTTTGGGGCAACAGACTGCCATCTTCCTTCACCCGGCCATAGTCGAGTGGATCAATGTGACTGGCAGTGAGAAGAGTAACTGCATTCTGGATAACGAAGAAGGCTCTTTTAATATGACCCCTGATTACGCTTCAGGTTGGTGGCATTTCGCAGTCGGTCAAAGGTACACGTGGCAGTCTTATTGCGACCAGATACACGGACCAGATACTTGACTGCAAGTTTCATGTATTCAAGCTCGAAGAGGTAGCCAACTGGACTGGAGACCAGAGCTGCATGTTTGGTTCCTATATTGCTAAGACTGTCATCACAAGTTATTATATGGGCTTTGATGACGACATGGCAGAACGCTTGCCCTAGTTTGTCATGAAATACATGTGGGGGAATCATTCGCTTTGCATGCCCAGTGAGTGCCAAACTATATCCATACTTCCAATACGCCAATCTGGAGCAAGTGAGGGAAGAAGAAGAAGAAGTATGGTAGATGTTCAACTCTGGTACTTGAATCATAGGACAACCGGCATCATGCTTCGTCCCAGCAGACATAATCTCCAATTCCACAACCATACCATTGAGCACACTCATACTCATATCCCGGATGACTATGTTCCTAGCCAATAAGTGAAGCCTCTGCTTGTTATGGCTGGATGGCCAAAGCCTCTCCATTTGCTGAGGAATCTGGACTGACTCAGATATCTTCGTCATGTCGATGCTACCACCATCAAATGCCCTGCACATCCGTTCCCCAACTTTTATGGACATTTCACTATAGCTGTCAAAAATCAAATGGATCACGGTCGACAAACATGTCTCGGAACTACTCTTGAACAATCTTAGTGATAGCCCCACCAAAAATTTCAAACGCCTGCATATTGGTTAACTGTCGGGTTTTGACATGAAATCTACCAAAACATGAGTATCAAGAGAAGAAGTCTGGTTTAAGTGATAGTTAGTCTGATCCAGGTTTTTTTCTCCAGATGAGCTACTAATTGTGACTTATCTGACTTAGTGGTAATTTCACCATCAAATAGCGGACTTGCCTGAATGAGATCATGAGAGTAGATTTCCTCTTGTGACATGCCTCGCATGGCTGCGATTTATATGTCTCTTCCTATCATGGAATTATCCTTTGATGTCACTATTGTCTGGAGGTGGTGATTAGTCGTCACACTTAGAATTGAATGCAAGAAGACTGATTTTGGAGAGTGTGACTCTCTTCTTTACGTTCTCTGTATATCGCTTTTGTCACATAATGTGTATGCCTTCTCTCCATGCTCCATGACCACAAGGATCATCACCTTGATTCTGTCAGCAACAGCAATCCTTGTCACAAGGTTGTGTAGCGGCACATGTGGGACCATAATGGAGAACGGGTTGCTTCGAGTCTGAACAAAATCTAACAACCTCACAACATCCCTGTCGAAGATCAGACCCTTGTGACCATTAATCTCATGCTGCACTGTCGTCTCTAAGTGGTCCATAACTCTAACAATGGTCAGCTGCCGGAGGAGGTTGTGAATAACGAGGATTTCCTTGGTACAACAGATCAAATTCAGCTACAATTGCTTCATCATCAGAACTAACCACAATAACATGACCACCTGGACCTTGTGTTTGTTTGTTTGTTTGTTTGTTTGTTTGTTTGTTTGTTTGTTTGTTTGTTTGTTTGTTTTGGTTTAACAGTCTATCAATAGCTAAGGTAATTTAAGGCCGGGGCCTGGACCTTGTGAGAAACGGTTTATTGACTGCTCCAGTTTCATGCCACCGGACACAGCAGAAAACACGGCATCAATCCAATCTCGTACCACCAATAATACATTCAGAAAGCTATGATACAGGGCAGGGTGTTCATTTTCTAGAACCTGTATATGTTCAAGCCTGCGTCAAACTCTCTCAAAATGGGTATAGCTGAACGGACAGCTATTACATGGAGGAGCCAGTTCCCATTCCGATCAGTGATGAGCTGTGTGATTACACTGACAATCTGCTGATACACACCAATATATTGATAAAGCTCAGACATTTCCTGACACTCATTTAGAAATACCTCAAACTCAGTTCGAACAGCATCACAATCATCAGCAGCAGATACAAACATATCTGGACAGACATCACGCTTCTTTCCAATTAGAGCGTGTTTCAGCTCAACCACAGACTGTGGCTTCTCGTATTCACTCGAGTTCCAGAATGCCTGCCATGCTAGTGCTGTCAATATCTCAGATACACTCAGCATGCCTTGGAATGCTCTATCATAGTGTCCTCATGAGAGAGCTAAAACCAGAGTTTTCTTTCCGTTCTCAGTCTCAATGAGGGCATCATTGAAGTCACTACCGGATAGGTAGCATCCAGCACAGCGAAGCAGAACATTTGCCATGTGAAAGGAACCAAGCATTGGATAGAGGTCAGTAAATTGCTGAGGCTCTGCCATGAAACTATCAACTACGATGTAGAACACGCCTTCATATGACTCTACATGCATGATCTCCTGATTTAGTTGCTTACGGCAACACTGGATGTTAGTAAGGGATTTCCCCTCAGTAGCATATTCAGTTACATGGTGTTGAATGACTGGAAGGAAACCTACTCACATTAATGGAGCTTGTGCACGTGTGATCAGAGCATGGATTCCGCCCCAAGTAGGCATCGCATCCGCAACAGCAACTAGCTCTGTTGGAAGTCATTCTGCTAGTATTATTCTAGAGAGTGTTATCTTAGAGCTAGGCGATTTAACATGCACCAATAAAGTGATAAGTATCTATATTATATTTTGATACCTACAGAGATATACATGTAACTTTTGATCAAATATGAAAGAAAAATATATCTTAATTCAGTTTGTAGAGATATTAATATGGATAAAAATATTTTTTTTGTCGCTGGCCATTTTGAAATTAGATATTGGCTGCCAAAAAATGTTGTTATAATTGTTCATATTGTATTCTCTGGTACCGAATGCTGATATATGGGCAGAAAACAACATGCATCGGTGGCCATTTTGAAATTTAAATTACAAGTTTGCACTTTTATAACCAGTATTCTTATTTGATATTTATGTCTAATAACCTGCGTAAAACAAACACTAAAATTATTCCGTTGCGTGAATAGAATACTGCAATATGGACAAAAACATATTTTCGTGGCGGCCATTTTGATGTTTAAGATGTCTCCATCTACCAAATGATTCAATATTATTAGTAATATGTTTATTTTATTACTGGACCCTATACACATGGGTATAGGCACCAAACTTAAATACATATATGTGAATTACTGACCAATATATGAGGGAGGGAATTTTTGATGGCGGCCATTTTAAAAAATGGCCGCCATTAATTGTCGCCACAAATTCCAGACTATCATCTGTGAGAAATATTATGGTAATGGAGTATGTAGCTGATTTCAATTGTCAAACATTTTGCCACTCTGGTTGCAAGCGGGGGTTTGAGCCAGCGCCAGGACTAATATGGCGCGTGACTTGGCCACATGATCTGAAAAACACATTTTCAGAAAAACCAGGCTCATCGTATTTATTTACTATGTCTGAACTACTGCTGCCTAAACATCTCTGCTGTTGTTTATATGTAGTATATACACCACACCAGGGGCGGATCTGGGAGGGGGGGTTCATGGGGTTGCAACCCCCCTCCCCCGTCCAGCCACGGAGTTTTCATAGAACACAGTTTACCACCACCATCTGGAGGTCTGAATTTAAATGCCGTAAAACACAGGAAAAGGGAAATGGGACACCCCCCCCCCCCACAACCCCCCCCCCCCCCCCGTTCCCCAAATGTTGGATCCGCCCCTGTATACATTTCATGAATATGTTCGACTGCAACCATTGTGCCCAATTTTATACAAATTATATGCGAATATTTGCAATATTAATAATAAAAAAGGTATATGTTCTGTCAATGCAGTCAGTCATCATGAATGTGTTCAATGAAAAATGAAGAAAAACTTTATAATGGTTTCATTCCAAAATTATTGAACACAATTGACCTCTGAAAATTGGATGAAGTACGCAGCAAATAGTTTGAAAGAAATAAAGTCCTCAAAATTTAATAAAGATGACGTCACAATTTGATATATCTGATGAGATTTATGACGTCATGTGGTATAATAATTAGGTGTGCTTCGATGGTAATATAGTTTGTACACGACATTTCGGTTGGGCTATATTAAAACATGATAGCGTCCCTAGTTTTTGGTCTTTATAAAACTATTTTATATAATTATACCAGACATAGCATGTTCTCGTGGACCCATAATTTTCCCTTAAACATAGATTTAACTCGCGATATAACCTGATAAGTCACGTGACTAAGCTACTTTAAGCTACTATTGCTTTATTCTATGTCATTGTCGAGATATGAAAATCCTATCCCATGCTGTATTTTTGCAGACATATACATTGTAGATTCTAAAACTACATCGAAAATCCGAGTAATTGAATGCCATATGTATGTACTCTTTACCTCACGGGGATTGTATTTTACATACAATGCACTTTGAAGTACATGTATGTTACCGTTGAACAGTTTGCAATCTTGAACAATCACAATTTCTCATTGATTCGACTGATTTGTATCGTTTGAAAAGAAAATATGGTATATTTGTCTAAAACAATGGAAATGGCCCCTTCCTCCCTATTGGAGGCACGTCCGTCCGTCCGTCCGTCCGTCACTAAACCTATTCGCTCGGGTAAATGGCTTGTTCTGTTACCTTGCTCGGATCTGATTCACATTCCACACACGTATTGCTCCAATGGTCCTCTAGCGCCCTGTGACAAATCTACGTGTGTGCCGCCTCCGCTAAGCCGGATAAATTGGTTATACTTTATGTTTCCTTGCTCCTCGGATCTGCTTCACATTTCACACACGCATTGGTCCAATGCTCCTCTATCGCCCTGTGACAAACCCACGTGTGTGCCGCCCCCGCTAAGCCCAGGGTCAATGTCACTTACCTGGTGGTTCAAAACATTAACGCTCGGGTAAATGACTTATATAATTTCTGTTTCCTTGCTCGGATCTGCTTCACATTTCACACACGCATTGTTCCAATGTATACCGCCCTGTGACAAATCCACGTTCGTGCCGCCCCCGCTAAGCCCAGGGTCAAGGTCACATACTCGGTGTATTCGAAACCCACATAATAGGAAAAAATCTACATATTTAGGGGCAACTCTATTTTTTGTTGTCACACAGTCTTTTCCCGAAAACACTAATATGTTATGCGTTCTGTCTGTCAGTTGAAGAGCGTTTATAAAATCTCTCCCATGTTCATGCAGGCAGGCTCGCCCCACCCCCCTTGACCAATGCGCCGGTTTACCGTAGTGCGATTGTGCCCGGTGCTCCCCAACGGAAATCGATATCTTAGAGCCAGTCGCATTGGCTAAGGCGTGTCTCGTTAGACCAATAGTTTGCATGCTTTCATTTTGCTATGGATTAGGACCGAGTCATTCACACGTTTGTTTCATGGAAGTTTGACAGATGTTCAATTTTGGAGCAAGTTTTTATTTTTTAAACAGACACAATTAAAATGTTCACAAAGTTATTTATTTGGAGTTTTCTACAGATTGGGATGTTTTGCTACATACTCCCAATTGGCATAGAGGTATATTTAATGTATTGGTAACTTGTTAAGTTGTCGCCATTCACGTTTGTTGTTTTCATAAATAATTATTGTGTCACCTGTGTTATGTGGGATATGTTCACAGGTGACAGGTGTTGCATTTGACTTATTGTTTTCAGTATTGACTGTAAACAATACTGCGTATGGCCAGCCTACTAAGATAAAGGACTGTATGACTAGAGTCTTGACTAGCATAAACTAGCATAAATAATCTCAGCTATTCGGATGACTTTTACTATTTCGACATCTGTCTTATGTTACCTGTATCTTTATAGCTGAGACCCGGCCATTATAAAATATGGTCACAATAACAGCCATTCTGTCCTGGCATTTTGTGAGTTACGAGCGGTTTAACACTTCGAAGTTATGTTTATAAACTTGCATGGGACCAATAATAAACATGTAAATAAGCCTACTTTGACCTGGATTATCCTTTTATTCCAGTGTTATTTGCAAAACGTGAGGACAGAATAGGCTGTTGTTGTGACCATATTTTATAATGGCCGGGTCCCGGTTATAAAGATACAGATGAAATAGTAAAAGTCATTTGTATAGCTGAGATTTCTAAGCTAACCATAAACTAACATTCTATATCGTAGTCAAACAAATATGACTATCAGCTACGTAATTCTGAGTACATGACTCTAATTACATAAGTGTTATGACCGAGTAGCTCGTATTTTCAAATTTGCGTATAAAGCATTCTTTGTTTACTGTCTTAACTTCGTGGAGAGTGACCTAAGAATTTTTCTAATGCACACTTTATTAGTTGAGTTCATGATAATTCTTGTATTAGTGTTAATGACACAGTTAGTCTCTCATGTAATTTAGAACTCTCGGGTAAATTTTCTTCTCGCATATAACGTCACAATTGTAAATTTTTATTTTGTAGGTGGCGCGCTAAAATATAAAATCATAAAAAAAAGAAAAATATATATATATTTCGTGATAATATGATAATATAAAATCAGGATAATATTTTTGTCTCATATTGTGGAATTTACTTTGAATAATAATTTAGCAAAGTATGAACATCAACAGATCGATTGACTGAACGGTTTCAGAGGAGTTTTGTACACAAACTATGCAGTTTTTCTGTCTGTTGCCCACCGCCCCGCGTTGAAACCTAATACGTACATTTTTTTTAAAACGGTCATGCAAAAACAGCAGATGACAATATTCGGTTCCCACCTTTTAACACGGAAGGCATGTTTATGTGAGAATGTTACGATATTCTGTAGCAATGTGTACGAGTATTATATCATGATTATCTAGAGCCGTGTAACATCACTGTCGTTTGTAGACGTGTACGTGTATTATATCATGTGGTTACCTCGAGCCGTGTAACACCATTGTTGGCTGATTGATGGCAGTTGTACAATGTGACAGGAGAACCAAAATAGACAACCACATAATAGCAATCATTCATGCCGTAAAAGCTATTTTACAGAAATATTACTTTTTTGTCACGGTATTAATCAATTTATCATTTGTTTCATAGAATAATATCACAGATTAATAGATTGAAAGGAGCTTCATGTCCGTTGAACGATTATGCCATGTATATATTGTTCAAGAGTATCAAACTATGAGTTAAGACAAAATCATGTACCTACATGTATTATACGTGACAGAAAGCAACATAAATTCTCATTATATCCTGCATGAATCTGGCAAGCTATTTTATGAATCTGGTACATGTAAGCTATTTTACTAGCGACTATGTGACCTACATGTAGCTAAACCACCAAATATCACAAACAGCATCCAGCTTTTTAGGATAAATTTTCTATAATTATCAATTGTATTGAAATAAAATAGAGGTGAACATATAAGTATGAAAGATATCCGGTATTATACAATGTAGTATAAAACATTAATTAAAATGATACTGAAATTAGATGAAATTTACAAAATGTTAAGTTAATGTGCTATGAAATTGTAAGGACGACAGACGACTGCACTGCGGTGTGTCACAATATACACCCAGCTGTATACGCCGGACGAGGAATGGTCAGTGGAAGTGAAACATGGGAAGATAACTTATCAGAAAATATTGAAATCAATAGGGTTCTTCCATAGAAAATTTGGTTAAGATCCGTTAGGTAGAACTTGAGTTATTGCGTGGACAAGGATACAGAAAATTAGTGAATGTGGTTAAGAACAGTAAATTAGAGTTACAAATGCATTGTGTGAACAAGCTGTGTCAGCCGGCCACCCGCACAAGGTGAATACATCATTCTTCCTATAAATGGCAAACGAAATTGCAATAACAAAAATCGAGTCGCACCTGTTTTAGCGGGTCGGTCGGGTTACAGGAAACGGAGATATAATCATGGATGGCCTGACAATACTTCTCAGTTGTCTTTGAAAATGGGTCAACTAAAATATACACTACATGTACATGTATACTGATTGCATGTGAATTTCTTATATGCTGATGGCATTCTGCCCGACATTACACATGAGAAGACACTTAATGGTATTGAAGCAGCTAACGGCAATATCTGCCATAGTTGCCATTGATAGGGAAATCTCATTACCTGCCGGCGCTCTAGAACTAATTCATCTGAAATGGCAACACACGGAGCGTGATTTCTATCTCAGAAATAAAGCATTTGCAGCCGTGATTGCGCACACACTAGTCATCAGACCGGAGTTGAATGTCACATTAGGAGAGATATTGAAAATTAAAACAAAATTACCTGAGTGTTTTGTTTAATCTAGTAGACTGCTATAGCTTATTAACTAATTAATTTTATACTGTAATACCTGATATCTTTCATACTTATATGTCCACCTCTATTTTATTTCAATACAATTGATAATTATAGAAAATTTATCCTAAAAAGCTGGATGCTGTTTGTGATATTTGGTGGTTTAGCTACATGTAGGTCACATAGTCGCTAGTAAAATAGCTTACATGTACCAGATTCATAAAATAGCTTGCCAGATTCATGCAGGATATAATGAGAATTTATGTTGCTTTCTGTCACGTATAATACATGTAGGTCCATGATTTTGTCTTAACTCATAGTTTGATACTCTTGAACAATATATACATGGCATAATTGTTCAACAGACATGAACAATACTGTATATACATGGCATAATCGTTCAACAGACATGAACAATACTGTATATACATGGCATAATCGTTCAACAGACATGAACAATACTGTATATACATGGCATAATCGTTCAACAGACATGAACAAATACTGCATATAACATGGCATAAATCGTGCAAAACAGACATGCAAACAATAACACTGTATATACATGGCATAATCGTTCAACGGACATGAAGCTCCTTTCATTCTATTAATCTGTGATATTATTCTATGAAAAAAATGATAAATTGATTAATACCGTGACAAAAAAGTAATATTTCTGTAAAATAGCTTTTACGGCATGAATGATTGCTATTATGTGGTTGTCTATTTTGGTTCTCCTGTCACATTGTACAACTGCCATCAATCGGCCAACAATGGTGTTACACGGCTCGAGGTAATCACATGATATAATACACGTACACGTCTACAAACGACAGTGATGTTACACGGCTCTAGATAATCATGATATAATACTCGTACACATTGCTACAGAATATCGTAACATTGTCACATAAACATGACTTCCGTGTTAAAATGTGGGAACCAAATATTTTCATCTGCTGTTTTTATACGACCATTTAAAAATAAACGGTACGTATTAGGTTTTACCGCGGGGCGGGCGGCAGACAGAAAAACTGCATAGTTTGTGTACACAACTCCTCTGAAACCGTTCAGTCAATCGATCTGAAACTATACACACGTCTTCTACACATATTGAAGATGTGTACCTTGGTGTTTTTATGTCGAAAACATTTTTTTTCCCTTTTCAAAGTCTAAGCCTCTGCGCCTGGAGGTTGTCAGGAATTCAATCAGAGGTGACAAATTTTCAGAAAGGGCTGCAGAATGCATATCTGGGGCTAGAAGAAAATCTACATCGGCATGCTATGATGCAAAATGGGGAATATTTACAAATTGGTGTAGTAGCAGGCAAATCAATTCACGCAATCCAGCTGTAAGTGAAATTGCTGATTTTTATGCCACCGGGTTTCGAAGAAACGGGTGGCATATAATGTTTGGACCGTCCGTCCGTCTGTCTGTACGTCCGTCACACTTTTCGGTTTCTCAAATATGCTGCAGGTGGCATCCGCGTTCGACAGACGCATTTCTTGTTTCATTTACCTTTTTGAGGAGAAAAAATGTTCCCCTTCTACGATAAAAGGGTATTGCTCAGCACTGGCTAGTGCATTCAAGTTTGGTAAAGGGGAGATAAGCACAATAGGCACAGATCTTCGCATTTCTGAATTAGTCCGTTATTTTGTAATGAGTTACATGCTTTAACTGCGGACAGGGTTTTTTTTATGAACAAGGGAATGGCATGACCCTGGCATATGAAACTTCTTTTTTACCTAAAACACAGCCTCGTGGCACGTTTCCAGAGCCTTTTCGAGTACCAGGTGTATCTGGTGTGTCGGGCTCTGATGAAACATTGTGCCCCGTCCGTGCAGTGAAACACTATTTGGACTTATCGGCCAGTTTTAGGGGTAACAGGGGCAGACTTTTCATCCCAGTATTAGGGGATACAGAAATTTCAAAAGCCACAGTTTCCAGATGGATAGCTCTGGCAATCCGCAAGGCATACCAAGGGTTATCCAAACAGAAACTGTCGTTACTTAAGATCAATGCTCATGAAGTGAGAGCCATAAGCACTTCCTGGGCATTTTTCAACCACTCCCCAATTAACAACATTCTTAATGCTGCATGCTGAAAATCACACAACACATTTTCAAAATTTTATCTGAGGACTATGACAGTTCAGAGTCAAGATCTGTATAAGTTAGGACCGTTGGTAGCGGCAGGTCAGGGCCAAATGTATTTGTTGTATATGTTACTACAACACATACTATGGAAATGGTAATTTGATCAATATAGACAATGAATATTGAGAAAAATGGGAGGGGGAAAGTGTCGTGTGTAATGATGAGTGGACCGATAGTACGGAGATACGCAGGCGAATACACATTCACACTAAGGTGAGAATTATTAGGATGTTGATATCCTGTTCTCCCAGAGTTGAAATAACACTTATTAACACAGTTAGTTCCCAGGGTTTTTTGTAAGGCAAATACCGGTACGTTAAAGTTATTGTTTTTTCACAATATCTCTTTAACCCCTTGCCAGACTTTGATAATATTTCATATCAATGTTTGTCATGGGATGATGCTTCATTACGCACACCCCCACATCCAAATTCTGAAGGTCAAGGTCATATATTTACTTTTTATGTTCACCGGTTTTGTAACAGAAATGCGTTAAAGTTTTTGTTTTTTCACAATATCTCTTTAACCCCTTGCCAGACATTGATAATATTTCTTCCATTACGCACACCCCCACATCCAAATTCTGAAGGTCAAGTCATATATACTTTTATTTTTCCCCAGCTCAACGGATATTTTGTACAGAAATGCGTTAAGTTTATGTTTTTTCACAATATCTCTTAACCCCTGCCAGACATTTGAAATAATTATCACATCAATGTTTTCTATGGATGATGCTTCATTACCACAACAACCCACAAGCCAAAATTCTGAAGGGTCAAGGTCAAATATTTTACTTATTAATGTTCACCGGTATTTTGTAACAGAAATGCGTTTAAAGTTATTGTTTTTTCACAATATCATTTTTAAACCCCTTGCCAGACATTGATAATATTTCACATCAATGTTTGTCTAGGGATGATGCTTCATTACGCACACCCCCACATCCAAATTCTGAACGTCAAGGTCATATATTTACTTGTAATGTTCACTGGTTTTGTAACAGAAATGCGTTAAAGTTATTGTTTTTTCACAATATCTCTTTAACCCCTTGCCAGACTTTGATAATATTTCACATCAATGTTTGTCTAGTGATGATGCTTCATTACGCACACCCCCACATCCAAATTCTCAAGGTCAAGGTCATTTATTTACTTGTAATGTTCACCGGTTTTGTAACAGAAATGCGTTAAAGTTATTGTTTTTTCACAATATCTCTTTAACCCCTTGCAAGACTTTGATAATATTTCACATCAATGTTTGTCTATGGATGATGCTTCATTACGCACAACCCCACATCCAAATTCTGAAGGTCAAGGTCATATATTTACTTGTAATGTTCACCGGTTTTGTAACAGAAATGCGTTAAAGTTATTGTTTTTTCACAATATCTTTTTAACCCCTTGCCAGACTTTGATAATATTTCACATCAATGTTTGTCTAGGGATGATGCTTCATTACGCACACCCCCACATAACAAATTCTCAAGGTCAAGGTCATTTATTTACTTGTAATGTTCACCGGTTTTCTAACAGAAATGCGTTAAAGTTATTGTTTTTTCACAATATCTCTTTAACCCCTTGCCAGACTTCATTACGCACACCCCCACATCCAAATTCTGAAGGTCAAGGTCATTTATTTACTGGTAATGTTCACGGTCAAATGCCTCGGCAGGCGCGACACCGCTTCAGTGGCGGAATTCTTGTCTTGCACTCTATGCACTTGTATCTATGTACTAGGGTAGCAAATATATCATGGGTGTACACCTCCCACCAATGGACAAATTCTGCAATAGTGAAAACAGGTTATGTATGACATTAATATGGAAATTTTTTAATGTAAAATTTATATTAATTAATACTTACCTGTTTTCATTAGGTTAGGCCCACCTCCCGACCCCGCTAGTCATGAAATATTTCCTCACTGACAGGAAATTGAATGACCTCATTGGGGTTTACCAGTGCATGTTCATGGTAGAACAGGTTGGCGTGTCTATTTATAGACACAATGGATTTTTAATCGACTAGCGTATGCACAGCACACGCGATAAGGTACCTGCCTGATAATTTCATTGGGAAATTAAATGCATTAGTGAAAATAGGTAAGTATTAATTAATATAAATTTTACATTAAAAAAATTCCATTTGCAGAGGCGCGACTATAGTCGGCGCTTTTTCCGTCGTCGTCCGCGTCGTCCGTTTTTTTTTTAAGGCAAATGCGTTATTGTTATTTCACAATATCTCTTTAACCCCTTGCCAGACATTGATAATATTTCACATCAATGTTTGTCTAGGGATGATGCTTCATTACGCACACCCCCACATCCAAATTTTGAAGGTCAAGGTCATTTATTTCCTTGTAATGTTCACCGGTTTTGTAACAGAAATGCGTTAAAGTTATTGTTTTTTCACAATATCTCTTTAACCCCTTGCCAGACTTTGATAATATTTCACATCAATCTTTGTCTAGGGATGATGCTTCATTACGCACACCCCCACATCCAAATTCTCAAGGTCAAGTTCATTTATTTACTTTTAATGTTCACCCGTTTTGTAACAGAAAAATGCCTTAAACTTATTGTTTTTTCACAATATCTCTTTAACCTCTTGCCACACTTTCATAATATTTCACATCAATGTTTGTCTAGGGATGATGCTTCATTACGCACACCCCCACATCCAGGCCTTAAATGACCATAGCTGATAGGCCGTTAAACAAACAAACATGTACATAGAGCAAAATCACATAGGCTACTACATTTGTATTTACTATATTACAGCGATAAAATAATGTATTTATTCCCAGAATTCGCATCGGGTATTTGTATTGGACGTTGTGTAATATGGAATCTATAGTACAATTGAAACGTAACGTGTAAATTTGTTGCCAAGATAGAGTAACATCTGAAAACTTGCTTGTCCATTTTTGTTGAGATTTCTTTTCTTCAACATTTTTCCCGTGGAGATGATTCTGATGTGGTGCCAAAACATGATGGATTTTGATGATATATAGCACACCAAAGACGATGTTTTTTATGATTGCACTGAACGTTCTTTACAAAATCCAAAAACTTTCATTGAGAATCTAGTACAATGTACTGGGTATTTTTCAATTCACATGCTCTCGATTTTTATTTACATTGACGGTAACCAACTGTTCTTCAAAACAACAGTTATGAGATTACAGCTAACTGTACAATAATGAGGCATGGGAAATTTCCGGATTAATCCGGAAATCCGGATTTGAGGTCCCAGGGACCACTTTTGTGAATCTTGTAAATCCGTTCCGAAAATTGTAATTTACAAAATTCTGGGGAGGCATGCCCCCAGACCCCCCTAGCAAATCGCAGCACAATCCGCTGCTGAAATAAATTTTCAGGATTGGGGATAGTGTTCCACTCCCATGCCTGAATAATGGATTAACAGTTTCGCATTTCCTGCACTATCTTTCATAAAAATCATCATTCCATTAGTATTAAAGATATTAAAGGAAAAATGTACTGCAAACATATCTAAAATCATAACATCACACCGTTCGGAAACCATGTGATCCCACACCCTGTAATATATTGTTTAGAAGCTATTGTTGCACATGTAAGTGTTGTATTCATTATACAATGTCATATTAATTAATGTTTAAAATAACATAAGACTACATTATAATCTATGAAAAGATATAGATGTACAAACATATATTTTTCTAATTAATAAAATGACTTTTATTTGTCCTCTGTACAGTTTATAACTCCCGACGAAAAGATAAAATTGCAAATTCTTTTTTTTACTTTATTTGTTTCCCTCCTACGGCACTTCAAAGATTTGGTCATTCGTAAAACAAACAATTAAAAACTGAAGGCCTAAATAGCTTACTTTATGTACCAAAGCCACCTAGAGAAATTTTACGAAAATCCCTAGCCTACTCTGGATCTCGAACCTGGAACAATCCCCCAGATACGGTAAGGCAAGCACAAAGTCTGGTATCATTCAAAAACCTGTATTTGCAATGGTACCGTGCACAGAAACATCACTTCTAAACTTTCTGCTTGCCTATTAAATACCAGTGTCAAATCTTGACCAAATTGTAAATCACAAGTATTTTATGCATGCTTATTATGTGTGTATGTTTGTATAGTATATATATTTTATACTTAGACAGGGCCTCAGGGAAGATTGGATTTGCCAACTGATGTTTACCCTCATTAAATATACCGTAGTCATTATTATTATTATACCCCCTGTCTGTCACTAAACTTAACATCAGAGAAATATGTTATAACTTCTATTTCCTTCATCTAAAATGCTTAATATTTCACACATGCATTCCTGTAAGGCTCTACTACCATGCTGCGCCAAATCCATGACCGTCCAACCACCGCTGATCCCAAGGTCAAGGTCAAATAATTGGTCTCTACAAAACTTAACATCAGAGAAATAAGTTATTACTGTACTTCTATTTCCTTCATTGAACATTCTTAATATTTCACTCGTGCATTCCTCTAAGATTTTACTATCATGCTGTGACAAATCCACGACTGTCCAGAGAGTGGGTGGAAGGTGGGTGCAAGCGATGGGTAATTTAACGATCGGGGTTCATCCTTACCGGAATTCCGACTGGAGACCTGGTTTGGCCCTCACATACGTCTTTGGCATTTTGTATGTGACAGTTGAATCTGGTTATACCCCTTATGTGAGTATGACGATTGTTCATAATCCTATTTTAAGGGAAGGGGCCAAGTGACTTTGGTGTGGTATGGACCTGCCACCAGGTCAGGTTATTCTAATTTCAGGGCTGAATATATTGTTTCTCGATGTAAATATTCAGTTCGGATTTTGGAATTTTCCCCCCAATGCAGCAGGTTAAAACGGGATCAAACCCGTTTGCCCGGCCTTACATGACCGTAGCTGTTGATAGGCCGTTAAACACCAATAAACAAACAAAAATGACAGTCCAGCCCCCGCTGATCCCAAAGTCAAAGTCACATACTTAATCTCTTTACAAAACTTAACATCAGAGAACTATGTTATAACTTCTATTTCTTTCATCGAAAATTCTTAATAATTCATGCATGCATTCCTCTAAGGCTCTACTATCATGCTGTGACAAATCCTCGCTGATCTCGAGGTCAAGGTCACATACTTAGCCTCTTTACAAAACTTAACATCAAAGAAATTGGTTATAACTTCTATTTCCTTGCTTGGGTCTGCTTCACATTTCACACACGCATTGCTCCAATGGACCTCTACCACCCTGCGACAAATTCACGCTAAGCCCAGAGTTAAGGTCACAAGCCCACACACTTGGAAGTCTTTTACAAATTTAAGGGTACCTGGGCCCACGCGGGGGTATTCCGTAAACCTCGCTTACTGACCAATCTAGTTATTATTATCATGCCATGCCAAATCCATGACCCTCAGACCCCGTCTGCCCAAAGGTCACAGTCTTAGTGTGTTCACAACCTTAACATTGGGGGAAATTTGTGATAATTTCTGTTTCCTGTCACTTCACTTCTTGATTTCTCACACATATCTTCTAATGGTTCTCTATCATGCCGTGCCAAATCCACGTCCGTCAGACATCCGTTAACCCCAAGGTCAAGGTCAAAATCTTAGTGCATTCACAAACCTGACATTGGGGGAAACTTGTTGTAATTTCTGTTTCCTTTCACGCCACTTCTTGATATTTCACACATACCTCATGGTTCTTTACCGTGCCATGCCAATCCACAACCCCAGACCAGCACTAACCCCAAGGTCAAGGTCACAATCTTTAGTACTTTCACAAACTTAACATTGGGGTAAGTTTGTTATAAGGGTGTTTTCTTTCACCCCAATTCTTGATATTTCACACGTCTTCCTCTAATGCTTCTATATCATCCTGTGACAAATCCAGGACCCTCAGACCCCTGCTAACCCCAAGGTCAAGGTCACAATCTTAGTGCGTTCACAGACATAACATTGGAGGAAATTGCTTTTAATTTCTGTTTCCTGTCACACAGCTTCTTGATATTCGTTTAAACTAAAACACCACCAGGCTGAGGCGTGCTTTGTTGTCTTCTGACAACTCTCGTTTAACATATATCTTGATAAAAAAACATTGTTTGGCAGCACAAGAGAATTGTCTCCATTGGAGACAATTCTCATGCGCTGTCAAAATATGTTTTCAATAAGAACAAGAGTGCCAAAGGTCACAATATACGCCCGTCGAGGCAAGGCCAGTCAACAAGATAACTCTTGACGTGATAAACATGTAAACCAAATTTGGTTGCGATCCGTCAAGTAGAACTTGCCTTATTGCGTGGACAAGGATACGAGTCCAAAAATAAAAATGGCCGCCAAGGGGAGATAAGTCATTGGAAATTTTTGAAAATCAATAGGCTTCTTCGTCTTGTCGTGATAAACATGTATACTGAATTTGGTTACGAGCGATGAAGTAGAACTTGAGGTATTGCATGGACAGGGATACAGAGTGCGAAAAATAAAAATAGCCGTCAAGGGGAGATAAGGCATCGGAAAGTTTTGAAAATCAATAGGCTTCTTTGTCTTGCCGGGATAAACATGTATACCGAATTTGGTTACAATCTGTCAAGTAGAACTGTAGTTATTGCGTGGACAAGCTGTGCCCGCCCGCCGCCCGCCCGTACAATATGAATACATAATACGTTCCGTTTTTCAAACAGGCGTATAAAAATGGGGAGGAAAAATCAGCAACCGACAAAATAACTCGACATTAGAAGGTTAATATTGTTGGTCACCTATTGACAAAACCACATGTATTACCATTACGACCAGTGGGTGAAGCATGAGCAAGTTATACAATGTTCATCATTTTGTCAGTGGAACACCTGTTATACTTCTAACAAACAGTATATATCATTACCAAGCTGAAGCACAGGCATTCGGCATGTTTCGGCTTTCATTGGTATAATTCTATATGAACAAGGCTTCTAACTTTGGTCGGGGGACACAACCTTTTATCATATCAAAATAACATGTTTAAAATTGTAAATTTCTATGCATTCTATGTATTTCTGCAGGATATCGATAATTCTCAAATGATTATATGATCTTTTCACTACAATATTGATGCTGGCTGGTCAGGAGCTAGACTGGCTACACATGCCATTAACCCCATTTCTCCAGTCACAAATATGTTGACTTGTTCAGTAGGAAGGCATGTGTCTTACTTACATCAATCACTGAATTTGTCTTGGTATGTGACTGTGACTGGAGAAATGGGGCTTATGGGTTTTGCAACCAGTGTAGATATAGATCAAAATGTGCATCCGCACATTCTGATCAGGTTCTGCACTGTTCAATGAAACACCTGTCATACTTCTAACAAGCAATATAGATTGTAATCAGGCTACAAGAGTGTGATATTTACTCAGCAGCTACACTGGTCACAAATCCCATGAGCTCCATTCTTCAGTCACAGCCACAAATCACGATGTGTATTCACAGGCATACCTTCACTATGAGGATCGCTTTGTTTTAATACACCTAAAGGAAATAAATTGGTTTCCTATATGGGCTGGCAACCAGTGTTAGTTTGTGACTGGTCAGAAACCTGACTGGACATTGTAGGAGTGTAAATCACGTGTGAAACATGTTGTGGCTACCATACTACCTGCAGGCACTCATGTGGAACTGGCCGTTCCAGCCTGGGGGCCTGTATATTCTACCACAGGTATTTTCCCATTATTCCATTACATTCCGAATACAATTTTAGGCTTAGGAAATTTGGATATATTTCTGTTATGTTTTTATAATGCCCCTTGGGGTGGAAGAGCAAGCGAATATTATATAATTATTGACTTTTGAGTAGGTGTACACGAGATTTACAGACCTGAGAAAAGTCATATTTACTGAGGCCGAGGTGAATATGACTTTTAGAAGGTCCGTAAATTTTGTGTACACCGACTCAAAAGACATTAATTATTTTATTATATGACTTATGGTTCTTCTGAAACCTGACTGACATTTATGTACAAGTTTTCTTCAGTTTTCATCCATTGTTGTCGTTTTGCAGTCAAGTGCAAAGTATATTTGTAAGCTTGTTGCTGATTGGATGATACTATTTGCGTAGTTTTGTTCGATTGGTCCGTCGTTGAACCGTGTCATGTTTCCACTGCGTGATCAGTGACTCGCATCCAGGTCAATATCACATTTAGAATATCATATATGTCCGCAATCATGTGACTCTATTGGGCAATCTCATTGGCTGGACTTCTCAGTCATATAATAATGTGTTTTATTCCCCCGTCTCTTATGCCATTGTTGTTAGGTGTTATGTTATAACAGAGCTTCAGATAAGCTGCGTATTGGCGTATTTTACGCAATTATTTTAGCTGAATACGCATTGATTATCAAAAGTGGGAGTACAAAATACGCACAGCAATGTGCAAATACGCATTGGTTTTCAAATTTTGTAATGAAAATACTGTCATAAAGTTGAACATTCACTTAGTTGAGCTGCAAAAAGCGCAAATAAGTGCATGTTTAAATTTGTTATATTTTGTTTATCATTTGTTCCCTATTTAGTAATGAACAAGATCAATAATCCATATAAAAGTAAGATACGCAATGATTTTGAAATCAGGGGGTATAGTACGCTTTAGACACAAAGCTTATCTGGAGCTCTGGTTATACTCTGTTGAGCCGGGAAGCATGAGTGTCCACCCGTCCGTGTGTCTGTGGGTCCAGTTGAGAAGTTTATCAGAGTTTTTTCAATCTGCCACTGGGGCCATTTGTGTGCCGACAGGCCACATTTTCTTGTTGGTATGTCTGTTCATCCACCAAGTTAAGTTTTTGACTAATGGTAAAGTAATATAAGTATACACAAAACAGACTGAAATAATGTGAATGAGCTTTTGACACTCCCGGCAGTGGTTGTTTGGCTCCCATGGTCGTATCAACACTGGCTCATCCGGGGGCCGTTTCACTAAACTTTGTACGATTAAAATGTTCGTAACTGCAAATTTAGGATCGTCTGAAAATTTCAATTGATGGATTTACATTTATTGAGCATAGCCTGCATATGCAGCCTATTCTCAATAAATGTAAATCCAATAATTGTTTACAAGAAAACATTGTTAATCCGAAATTTACAGACTATCATAATTTTGCACTTGCGAACATTTTAGTCGTAAGAAGTTTAGTGAAACGGGCCCCTGGATCTACACTGTTTTCAAACATTAGCATTTTATAGGTCTGTCATTTTGAAAGAGTTAATTAACTATTTGCATGCTTGGAAATTTGTGGGATACAAATAGTTTAAAAACGGCAGACGATAATTCATTACATTTTCTATTAGTTCTCCCTGTAAATATCATGAATATGTCTTGGAAATTTATTAGGACGCAATTCTAATATAATTCCAAGACATTTTTACGGAGAGAAATACTCCAAATTTGTTGTGTTATTTTAACAGCTAGTATGCAAAGAGCTGAATAGATTGTCACAATTCAAAGGCAGTTCAGTAACTAGTTAAAGCCAGCTTTGTGTCTTAGTTTAAATTATTGTTGCAAATATTCCATAAATAAATGAATCAATAGAAAATACTGAGCCTGCAATCGTAAATGAACGGAATTAAATCATCTAATGGAAATGTATGCAGATGTCTGCCAGGCGACTCATGATTCCTGCAACAGTCTGTATATAGCAGCTGTAGATCTCTGTGATTAACCCTTCCTACGCTGTTGACGGAAATTGCCGTCTGCTGTTTTTCATTTTTGCTTTAATTCTTAACAAAAAACTGGTTTTGACAGCACATGAGAATCGTCTCCACTGGAGACGATTCTCATGTGCTGTCAAAACCAGGTTTTTGTCGAGAAATATTGAAAATAAAACATTTCCAGCAGACGACGACATTTAATTCAGCATAGTAAGGGTTAAAGCTGCGCAAGGTGCTGTACTGGCAGCCTGGTCTGTAATAAAACATGCATTACGCTGCACTCTGCATAATATGCAGTGTAACTTCTCTAAGCCAGACACCTTGAGGACCCCATTTTATTTCAGATGGCTAATTTATTTCAGTGTCATGTGTGTTCATGATTGACACTTTATTGACACTGGGTGGAAGGTTGGAGCAAGCGATGGGTAATTTAACGATCGGGGTTCATCCTTACCGGAATTCCGACTGTAGACCTGGTTTGGCCCTCACATACGTCTTTGGCATTTTGTATGCGACAGTTGAATCTGGTTATACCCCTTATGTGAGTATTACGATTATTTGTAATCCTATTTTAGGGAAGGGGCCAAGTGACTTTGGTGTGATATGGACCTGCCACCAGGTCAGGTTATTCTAATTTCAGGGCTGAATACAGTCGAACTTCGATGGGTCGAACAGCCTGCGGGGTTAAGTTTTAGTTCGACCCATCCGTTGTTCGACCCATCGGGATTTTCTACTGTAACCATTTCAGATCTACGAGTTGGTCAGTGTACTAAGTGGAACAAGTCGTCATTACGACACGTTGTTTCATATAAATGCGCTTACATTTGCATTAAAGTTGATTGTCACAGTCGTTTATTAACAGAAACAGGCTTTAATAAAATAAAGAAAGCGGCAAACTCATGTGTGTTTTTATTTACATAGCCATTATACAGCAATAGCACATGAGAACAACAGAAAATGATTACGAAATAAAATTGGCGGACTTGATTGCCCCGTCCGATACGATCATGCCCAGTTGCCACATCACTACTTCGGACCCGGAACCACATTCACTGCATATCATAATTTACTACCACATGGAACCCTGTACAAGTTATACAGGAAAGTTATACTCGTCCGGTATTTAAGAAGTCTGTTATTCTCGCGATCTCCCCTTTCGATTTGTGGCCTTTCTCCACTTCCATGATAGCCTGGTATTTTTCTTCAATTGTCTTAGTAGTCAATTTACGTTTCACGCCAGATTTCCCCGTAGCCGATCCAGATAGCACAGTGTCGCTAACCGATCCGAATATCCCCCCGGCAGAACCGGGTCCTTCCTCGGATTGCTTGGTCGTAACTAGTGCATTTGTGGTAGACATTATTACGAGTCTGATGATCTGTAAAATATGTTTTGCTTATATGGCGAATAAATCGGATGACACATCACACTCATTACTGATCATAGTAAAAACAGTTCATGTTGATTTACAACTTAAAAGGCCAGATGCTTAATTAATTAATTAATTAAAACTGAGCGCTATTTAATTCCACATGTCCCATAAATTACCACTTTAATTAACTAACAACTTCGCCGACATTGGTCAATGCATAATTACCACGTATGCTGGTCACGACTGCCGTTATTGTATACGCTCAAATGACCACTTGAGATTTGTTTGACAACCGGTTAACAATAGGTGTGAAAGTCAATCAACTAGTCTGGAGACAATCGTCTGACATGTTCGAGTTTTTGTGGTGTTTATAGTGCATTTATACACGACCGGGCGTGACAGCGATTCGAGGCATTGAGGGTTGTTCGACTTTCACAAGTTCGACCTATACCGGGTAGTTTTAACGTATTTATATAGGAATTCTGCCGGGACCTAAAGGCTAGTTCGAGGCAAGCATGGCTGATGAGTTTACCAGGGTTCGACCCATCGAAGTTCGACTGTATATTGTTTCTCGATGTAAATATTCAGTTCTGATTTTGGAATTTTCCCCCCAATGCAGCAGGTTAAAACGGGATCGAACCCGTTTGCCCGGCCTTACATGACCTTAGCTGTTGATACGCCGTTAAACACCAATAAACAAACAAACTTTATTGACAAAAATTGTTCATAACATGCTTAACGCTTACACCGCTATCTTAATTTTTTCTCGTCTGCTGTTTATTTTGCATTTTTATCATCAAAAACATGCTTTGACAGCACTTTAGAATAATTTACAACATGCTTTGACAGTGCTGTCAAACTATATTTTTTATTGAGAAATAAGGCAAGATATAAAAGCAACAGCAGACGACAATTGTTGTGTGTAGCGGTCTAAGGGTTAATTGCAGGCAGTGGAACCTCTTTCAACGGGATCTCCCAATGTGTCCGATTTACATGGGTTGCACTGAAAATTGCTGCGAAATGTGTGATAAATGAGCAAGATTGCCCAAATAGATTTTGTGGCCAGTATAAGCCCAGGTGCACCTGTGTATCCATCCACACAGTGATCGAGGTATGCACAGATATAGAGGCTGATACATGTACATGATGATTGTACCATCATTATTACAGTGTGGCAGTATGATCAGGTGTTACACTGGTCTATCTTTACAATAGCGCCAATTTTGTCATAATGTCTTACGTAACCCTTTCAATACTACAGACTGCTTTCCAATGTTGCAAACATTGTAGATCCAGATGATCCCACTCGTTACGAGCCAATTGTCACAGGATCTGCACTGTTTGGCTCAGGGCTCCAGATAAGCTGCATATTTGCTTAAATACCCCATTAAAATTGCCAAAAGCCCAATTGAAATCGGAAGTAGCGAGTATCAAAAAGCAATACAAATTTTGTGGTACCTTTATCATGCTTCAGGAAACAATAAACAAACCACAAATATAGCTGATTCTTCTTATTTTCCATGGAAACAAATCTTGGTATTTCATTAGAATTGTCTCCAAGGAGACAATTCTAATGAAATGCCAAGACATGTTTTCATGTCGAAGCAAACTATTAAATAATTGCTGTCTGTTGATGTGTAAACAGTAGAGTGATTTTATTTGACCCAATTAAAATATTGAAATGCCCAATTGCTTCAGAAATGATGGAGTAACAAAACTCAATTACTAATTCCTTATCTGGAGCCCTGTGGCTGATTTCAACAAATTGTCAGATCATTACCAAACTTCATCAATAGCTTCCTCACAAACTATATCATATGGCATTACAAAAAGACATCAGTAAGCAAGTTGACGTTCATTCCACATTTATTTCAGTGAATGCAGCATTATACTTGCAGTTGTCGCAGCATAATATGTTACCAGATACATAGACTACCAGGAAGTGTCCTTTGATGTCAAGTTTATCAGACTCGCCTCAGAAATGGTAGGAAATGCACGGTGAACCTAATGATTCCTGAGTTCCCATGCTGTTCCTAGCCTGGCATGATATCAAATGGTGCTAGCCTTGCATTATCTACATGTATAATAGTAGTAACTGTCTGTTGTTGTAACTGTCTGTTGTTGTAGCTCTAATAGTAACTGTCTGTTTTGTAACTGTCTGTTGTTGCAGCTGTAATAGTAACTGTCTGTTGTTGTAATATTAACTGTCTGTTGTTGTAGCTGTAATAGTAACTGTCTGTTTTGTAACTGTCTATTGTTGTAGCTGTAATAGTAACTGTCTGTTGTTGTAATATTAGCTGTCTGTTGTTGTAGCTGTCTGTTGTTGTAGCTGTCTGTTGTTGTAATAGTAACTGTCTGTTGTTGTAACAGTAAATGTCTGTTGTTGTAACAGTAACTGTCTGTTGTTGTAGCTGTAATAGTAAATGTCTGTTGTTCTAACAGTAACTGTCTGGTGTTGTAACAGTAACTGTCTGTTGTTGTAATGATAGCAGTCTGTTGTTGTAACAGCAACAGTACCCATCTGATGTTGCAACAGCAACAATAACTGTCTGATGTAGTAACTGTGACAGTAACAGTAGCTGTCGTTACAGGCGAGCCACAAGATGAAGCAGCAAAGTAAGACGGGGCTAGAGTATTTTGCCGTCGCCATAGACAACAGCTGGGGGAACAACAGCCACGCAGAGTTCCAGGAACTGCTACGGCCCATGCTGATCCCACGTGTCCCGGGCAGTCCTGGCAACATCGTAGTTCAACAGGTGGGTAACTATGTCACCTGTCCACTCAGTACCATAACATGTCAGTTATTATACCTATCCATTGATAGGTGTTCATGCATATAGTGTTTAACTCTTACAGTTAATTATTTTCATCCGTTGCTTATTTTGTATTTTTAATTTTTTCTCATAATAATGATTTGACAGGACTTTAGAATCACTTCCACTTGTAAAGTGTTGTCGAACAATGTTTTTTTAGCAAAGCTCATGTGAGCTATTGTTACCGCAATGTGTCCGTCCATCCGTCCGTCTGCCCATGAACATTTTCAAACGTCTTCTCCTCGGTAACCATTGGGCCTATAGTCAACAAACTTTATGGTCATGGTCCTTAGGTAGGGGGATTATAAAATTGTTAAAATGACGTCATTACGTAATCCAAGATGGCCGCCTTTTAAAAATACCACACATTCTCAAGAACCGCCAACCGGATTTCAACAAAACTTGGTAGGAATGATCGATGTACAATGCTCTTTCTAAGTTGTTAAAATGGTGACCCCGGGCTCAAAAATGGGCGTGGCCCGTGGGGTCAAATTGGGGTCAAATTTTATTTTTGACCGAATATGGTCATGTCATATATCAAATTGAAGGTACCAACGAGGCGGTCACTCTGGTGCATTTTTTCTCGAAATTGGATGGTTATGTCATCCAAGATGGCCGCCAAAAGGTCAAAAGGTCGTTCTTTTATTAGAGATTTCAAACTTAAAAGTTATGGTTCATGGGTGAAACCTTTTCAGATTTGTTAAAATGGAGGTCATCGCTAATCCGAGATGGCCGCCTTCTAAAAATAACATAAATTCTTAAAAAAAAATCTTCTTCTCATGAACCGCTAGCCAGATTTCGACGAAACTTGGTAGGAATGATCGATGCACAATGCTCTTTCAAAGTTGCTAAAATGGTCACCCCGGGGTCAAAAATGGGCGTGGCCCGTGGGGTCAAATTGGGGTCAAATTGGGGTCAAATTTTATTTTTGACCGAATATGGTCATGTCTATATCAAATCGAAGGTATCAAAGAGGCGATCACTCTGGTACATTTTTTGTCGAAATTGGATGGTCATGTCATCCAAGATGGCCACCGAAAGGTCAAATTGGGCTCAAATTTTATTTTTGACCGAATATGCTCATGTCATATATCAAATTGAAGGTATCGATGAGGTGATTGCTCTATTTCAATATTTGTCGGAATTGTCCTTTTATGAGAGATTTTAAACATCGTCGTCTCGTGAACCGATTGGCCAATGGTCAGCAAACTCTACCTGTATGGTCCTTAGGTGAAGCCTTTCCAGAGTTGTTGAAATTAAGTTGGCCTGAAATCCAACATGGCCGCCGTCTAAAAATAGCACAAATTCTTACAAAATATTTTTCTCATGAACCGCCAGCAGGATTTCGACGAAAGTTGGTAAGAATGATCGATGTACACTGCTCTTTCAACTTTGAAAGGGATTCAGGGGCCCGTTTCACCAAACTTTGTATGACTAAGATATTCATAAGTGCAAATTTAGGATCGTCTGGAAATTTCAATTGATGGATTTACATTTATTGAGCATAGGCTGCATATGCTCATTAAATGTAACAAGAAAACATTGCTAATGTGAAATTTACAGACTATCATAAGTTTGGACTTATGAACATTTTAGTTGTACTAAGTTTAGTGAAACGGCCCCCAGTTGTCATATTCTTCACGCCAAACAGGACATGTACAGTTGACTTACTCAATGTTCCTTGTAGAAGTGACTTCATGCGTGTGTCCTTCAATTATATGCCAGCTGACACAAAATGGTTAGTGTGTCCATCCATAACTCAACATTGAGGTAAAATCTGTATAGTTTTTTGACTGTATGGTTACACTACATCCTTCAGTCTGTGACAAATCCACAACCCCAGGCCCCAAACCAAGATCAAGTGTGTAGACTATTACTGATAAGTCTACTGCCTGTTCCACGTTTTTCTGCCGGCAAACTTTTGGTTATAAAACACTTTAAATCTAAAAAATATTTAAATGTAAGTACTTTTTCACCCTCCCCAAAAACTTTTGTTTGATGAAATTCGATCAAATACCGGTATTGATTTTATAGCGAAAAAACTATTTTCCTATGGGGGGGGGGAAAGGTGGGAGAGGAGTCAACAAATGAAACATTTTGGAAATTGACTCCGAAATCTGGATAGATAGCTTGGAAATGATGTAACTAAGAAAACAAGTTAGATTTTGAAAATCGGTCCACAAATACAAAATTATTTAAAAAATCTAATTTTATCCCCCTCATTAAATTCCCATAGGAATTTCATCAAATTAATTTTTTTGGGGAGGGTGACTTTTTTGTTATTGATGAAAAAGTACTTGCATTTAAATATTTTTAAGATTCAATGTGTTTAATGGCCAAAAGATCGTTGGCAGCAAACCGTGGAACAGACAGTAGTTGAGTCTGAGCCTAGCACACATCTATTTGTATGTTTCTATTGTGGATTGTACAGTGTATAATGTAGTAATGACCAATATCCACCATTGATTTCTGCCGCCTTACATGTACATGGTGGACTCGACAGCCCGTCATTGATGTGTGTCAGTTGACATATACAAAGCTAATTACCGCAGTACTACGCAATCTTCAGGTGTCAAGGGGGCGATCCATTTCCACCACAGAATACAGATTATAATACTCAACATGTGTTGGGTGAAAACGTACCACTTTCTCTTTGTATCCAGGTAGTTTGGCAGGCTGGCTGTGGAATGTCCTTCTAACAGCTGAAATGTAATCTTAAAGCGGCATATCAGGATTTTTGGGGAAAAAAATACAATAAAAAATAATAACATGTTTTCATCATGGCTCTGTGTAAAGTGGTTTAACCCATTTCAGCCTCAGGATACTATGATTTTTTTTGAAAAAATCTCATTATTTTGTTCATTCATCGATAAAGGTATATGTTGTTACCACTCATTTGAACCGTCTCGTTGAGATGGTTCAAATGAGTGGTAACAACATATACTTTCGAAAGGATATAAAGAAAATAGGGATATTTTTCTCTCAAAAGGTTCATACTACTAAAAGTTTATTCCGTCTGTAATAGGTTAATTGAAATATAATATGATGATACTTGGACCACTGGGTTGTTTCTATTTTCGCCCCAATAGGTACATAAATATCAGATTTCCTATCTTGTTGCGTTCAACAGGATAGAAAATCGAAACAACCCAGCAGTTCTGGTATCGTCATATATCTTCAATTAAACCACTTTACACAGGGCCATGATGAAAACACGTTTTTATAGTATTTTTTCTTAAAAATTACATTATTTTACCAATTTTGACCAAGCCGGTACAGTAGAACCTCTCTAAACTGGACACCCAGGTCCGGTTTAGAGAGAATACACTGTAAATCAACCATATAAGCACTGCAAGACACATGTGTGCGTCTTGCAATTATGAACAGACTGGTGTGATCAAAGGAGGTAAATGACACAGAGTCCCATAAAATTTAGCGCACAGACGGTTTCAGAGTGTCCAGTTTTGAGAGGTTTCAGTGTCTTATCGATAGTGAGAAAAAAGGGCTATAGATCCAAGACAAAAAAATGAGGAGTGAGTTGTTATATATGTTAATTCATGTCTCGGTCATAACCACACAATAAACAGTCCTGAAATGATCTTGATAATACCCCTGGGGCCCGTTTCAATAAATTTGTACGACTAAAATGTTCGTAAGTGCAAATTTAGAATCGTCTGGAAATTTCAATTAATGGATTTACATTTATTGAGCATAGGCTGCATATGCAGCCTATGCTCAATACATGTATATCCAATAATTGTTTACAAGAAAATATTTTTAATGTGAAATGTACAGACTATATCATAATTGTTCACTTACGAACATTTTAGTCGTACAAAGTTTAGTGAAATGGCCCCCAGGTCCACATAACCACTTGTCAGAACTGTCACATGTGAAGCAGTATAAATGTCAATATGTGCTGTTTGCTGTATTAATTTCATTGGCTCTATTGTCACTTGACATCTGTTCATGAATCTTTTTTTGTCCCAGTAACTTTTGAACCATATAACATATTTCAATAATATTCAACAACAATGTGTGTCTTGGCATGATGCTTTGTTTTGTCTACACCCTACACCACAATGTCAAGGTCACTTATTGGGAGGAATGGAGGATATGCATATTTCAGTGTGGAAGCCATCCTTACTGGGATCCACACCCTGGCTGATCTGTAACCTATTTCACCAACATTGCAAAGCATACTTATTTAGCAAAGTGTACTTTGAGGGAGTAAATCATTTGTTTGTCCTGAACTGCATTATTTCATGTAGAGGTAACGACTGCATATATTTGATGATTAAAAGTATGCAGAAATATACTGTATTTACTGTATTTATTACATTATCATAGCCAAAATGGCTGTGATAATGAAATGAATTCAGTGTATTAAAAATTAATAAATTTATCGTTAAATTGAAAATTTCTCCCTCAAAGTGTACTCAGCACGATAAGTATACTTTGTCATTTTGGTGAAATATGCTACTGGCACCAGATCAGGATATTGTAGGTTTAGTGCTAGAAGAAGCTGAGTGTGCAGTGCCGTCTTGGCGAATAGATGTATAAGCCCATTTAACAATAGATCGGGATTATTTTTGTCACGCCCGTTGGACAGCGGGATGTAGTCGGCACACTGGCTTACGTACGTACGTGCATATGGTTTAAAGTTTATGGTTAAAAGTCTTTTGGCATAGTATCAAATCCTCGGAGGGCGCAACATTATGCATAATATCATTTGAACTGCATTGATTTCATTAATATTTGGCACATTGTGTCTTATTATGATGTGTCCAACATATACCCTACATCCACACATTGAATGTTGAAGTAGCCTAGCTAGTTACTGTCAGTCTGATTTAGTTCATGCCAACATGTATGCAATAAATGACATTGGAATGATCTAGATTGCTTGTTAGAAGCATGACAGGTGTTTCATTGATTGAATGGCAAACAGTGCAGATCCTGATCAGAATGTGCGGATGCACATTCTGATCTGGATCTACACTGGTTGCAAAACCCATAAGCCCCATTTCTCCAGATCCTGATCAGACTGTGTGAATGCACAGGCTGATCTGGATCTACACTGGTTGCGAAACCCATAACCCCATTTCTTCAGTCACAGCCAGCCCATCCATTAATCGCTCAAATTCAAAGTACACATACTATTTTGACAAATAGATTTTCATTTCATTACACTGTAAATAGGATATAAAATTATTTGCCTTGGTTATCATACTACAGCCAATTGTTAGTTGGAGATTTTATGTAATATCGCACACTGTCTTCATTTCTGAACGTTTTTATTATCCCCTTTGAAGAGGATATAGCGTTATTCCATGCACGTATTAAATGTGTCACCTAAAATAATAATAATTTAGACAGATTATAAAGTATGATTATTGCACATCAAAAAATAAATAGAGAGAATGAATAGTAATGTCCGTTAACATTTTCAGGAAACTCAGTTATCACCCCTCAGATATCAGAGTAGACATTTTATAATCAGTAAAATAAATATTACTAAATGATTATTGTTGAGCCCGCTTGCGGAAAGCGAGACATAGTGATCACAATGACATCCGGGTGTCCGTGCATCCGTGCATCCGTGCGTCCGAAATCTGCGTTAAAGTTTTTAAATACCTTATATCTCTGCAGTCCTAAGTCACATTGACTTGAAACTTTATATGCTTATTAGTCATCATCCATATATTCATGCTGTATCCCACTCATGCGGCCCCTGTGCCCCTATGTCAAGGTCAAATGACTTAGAACTTTGCCTTAAAGTTTCTGTCAAAATTTGCGTTAAAGTTTTCACATACCTACTATCTCTGTAACCGTAATTCAGATTTGGTTGAAACTTTGTATGCTTATTGGGCATCAAACTTCAAATAAATGCACTCTGAGACCATCAAATGCCTCGGCGGGCTCGACATGCGGGCCACGGCCATCTGGTATATGTATAGCGGGCACTTGTAATTTTTAGAACTGGTGGAATAGTGACACAATTATACACTTATTTAATTCCTATAAAGAACATTTTGTGTTCACTGAGTGGGCATGTTCCTTTAAGGCAAACTGTTTGACGAGGTTCTTGTTTTCACTGCCATATTTCCAGAGGAATATTACTGATGAATCCATTCATATCTTAATGGGGGATCTTACTGGGATTCACACCTGGAGCCAGTGATGTGGTGTAGTAAGGGAACATGGCACCAGATCAGGACACTGCTCAATGTTTTTATTGTACATATGATTTTAGTGTTGATAGTGCTAGTGCTCTCTTATACTTCAGGGGCCCGTTTCACTAAACTTTGTACGACTAAAATGGTCGTAAGTCCAAATTTAGGATCCTCTGTAAATTTCAATTGATGGATTTACATTTATTGAGCATATGCTCAATAAATGTAAATCCAATAATTGTTTACAAGAAAATATTGTTAATGTGAAATTTACAGACTATCATAATTTTGAACTTACAAACATTTTATTCGTACATTTTAGTTGTACAAAGTTTAATGAAACGGCCCCCAGGTGCATTCCTGTCTGTATATGACCTTGCTGTTTACTGGATGTAATACATGAATCAATCAATCACTTCTATATATGGATGATGTCCTTGCAATGTCACCTTACATCATCTTTAGTGGAAAATGATACATAGCTGTCGTCATTCCAGCGACATCATCATCATTGACAAGGTTGGATATGCATCTGAATGTTGCATATCTCATGATATGTTTGTCAGATCTTTGCCAAACATCACCAGTAGCATCCTCACATTCATTGCTAACATCCCTGTGTCTCATTCAGGTTACATTTTGCCAAAGTCGCTACGGTGTTCAAATCTCTTTTCTTGCATAATAAATCTGGGGCCCGTTTCACTAAACTTTGTAGGACTAAAATGTTTGTAATTGCAAACTTATGATAGTCTGTAAATTTCGCATTTGCAATGACTTCTTGTAAACAATTATTGGATTTACATTTATTGAGCATAGGCTGCATATGCAGCCTATGCTCAATAAATGTAAATCCATCAATTGAAATTTCCAGACGATCCTAAATTTGCACTTACGAACATCTTAGTAGTACAAAGTTTAGTGAAACGGGCCCAGTATACAGTTCCAACATGTAATACCCAGTATGAGATGTTCTAGAGGCATATTGGATTAAACCTGGTTTTCTACTGGTGTCGCAATCACTCATTTCTGTCTCCAAATCCCAAAGTGGAAAATGGAAAATAACTTGTCCTTTTGATTGTCAATTACCATGGCAATGCCATTAATATGATTACAACGTTACTGCTTGCTGTGTGGGCAAGCAGCGGAAATGGGAATGCCAGATTTTATATTAACTAAATTGGTATTAATGGCCTCTTTATATTTATTGTCAATAATTGACCCAGCACAGTAGAAAAAACTGACTTTCTTTTGCTGTGAGAGTCTATAGATTCCGAGCTTAGAAAATCTCAGCTCTACGGATGTGTTTTACTATTTCATCCCACTTTTATATTTTTTGTATCTGTGAGAGCTGAGACCCTTATAGTGTAAAATTTAGTCACAATAACGGCCCAAATCTATCACATAAAAGTATACATACTTTGACATTGGTTATCCTTTTATTCCAATTTTTGTAAACCAACTGTAAAATCATCCAGTCAAAGTATTGGCCTGTGAATGTTTATAACATTACTGTGAAGTGTTCAACTTCTCACTCATCAGACTGTGTAGCAAAACGTCAGGACAGATTGGGCTGTTATTGTAACTAAATTTTACACTATAAGGGTCTCAGCTCTCACAGATACAAAAAATATAAAAGACAGATGAAAAAGTAAAACACATCTGTATAGCTGAGATTTTCTAAGCTAATAGATTCCATGATCCAGTATAGACTACGTTAGCTGTTGTTTCAATACTAACATACTATAAGCGAAATACACCCATTTGGGGTATGAATTTATTTTTGAAATAATGTTCACTAATTTTCTTATTTCTTCTCAAAAGTGTATGTTGTTACCACTCATTGGAACCGTCTCCACGGTAACAACATATACTTCTGTGCATAATTAACCCTTAGACCGCTACTCACAACAATTGTCGTCTGTTGTTGCTATTACATGTACAGTACAGCCACCGCGAAACCCGCACATTTTTTGTAATTGCGGCAACCAATTTAGCTTTAGCGTGGAATATTGCCGCAATCTCTCGCAAAAAGTCACGTGGCCGTTTGCGGTATAACGAGAAACTCCGCAAATTTTACGCGGTCGTTTCGCGGCGATCCTCGGCAAAACTCGGCAAAACTTTCCAGTGTGTACAACGTACATGTACATGTTACATGTACATGTTATCGCACCTTTACCGCCGCGTTTTGCGGCAAAATGGACACGGTAAAATGCGGCAAAACTCGGCAATTCACTCTGAAAATGTGTACATTGTTTGATTGAATGAAGTCAGTTTTACCCTTGTAGACATGCATTTCGCATGGATCGATTTGGTATGTCTGTCAATAAATCATGTTCAAACATCCATGGCCATACCGATATTGATCATGTAAGATGTAGATATCAAACAGGCATATTCAGAATATTGATCATGTAGGATGTAGATATCAAACAGGCATATTCAGATTTTCACGGTGTGTAATCGATCGTATTTCCTCGCCACCATATAAAACCCGACTCGAGAAACACAAATTAAGTTGTTATTTCTGAATTTGTCAATTGTTTGCACGGTCTAAGAAATCAAACAAATGTGAAAACAATTTTGTTTTTACAAAATATTAGACTCGTCTAAGGAGACGATTCTTATGTGTTGCCAAAACATGTTTTATTAAGTCATCGGACAAATGTGAAAAGAAATCCTGAATATATTGGTATTTCTTTACAAAAACATATTTTGACAAAATATGAGAATCGTCTTACTTAGGAGACGATTATCATGTGCTGCAAAATCTTGTTTTTATCAAGAAATCAAACAAATGTGAAACTGCACAAGCTGCATGCGTCAATTCGATGACGTGAGCGACTACATAGCGTGGTTTTGGTATGTTTGTTTCCGCCGAGTTCTAAAGGTCAGTTACACTTTGCACGTGAAAATGGATTACCGACTGATGATTGTAAACACCATCAGGTGTGCAGCTAGACCGAAAATGATATGTCGCAAATGTGCTACAGTCGAACCTCTCTAAACCGAACACAGAGACAAGTTAGTTGTGCTTAATTTTGACATACCGGTAGTTCGTGTCGATTTATCTCCGATTATAATTTCTGTTCATGAACACAAAGCACCCACGCGTGTCTTGAAGTAGTTATATACATGGTTCACAGTGGAGCCTCTCTAAACCGGACGCCCTGGGATGTGCCCCAGGGTGTCCGGTTTAGAGAGGTTGCACTGTAGTTGTGGATGGGTGGGTACGGCGGTATTAGCCCACAGTATTAGCCCACGGCGCATCAACGTGCCAGCGTACAGGTAATGTGGTCAGAGAGGAGTGCATATATGGCTGACAAAATTGAAAATCGTCTCATATGCACAGTACTGTCAAAACATGTTTTGTTGAGAATACGTTACATTTTCGTTTCAGCTCTCGCGCTCACTTCGCGTTTTCGCGATCTCGATTTACACGCAAGATCGCGAAAGGAGACGATTCTCATATGCACAGTACTGTCAAAACATGTTCTGTTGTGAATATGTATAATTTTCATTTCGCGATCCATCAGCTTCGCGTTTTCGCGATCTCGGCCTATGCGCAAGATCGCGAAAACGCGAAACATGTTCTGTTGAGAATATGTTTCATTTTCGTTTCGCGAAATTGTAACATGTATACAAATCGTCTTAGGAGACGATTCTCATGTGCTGCCAAAACATGTTTTTATTAGCCAGGTTTTTTGAAAAAAATCCAGGCTATTGGATTGGCTAAGAAGCCCATTTCTTTCCTTGGCTTGCAAAACATGTATAGCCAGTTTTTTGTCTTGCTTTTAATGAATTTTTGCGAAGGCGGGCGCAGGGCTTTGCGGCGCGCGGGCGGCGGCGGCGGGCGGGCGGGCGGGCGGCGTCCGATCCACAATCAAATGTTAAGTTTTCGTGTTTGAGTCCATTTCTTTGTTACTGTACCACCTAGGACCACCAAACTTTCACAGCTTCATAATCAAGGGGTGCCCACCACATATCACTATCCAACATGTTACCTTTTTTTTTTATTTTTTTTAATTTCTTCACATTTTTTCCGCGTAGTCGACTTAGCTATTTTCAATGTTAAGTTTTCGCGTTTACAAAGTTAAGTTTTCGTGTTTAAGTCCATTTCTTTGGTACTGTACCACCTAGGACCACCAAACTTTCACAGCTTCATAATCAAGGGGTACCCACCACATATCACTATCCAACATGTTACTTTTTTAGCCAGGTTTTTTGAAAAAAAATCCAGGCTATTGGATTGGCGAAAGCCGGGCGGCGGGCGCGGGGCGGCGGGCTGGGCGGCGGGCGGCGGGCGGCGTCCACAATCAATGTTAAGTTTTCGTGTTTGAGTCCATTTCTTTGTTACTGTACCACCTAGGACCACCAAACTTTCACAGCTTCATAATCAAGGGGTGCCCACCACATATCACTATCCTACATGTTACTTTTTTTTTATCTTGACCCATTTTTTCCGCGTAGTCGACTTAGCCATTTTCAATCAATTTAAGAATTTTCGCTTTTACAATGTTAAGTTTTCGTGTTTCAAGTCCATTTCTTTGGTACTGTACCAGCTAGGACCACCAAACTTTCACAGCTTCATAATCAAGGGGTGCCCACCACATATCACTATCCAACATGTTACTTTTTTTTTAACTTGACCCATTTTTTCCGCGTAGTCGACTTAGCCATTTTCAATGTTAAGTTTTCGCATTTTACAATGTTAAGTTTTCGTGTTTAAGTCCATTTCTTTGGTACTGTACCACCTAGGACCACCAAACTTTCACAGCTTCATAACCAAGGGGTGCCTACCACATACAACTATCCAACATGTGACAATTTTTTTACCTTCACCTATTATTTCTACGTAATTGACATAGCCATTTTTCAACGTTAACTTTTTAACGTACGTCTGGTTAAAGTTTTTTGGTTAAAAACTTTTTCGTTATACTATATCTCTGCAACTGTTTCGCCCATTACCTTGAAACTTCACATGGGTGTTTATCATCATCCATATTTTCATTCTAACACCCAACCGTGCGGCCCCTGTGCCCAATGTCAAGTCAAATTACTTTGAATTTATTTGTTAAAGTGTATATCTGCAACTGCTTCTTACCTTGATACACATGGGTGTCATATTGCGCACCCTTCTTGCAGCGCGATCCGTGCCCAATGTCAAATTACTTTGAATTTTTTTATTAAAGTTTTTTCGTTGTATATACTTGCAATGCTTACCCAATACCTTGATACTTACATGGGTATATCATTGTCGCACCTGCTTGCGGAAAGCGCGATCTGTGCCCAATGTCAAGGTCAAATTACTTTGAATTTTTTTGTTAAAGTTTTTTGTGTACTATATCTCTGCAACTGCTTCACCCAATACCTTGATACTTCACATGGGTGTTTATCATCATTGTCGCACCTGCTTGCGAAAGCGCGATCCTGTGCCCAATGTCAAGGTCAAATTACTTTGAATTTTTTTGTTAAAGTTTTTTCGTGTACTACTGTCTACTGCAACTGCTTCACCCATATCGCCCAATTGATACTTCACATGGGTGCCTTTATCATTCACATGTCGCACCTGCTTGCGGAAAGCGCGATATCGTCGGCATTTTGGCATACGTCCGTCCGTACGTCCGTGTGTCCGGTTAAAGTTTTTTCGTTAAAATTTTTCCATCTACTATATCTATTTTTTTAGTGTCCATGCCTCGCCCCAAGGCGCGACATGCAGGCCACGGCATCTAGTCTACAAAAGTGGGTATATATGTTATCCAAGTGTCCATGCTTGGAAAAAACCTGGCCTTCGTGGCTTTGCCTCGTTTCTTGTTAAGAAATAGAACAAATGTGGACAAACATCAATATTTCTGACAATAAAAACATGGTTTGACAAAACATGAGACGATTCTGATGTGCTGCCATACATATTTATTGAGTAAATAAGGATTCCGTTACCTTTTTTTTGAGATTCCACACCTTCTCTCCGACCAATAAAATGGAAGAAATATTGTTATCAAACGCGGTGAAAACCGCTATGCTATAAGAGAGATAAGTTCCATTCCATTAATAAATATGTGTAGAGTAATTGATCGTAAATGTGCTGCTCTTGTGTCGGCGTGTTTCAAAGATCAGATCGACACAACTTAACCTTTAGATGTCATTTTGTAACCTTTGATGTCTCACTTTCCAACGCCGACACACGTCCCAGTAGGTCACCGCACGTGCATATGATGTATGACGTGATCGGACAAAACCGGGCTTATTGATTGCATATGTGACTAGCGAAGACCAACACGTGTTCACCATCAGTAGATCGTAACATGTCCCTAACAGGACACGTAAATCGTTTTAGGAGACGATTCTCATATGCTGCCAAAATATGTTTATTAGAAAAAATAATATTTATACCCCCACAACGAGTTGGGGGGTATACTGGAGTCAGGTTGTCCGTCCGTCCGTGCGTCCGTCCGTCCGTGCGTCCGTAAACTTAACATCAGAGAAATTTTGTTATAAAATGCTTGATATTTCATACATGCATTCCTGTAGGGCTCTACTACCATGCTGTACCAAATCCACGACCGTCCAACCCCCGCAGATCCCAAGGTCAAGGTCAAATACTTAGTCCGTAAACTTAACATCAGAGAAATATTGTTATAACTTCTATTTCCTTCATCTAAAGTGCTTAATATTTCACACATGCATTCCTGTAAGGCTCTACTACCATGCTGTGCCAAATCCACGACCGTCCAACCCCTGCAGATCCCAAGGTCAAGGTCAAATACTTAGTCTCTTTACAAAACTTAACATCAGAGAAATATTGTTATAACTTCTATTTCCTTCATCTAAAATGCTTAATATTTCACACATGCATTCCTGTAAAGCTCTACTACCATGCTGTGCCAAATCCACGACCATCCAACCCCCGCTGATACCAAGGTCAATGTCAAATACTTAGTCTCTTTACAAAACTTAACATCAGAGAAATATTGTTCTAACTTCTATTTCCTTCATCTAAAATGTATTTCACACATGCATTCCTGTAAGGCTCTACTACCATGCTGTGCCAAATCCACGACCGTCCAACCCCCGCTGATCCCAAGGTCAAGGTCAAATACTTAGTCTCTTTACAAAACTTAACATCAGAGAAATATTGTTCTAACTTCTATTTCCTTCATCTAAAATTATTAATATTTCACACATGCATTCCTGTAAGGCTCTAATACCATGCTGTGCCAAATCCATGACCGTCCAACCCTCGCTGATCCCAATGTCAAGGTCAAATACTTAGTCTCTTTACAAAACTTAACATCAAAGAAATAAGTTTTAACTTCTATTTCCTTCATTGAAAATTCTTTTTATTATACCCCCCGCAACGAGTTGTGGGGGTAGGGTATACTATAGTCAGGTTGTCCGTCCGTCCGTCCGTCCGTCCGTCCGTCCGTCCGTCCGTCCGGGCACACATTAGGGTACTTATGTGGCTAGCCCCACAGGGTTATGGACTTAGTAAAGGATAGGGTTGGTTACAATTAGCCACCTAAAAAATCCTTTTATGTGGCTAAAAATTGTTTTATATGGCTAATATTTAACATGTGATAAGCCACATAAGTATAGTACTGTAAGAACGTGCGTCCGTGCGTCCGTGCGTCCGTCCGTGTGTCCGTGCGTCCGTCTGTGCGTCCATAAACTTAACATCAGAGAAATATTGTTATAACTTCTATTTCCTTCATCTAAAATGCTTGATATTTCACACATGCATTCCTGTAAGGCTCTACTACCATGCTGTACCAAATCCACGACCGTCCAACCCCCGCAGATCCCAAGGTCAAGGTCAAATACTTAGTCCGTAAACTTAACATCAGAGAAATATTGTTATAACTTCTATTTCCTTCATCTAAAGTGCTTCATATTTCACACATGCATTCCTGTAAGGCTCTACTACCATGCTGTGCCAAATCCACGACCGTCCCAACCCCCGCAGATCCCAAGGTCAAGGTCAAATACTTAGTCTCTTTACAAAACTTAACATCAGAGAAATATTGTTATAAGTTCTATTTCCTTCATCTAAAATGCTTAATATTTCACACATGCATTCCTGTAAGGCTCTACTACCATGCTGTGCCAAATCCACGACCATCCAACCCCCGCTGATACCAAGGTCAAGGTCAAATACTTAGTCTCTTTACAAAACTTAACATCAGAGAAATAAGTTATTATAACTTCTATTTCCTTCATTGAAAATTCTTATTATTTCACTTGTGCATTCCTCTAAGGTTGTACTATCATGCTGTGACAAATCTACGACTGTCCAACCCCCGCTGATCCCAAGGTCAAGGTCACATATTTAGTCTCTTTTTTACCAATGACCGCCAATTTCAAACACAAATAATCCTTAAATCCTTATTTGTGTTTGAAATTGGCGGTCCTTGGTTTTTTTTTGGTTTTTTTTTTACTGGCTAATAAAACGCCCCCACGCCCCCCTCCCCACCACCCCCCCCCATAAAAAAAAAATAAAAACAATTTTTTTTTATCAATGACCGCCAATTTCAAAATTTCAAAACAAATAAAAAACATTTTTTTTCTTTTTTTTTTTTTTTACTGGCTGATAAACGCCGCCCCCCCCCCCCCCCACCCCCCCCCCCCCCCCCCCCCCTTTGTGGAAATGTAACGACTCCGGGGGCGTTAATTCGAGGTTATACGGTAGTCTCTTTACAAAACTTGACTTCAGAGAAATCGGTTATAACTTCTATTTCCTTGCTCGGATCTGCTTCACATTTCACACACTCATTGCTCCAATGGACCTCTACCACTCTGTGACAAATAAACGCCCCTCCCCCTTTTGTAAAATGTAACGCCTCCGGGGGCGTTAATTCGAGGTTATATGGTAGTCTCTTTACAAAACTTAACATCAGAGAAATCGGTTATAACTTCTATTTCCTTGCTCGGATCTGCTTCACATTTCACACACTCATTGCTCCAATGGACCTCTACCAACCTGTGACAAATTCACGTTCATGCCGCTCGCGCTAATCCCAGAGTCAAGGTCACAAGCCCACACACTTGGAAATTTGTACATATTTTAGGGGTACCTGGGCCCACGCGGGGGGTATTCGGTAAGCCTCGCTTTCTGACCAATCTAGTTTTTTTTTTACAAAACATGAGAATTGCCTCCTAAAACACGAGAATTATAATGGTGTTCTGTTAGTGTCGTGTAACTCGCATTTACTCGATTTCGACCTTTACACGAGATCGCGAAAACCCTTTCATATGTATCTGACATATTCCCCAATATCCACATTTCTTCTATTTCTTAATTAAAATAATGTTTTACAGCACATGATTATCGTTTCCTAAGGCGATTATGATACTACAGTGTCCTGTTAGGGCCAGTTACATTCTCGCGTTTTCTCGCACGGACAGACACGAGGACGGACATATTGACAAACTGTGTGGCGACTGTGTACCTGAGACTATCTTCGACGAACATAATGCAAATCTTGGGCAGATGGAACGCAAGGTGTGGGATCACGTGTTTCCAAACGACGTGACGTCATGTTTTTTTAGATGTGTTTACAGTAGATTTCCTTTAATATCTATCTAATGGAATGACATATTTTTATGAAATATATACCGCAGCAAATGCGGTACACGCCGCCTTTTATTGTATTGGCGACATTAATCTCATAATTCTGTCGTTTTGACGAAGAATCGGTTATCGTAAATGTAAATAAAAACTAAAGCACGTGGATGTAAGAAAAAAACGGTACTCGATTACGAAAATGAGTTGCTGCATTTAATTTTCATTCGTTTGTTCCATGCACCTGGCTTGATTGTTTTCGCCTTTGGTATCTGACTCAACATAATAAAATTGACACATTGCATGCTAATTAAGCAATTACGCGGCTAATCACAAGGAATTGTCGCCAATGAGTATAGGATCAAGTAAATACAATATCAGAGGGTTGGCCGCAACATAAGTGTTGTAGTTTGCGCACCTGAATTTAACGGATTATTAATTACAAAATCAAGTTAATCATGTGCATCTGTTTGTGCCTTTTGTCAATCAAAACACATATTTTGCATTTAACAAACATCATTGGAACCTAGATTTGCAATTGATAAAGCATAAAATAATAAAGCAAAACATCGCAAAACGCCGCATTTTCTGTCCATCAAAACGCCGCAAAATGTGCCGGTGATCCATTTTATGATTTCGCCGCGTTTTGCCGCAATTGACTTGGGTCACGATTGTGGCAATTTATTTTAACAATTGCGGCAATACCGCAAGAACTTTACGACGCTTTGCGGCATTTCGCGGCAAACCAGCGATTTACCGCAATAGGTAGGAAATTCCGCGCTGGCGAAAAAATCCGCAAAGCAAAAAATGTGCGGGTTTCGCGGTGGCTCTACTGTATATCTTGCCTTATTTCTCAATAAAAACATGGTTTGACAGCACTTGAGAATCATTTCCAATGCAAATGATTCCAATGCAAATGATTCTCAAGTGCTGTCAAAGCATGTTGTAAATTATTCTAAAGTGTTGTCGCCCCGTGCAGGCACCGGGGCGGGATCAACTGATCCTGAGAATAGTGCTGCAGTAGCCATTGCTTGTCGTAAAAGGCGACTAAACTGGCTTAACGATTGGGTTCATACTTTCCGGAACCCACTATACCGGATTTGGCCCTCATGTACATTTTTGGCTTTCTTGTATGTGAGAGTTGAGTCGGGCTATGCCCCATATATAAAAGTAAGATTAGCGCTAATCCTATTACTTTTAGGGGATGGGATAAATGATGCTGGTGTGGCGAGGGCCTGGCACCAGATCAGGTTGTTCTAATTTCAGGACTGAATATATATTTTGATTGTAAATATTGAGTTCTGAAGTTGGGATTTACCCCCCTTGGACAGGTGGATATGGGACTCGACCCCGTTGACCCGTCTGCGTGTAGACTCCCTGAGGCTTGTACCTCTATGTCAGAAAAGCGGACGTTAAACCCTATTCACTCACTCACTCACTCTAAAGTGTTGTCAAAGCATGTTTTTGATGGAAAATGGAAAATAAATGGCAGACAACAACAAAATTAAGATAGCTGTTTAAGGGTTAAGAGAATTTTATTTTATTTTTATTTTAAACTAGAAAAAGTCGATGGCGCGCCATCGCAATATACCCACTTTCCCCAAATGCTAAGTCCGAAAGGGGGAGGTAATCCATGATGGAGGGTCGGATAAAAAATCCGAATTCACTTTGCGCATCAGCACATCAAAACGAAGCTACGAACCAAATATCAGACGCGTAGGTATTAAGGTGAAAGGGGGAGGTAATCGATGATGGAGGGTCGGATCAAAAATGGGAATTCACTTTGCGCATGTGCACATGATAACGAAGCTACATAGGAAATATGAGGCGCGTAGGTATGAAGGTGAAAAAGTTTTTCGAGTTACAAGGAAAAAATGGGAAATTCTGAGTCCGAAAGGGGGAGATAATCCATGATGGAGGGTCGGATGAAAAATCCGAATTTACTTTGCGCATCTGCACATGATAACGAATCTACATAGCAAATATGAGGCGCGTAGGTATGAAGGTGAAAAAGTTTTTCGAGTTACAAGGAAAAAATGGGAAATTCTGAGTCCGAAAGGGGGAGATAATCCATAATGGAGGGTCGGATCAAAAATCCGAATTCACTTTGCGCATCTGCACATGATAACGAAGCTACATAGCAAATATGAGGCGCGTAGGTATGAAGGTGAAAAAGTTTTTCGAGCTACAAGGAAAAAATGGGAAATTGAGTCCGAAAGGGGGAGATAATCCATGATGGAGGGTCGGATGAAAAATCCGAATTCACTTTGCGCATCTGCACATGATAACGAAGCTACATAGCAAATATGAGGCGCGTAGGTATGAAGATGAAAAAGTTTTTCGAGTTACAAGGAAAAAATGGGAAATTCTGAGTCCGAAAGGGGGAAGATAATCCATATGGAGGGTCGGATCAAAAATCCGAATTCACTTTGCGCATCTGCACATGATAACGAAGCTACATAGCAAATATGAGGCGCGTAGGTATGAAGGTGAAAAAAGTTTTTCGAGTTACAAGGAAAAAATGGGAAATTCTGAGTCCGAAAGGGGGAGGTAATCGATGATGGTGGGTCGGATCAAAAATGGGAATTCACTTGCGCATGTGCACATGATAAACGAAGCTACATAGGAAATATGAGGCGCGTAGGTATGAAGGTGAAAAAGTTTTTCGAGTTACAAGGAAAAAATGGGAAATTCTGAGTCCGAAAGGGGGAGATAATCCATGATGGAGGGTCGGATGAAAAATCCGAATTTACTTTGCGCATCTGCACATGATAACAAATCTACATAGCAAATATGAGGCGCGTAGGTATGAGAAGGTGAAAAGTTTTCGAGTTACAAGGAAAAAAAAATGGGAAATTCTGAGTCCAAAAGGGGGAGATAATCCATGATGGAGGGTCGGATCAAAAATCCGAATTCACTTTGCGCATTTGCACATGATAACGAAGCTACATACCAAATATCAGGCACGTAGGTATGAAGGTGAAAAAGTTTTTCGAGTTACAAGAAACGTGACGGACGGATGGGACGGACGGACGTACGGACGGACGGACACCCGTGACGAAAACAATATACCCATTTTTTTTTTACAAAAAAGTGGGTATAATAATAATAATATTGATACTCATTGAACAGAACTAGCATGAAGTTCTGAATAACCACTGACTGCACACATCCAGTTGTCCATTATTTACCACTAGTAACACGTACAGTTTTGTCGGACATTTGATCTTCATCATTATTCTTATCAAGTGTCTGCTTCTGATATGAAAATTTGACCATTCGGCAGATAAATACCTGTTTCTGTATTTGGGTAGCCATAGATAAAAGGGAATTATTACTGTTGCCACAAGGTAAATATTTTAGTACATCAGTCAAGCATATCTGTATATGCCCTTGTTGTAGAAACGTGAAACCTCATTTCATTAATCTATCAACATTAGTTGGGGTGAATGTCATACAGGGGCCCGTTTCACTAAACTTTGTACGACTAAAATATTCGTAAGTGCAAATTTAGGATCGTCTGGAAATTTCAATTGATGGATTTACATTTATTGAGCGAGCATAGGCTGCATGCTCAATAAATGTAAATCCAATAATTGTTTATAAGAAAGCATGAAATTTACAGACTATCATAATTTTGCCACTTACAAACATTTTAGTCGTACAAAGTTTAATGAAACGGCCCCCAGGTTACTGTATATTATAAGTAAATGTATTGTATCTATTTGGTAGTTGTGTGAATATGAATTAAAGTGGAATGTGTTCCCACTCCGTCAGAACTATTTTGATATATCATATGTTAATTACCATTTGTCATTTGAATGTTTTAGATTCAATTAAATACACAATATAACACACAGCATTTTGTTTATAAACATTGTTCTGTTCCTTCTACTTGTTTTATTTACCAGTTAGTATCCTTTTCACTGAAGATGCATAAATCCTCCCCACTACCCCCAGTCCCCCACCCCCTGTCAGACAGCTCTTTTTACTATCAAGCATTAGGTGGGTCTTTCGTGTTCTAAAAGCACATTATCTAGGTTTGTTCTTCAAAGTTTATGACAAATTCTCCTGTAAATTAAAAAATAACCTATTCTGATGGTAACCTGTCTCACATTTATAGCCTTAAAGGTACATCCCACGTGCCAGGTTATTATATAGGGAGACATATTTTTTTCGTCCATACATTAGATATAACATTGTTCGGGCAAAATGAACAGTCATGAACCATTTCCGGACGATATAATTGGCATTTTTAGCTCACCTGAGCGAAGCTCATGTGAGCTATTGTTACCGCAATGTGTCCGTCGTCGTCCGTCGTCCGTCGTCGTCCGTGAAAATTTTCAAACGTCTTCTCCTCGGTAGCCATTGGGTCTATAGTCACCAAACTTCATGGTCATGGACCTTAGGTAGGGGGATTACAAAATTGTTAAAATGACGTCATTACGTAATCCAAGATGGCCGCTGTCTAAAAATAGTACAAATTCTTAAAAAATCTGCTTCTCAAGAACCGCCAACCGATTTCGACAAAACTTGTTAGGAATGATCGATGTACAATGCTCTTTCAAAGTTGTTAAAATGGTGACCCCGGGGTCAAAAATGGGCGTGGCCCGTGGGGTCAAATTTGGGTCAAATTTTATTTTTGACTGAATATGGTCATGTTGTATATCAAATCAAAGGTATCAATGAGGCGATCACTCTTGTACATTTTTTGTCGAAATCGGATTGTTATGTCATCCAAGATGGCCGCCGAAAGGTCAAAAGGTCGTTCTTTTATTAGAGATTTCAAAATTCTTCTTCACATGAACCGCTTGGCCCATGGTAGCCAAACTTAAAAGTTATGGTCCATGGGTGAAGCCTTTTCAGATTTGTTAAAATGGAGGTCATCGCTAATCCAAGATGGCCGCCATCTAAAAATAGCATAAATTCTTAAAAAATCTTCTTCTCATGAACTGCTAGCCGGATTTCGACGAAACTTGGTAGGAATGATCGATGTACATTGCTCTTTCAAAGTTGTTAAAATGGTGACCCCGGGGTCAAAAATAGGTGTGGCCTGTGGGGTCAAATTGGGGTCAAATTTTATTTTTGACCGAATATGGTCATGTTATATATTAAATCGAAGGTATCAATGAGGCGATCACTCTGGTACATTTTTTGTCGAAATCGGATTGTTATGTCATCCAAGATGGCCGCCGAAATGTCAAAAGGTCGTTCTTTTATTAGAGATTTCAAAATTCTTCTTCACATGAACCGCTTGGCCCATGGTAGCCAAACTTAAATGTTATGGTCCATGGGTGAAGCCTTTTCAGATTTGTTAAAATGGAAGTCATCGCTAATCCAAGATGGCCGCCATCTAAAAATAGCATAAATTCTTAAAAAGTCTTCTTCTCATGAACCGCTATCCGGATTTCGACGAAACTTGGTAGGAATGATCGATGTACAATGCTCTTTCAATGTTGTTAAAATGGTGACACCAGGGTCAAAAATGGGCGTGGCCCGTGGGGTCAAATTTTTTTTGGACCGAATATGGTCATGTTATATATCAAATCGAAGGTATCAATGAGGCAATCACTCTGGTACATTTTTTGTCGAAATTGGATGGTCATGTCATCCAAGATGGCCACCAAAAGGTCAAAAGGTCGTTCTTTTATTAGAGATTTCAAAATTCTTCTTCACACGAACCGCTTGGCCCATGGTGGCCAAACTTCACAGTTATGGTCCATGGGTGAAGCCTTTTCAGATTTGTTAAAACGGAGGTCGTCGCTAATCCAAGATGGCCACCGTCTAAAAATAGCACAAATTCTTAAAAAATCTTCTTCTCATGAACTGCCAGCCGGATTTCGACGAAACTTGGTAGGAATGATCGATGTACAATGCTCTTTCAAAGTTGTTAAAATGTTCACCCTGGGGTCAAAAATGGGCGTGGTCCGTGTGGTCAAATTGGGGTCAAATTTTATTTTTGACCGAATATGGTCATGTCTATATCAAATCGAAGGTATCAAAGAGGCGATCGCTCTGGTACATTATTTTATCGAAATTGGATGGTCATGTCATCCAAGAATGCCGCCTAAAGGTCAAAAGGTCGTTCTTTAGATATTAAGAGATTTCAAAATTCTTCTTCACACGAACCGCTTGGCCCATGGTGGCCAAACTTCACAGTTATTGTCCATGGGTGAAACCTTTTCAGATTTGTTAAAACGGAGGTCGTCGCTAATCAAAGATGGCCGCCATCTAAAAATAGCACAAATTCTTAAAAAATCTTCTTCTCATGAACTGCCAGCCGGATTTCGACGAAACTTGGTAGGAATGATCGACGTAGAATGCTCTTTCAAAGGTGTTAAAATGGTGACCCCGGGGTCAAAAATGGGTGTGGCCCGTGGGGTCAAATTTTATTTTTGCCCGAATATGCTCATGTCATATATCAAATTGAAGGTATCGATGAGGCGATTGCTCTGGTGCAATATTTGTCGGAATCGGATGATTATGTCATCCATAATGGCCTCCAAAATGTCCATTTATTCAAGATTTTGGAACGTCTTTTTCTCAGGAACCACATGGCCGATGCTGGCCAAACTTCATAGTAAGTTAAGATCCTTGGGTGAAGCATTTTCAGATTTGGTCATCGCTTAATCCCAGATGACCGCCATCTAAAAATAGCACAATTTTTTTAAAACACATGAACTCAATGTCACATTCTCCTCTGGTGTTCATGGAGTCAGGTGTGCGAATTAGGGCCATCATGGCCCTCTTGTTATACTTCGTATATGAAACATGAATTTTCACATTGATATCAGGGGCGATAACCGTGTTTCCTTAAAATGTTAACTGACATTACTATTTCTTCTCTGTAATTATTTTTTGATGTGCAATGATCATACTTATTAATCTATTGAAAATATTATTTTTTCAGGTGATTCATTTAATTTGTATAAAAAATACCATGCCTCATTTGCATATGAAAATAGCCTGATACCACCGCACGTCACTATCAGTAAAATAAATATTACTAAATGATTATATCTGTATAACGGGCACTCGTAATTTTTAGAACTGGTGGAATAGTGACACAATTATACACTTATTTAATTCCTATAAAGAACATTTTGTGCCTACTGCGTGGGCATGTACCTTTAAATCTACCCACTTAGATGCCCACTTAGACACTTCAGCCAAATAATATCTCTAATTTTCCGGTAAATAATAATTACACAATAGTGAGAGATATCACCACGAATATGTACAATGTATTTTCATACAAACGCAGGTGTGATGCACTATACTACGGTATATATTTTGGCAACATTATTCTGTGAGCAAGAACAATCATAAATGACTAAAATGTATTTAACCCTTTCCCTGTTTTGCGATATTTCGACTCTTCCAAATCCAAAACATCTGAATAAAAGAATCAAATGCTGGGTCAAATGATGGTCAAATTATCTGATAGAGTAGAAAACATTGTGGGAAAAGGAGAAATTGCTTGTTACAAGCAATTTCTCCTTTTCCCACAATGTTTTCAAAAGACATCTTCTGCAGAGGCGTGAAAAGTCGTTTCTATCAGGGAAAGGGTTAAACATATTGTAATATATTGGAAATGATACACCCAAACAAAGTCTGTAATCTTGAGAGTAACTTGTCTATTCTCCGATATACACTTCTCGGTGCAACAAGCGCAGATAAACTATTTAACCGGGAAATGGGTACTACTCGAACGCGGTTCATGCGCACCAACGATAAGATGTTGCTCTAAACAAACCATATTTTAAATGTTCCTGAAGACCTTCCTGTCATCCCATCGTGGTTTGCCTTATTTCTTATTTTATATATTGGATCTTACTGGGGCATTTGTACATCAACAGGTCATACGTCTTGGTTAACCCTTAGATGGTGGACATGAAAATTGTTGTCTACTGCTGCTTTAGATTTTGCTTTGTTCTCGATGAAAACATTGTTTGACAGCACGTTAGAATCATTTCCAATGAAAATTATTCTAAAATGCTGTCAAAGCATGTTTTTGATGAGAAAAATATAAAATAAACAGCAAACGATGAATTTGATTCAGCAGTGGAAGGATTAATATTGTTTTTGTCCTGCATTTAATTTGAGACAAAATATAACATATCTGTATATTTTTCTTCCAGATTGAATATGTACTTTGTGAATGTTTCACTTTCAAATATCAATTCATTTCAGTACGACATTGGCCTATTCCGTTGGTAAGCAACATTCCCCTGTGTATCCATGTGTGACGAAGTGATAACGTACAAAAGCTTCTTGTGAGAAATTTGATAAAAGGATTTTAAAAGGATAAAAGTTAACTTGTCTCTTGTCATGAATACTATAATGAGATTAGACTGCATTCTCCTTAACACATTGTCCCTAGTGACAAGCTGAATCCGAATCAAAATTATATCTCGCCTCCAGATAAGGTGCGTATTGGCGTATTTTACGCACTTATTTTAGCATAATACGCATTGATTATCAAAAGTGGGAGTACAAAATACTCACAGCAATGTGAAAATACTGTAATATTATAAATGTTGAAAATTTACTTAATTGAGCTGGAAAAAGCAAGCAGTGTTTGCTTTTTGCAACTGAAATAAGTGAATTTAAAAAAAAATAATAATTTGTTCCGTATTTAATAATACATTTGTAAAAGTAAAATACGCGTTGAATTTGAAATATGGGGTATAATACATCTACTCTTTAGATACAAAACTTATCTGGAGCTCTGTTATATTGCAGTATAGTCTGGCGCTGGAATCAGTATTCTGCTGTATGCCAATGATAGGGTATAGTAAACTATTCTGTAGAATGCAAATATTCAGTACCATTGTGGAATGTAGGATTTATTGCCGTAGGATTCTGCTCGGGAACTGTTTGAACCCGCGGCCTGCGGCCTTGGGGTTCAAACAGTTCCCTCGGGCCACAGCAAACGTTTGCACACGGCTGGACATGATCAAACCTTATTGTTACATTTCCAACAAAAAACTGATGTAATTTGAGCATTATATTCAGTATTTTCAGTACTTTTATAAAATCATCCCATTCATGTAGATAATTTTCGGTATGCATATTACGGGGCCGTGTCATGAACATCATGAACGTCATGAAGTAGTGACGTCATGAAGGCACTTCCGCGTAGTGACGTCATGAAGGCACTTCCATTACGCGCGGCCCCGGAATGAGCATTGCCTAAAGCCATGTGCAAACAGCACGTGCTATTTGTTTGCACATATGTGCAAACAACGGAAACCATGTAACAATGTAGAATTTATTGCCGTAGGGATTTGTAAGTCTAACAAAGAGTTTCGAACTTGGGGCCTTTGGTTTACCATATCAGTACTCTACCAACTGAGCTAATACAGCACCAATACACACTTTACCTTCATAGTGACCTAACATGACAGTTATATAGATAAAAATCCCAGTCTATCTACTCTTGTTACCTGGGTGTTCTAACATGGCAACCAATCAATCTACCTTGTTAACTGGCAGTACTGACATGACAACCAATCAATATACCCTGTTACCTGGCTGTACTAACATGGCAACCAATAAATCTACCTGGTTGACTGGCAGTACTGACATGACAACCAATCAATTGACATTTTTACCTGGCTGCACTGACATGACAACCAACAAATCTACCCTGTTACCTGGCTGTAATGACATGACAACCAATCAATCTACCCTTTTACCTGGCTCTACTGGCATGACAACCAATGAATCTACCTGGTTGACTGGCAGTACTGACATGACAACCAATCAATCTACATTTTTACCTGGCTGTACTGACATGACAACCAATCAATATATACTGTTACCTGGCTGTACTGACATGACAACCAATCAATCTACCCTGTTACCTGGCTGCACTGACATGACAACCAACCAATCTACCCTGTTACCTGGCTGTACTGACATAACAACCAATCAATCTATCATGTTACCTAGTTACACTGACATGACAACCAATCAATCTACCCTGTTACCTGGCTGTACTGACATGACAACCAACCAATCTACCCTACTACCTGGCTGTACTGACATGACAACCAACCAATCTACCCTGTTACCTGGCTGTATTGACATGACAACCAACCAATCTACCTTGTTACCTGACTGTACTGACATGACAACCAATCAATCTACCCTGTTACATGGCTCTACTGACATGACAACCAATTAATCTACCATGTTATTTTGCTGTAATATAACATGACATTCTGTCCATCGACTATGTTACCTGGCTGTATTGAGATTATAATCAAACAACCCATTTAGCGTGTTGTAATATGACATGACAGTCAAACATGAAAATAAATCAACCTACCATTATTTGTTTGTACCATTCATTTCAGTATAATCTATGAAGATGTCTTTATTATTTAAATTATTACACTATGTGTTGTCTACTGTATTTGAAATACGAGATACTGGGTGTTTGTTTGTCAACAGATGGAATTATCTGAGAGAATGTTCTGCATCACAAGAACCAGTAGACAAATGATGGCGAAGTATTAAAGAGGCTGCTGGACAGATTATATTGATCATTATTGCCAGCACGTTACAGTGGGGAGATGTTGGCTGTCAACAATTTGTCTCGCGTTATTGTAGCGACAGTGATCTTGTCATTATACAGGGCTTTGCAGAAATGAAGGCTGAACTGAAAAACAGTGACATTATGACATATTTGTGGCCATTGACCTGCACATCTAGCAACCTGATGAGGACTATCTGACAATGAAAGTACTGAAAGTACTGAAATATGTTATCTCCACAAAAACTGATTACTTGCGGAACTAGAGACTGAAAGTTGCATATTTTCTCAGTCATCATCCAGAGGCAAATGTACTGTGCTGGTGCAAACCACACGTTTTCTCTTCAATAAATTACTGTTTGTAACTCCTAGAAAAAATCGTACGAAATTGGCGGCTAACTGGTCACTGCTACCTAACTGTGAGAACTAAAGATAATAGCTGCTGTATTCATACGCACGAAATGTCTTGATTCATATTTTCCAAAATTTAACTAATAAACTGAGCCCAAAACTGTGAAGACTATACAGAATAGTATATGTAGTTTTAGATGCAAAACAGACCACAATGCCATAAGACAAGTTGGCACAGGGTACTATTTTCTTGGTCGTACTCGCCGTTTAGGCGTAGCACTACAATATGGCTGCCCCCATAGAAATTTGCGTGACATAATATGCTATCTCAAAGGAGATAACATATAATCAAAGTACTGAAAGTACTGAAACTAGGTTAGCTCCACAAGATTAACATTTATTATTTATTTATATAATGATGTTTAATGGCTTATCATCAGTTAAAGTAATTTTAGGTCGGTTAACAGGGTCAAATCTCGTATTACATGTGTATGGATAGAAGGTTAATTCCAAAATCAGAACAGAATATTTACAGTAAATAAATTTAGTCAGTGTACATGGCTTCGCACACTTTACATGTATTTTGATGATAATCAGAAACAAGTATACAAGTAAAGTTCGCCTTTGTTTGTATTTTGACAGATATGACACTCCACACCGGAAATATGTGTGTCAGACAGCAGACAGTCCATGCGAGATCAGGGATCCGTCATTATTGTTGTACTACATGAATCAGTTTTAAAACCAATTAAAATTGATGTTCAGCATCAATCAATTATATGTTCAAATAATAAAAACATATTAACTAAACATTTATGAAGACACCCACAATGGTGATGTCTGGCACCCAAACTATTCAAACGATAGTTTCACTGTGTATGAAAACAACAAAATTAATATTATTCACCAAACACCCACACCATCGCACCGACGACAATAAACCAACATTACTATCCTACTCTTTGTGCCTGGGAGAGAATGAGCCGAAAAAGTAGCAGCTGGATCTAAACAACAGTGCAGGAAATAATAATCCCTCAATACTCCGTGATAGCATCGGTGTGTCGGGTATGCTGTGTGGTTTCCAGCAGATCATCAGGCAATATAAAAATATAGCTGCTGTATTCATATGCACGAAATGTCTTGATTCGTATTTTCCAAAATTTAACTGATAAACTGAGCCCAAAACTGTGAAAACTATAGAGAATAGTATAATATTATGTAGAGTTTCAGATACAAAGCAAGACAGACCAAAACGCCATAGGATAAGTTGGCACAGGGCACTATCTTCTTGATCGTACTCGCCGTTTAGGCGTAGCACGACAGTATGGCTGGCCCCATGGAAATTTGCGTGACACAATATGCTATCTCAAGGGAGATAACATATAATAAGTATCACATGATGTCATCTTCCCTGCAAAGAGGCAAACCAAGTACTAAATTTAATCAAAGGACTGAACGCCCTGAAATTGTTTGCAGTATGTGTTTGTGGATGATACATGGACTAATAATTAATCTAGAGTGGAAAGCGTTTCGCAAAAAATAAGCACGGGAATTTCACAGCAGCAACAACGAGTTAAAAATAGATTTTTGGAAAACCCACAATGATAAATAGATTTCTATTCTGAGACCTATTCTGAACCGAAATCGAATATTGTATGCATGCACCGAAGCATGGAGTTATTAATTGAGAATAATTGAGTATGGCAGTTAATCGTCGCACCCTTAGACTACGGAAACATGTGCAATAACATAAATTTAGCACAAAAAGCAAACAAAACATTTATCCCACTGAAAAGGCGATCAGGCTAAGTTGTTAGAACTATTTGTTATGGCATAAGACCCGTATTTTCAAAAAGTTCAACCCGCAAAATATGTGCTGCGAGCGACATACACTCATTTGCATAAAAGCAGTAAGACCCCAAACTTGGATGTTGGTTGTATAATTCTTCACTAGCGCTCAAATAAAAATGGCTTCCCTCGAATTAACAATTTGTTCCCACAAAATGACAATTTGTTACCTCAATTTAACAATTTGTTCCCTCCAATTGACAATTCGTTCCCACGATATAACAATTCATTCCCACAAATTAACAATTTGTTCCGTGGGAACAAATTGTTTGGGAACAAATTGTTATTTCATGGGAACAAATTGTTAAATTTAGGAACAAATTGTTAATTTGTGGGAACAAATTGTTAAATTAAGGGAACAAATTGTTAATTCGTTAAATTAAGTGAACAAATTGTTAGTTTATGGTAACAAATTTTTAAATTGAGGGAACAAATTGTTAATTTGTGGGAACAAATTGTCAATTCGTGGGAACGAATTGTTAAATTAAGGGAAAATATTGTTATTTCGTGGGAACGAATTAATAAAAAAAAAATATCTATTTCCCCTGCGGGGCTCCGTACTTATGTGCATGTGTAGGTTGCTGGGACGTTCACTTAACAACTGAGAGATGGTTGAATAAATCATGTGTTGTTGTCAACAGCACAATCAAATATGCAAATGTCCACTGTTGCAAAATTGAGTATGCAATATTGGGCATTCTCCACATCTCTGAACTAAAATCATATTAAAATTGTTTTGATAGTGTGAATAAAACCGTTTTGACGTCTTTTAGCCAACATAGTTTTGTTATTGAAACTTGAACAATCTCCATATTTATAGCGTTGCATATTTCTGCTTGAGAACACTGGTTTAGCCCAGGGTGATAGAAATTTGTGTGAATATTATTTCATTTCTAGTTTGCTTGCATTAGCTGCTAATTGCATACCCCCAGATTCACTGTCGTCCACAAACTTGATGTGGTACATTTCTCAGATTGTGGGTGGTTGGTCGGGTGAACGCGACGGCGTAAATTAGCGGTGGGGTTCCTCCTTATAGGAATCGCGATTTGCCTGGTTTGGCCCTCAGGTACGTTTTTATTTTTGGCTCTTGTTACCTGGGAGTTGGATTGGGTTATTGCCCATTATAAAAGTAGTAAGATTATTACTGATCCTACTGCTTTTGGGAGGGGGCCAAGTGATTCTGGTGTGGCGAGGACCTGGCATCAGATCAGAATTATTCTGATTTCAGGGCTGAATATATAGTTCTTTTATTGATTTTCCCCCCATTTGAACATGTACATGTACTTTTACAGGTAATATATGGGATTTAGTATTAAACCCATTGACCCGGCCTTAAATGACCTTAGCTGTTGATAGGCCGTTAAACCCCAACAAACAAACAAACAAACAAACATTTCTCAGAGCTCCAGATAAGCTGCGTATTTGCGTAAATACCCAATTAAAATTGCCAAAAACCCAATTGAAATCAGAAGTAGTGAGTATCAAAAAGCAATGAGAACACTTGTGGTACCTTTATCATGCTGCAGAAAACAATAAACATACTACAAAAATAGCATATCTTTCTTATTTTTCCATGAAAACACATCTTGGTATTTCATTACAATTGTCTCCAAGGAGACAATTCTAATGAAATGCCAAGACATGTTTTCATTTTGAAACAAACTATTCAATAATTGCTGTCTGTTGATGTGTAAACGGTAGTGTGATTTTATTTTACCCAATTAAAATTTGAAATATCCAATTGCTTCTGAAATGATGGAGTAACAATACTCAATTACTAATTCCTTATCTGGAGTCATGCATTTCTAATAATTTATCAGCAACTGTGAAGTCCTGGTACACTGGTATTACACTGTGAAGTCCTGGTACACTGTATTAACTGTGAAGTCCTGGTACACTGGTATTAACTGTGAAGTCCTGGTACACTGGTATTAACTGTGAAGTCCTGGTACACCGGTATTAACTGTGAAGTCCTGGTACACTGGTATTAACTTCGGAATAGGCTTTTATGAGTATGCAAAACTTTAAATATTTTTCTTTTGTATTTTTATTATTTCTCATCGAAAGTATAATTTTGTGACCACTCATAGATGGGTAGGCTGACCTGAGGCTACTTGACAAAAACACAAATTTGGGCCCGTTTTTTCATGGAGTACCTCAATTACATAAATAGGTAATGGCGAGTAAATATTCCATTAACGACATTAAGGGATTGGTAGTGATTCATTAACAACATCATTTATCATTGAAACAGAAAGTGGCGTAATTAATTAGCGCTCAATACACAACTGGGATTTAATCTCATCACATCAGTCTATGTATATTGACTGCTTGATTCTCTTGCAATCGCTATTGGATACTGCATGTGGAGTTTTGTCACTCACGTAATGGTGCTCTTATCTGTTTGTGATAATCACAAACAGTGGGAAATATAATAAAACATTTTTTGTGTGCCGGTAGGCTACATTTTCTTGTTTTTTGGTTCAATCCATCCATTTGCTATTAATTATACTGTCAATAATGTGAAAAGACACCAACACAACTGTAACCCTTTGAATGCGGGAGGTGGGGGGGGAATCAAAAGTTACTGCCAAATCATGTGTCAATAATACAACACTATTCTTTGTTATTGTGTAACATTTTATGCAGACATGGGTCGATGATGGGAGTGGCCAATTGGCCCACCATATAACCTTTATTTAACCCTTTCCCTGTTTTGCGATATTTCGACTCATCCAAATCCAAAACATCTGAATAAAAGAATCAAATGATGGTTAAATTATCTGATAGAGTAGAAAACATTGTGGGAAAAGGAGAAATTGCTTGTTACAAGCAATTTCTCTTTTTCCCACAATGTTTTAAAAATACATCTTCTGCAGATAAAATGAAATACAGCAAATGTTCTTATTGGGACTGGTTTGAGTTAACGGGACATTAGCTGTGAACACGCCCATGTGGAAGTAACGCTGTAGAGAGTTGCGCCACAAGATAACAATGTGTGATTTGGCGCCCAAATATAACGATGTGTGGCGCCACCAGAAGCCATGTGGCAATTACCGCCACAGTAATTGGCCACTGCGGCAAGCTGTCCCAATCTGAATGCAGCCTAATGAATAGGCGACATTTGGCCTGATCTAGGAAACTATATTTCATAACTCATTAGGAAGTCTGGCAACATTGACCTTCATTATGTAAGAATAAATCATTCTTGTCATTGTCAAAGTTAAAATACAGTTCTATTACCAGCTTTCATAGTTGAAAACAAAAATCAGAATACGTGTAGTTCCATGAAAGAATCTGAGCTACAATGTGACCTGTTTTCTCCTATGGAGGTTATATGAGACACGCCATGTGATTTTGTACCTTCTGACATCTGCGTAATTTCATTAAATATGTTTACAAACTTTACAACATTTTTATACGCCCGTTTGAAAAAACGGGACGTATTATGTGGGCGGGCAGGCGGGCGGCGGGCGGCGGGCGGGCAGCGGGCGGGCACAGCTTGTCCACGCAATAACTAGAGGACTACTTGACGGATTGTAACCAAATTTGGTATTCATGTTTATCACGGCAAGCCGAAGGAGCCTATTGATTTTGAAAAATTTCGCGCTCTATATCTTTGTCCACGCAATAACTCAAGTTCTACTTCACCGCCCGTAACCAAATTCGGTATACATGTTTATCACGGCAAGACGAAGAAGCCTATTGATTTTGAAAAATTTCCGATACTTGTCTCCCCTTGGCGGCCATTTTTAATTTTCGCACTGTATCCTTGTCCACGCAATAACTCAAGTTCTGCTTGACCGATCATAACCAAATTTGGTATACATGTTTAATCACGGCAAGATGAAGAAGCCTCCATATCCTTGTCCACGCAATAAGTCGAGTTCTGCTTGACGGATCGTAACCAAATTTGGTTTACATGTTTATCACGTTAAGATGAGTGATCTCCCCTTGTTGACTGGCCTTGCCTCAACGGGCGTATATTGTGACCTTTGGCACTTTTGTTCATAAATAAAGTAAAAAGTTGTCACAAATTTTCTGACTACATGTGGAATATATAATTATATTGCGCATGTACTCTTTTGTCAACTTTTGACACCATTTACAGAAAATATTGTGAATTTTGTAAACATATTTCATTAAAAGTACGCAGATGTCCGAAGGTATAAAATTACATGGCATGTCTCATACGTCTGAGAACAGGGCCCGGTTGTTCAAAACACCAGTTAGCTTAATGGACTGTTAAATCCTTAACGGACTGTTAAATCCTTAACTGAATGGTTAAAATCTCTGTTAAAACAGAGATTTTAACCATTCAGTTAAGGATTTAACAGTCCGTTAAGCTAACAGATGTTTTGAGCAACCGGGCCCTGTTAAATCCTTAACTGAATGGTTAAAATCTCTGTTAAAACAGAGATTTTAACCATTCAGTTAAGGATTTAACAGTCCGTTAAGCTAACAGATGTTTTGAACAACCGGGCCCTGGTCATTAGCAGCGTCTACAGGCAGAGGTGGCAGTTATAGCTGTCATCGTGGCAATTTCAGTTGTCTTGTTGATGTTTCACAACAAAAACAGGATTTGAGGATGAGTTACGGAAGTGATGTTTATGTATCCGATTAAACGGTTACTGAATATAGCTAGGTTAAGGAAATTCAGACAAACATTTTGATGATACATTAATATATATATATAAGGCCGTAATAAAAAGTTCTTTGGTTCTAAGATATCGCCGCATCATAAAAATCCCTGCGCATCAAGTATTTTATCATCATGGAGAAATAAAATCATTCTGCAAATTTGTCACTTGATCAATTAAAAACACTACCATGCAAAATATTTTAAATCCAATTATGTCTGATGAAATTATGGTTATTTTACACGTCTAAAGAGGTTATAGTAACTTTATAAAACATAATTATATGCATCTGGCTACTTGAAAAAAATCATAATCAAACGTCTCAAACAAAAAATATATTTAAAAAATCCACCGCCCGTGTCACATTCCGCAAACCCTGTATCTGAGAACCAATGACCTAACACTGAAAACAATCACTTCCATAGATAAGAAGTCACTTAGTACGTACTTGTATAAATGGATCCCCGGCTGAGAAAAGGTACCTTATATTATGGTGTTGCAGGGATTCCGCTGGGGAAAATAAAAAAATCGCCACTTCAAAAAAATCAACAAAAAAAAGGAATAACCAATAGGATAAAAATAAACAATTGGCGATAAAAAATTACAATTTTCGAAAAAAATTATATTTTTTTTAATTTTTTTTTCGAAAATTGTAATTTTTTATCGCCAATTGTTTATTTTTATCGCCAATTGCGAAAGTGGCGATCGCCAGCGGAATCCCTGATGTTGATTCAAGCCAGCGTAGCCCCAGTTCAGCACGCACATTGTGCAGTCTGATCGGGGCCTACACGGGTTCCATTTGATTACGAAGTTGCCAATAACAAAACAAGTACATGTACCAATAGATGCTAACCATACTCGATGAATGTGTGATAGGACAAAGATCTACAATTGCTACAAAAATCATAAGGTCCCTTTACTCAGCCCGCGGCCCAAATATAATATTGAAGAGACAGTTAATAAAGACCAAATGAAAAGTCATGCAGAGCATGATGTTATTAGCCGATCAAGTCAGGGTAAAGTGCATCGAACATATGTAGATGTCTCTGGTAACATTGTCAATGGTAAACTATTTTCGACCACAGTTCTGTACCCAGCGTTGACATTTTTCTCGATTTTGTGCAGGTTTTGAAAACCCGTTCCCAAATCCATCCAATAGCAGCAATGCCATAGCAGCAATGTTTTGTTGTCACCATTATGTTGCGAAATATTCCAGCGTAACACCTGTACTGTATGCTCTATTTATCTACAAATTACACTCCGCAATACACAAAGTTGTAGTCACTGTGTGTTTGTCCGAATTCTGTGGCAGCACGCGAGTGGGCGGAGCTACCAGGGCTATATATATCTAGCGGTTACAGTGTCATCTAAAAATAGACGCAAGCTCCTGCGTATTCAGGCACATGCCCAGATTGGCCTAATGTGCCCCATCCGTGATTTTTTGCGCGATGTCGGGCGCAAGACAATCAATAATTTGCGGCATTGACAATAATTAAGGGGGATTGCCGCAATCGCGCGTGCTGGATGCATCCCTGCCATCCCTGCATGATACGTAAACAAATCAAAGTTGGCTATGAAGGGCAATTCTTCGTTTTGATTGGTGGAAAATTTTGTGAATATTAACTAGCGTCAAATGACGCGCATACGCGATCCAATGGGATAAACCCGAGATGCTGGGATAAACCCGAAAATGCTGGGGTTGCTTGTAAGGAGATTTTGAGCAGAGGTCGATTATAAATTAGCCGAATAAACACATTTTACGCGATTATACGTGGCTGAAACTTGTTCTGTTTAATAAATAAAAGCTTTAAATTAGCCCAATAATCGGCGTATGTTGGCGTATATGGCCATTAGAGCCAACTATGGACTTCAACAACAATAACTTCCGGGTTAAATCTCTTCCGGCGTTCAGCTCATTACGTATTCAAAATTGTGTTATTTGGCTATAAGTAAAGTTTTAAACAGAGATAATTGCCAAAAATGCAAACTTTATCGGTTGATGCAATTTGGAAGTGATACAGAAAAATTCGCGTTCGTAGATTACCGAATAGCGGAGAAAAGGGTTGCTACAAACTTTTTCAGAATTTGATGGATAACCAATATATTAGCCGATCTATAAATAGATCGGCTAATAATAATATTACTGCCATTGCCATTTACAACAGTACATGAACAGATCAGTCAGCTTGGCATTTCAACCAGATCAATCTGATCCATGTCTGACCATATATAGACGGGTAAGGACTTGTTGTTCATATACTTGTATAGAGCCAGGCTCGTAAACCACAATGAGATCACAAATTGCTTTTGTTAGATGTTCCATAACAGCACAAATTGCTGCAATTTTCCATTTCCGATTCAGCTTTCTTCAAGTGACCAATTCTCTATAAATAGGAAATAGCCGGATTATGCAGTTCCATAAACGGCGACTACTTGCTACATATTAACCCCGTTCCTGACAATCCTGTACAGTCCATCTGACCAGTTTATTTGGAATATATTGATAGTTGATGACTCAAAGGAATACAAACCTTTATATGTGTAGCCCAGTAGCCCATTTTGGCTGTGATAATGTACTAAATTCAGTATAATAAAAATTAATAAATTTATCCTAAAATTGAAAATTACTCCCTCAAAGTATACTTTGCTAGAAAAGTATACTTTGCAATGTTGGTTAAATAGGCTACAGCCTGTGCATCTACAGAATCTCCTTGAAAATGTACCCCTATGGGGGTGGAGACACTCTCTCACCTGCCCCACTGCATGGGCAGGGACTGATTTTCAGTGGGCAGGATTTTCTGTGACAATATTGGTTTTTGTATTGTGTGCAATTTTCCTAATAAATCTGGAATATAATTATTTATACATGAACTTGATTTAGTCCTGCTCACGTTAGTTAAACGTGAGATAGCAGCGGTGAATTCTAGCGGCATTGACATTTTCACCGTTAACAAATTTCTCATGATATGTTAAGTCAGATGCTTACCAAATGTCATCAACAGCTTCCTCACGTTGATGGCTAACTACCTGGTGTCAATTGGGTGATATTGACCTACTTTTTCATAGGGGCCATATACTGACAGAATTACATTTGGGCGGTGTGGGTCAAAGAGGGCGAAATTGCAAATTCAGTAGTAAAATTACATTCTATCGCCAGCACTAAAATGGGACCATCATAATTTGTTGCCAGATGTCCTCAACACGCCAGATCACTTGGACACAGGTGTGAATCCTGAAAATGATTGAAGTTTGAATCCAAGTTTAGATCATAATTTGTTGCCAGATGTCCTCAACACGCCAGATCACTTGGACACAGGTGTGAATCCTGGAAATGATCGCTTCTCATTGAAGATTGAATCCAAGTTTAGATGGATTCATCATTCAAATATGCATCCACTCCCATCCCCATAAGGACAATGTTTACAAAATTTCACCCGCTATCTTAATTTTTTTGTCGTCTACTGTTTATTTTCTTATTTCCATTTTTATCATCAAAAACATGCTTTGACAGCACTTTAGAATAATTTACAACATGGTGCGACAGCACTTCAGAATCATTTCCATTGGAAACTGAAGTGCTGTCAAACCATGTTTTTATTGAGAAATAAGTCAATATATAAAAGCAACAGCAGACAACAATTGTAGTGTGTAGCGGTCTAAGGGTTAATTTGACAGAAATTTACCAATGCATGAGGCAGTAAAGTGTGAAATATGACATTGGCTAGACAGGAAGTGTCGGATTGCCACTCCCACATTGACGATTATTGTCGGACAGACATATAACCGGATAGACCACCATATATCCTGGCCAATTACAGTTCACACCGTATCAGCATGATGAAAACTGTCCACCCTCAATGCCTCATTGACTTATCCCGCTATCTTAATTTTTTTGTCGTCTACTGTCTATTTTCTTATTTCCATTTTTATCATCAAAAACATGCTTTGACAGCACTTTAGAATAATTTACAACATGGTGTGACAGCACTTCAGAATCATTTCCATTGGAAATGATTCTGAAGTGCTGTCAAACCATGTTTTTATTGAGAAATAAGTCAATATATAAAAGCAACAGCAGACGACAATTGTAGTGTGTAGCGGTCTAAGGGTTAATTTGACAGAAATTTACCAATGCATGAAGCAGTAAAGTGTGAAATATGACATTGGCTAGACAGGAAGTGTCGGATTGCCACTCCCACATTGACGATTATTGTTGGACAGACATATAACCGGATAGACCACCATATATCCTGGCCAATTACAGTTCACATCGTATCAGCATGATGAAAACTGTCCACCCTCAATGCCTCATTGACTTATCCCGCTATCTTAATTTTTTTGTCGTCTACTGTTTATTTTCTTATTTCCATTTTTATCATCAAAAACATGCTTTGACAGCACTTTAGAATAATTTACAACATGGTGTGACAGCACTTCAGAATCATTTCCATTGGAAATGATTCTGAAGTGCTGTCAAACCATGTTTTTATTGAGAAATAATTCAAGATATAAAAGCAACAGCAGACGACAATTGTTGTGAGTAGCGGTCTAAGGGTTAAAATAGCAAACATTTCTAAATCTGATCTGGGGTTGTCATTAACCCTGTCACCCCTAAGTAACTGACATGGACTATTTCATGTTACATTATGCAGAAAAGGGGGTCATTTTGTAAAAATTTAAAAAAATATCCACAAATGGTGCAGATCCTGATGAGACGGCTCGTTATGAGCCGTCTCATCAGGATTTGCGCCATTTGAAAATATTATGAAATATGTACGTCACTAGGGTTGAAAGGGTTAAAGTCCATTTTTCATTGCGGAACCCAAATATGGTTTATTTGATAAAAACGGGTGGAGGCGCTGATTGTCATTGATCATTGGGCAGTGATATTTCTATTCTCGGCAATGCTCTCCCAACATTTAAGATGTTGATGAAGTAACTGATGGCCTGACGTCATACACTAGCAATTCCTAGCATGGAATTTTTTTTATTAATTCGTTCCCACGAAATAACAATTTGTTCCCTCAATTTAACTTTGTTCCCACGATATAAATACGAAATAACAATTTGTTCCCTCGAATTGACAACTTGTTCCCACAAAATAACAATTTGTTCCCTCAATTTAACAATCAAACAGCCACAAAGTAGACCAAAGGTGTTGCGCACGCAGCTGGGCACCAAAACAATTTGTGGGAACGAATTGTTAATTCGAGGGAACGAATTGTTAAATCGTGGGAACAAATTGCAAAATTGAGGGAATGAATTGTTATTTTGTGGGAACGAATTGTTAAATTGAGGGAACAAATTGTTATTTAGTGGGAACGAATTGTCAATTTGAAGGAACAAATTGTTAATAAAAAATAATTCTACGTCCCCTGCGGGGCTCCGTAGTTTCTGTAGCTTATTTCACCAACATTGCAAAGTATACTTATCTAGCAAAGTACACTTTGAGGGAGAAATTTTTAATTTTATGATAAATTTATTAATTTTTAGCCAGGTTTTTTGAGAGAAAAAATCCAGGCTATTGGATTGGCGAAAGCTGGACGGGCGGGCGGGCAGGCGGCGTCCACAATCAATGTTAAGTTTTCGTGTTTGAGTCCATTTCTTTGTTACTGTACCACCTAGGACCACCAAACTTTCACAGCTTCATAATCAAGGGGTGCCCACCACATATCACTATCCAACTATGTTAATTTTTTTTTGACTTGACCCATTTTTTCCGCGCAGTCGACTTAGCCATTTTCAATGTTAAGTTTTCGCGTTTACAATGTTAAGTTTTCGTGTTTAAGTCCATTTCTTTGTTACTGTACCACCTAGGACCACCAAACTTTCACAGCTTCATAATCAAGGGGTGCCCACCACATATCACTATCCAACTTGTTACTTTTTTTTAACTTGACCCATTTTTTCCGCGCAGTCGACTTAGCCATTTTCAATGTTAAGTTTTCGCGTTTACAATGTTAAGTTTTCGTGTTTAAGTCCATTTCTTTGGTACTGTACCACCTAGGACCACCGAACTTTCACAGCTTCATAATCAAGGGGTGCCCACCGACTTAGCCATTTTCAATGTTAAGTTTTCGCGTTTACAATGTTAAGTTTTCGTGTTTAAGTCCATTTCTTTGGTACTGTACCACCTTGGACCACCAAACTTTCACAGCTTCATAACCAAGGGGTGCCTACCACATACAACTATTCAACATGTGACCATTTCTTTTACCTTCACCTATTATTTCTACGTAATTGACTTAGCCATTTTCAACGTTAACTTTTTAACGTACGTCTGGTTAAAGTTTTTTGGTTAAAAGTTTTTCGTTATACTATATCTCTGCAACTGCTTCGCCCATTACCTAGAAACTTCACATGGGTGTTTATCATCATCCATATTTTCATTCTAACCCCCAACCGTGCGGCCCCTGTGCCCAATGTCAAGGTCAAATTACTTTGAATTTATTTGTTAAAGTTTTTTTGTGTACTATATCTCTGCAACTGCTTCATCCATTACCTTGATACTTCACATGGGTGTTTATCATCATTGTCGCACCCGCTTGCGGAAAGCGCGATATCGTCGGCATTTTGGCATATGTCTGTCCGTCCGTCCGTCCGTCCGTCCGTCCGTCCGTCCGTCCGTACGTCCATGTGTCCGGTTAAAGTTTTTTTTTCGTTAAAGTTTTTCCATCTACTATATCTATTTTTTTAGTGTCCATGCCTCGCCCCAAGGTGCGACATGCAGGCCACGGCCATCTAGTCTACAAAAAGTGGGTATACTTATGTTATCCAAGTGTCTATGCTTGGAGAAAACCTGGCCTTCGTGGCTTTGCCTCGTTTCTTGTTATTATACTGAATTTATTACATTATCACAGCCATTTTGGCTGTAATAATGTAATAAATTCAGTATAATAATTCTGCATACTTTTAATCATCAAATATATGCAGTCGTTAGTTCTATATGAAATAATGCATTTTGGGACAAATAAATGATTACTCCCTCAAAGTATACTTTGCTAGAAAAGTATACTTTGCAATTTTGATGAAATAGGCTACAGGTGTAAGAAATGAAATTAATAAAAAAATCAATGTCCCCTGCGGGACTCTGTAGGATTGAGACTGGTTGCATATTTCCACATTATAATGTTGTTTAATGTTGTTAATGTTATATGCCACATGTTTCCATGTTCTGTCTTGACTTGTCACCAGCAAACAATATGATAGCCTTTTAGACATCAGTTTTCACAGAGACACAATTCTCCGTACAACTGGTGACTTAATTCCTGACCAAGTGTAGGAAGCAATGAGAATATTCGCTGCTGTTTGACAGATTGTTTCCGACCTGCGTGCCGTTGTTATCGTAGTTGCTACAGGGGGAAACATGCATGCGGTATATCAGTGTAGACAATACGTGTCATATATATTGTCTACACTCAGTACACTCAGTACACTGATATACAGTATTTCCTGCAGGACTACCGTAGTTGGTAGGCAATCGAAAATTGTAATTTTTGATCGCCAATTGTTTATTTTTATCGCCACTTTCACAATTGGCCAGCGGAATCCCTGCATTATCACCATGCTGATAGGCAAGACTGGATATAGCGTTTAAAAGGCTATATCCATGTACTTGGATACATATAATTATGTACTTGCGTACACCGATTTTAATATATTTAGCCACAGTGTATGTCTAGGGATGGTGCTTTGTTTTGTATACACATCATGCCTGAACACCCAAGGTCAAAGTTACTGAATAGTTATGTTCACCTTGTTTGTAAGGCAAATGGGTTATTGTTTCTTTTGTTTTGTTATGCCCCACCACGATAGTAGAGTGGGCTTTAGTGTTACCCTCAGTCCCGTCTCATCATTCCCGTCCGTCCGTCACCAACTTTGTAACTCATAAAACATTTAAACCGTACTAGCTACAGACCTGAAACTTGGTATGTAGCTTCCTTATGATGAGTAGATGCGCAGTTTATTTCGATTTTTGATTCAACCCCCTGGTCATGGATTATCTCCCCCTTTTTAGTGTCTCCCCCATATAGTGTTTGGACCGTCCGTCCGTCTGTCCGTCTGTCCGGGCACACATTAGGGTACTTATGTGGCTAGCCCCACAGGGTTATGGACTTAGTAAAGGATAGGGTTGGTTACAATTATCCACCTAAAAAATCCTTTTATGTTGCTAAAAATCGTTTTATGTGGCTAATATTTAACATGTGATAAGCCACATAAGTATCCATTTGTAAGAACGTCCGTCCGTCCGTCCATCACACTTTTCGGTTAACCACTTTGTCACAGCTTCTCAAATATGCTGCAGGTGGCATCCGCGTTCGACAGACGCATTTCTTGTTGACTTAGAATTTCCAAATTTGGCCTTGTAACTCATTAAATTTTAAACCGTACTAGCTACATACCTGAAACATGGTGTATGTAGCTTCCTTATGATTAGTAGATGCGCAAAGTTTATTTATATCTTATATTTGACCCCCCGGGTAATGGATTATCTCCCCCTTTTCGACTTACAATCTCTCAATTTTGCCTTGTAACTGGTAAAACTTCTCAACTGTAATAGCTGAAGGCTTGATGCTTGGTGTGTAGCTTCTTTATGGTATGTAGATGCACAAAGTAAATTTCTATTTTTGCTTTGACACTGAGCCATGGATTATCTTGCCCTTTTGGACTTGGAGAATTTTGCCTCTTTTACTATCAAAGCGATATGTGGAGCATCCGTGTTCTATGAACACATTTTCTAGTTTCTCAACAACTGCACATATTTGGCCACAATGTTTGTCATGTGATAGTGCTTTGTATCGCATCGAGATGGTTCAAATGGGTGGTAACAACATATACTTTTATGGATACCGGTAAATAAAAATAATTACATTTTTCAACAAACAATAGATTGTATCTACAGACTGCAATGAGGTAATGGAAGGATCCCATGTGAAAATGGTATAAACTATACACACTGGTTTTTATTTGGTCATTATCAATATTGGTATGATATTACACGGGCAATGTTACAATTTCCTGCAACAATACAAACAGTTTCCAGTTAATTGATTGGATTTTGGACTCTGGAGAATGGTGTATTTCATCCATAATATTCACTTTGACTGGAGAAATAGGCTTTACCACCATTTCAACTAGTGTCCATATTACACACGCCATGTGATTTTGTACGTTTACAAAATTTACAATATTTGTTGTAAATGGTGTCAAGAGTATGTCTGAAGGTACAAAATCGCATGGTGGTGTTTCATACTAGGCTACATATCCACACTCTGACCAGGGCAAGAATCTGTCACCATTTGGTCAGTGGAACACCGATCCTACTTCTAACAAACAGTACCGTACATATACACAATTTTGGAATGTTTTTTCTTCTTCACAAGAACATACATATGCAAGTTGTGAGCTTGTTTACAACCATCATTGTGAGGATTGCCAACATGCATGTTTTATATGATGGAATAACCCCCTTATGTGAATATGATGACCGTCCATCCCTAGGGCAGATACAGTTACCCCTACATCAGTGGCTGTGGCTGCAATATGCCAGCTATTCCATGTACAGTACAACCTATCTAATTTGGACACTCGTGACAGAAGACCTAATGATAATACAGTCGAACTTCGATGGGTCGAACCCTGGTAAACTCGTCAGCCATGCTTGCCTCGAACTAGCCTTTAGGTCCCGGCAGAATTCCTATATAAATACGTTAAAACTACCCGGTATAGGTCGAACTTGTGAAAGTCGAACAACCCTCAATGCCTCGAATCGCTGTCACGCCCGGTCGTGTATAAATCCACTATAAACACCACAAAATTTGAGCGTATACAATAACGGCAGTCGTGACCAGCATACGTGGTAATTATGCATTGACCAATGTCGGCGAAGTTGTTAGTTAATTAAAGTGGGACATGTGGAATTAAATAGCGCTCAGTTTTAATTAATGAACCAAGCATCTGGCCTTTTAAGTTGTAAATCAACATGAACTGTTTTTACTATGATCAGTAATGAGTGTGATGTGTCATCCGATTTATTCGCCATATAAGCAAAACATATTTTACAGATCATCAGACTCGTAATAATGTCTACCAGAAATGCACTAGTTACGACCGAGCAATCCGAGGAAGGAACCGGTTCTGCCGGGGGGATATTCGGATCGGTTAGCGACACTGTGCTATCTGGATCGGCTACGGGGAAATCTGGCGTGAAACGTAAATTGACTACTAAGACAATTGAAGAAAAATACCAGGCTATCATGGAAGTGGAGAAAGGCCACAAATCGAAAGCAGAGATCGCAAGAATAACAGACTTCTTCAATACCGGACGTGTATAACTTTCATGTATAGCTTGTACTGGGTTCCATGTGATAGTAAATTATGATATGCAGTGAATGTGGTTCCTGGTCCGAAGTAGTGATGGGGCGACTGGGCATGATCGTATCGGACAGGGCAATCAAGTCCGCCAATTGTATTTCTTAATCATTTTCTGTTGTTCTCATGTTCTATTGCTGTATAATGGCTATGTAAATAAAAACACACATGAGTTTGCCCCTTTCTTTATTTTATTAAAGCCTGCTTCTGTTAATAAACCACTGTGACAATCAACTGTAAATACAAATGTAAGCGCATTTATATGAAACAACGTGTCGTAATGACGACTTGTTTCACTTAGTACACTGACCAACTCATAGATCTGAAATGGTTACAGTAGAAAATCCCGATGGGTCGAACAACGGATGGGTCAAACTAAAACTTAACCCCGCAGGCTGTTCGACCCATCGAAGTTCGACTGTATAATAATAATAAAAATATAAATGGGTTACGGAACTTGGAAATTTACAAGTAACTTGCCTTGTGGCGATGGGGGCCATCCTTGACTTGTTGAAATCTGTTGGTTTGTTGTCATATTGTTTAGCTTATTATTAACCCTTAGACCGCTACACACAACAATTGTCGTCTGCTGTTGCTTTTATATCTTGCCTTATTTCTTAATAAAAACATGGTTTGACAGCACTTCAGAATTGGAAATGATTCTGACTTCAGAATTGGAAATGATTCTGAAGTGCTGCCAAAACATGTTGTAAATTAATCTGAAGTGTTGTCAAAGCATGTTTGTGATGATAAAAATAGAAAATAAACAGCAGACGAGAAAAAATTAAGAAAGCGGTGTATGGTTAATAATAAAAAACGGTCTTATAAATATACCGGTAAATGTGTTAACGAACTTGGAAAATTACAAGTAACTTGCCTTGTGGGGGTGGCGGGCATCATTGACATTAGAATTGTTGAACTGTTGTCATCACATTGTTTAGCTTACTATTAAACAAATTGTAACACTGATATTGCCCTGGAAGTCTTTGAGAAAGAAAGACACTTTATCCACTTCAGTCCACCCAGTTGTAAATGGGTACCGGCTAATTATTGTGGAAAACTTGATTGTATTTGGTTGTATGTACATGAATACGATATGATTTTCATTCTTCACTCCACCCATACTGCCCACATGCCCAAGCTCAAGGTCAAACAACATTTGAAATTTCCGGTTCAGTAGATTTTAAATTTCCAGTTCAGTCGATTCATTCTGCTATAATTTCTTACCATATGCGCCATTCGCTCGAAACATCATGTGCATGTATGCATCATCCATATTTCATTCCCCACCCTACACTTGCTCCTCCCCATGCCCAAGGTCACGGTCAAATGTTTCTCTATTTTATAACTTCTTTTCTTTACCATATCAATGTAAATGCTTGAATCTCTATGTGCATGTTTATGATCCAGCCACCACAGCGATAGGATACATGTGTTCTTGTTAATTTTTCACTAATTACAACTCCCATGTTACTTTTTCAGTATATCATCAACCATTTTCAAAGATTAAACTGGGCAATAGAAGAGGATTCATTTGAAGAGGAAACTCCGATCGGTGTACGGAGGTTCAACAACATCATAGCGACACATGACCCAACCAAGAAGGAGAAGCTGACACTGGTGTGCCATTTTGACTCCAAGTACATGCGCCCAGAGAACGGGCAGGAATTCATCGGTGCGACGGATTCGGCCGTCCCCTGTGCCATCCTCATGGATGTGGCCAACAAACTCGACTGCCACCTCAGCGGCAAAAGGACTAAGGTACAGCAGACACCATAGAAAATATGTCTATACAGTGGAACCTCTCTAAACCGGACACCATGGGAGGTCCCCAGGGTGTCCGGTTTAGAGTGGTGCCACTGTAATTAAGCACTCGATGAGCAATTTTTGTCATTTTCAGTCATGAACAAACAGGAAAATGAAATAAAATAAGCACAATGGCATTCCCAGGGTGTCCGGTTTAGAGAGATTCCACTATATGTTTTATTAGCTCACCTGAGCCAATGGCTCACATAAGTTATTGTTTCCACTTTTTGTCTGTCCGTCTGTTGTGTGTCCCCATTTTCAAATGTCTTCTCTGTCGAACCGCTAGGCCGATGTTGGTCAAACTTCAAAGGTATGATCTATGGGTGAAGCCTTAGATTTGTTAAAATGAAGATAGTCACACAATCCAAGCTGGCCACCATAAAAAATTATGTTAAACTCATCAAACATCATCTCCCCATCTTATTCCCATTACCTTCCATGCTGATGTTGATTAACCTACAATAGGACTCTAATGAAGACTATACTGTACAGATGGTGTTCTGTTGTATGCATATGAGGACTATACTGTACAGATGGTGTTCTATTGTAGGCGTATGAGGTCTAATGAGGACTATGCTGTACAAATGGTGTTCTGTTGTAGGCATATGAGGACTATGCTGTACAGATGGTGTTCTATTGTAGGCGTATGAGGACTATGCTGTACAAATGGTGTTCTGTTGTAGGCATATGAGGACTATGCTGTACAGATGGTGTTCTGTTGTAGGTGTATGTGGACTATGCTGTACAGATGGTGTTCTGTTGTAGCATATGAGGACTATGCTGTACAGATGGGTGGATTTTCTATTGTAGGCGTATGAGGACTAATACTGTACAAAAGGTGTTCTATTGTAGGCGTATGAGGACTATGCTGTACAAATGGTGTTCTGTTGTATGCATATGAGGACTATGCTGTACAGATGGTGTTCTATTGTAGGTGTATGAGGACTATGCTGTACAAATGGTGTTCTGTTGTAGGCATATGAGGACTATGCTGTACAGATGGTGTTCTGTTGTAGGTGTATGAAGACTATACTGTACAGATGGTGTTCTGTTGTATGCATATGAGGACTATACTGTACAGATGGTGTTCTATTGTAGGCGTATGAGGTCTAATGAGGACTATGCTGTACAAATGGTGTTCTGTTGTGGGCATATGAGGACTATGCTGTACAGATGGTGTTCTATTGTAGGCGTATGAGGACTATGCTGTACAAATGGTGTTCTGTTGTAGGCATATGAGGACTATGCTGTACAGATGGTGTTCTGTTGTAGGTGTATGTGGACTATGCTGTACAGATGGTGTTCTGTTGTAGGCATATGAGGACTATGCTGTACAGATGGTGTTCTATTGTAGGCGTATGAGGACTATACTGTACAGATGGTGTTCTATTGTAGGCGTATGAGGACTATGCTGTACAAATGGTGTTCTGTTGTATGCATATGAGGACTATGCTGTACAGATGGTGTTTCTATTGTAGTGTACTGAGGACTATGCTGTACAAATGGTGTCAGTTGTAGGCATAATTGAGGACTATGTTACAGATGGTGACTGTTGTAGGTGGTATGAAGACTATACTGTAAACATGGTGTTTCTGTTTGAAGGCGTATGAGGACTATACTGTACAGATGGTGTTCTGTTTAGGCGTAGAGACACAACTGTACAGATTTGTTTTCTGTTGTAGGCGTATGAGGACTACTGTATACATGGTGTTCTGTTAGTAAGGCAAATGAGGACTATGCTGAACAGATGGTGTTTCTGTTGTAGGTTTATGGGACAATGCAGTACAATAGGTGGTTCTGTTTGTAGGCGTAAGAGGACTATACTGTACAGATGTGTTTTCATGTTATGTATGCGTATGAGGAACTACTACGTATACAAGATGGTGTTTCTGGTTGTAGTCGGTTATGAGGACTACTTGTACTTGGTGTTCTGTGTAGGCAGATGGAGACTGCTTGTACAGGATGGTTTTCTGTAGGTAGTAGGGGACTATGCTGTACTATATGGTGTTCAGTTGTAGGCGTATGAGGACTATACTGTACAGATGGAGTTCAGTTGTATGTGTTTATGAGGACTATGCTGTACATCATGGAGTTCTGTTGTATTGTGTATGAGGACTATAACTGTACAGATGGTGTTCTGTTGTAGGCGTATGAGACTATACTGTATATATGTACTTGGTTGTTAGCATATGAGAACTATGCTGTTACGATTGTGTTCTGTTGTAGGTGTATGAGGACTATGCTGTACAAATGGTATTCTGTTGTAGGCATATGAGGACTATGCTGTACAGATGGTGTTCTGTTGTAGGTGTATGAGGACTATGCTGTACAAATGGTATTCTGTTGTAGGCGTATGAGGACTATGTATGTACATATTGTGTTCTATTGTAGGTTGAATGATGAGGACTATACTGTACAGATGGTGTTCTGTTGTAGGCATATGAGGACTATGCTGTATGTATGGTGTTCTATTGTAGGTGTATGAGGATTATATTGTACATATGGTGTTCTGTTGTAGGCATATGAGGACTATGCTGCACACATGGTGTTCTATTGTAGGTGTATTGAGAGGACTATGTACATATGGTGTTCCTTTGATTGTAGGCCATATGAGGACTATGATGTAACATGGTGGGGTTCTGGTTGTAAGGCCGTATGGAGACTATGCGTAACATATTGTGGTAATCTATTGTAGGCGTATGAGGACTATATGTATTTATGGTTGTTCTGTTGTTGCATATGAAGGAGACAAATTACTGTAACAGGCATGGTGTTCTACTGGTAAGGCGTAAAATGCGGACAATGCCTGTACAAAGGGTGTCTTGTTTTTAGCATATGAAAGACTATGGCTGTACAAAATGGTGTTCTGGTTGTAGGTGTATGGCGGACTATACGTACATATGGTTTCTATTGTGGCGTATGAGGACATACATATGTGTTCTGTTGTACATAGATACTGTACTAGTACATGGTGTTCTATGTATGCAGTATGAGGACATGCTGTACAAATGTGTTACTGTTGTAGGCATATGAGGACTATGCTGTACAAATGGTGTTCTGTTGTAGGTGTATGAGGACATACTGTACTAGGTGTTCTGTTGTGGCATATGAGGACTATACAGTACATATGGTGTTTCTATTGTAGGCGATGAGGACTGCTGTACAAATGGTGTTACTGTTGTAGGCATATATGGACTATGCGTACAGATGGTGTTCTGTTGTAGGTGATGAGGACTATTCTGTACAGATGGTGTTCTGAGTAGGCATATAGGACTATACTGTACATATTGTGTTCTGTTGTATGCATATGAGGACTATACTGTACAGATGGTGTTCTATTGTAGGCGTATGAGGACTATACTGTACAGATGGTGTTCTATTGTAGGCGTATGAGGACTATGCTGTACAAATGGTGTTCTATTGTAGGCATATGAGACTATCGACATGGTGTTCTATTGTAGGTGTATGAGGACTATGCTGTACAAATGGTGTTCTGTTGTAGGCATATGAGGACTATACTGTACAAATGGTGTTCTGTTGTAGGCATATGAGACTATGCTGTACGATGTTCTTGTAGATGAGGACTATCTGTACAGATGGTGTTCTGTTGTAGGCATAGAGGATATGCTGTACAGATGGAGCTGTTGTAGTATGAGGACTATACTGTACAGATGGTGTTCTGTTGTAGGTGTATGAGGACTATGCTGTACAGATGGTGTTCTGTTGTAGGCATATGAGGACTATGCTGTACAGATGGTGTTCTGTTGTAGGTGTATGAGGACTATACTGTACAGATGGTGTTCTGTTGTAGGTGTATGAGGACTATACTGTACATATTGTGTTCTATTGTAGGCATATGAGGACTATGCTGTACAGATGGTGTTTTGTTGTAGGCGTATGAGAACTATACTGTACATATGGTGTTCTGTTGTAGGTGTATGAGGACTATACTGTACATATTGTGTTCTATTGTAGGCATATGAGGACTATACTGTACAGATGGTATTCCTTGATGGGGAAGAGGCTTTCCATGAGTGGACTGACACCGACTCGCTGTACGGTTCCAGGCATCTCGCGGAGAGGTGGAGCTACGCGCCTGATACCATTGACCCTTTCCGGACACGACTCGAATCTGTGGTATGGCATACATGTTTATTTACCCTTTAACCTCTAAACAACTGAAATGGAATATAGGCTTTCTAAGTTTTGTTAATCAGAAAAGGAGGAATTTTATAAAAATATATTCAGAAATAGTACAGATCCTGATAAGTTTGCTCGTTACCTAGAGTCCATATTCCTTTCTCCCTGGAGCATTTTTAAACTACCGGTAGTCATATTGGTATTCTCATTTACTTGCATTATTACCTAGACTTGTTAACCCTTCCTACGCTGTTGACGGAAATTACCGTCTGCTGTTTTTCATTTTTGCTTTAATTCTTTACAAAAAACTGGTTTTGACAGCACATGAGAATCGTCTCCACTGGAGACGATTCTCATGTGCTATCAAAACCAGGTTTTTGTCGAGAAATATTGAAAATATAACATTTCCAGCAGACGACAACATTTAGTTCAGCGTAGTAAGGGTTAACTATATCAAAAACGCAGGTCAGAATGCCAATTTTGACAAATAGTGTAGATCCAGATGGGCCAGCTGATCATAACAATCTCATCAAATTCAATTGTCTCTATATGACGTTACCTGCAGCTGGGACGTTAAACCATACGTCCGTCCGTCCGTACGTCCGTGTGTCCGGTTAAAGTTTTTCCATCTACTATATCTATTTTTTTAGTGTCCATGCCTCGCCCCAAGGCGCGACATGCAGGCCACGGCCATCTAGTCTACAAAAAGTGGGTATAATTATGTTATCCAAGTGTCTATACTTGGAAAAAACCTGGCCTTCGTGGCTTTGCCTCGTTTCTTGTCTGTCCAGATTAATAGAATAGTCTGAACAACAACAGTGAAGCAGTCTGATCCAGTAGCCGATTTCATCAACATTGCAAAGTATACTTATCTAGTAGCAAAGTATTTGAGGGAGTAATCATTTATTTTTCCGGAAATGCATTACAAATGTATGTCAAATAGAACTAACAACCAGGGCTTCTAAAATTTTCAGTTTTCCGGTTCTGGACCGATTTTTGAACTCTGACCGATTGAGATTTGAAAACTAGTCTTAAAAATCGGTCCGAGAAAAATTGCCAGTCGGCTGCTATTTCGCTATAAACCTTGTAAATTTACCGGTTTTGACCACCAAGTAATTTATGACACATATCCGCGGGCCATATTCGTGTTAAACCAGTGTGCAGCTCTCTGTGTATTCAGTTTCTCCAAGTATCAATTTTTCTTAACACATGCGTGGGACGGGTGTATAGCGGATTAGTGACTGAAATAGACTGGCTTCAGCTTAAAATGGTAAAGATACGAGAGTTCCTAGACTCGCCATTTCTGATGATGTTAAAATAAAATAAAGAAACCATGCACTGTGTTTATCTGTGTTCGTAATATTTAACCCCAAGTAACTGACACGGACTATCGGCCCGGGCTACGGTATTCCATATTAAGTTATGAACTGTTACATTATGCTGTATTAGGGGTCATTTTGGTGTATATAAAATGTACATGTACGTAGGAATGCCGCAGATCCTGATGAGCCGGCTCACGTGATCTACAATTCGCAAACATTTTGATAAACGACAAGGTACGTCTGTCGTGTTAAAAGCATGACTCATTAGGAATCAGGGATTAGGGATCAATTGAAGTGCTAAATCACACCGCCGATGTACTTTGAACTCAATCTGAGGGTTAAAGAAACACCAAATGTTAATTCAATTGTACAGGCCGACAATTAATTTTGAAGTCGGTTTGAACAGTGATAATAGCATAATTAGCAATGAATTACGATTGGGTATATAACACATTTTTCTATGTTGTCCATCAGGCCCGTAGCCAGGATGAGGCAGCCACCTCGTCTCAGATTTTGCCGATTTTTTTATTTTTTTTATTTAATGCCGTATCCGGTGGTCTCAGTGCCGGGAAATCGCATCTATGACGATCTTGATGTCAAAATGTTCTTCGGGGAGGACCCCAAACCCCCCCCCCACCCCCACCCCCCCGCGTTAGCGGTGCGCTTCGCGCTCACTTGTTCACAATATTTGTTTTGCCTCGTCTCATTTTTAGGTCTGGCTACGGCCCTGTCTGTCATTCGATTATTATTGAAATGGCACAACGAACTATTTTGTCGTTATTCACAAAGACAACTTACCGGCTTGGCAACCCGGCAGAGAGGAATAAATATAAAACGAAACAAGACACAGACTTGTAAAATTTTAATTTATTTTAGTCTACCGAAAATTTACCTGCAATCAATCGGCATCACGATTCGTCTCTGTCGTTTCGCATTTTTTCCGTCTTTACGCTATTTAGGCACACCACGTGACCCGGTGCATACACAATTTTGTCCACTTTTGTTGTTTATAAACACGATTTATTTATCCCAATACAACATTTATCCCATTATTTCTGTACTTTGTTTGAACTTCGAAATTTCAGTTAAAGTTTTTAATAGAGGGGGGTGAGGGGGGGCGGGGGGGGGGGGAGGTCTGCTCCGACAATGGCCGACAGTGTTACGTCTGGACTCTTGGACCGATTGGCATTCTGAAATTTTAGAAGCCCTGCTAACAACTGCATATATTTCATGATTAAAAGTATGCAGAATTATTATAGTGAATTTATTACATGTAATAAATTCAGTATAATAAAAATTGAAAAAAATTCTCCCTCAAAGTATACTTTTCTAGATAAGTATACTTTGCAATGTTGGTGAAATAGGCCACAGATACATTGTAAGGGGAGAAACCAAATACAGTGTAACTTGTCTATTCCGGCCAAATATAACGGTCCCATGGCTGTCAAGAATAAACAAGTACACTGTATCGTACACAACTCTTCTCTGAAGCCGATTTCATCAAAATTGCAAAGTATTCTTATCTAGCAATGTATACTTTGAGGGAGTAATCATTTATTTTTCACGAAATGCATTATTTCATATAGAACTAACGACTGCATATATTTGATGATTAAAAGTATGCAGAATTATTATACTGAATTTATTACATTATCACAGCCAAAATGGCTGTGATAATGTAATAAATTCAGTATAATAAAAATTAATAAATTTATCCTTAAATCGAAAATTTCTCCTTCAAAGTGTACTTTGCTAGATAAGTATACTGTGCCATGTTAGTGAAATAGGCTACTGGGCGCCGTTTCACTAACCTTCGTACGACTAAAATGTTCAGAAGAGCAAAATTATGATAGTCTGTAAATTTCACATTAACTATTTTTTCTTGTAAACAATTGATGGATTTACATTTATTGAGCATAGGCTGCATATGCAGCCTATGCTCAATAAATGTAAATCCAGCAATTGAGATTTCCAGACGATCATAAATTTTCACTTACGAACATTTTAGTCGTACGAAGTTTAGTGAAACGGCCCCCTGATCTCCAAATGATAATGAAGAAAACTCAACAAAAATTGGAGTGTTTTGAGAATAAGATTGGTTAGACGATCCCTGACATGGGTAATTCCTTGGAGTTTGCTTGTTTGCTTGATTTATTTATAATTAAGTTTCAGTGCTGTATAATCTGTGGCATCATGCAAGATGAATGAAGATAAATTACTCTTGTCTAATTGACCTTGAAAGGTTGCTCAATGAATCCAGAGAAATGATGATGAATAGTCCATATTTATGTGCATATCCATCAAGGATTTCCAGTTTGCCAATCATTATCCCCACACCGATAGGCAAGAGGGGATATAGCGTTAGTCCATGTATGTACGTGCGTGTGTGTGTGCTTGCGTACATGTGTGTGTACGTACATACGTATGTATAATAAAAATTAATACATTTATCCTTAAAATGGAAAATTTCTCCCTCAAAGTGTACTTAGCAAGAAAAATATACTTTCCAATTTTGGTGGAATAGCCTACTGGGCAGTCCTGTGACGAGTTTGTTTACTGTGTCTCTAGCCTTACTTCCATACTCATTCGTAGGCAATTCAGTCTTGGCTCTCAACCAGTATCCATTTCTTTTCAGTTGATATTTATGTCTATGTAAGGCTGTATTAGTTGAACATGAGTACCATATAATAACCCTAAGTATTTGGACACCATTCGTTTTGGGAAACCCTGTAAAACAGGGGTTTCCCAAAACAAATTGTATCCAAATACATTGTCAGTGTGACAAGCCAGTACATATACACAATACTAACCCTAATATTGGGAAACACTTTGTTGTGGGTAACCATATACATGTATATACACGTGTTTCAGCCAGAATAAATTCTGTCCAAATATTTAGGTTTATTATGGTAGATTTTTACAGATAGCCCCATTTATTGTCGCGCCTGCTTTAGCAGAGGCGCGACTATAGTCGGCGCTTTTTCAGTCGTCGTCGTCGTACGCGTTGTCCGTGTCGTCTGCGTCGTCCGATTTTTTGTAAGGCAAATGCGTTAAAGTTATTGTTTTTTCACAATATCTCTTTAACCCCTTGCCAGACTTTGATAATATTTCACATCAATCTTTGTCTAGGGATGATGCTTCATTACGCACACCCCCACATCCAAATTATGAAGGTCAAGGTCATTTATTTACTTTTAATGTTCACCGGTTTTGTAACGGAAATGCGTTAAAGTTATTGTTTTTTAACAATATCTCTTTAACCCCTTGCCAGACTTTGATAATATTTCACATCAATGTTTGTCTAGGGATGATGCTTCATTACGCACACCCCCACATCCAAATTCTCAAGGTCATGGTCATTTATTTACTTTTAATGTTCACCGGTTTTGTAACAGAAATGCGTTAAACTTATTGTTTTTTCACAATATTTCTTTAACCCTTGCCAGACTTTGATAATATTTCACATCAATGTCTGTCTAGGAATGATGCTTCATTACGCACACCCCCACATCCAAAATCTCAAGGTCAAGGTCATTTATTTACTTGTAATGTTCACGGTCAAATGCCTCGGCAGGCGCGATACCGCTTCCATGGCGGAATTCTTGTGATAATAGAGGTGCATATTTCCACAGTGGTGGTATTACCAAAGTCCAGTAATCCATGATGTTGTTATGTTTCAGCATTTGTTTATCTTGCTCGATCTGATTGGAACTACAGATGTCACCTTCAGAAATTTCTTTGACAAGTCAACAAAGTATTTTCAACATTTGAATAAATTAGGTGAGTTTTTCTTTAGTTTGTTACCATGGTCACTATTCACAGTAAAGAAGATCAATGATTGATCAGGAAACTCGCTGCATTGGCCGTTGATTGATCACAAATTGTCGCATCCTGCGTTCACTAGATGCGTATACCCCGGTCACAGTGACTGTCGCCGATGTTCCGATGGTCGAATGGTGTTACATGATGTTACCTCATGACGCCAGTGTTCTGGTGCATCGTAAACTAGTCTGGATTCCTTGAAAACCATCTTATATTTGCCCATCCTCTATTATACAACATTACCTGATAAATAGATTACACTGCTAGTGTATTTTGATATCAAATTTTCAGGCTTGACTTGGTAACCATAGGAATTCCTCCTCTCAACAATTCATGGAATTCCTCTACATTTCCTATCATTGCCTGATATATGTACTTGATATTAAAACACACTAGCCTTGTATTTTCTATATAATTCATCCAAATGTCATGTTCAGTTACTGCGTAGTATGTGATGTACACTTATCATGGGCGGATTCAGTGGGGGGGGGGGGGGCGGACCTGGCGCGCCCCCCTTAAAATTTGCCGAGTAAAGATTTTTTACAAGTTACAAGGCACGTTTCATGCCAAGTGCCATGTATTCCATGCATTTTTCGGTCGTTGTCTTATGGTTTCAAAATTTAAACGTTTTCAATCAAAAATCATGTCTAAACATACTGTGACAAGTGTCAATATTTTTGCTCCAAAATGCGCCAGAACGCAGGAAATGCGATGTGCGATGTAGATTTCCGGACCCCCCTAGCGCTATCCCGAGCTCTGCTCGGTCGACTATTTTTGGAAATGCGATGTAGATTTCCGGACCCCCCTAGCGCTATCCCGAGCTCTGCTCGGTCGACTATTTTGCAATACTTGACTATATGCTCGTTCGATAATATAGTCAAGTATTGCAAAATAGTTACGCCCCCCCCCTAACCCGAAATCCTGGATCCGCGCCTGCTTATGATTAATCCATTGCACTTCAAACTCGGTGGTTCGGGTCCGACTCTCATGAGAGCTACCGGTTTTTGTTTTTTTTATCCTTGGGCATCACATCTTCAACATAGCCTAGTGATTGTTCTGTGTGTTAGATTAACCCTTAGACCGCTACTCACAATTGTCGTCTGCTGTTGCTTTTATATCTTGCCTTATTTCTCAATGAAAACATGGTTTGACAGCACTTCAGAATCATTTCCAATGGAAATGATTCTAAAGTGCTGTCAAAGCATGTTTTTGTTGATCAAAATGGAGAATAGAAAATAAACAGCAGACGACAAAATAAGACAGCGGTCTAAGGGTTAAGGAAAATGTGTATGCTAATGAACTAGACAAGGCTTATCAATAATAGGAACATGTATCCACTTATAAGTCACATACTTTTTTTTATTAAATTTACAGTCAAACTTGCATTAAAGGCAATGTGTCTCAGATAATCTCTCAGATATTCAACATGTTTTAACTCCATGCACACCAAGTGACTGATATCAGTCAATCACTCCATTTAATATTTGATCAAATTCCAAAATGATGTGTTAAGTTAATGCATATACTAACATAACCTGTGATAAAGAAGACAAATAATTTAAGTATGCATTTTGGCTATGCACATACCAGTATGGAAAATTTGCGAAATGATCATACAATACCAATTTAGAAAAAAGTTTAATTTATAACCCCAGTTTATATAAGCTAATAAAAAATAGTAACCATCGATTTCAGAAAAACTAACATTCAACATTTTTCTTAGCCAATCCTCAATTTTTTTCATGTGACTTATACGTACAATTGGGTTCAGTAGCCGATTTCATCAAAATTGCAAAGTATACTTTGAGGGAGTAATCATTTATTTTTCCCGAAATGCATTATATCATATAGAACTAGTGACTACATATATTTGATGATTAAAAGTATGCAAAATTATTATACTGAATTTATTACACAGCCAGTCTAATAAAAAATTAATAAATTTATCCTAAAATTGACAATTTCTCCCTCAAAGTATACTTTGCTAGATAAGTATACTTTGCAATGTTGGTGAAATAGTCTACAAAAATACAATACAAATCTACAGTTGAATTAGTTTTCACTACCGTACATGTAACCTGTTTTATCACTGTCTAGACATATCTGAGACCCAGTGCCTTTAAGTGACCACACAATGAAGTCACAAACAGTGGTCACATAAACATGTGCTTGTGAGAAAAAAAAAATTGCTTTCTAGTCTTGGTCATTTGAAATCTGGATACCCGCATTACCAGATTACATGTTTACATGTGTATTTATTCAAACAAATTATTGTGATATAATTCCAGCACAAAAATATTTACACAATTCCCTAACATTTGATTGGCCCGTAGCAAGTCTCTGTCCAAAATTTATATCCCAGTAAACTACTTTCCGTAACCGTGAGGCGCAGTTAAAATAATTCTTAAGAAAACGGAAAATAAACACATTTTCTTGATGAATTTATTTCAAATGCTGGAATTATAAGGAATGAATGGCCTTTTTGTGGAATTTATCGGGGATATAAACTTGGAAAAGTCGCGGGAATACTGGACGAGGCCTTAAAAAATTACAATTTTCGAAAAAAAAAAAAAAAAATTGTAATTTTGTATCGCTTCGTCCAGTGTTCCCGCGACTTTTCCAAGTTTATACCCCGATAAATTCCACAAAAAGGCCATTCATTCCTATATTGCAGAAAAACAGCTGAAAGCAGGATCAATGTTGTTTGAGAAAGGAGTATACCCAGTCCAGCGTGGGTTGGAGAAGACTTTATTCTCAAATAATCGACAGCACAGATTTATAGAAGACGACCATAGACCTTTTATGAAGAAAAGGGAAGGTAAGAAAAAGCAGAGAAACTGGGAAAGTGATTATTCAGGGGCACTTAACTTCTAAAATGTTCGTAAGTGCAAAATTATGATAGTAAATTTCACATTAACATCGTTTTCTTGTAAACAATTATTGGATTTACATTTATTGAACATAGGCTGCCTATGTTCATTAAATGTAAACTCATCAATTGATATTTCTAGACTATCCTAAATTTGCACTTACGAACATTTTTGTCGTACAAAGTTTAGTGAAACAACCCCCTGCTTCCTGTGTATTTACTCAATGCTCATGCTTCAAATCAGGAAGTTTCATTGGCTGAGACTGACTGGTGCTCAGCTTCGACCAATGAAACTGCCTGATTTCAAGTACCAGCCGAGAACGCACTAAAGAAAGCTTTGAACACGAGTTGTCTGCTTGCATTATTATTTATCCATTATAAATTGGCTCCAATAATATTTTGAGTAGTGTAGCTTCTGATTTAGAAGCACTATTGGAGCCTGTTAATTATATCCAGTATCTCTGTTTGTACATATTCAATATTGAAAATCACCGCAGCAAAACAATGTTTTGTATATGCCATGTGAAAAATCGGACAAGGCATGTGTCTGCCTGTGCTTGCCTACCTGTCTGCCTGCCCGTTCGTCGTTCCGTTTGTCCGTCTGTCAATAACACAAAAAACTTAACATTTAATTAACACAAAGTTTTGTTCGTCAGTCCAGATGGTAACCAGGGGTGTCAGTGAGCCCGTTCACTCACTCTGGTTTTTAACCCTCACTACGCGGGAGACGATAATTGTCGTCTGCTGTTTTTCATTTTTGCCTTAATTATTAACAAATAAACCTGTTTCGGCAACACATGAGAATCGTCTCCAGTGGAGACGATTCTCATGCGCTGTCAAAACAGGTTTTTATCGAGAAATATTGACAATAAAACATTTCCAGCAGACGACAAAGTTTAATTCAGCTTAGTAAGGGTTAATGCACTGTGTTATTGCCCATTTTATGCAATAAAAGTCTCCAGTCGGCACTACACACAACAAATGATAATCCACTAAGTAAATGTGATGTTCCTTGCAGATCTGAATGTGTTACACTTAATATCGAGCCCGTTCCCGTCTGTATGGCACACGATGGAAGACAACGAAGCCGCCCTTGACTACGACGTCACCATGAACTTCAACCGCGTGTTTCGACTGTTTGTTGCCAACTACTTCTGGCTCAGTGAGTCGTCCTGCGGCCGTCAATAACACAACCGTGGCGCAGTGGACGAGTATAGGCCCCAGGCGATAAATGGCAGCCCACGACATTGGAGAACAGTGTAGTCCACGATCAGTCTGTGCAGTATGTCGGGTGTAGATGTTGTCTGTTGGGGTCTACGCTGGTTACAAAGGCCAAAAGCAGCCACAGAAAAGCATTACTTGCTATTCTGTGGTTGTTTTTTAAGACTGTTAAAAAAACGGTACATATTATGTTTTACAGCGGGGCGGGCAGAAAAACTGCAGAGTTTGTGTACACTACTCCACTAAAACCTTTCAGTCAATCGATCTGAAACGTTACACACGTCTTCTACACATATTGTTCATGTGCACCTTGGTGTTTTTATGCCGAAATGTTTGTTAACAAAAACATAGAATTTTAACTTTTAGCTATGTTTTCTGCATTTTTGTTTGCAATTCTGTATACTGGTAATTTCTACTTTACACATCTCTACCTAAATTAGTATACCGGTTTATCACAACAAGAGGAAGAAATAATGCTATAGATTTCCAAATTCACATTAAGGTTTCTTGCCTTGGTGCGATTTTGTGTATTTTGTGACTTACAGAAGTCTTGTTAGCCTTTGTGACGAGTGTATACCCAATCAGACTAGATCTACTGCCCAGTGCCATAATTATGAAATAGTGTTTCAATTCCCATAGAAGTCGATGCATTGTATTATAGGAAATTAATAATTTGTTTCACAATCTTCTATATATTTTCTGATTTAATGGTAATACACTGCAGCTCCATTATAACTCGGTGGTCGGGGTCCAAGATTTCAAACCGCGATCGAATCCGACCGCGTTATAAAATTTCGGGACATGCACGGGTACTGGTACTGCACGGGTTACTGGTATCATTCGCATTTCGGTTACCAACTATTGCGGGAATTCCATTAGCAACGGACCCATATAAAATCATGTCATTTGAACAGAAGTTAAAGTAATTATTAATAATGCCTATGACATACAAACTTGTATGTATTAATGTATTAAACATACAAGTTATTTATAAAATCATGCTTATTACGTTGTATAGTGCTCGCGATCGACAGACGCTTATTACAATGTATACTACTCGCGATCAACAGACGCTTAAACGGATTAATTGATAATAAATAATGCCTATGGTCACGTGTCCTGCCTATTCATGCGGTTGATACGTGCATAATCTCAGGATGTGGGGTCACGTGATCTATTGTTTATGCTGCAAGTCATATTGATGAATGAAATTTACGATTTAAGCGAGATTGCCGTGGGCTGCAGTGTAAACAATAGACCACGTGATCCCATACCCTGACCCAGATAATTATGAAACACCAGTCTATTTATAGAACGCTAAATATTATACCGAACACGCAACCATTTATTAGCGACAATTATGTGTAATTGAATTGATTAATAAATATGCCTATTAACATGATTACCTGATTAAAGGTACATGTATTACATTTGCTAACATACTAATAATAATCCTTTCATGGACTTTGAACTTCATTGTTTGAATAAACTTGCAGAAATCACGAATCAACTAATTACACGATGACTACGACGTCCGACGATTTTTTTTATATTTTTTTTTCTTTGTTTTTTTTTATTATTTTTTTCTCAATTTTTTGGATATTTTTTTGGGATCCACGAGAGACCCGCGTTATAATGGAGATCGCGCTATACGCGACCGCGTTATAATGGAGCTGCAGTGTATAATGCTATTTTGAATATTATGTCATTTTCAATATATCACTCGGATAGTGAAATGACACAGTTTGAAATTTACATCAATTTAAAAATTAATAATTCCCACAGCGGCCGAAGAAGATTTATTGAAATTGACATTTTGAAATGTCAGCAGTGTAACTGATGAGTGTTATCTTGTTATGTATCAGTAGCCGATTTCACCAACACTGCAAAGTATACTTTTCTAGCAAAGTATACTTTGAGGGAGTAATCATTTATTTTTCATGAAATGCATTATTTCATATAGAACTAACAACTGCATATATTTGATGATTAAAAGTATGCAGAATTATTATACGGAATTTATTACATTATCACAGCCAAATTGGCTGTGATAATGTAATAAATTCAGTATAATAAAAATTCATAAATTTATCCTAAAATTGAAAATTTCTCTCTCAAAGTATACTTTGCTAGAAAAGTATACTTTGCAATGCTGGTGAAATAGGCTACAGAGCTACATCTCCAAAGCAATAGGAAAGTTAGTGGAATTCATTTGGATATGTTGAATAGTTATGGATATGTTGTACATGTAACTCTATGGGAAGCGGAAATTTAATTCCATATTTATGGCACATGGGTGTAATATGCTAAAGTAAACCTATTCTTAGGCACTACACCATCCTTCATGGTGGAGCAATTAAATGTACTACATGCTACTTATGTTGTAGTTAGAGCAAATAAGTTCCCTGGAAGGTCAACACAATGACGTGATGTACTTCATACCACAGGTGGAAGACTCGGACCTATGACACCAAAAAAATGCCTATTAAAAAAAATCCCATTACCCCACCCACTTGGTCTCGTACAGTACCATATTCTATTTATAAAGGTGAGTATAAATATGGCTATTATAGAAAGAGCCCTATCTTTTCCGGCTCGCACAAACACAATAAACATCGATTAAATGTATGACTCGATATTAGGTATTAGGTGTGTGAATATACTCACTTCAAATCGCTGTTTCCAGCATTTATTCAGTTATTCGCATTTTGTATACCCCATCCAAAGCGTAATTTGCGTGTATGAAAGAATCTCACACAGAAACGGAGGCCGTCCAGCGTAGATTATCGGTCATATTTGGCCTATAGCTGATCGCCAGCTCAAACTAATGACGTCCACCATGACCATATACATTAGAAACTCCAACCATACAAAGTTTGTCCAATTGTGAATAACTGAATAAATGCTGGAAACAGCGATTTGAAGTGAGTATATTCACACACCTAATACCTAATATCGAGTCATACATTTAATCGATGTTTATTGTGTTTGTGCGAGCCGGAAAAGATAGGGCTCTTTCTATAATAGCCATATTTATACTTGCCTTTATAAATAGAATATGGTAATGTACGAGACCAAGTGGGTAGGGTAATGGGATTTTTTTAAGAGGCATTTTTTTGGTGTCATAGGTCCGAGTCTTCCACCTGTGCTTCATACTTGTAATGTTAGTTTTGGTGAAGAAAATGTTCATTTTCTAATGTAAATATTATTATCCCCTCGCCAATAGGCAAGAGGGGATATAGCGTTAGTCCATGTACGTATGTGCATATGTACATGCGTATGTACATTAGTAACACCTTTCATTTTCAATAACTTATGAACCGCTTCATTGATTTTAATAATATTTGGCCACAATATGTGTCTAGGGATTATGCTTATGACCCACATCCGATCGCTGAAGAACAAGGTCACCGAGGACTTATGTTCACCTTGTTTGTAAGGCAAAAATGTTAAACTTTCCGCAATAATACGATATGTTGGAACAATTCTGCCAAAACCAGGAAAAGTGGGTTCCTAGTTTTTACAGAATTGTTAATTAATTTTAGTGTGTTTTTTTTATTACCCTATCAAGGCTGCCAACAAGGGGATTAGCTGAGTGATAACGATGCCCTTGCCGACATTGTGACATATTGCTCATTTAAACTATTATTTCATGTTTACTAATTGCCTATATATACAATTTATTCAACCATACAATTTTAAAATATGATATGTATTTCACCCATGTTGAGCAAAGAGATTATCTGATTATGAACATCATTGGAAATAAATCTTGAATTTAGAAATGATTTACCAACTATAATCTTGAAATATGGGTTTATTTCCGTCGATGTTTGTAAATCTTTATTTTTTATTGGAATTACAAACATCTCTGGGGAAATAAATCCTATTTATAGGCACCTTAACTATTAAACAGTGTATACCCTGACTAGGCAGAACAGGCTGACCGGTGATGATACTAATTAAGTCGCAATTGCCGTAAGGTACTTTGTCACTCTGTGACTCAAATAAATATTTGTTATATTTGTATTTACAAAATGTACAGTTAAATTGCGAAGACTCGCACACAATGTTTTTATGGATCACATCTTTCAGGCCACAACATCATGCAGATAAATAGCAAGGTTGACTATTGATAGTGTTTGATTCCAGTGTTAATGGAATGCACTATCAGTTGACTAATGCACATATAGACATGTTTTAAAAAATAAGTATTCAATATGTGGGCGACTTAAATTTTGACAGTCCATTATTATCAATGTGACCATAGTTGATATTTTTTCTGGAGGGAGCAAGTTATATAACTTATATAACCCTAGTTACTGGCCCGGTATTTAACCCTTTCAACCCCTAAGTAACTGGAATAGATTTTGATATGTTAATTCTGCAACCAATCCAAACATCACAAAATTATTTTCAGACTAGTCCAATTATGAAGCGGGGGTAATTTTTGTTCCCAAAAATATGAAAATTACTTACAAAAAGTGCAGAGCCTGGTGAGACGACTCGTTTGCATAAACCGCTATAGCATGATTTCGGATTCAAATGGTTATATTAAATAAATTAGCATGGTTGATTTTTATGCCACCGGGTTTCGAAGAAACGGGTGGCATATAGTGTTTGGACCGTCCGTCTGTCTGTCCGTATGTCCGTCCGTCTGTCCATCTGTCCATCTGTCCATCTGTCCAGGCACACATTAGGGTACTTATGGGGTAGGGGGCTTGGCCTAAGACAATAGAAGACAATGGAACTTATTGTGTCTTACGGGGTATTTCCTTTGATCTTTTATATAGCAAGTACCCCCTAAGGTTCGAAATGTAAGTTCGTTCGTCTGTCCGTCCGTCCGTCTGTCCGGGCAAACATCAGGGGTTTAGGAGCTTAGGGTAAGGGTTAGTAACATAAGGATTCCTTTGAAGTTCTTTGAACTTATTCCGTTAGCCCATAAAACCTTTTGAAGTTTAGGGGCTAGTCCTTTGATCTTTTATATAGCAAATAGCCCATAAACCCAAAATGTTGGTACGTCCGTCTGTCCGTCCGTCACACTTTTCGGTTAACCAATTTGTCACAGTTTCTCAAATATGCTGCAGGTGGCATCCGCGTTCGACAGACGCATTTCTTGTTTTACAAATATTTCACATAACTTTTGAGCATCGTAATTTCATTGTATGTGGGTCCTGAGCTGACAAAGGTTGACTGATAATCAGTGTAGACTCAGACCAGTCTGGTTATCCATTCATTCTGCAAACTGTCCAAGATTCGTCCAGCAAACAGTATACACAGGCGGTTGGCTTGGCGATAGGATGGTATAATATGCTGTTTTAGACTAGTAAGAACATGTAGTCTTACATTTGTGCAAGACTACACATGTTTTTGTTTTCCACATGTGTAAAACAGTATATTATGCCATCCTATCACCAAACCACCACCTGTGACAATATAGTGATACTCAGTAACTACACTGGACCGAAATAGAATTTGGTAGACTTTTGTCAGACGTGGACCCACATGAGACACGCCGTGTGATTTCGTACCTAAGAACATGTGTAATTTTTCATGAAATATATGTTCAGAAACTGTGATATTTTGTGTAAATAACGTCAAAAGATGATGAAATGTTCATAGCAAATGCGGAATTTTATAAAATTCCGCATTTGCTATGAACATTTCATCATCTTTCGACGTCAGTTATGGAAAATATCATAAATTTTGTAAATATTTTTCACGAGATATCGCACATGTTCTTGGGTACAAATTCAGATGGCGTGTCTCACATGTGCTTTGGTTACTGGAGCACTCGGAGATGGCGTGCTTATTGTTATGACAAATTGTGATTATGTTTCACCTGTGGATGGATGGCGAGGGTACAAAACATTTGTTATACCAGTTGCAGTAAATTCCCACATGTTAAATATGTGGATTTTCATCACTAGAAAATGTTGGCGATTTGGAAAGACCTTGCTATATAACTACGTATAGCTGATCGATATGTGGCAGTGACTGGAGAAATGGGGCTTATGGATTTTGCGACCAGTGTGTATCCAGATCAGCCTGTGTATCTTTACTATAGGAATGAATGGCCTTTTTGTGGAATTTATCGGGGTATAAACTTGGAAAAGTCGCGGGAATACTGGACGAAGGCCGGAAGGCCTCGTCCAGTATTCCCGTGACTTTTCCACGTTTATATCCCCGATTAATTCAACAAAAAGGCCATTCATTCCTTATAATTCCAGCATTTTAAATAAATTCATCAAGAAAATGTGTTTATTTTCCGTTTTCTTAAGAATTATTTTAACTGCGCCTTACGGTTACGGAAAGTAGTTCGGCGTGGGAGTTTACTGGGATATAAATTTTGGACAGAAACTTGCTACGGGCCAATCAAATGTTAGGGAATTGTGTAAATATTTTTGTGCTGGAATTATAGTCTGATAGCCTTCGAGATGTGTTTTAATGCTAAGCTTAGTACTGTATGTACTTTACAGAGAGCTGCATAATTTGTGTAAACACCTTCAATAATGGTCCAAATAATGTGTTTATCTTTATACTTTAATGTAAATTCTAGGATTTCCATTGGTTAATATAACCCCCCACTCAGAGGGCAATGTTATTTGGAAACACTACTGACAATATTACCATCGCTGCCGAAGATTTGCTTACCGCTTTTACAGAAACATCGAAACACCGTGATCTAGTGGTTACGGCAACAGAATTTGTAGTATATGACCTTGCTGCCACGGTGGTAGTGCTACCCACCACAGACTAAATTTTCACTTACTGATGGTTGTGTTGTCTGCGCTGGGCAATTAAATCAGGGTGTGGGATCACATGGTTTCCGAACACGATTTTCCGACATGACGTAATCTGTGGATCAGTAGATTTTCTTTAAAATCTTTCGAACAAACGGACGGATTTTGATGATATGTAGCGCACCAATTACGATGGCATACCGTATGTGTTTTATGGGTGCTCTGAAAGTTATTTACAATAACTTATAACTTTCACAAAGAATCGAGTACCGTTTATTTCTTACATTCATGTGCTCTAATTTTTAGCCAGGTTTTTTGAAAAAAAATCCAGGCTATTGGATTGGCGAAAGCCGGGCGGGCGCGGGCGGCGGGCGTCGGGCGGCGGGCGGCGGGCGGGCGCGGGCTGGGCGCGGGCGGCGGGCGGCGTCCACAATCAATGTTAAGTTTTCGTGTTTGAGTCCATTTCTTTGTTACTGTACCACCTAGGACCACCAAACTTTCACAGCTTCATAATCAAGGGGTGCCCACCACATATCGCTATCCAACATGTTACTTTTTTTTAACTTCACCCATTTTTTCCGCGTAATCGACTTAGCCATTTTCAATGTTAAGTTTTCGCGTTTACAATGTTAAGTTTTCGTGTTAAGTCAATTTCTTTCGTACTGTACCACCTAGGACCACCAAACTTTCACAGCTTCATAATCAAGGGGTACCCACCACATATCACTATCCAACATGTTACTTTTTTTTTTAACTTCACCCATTTTTTCCGCGCAGTCGACTTAGCCATTTTCAATGTTAAGTTTTCGCGTTTACAATGTTAAGTTTTCGTGTTTAAGTCCATTTCTTTGGTACTGTACCATCTAGGACCACCAAACTTTCACAGCTTCATAACCAAGGGGTGCCTACCACATACAACTATCCAACATGTGACCATTTTTTTACCTTCACCTATTATTTCTACGTAATTGACTTAGCCATTTTCAACGTTAACTTTTTAACGTACGTCTGGTTAGAGTTTTTTGGTTAAAACTTTTTCGTTATACTATATCTCTGCAACTGCTTCGCCCATTACCTTGAAACTTCACATGGGTGTTTATCATCATCCATATTTTCATTCTAACCCGTGCGGCCCCTGTGCCCAATGTCAAGGTCAAATTACTTTGAATTTTTTTGTTAAAGTTTTTTCGTGTACTATATCTCTGCAACTGCTTCACCCAATACCTTGATACTTCACATGGGTGTTTATCATCATTGTCGCACCTGCTTGCTGAAAGCGCGATCCTGTGCCCAATGTCAAGGTCAAACTACTTTGAATCTTTTTCTTAAAGTTTTTTCGTGTACTATATCTCTGCAACTGCTTCACCCAATACCTTGATACTTCACATGGGTGTTTATCATCATTGTCGCACCTGCTTGCGGAAAGCGCGATCCTGTGCCCAATGTCAAGGTCAAATTACTTTGAATTTTTTTGTTAAAGTTTTTTCGTGTACTATATCTCTGCAACTGCTTCACCCAATACCTTGATACTTCACATGGGTGCTTATCATCATTGTCGCACCTGCTTGCGGAAAGCGCGATCCTGTGCCCAATGTCAAGGTCAAATTACTTTGAATTTTTTTGTTAAAGTTTTTTCGTGTACTATATCTCTGCAACTGCTTCACCCAATACCTTGATACTTCACATGGGTGTTTATCATCATTGTTGCACCCTGCTTGCGGAAAGCGCGATCCTGTGCCCAATGTCAAGGTCAAATTACTTTGAATTTTTTTGTTAAAGTTTTTTCGTGTACTATATCTCTGCAACTGCTTCACCCAATACCTTGATACTTCACATGGGTGTTTATCATCATTGTCGCACCTGCTTGCTGAAAGCGCGATCCTGTGCCCAATGTCAAGGTCAAATTACTTTGAATCTTTTTCTTAAAGTTTTTTCGTGTACTATATCTCTGCAACTGCTTCACCAATACCTTGATACTTCACATGGGTGTTTATCATCATTGTTGCACCTGCTTGCGGAAAGCGCGATCCTGTGCCCAATGTCAAGGTCAAATTACTTGAATTTTTTTGTTAAAGTATTTTTTTCGTGTACTATATCTCTGCAACTGCTTCACCCAATACCTTGATACTTCACATGGTGCTTATCATCATTGTCGCACCTGCTTGCGGAAAGCGCGATCCTGTGCCCAATGTCAAGGTCAAATTACTTTGAATTTTTTTGTTAAAGTTTTTTCGTGTACTATATCTCTGCAACTGCTTCACCCAATACCTTGATACTTCACATGGGTGTTTATCATCATTGTTGCACCTGCTTGCGGAAAGCGCGATCCTGTGCCCAATGTCAAGGTCAAATTACTTTGAATTTTTTTGTTAAAGTTTTTTTCGTGTACTATATCTCTGCAACTGCTTCACCCAATACCTTGATACTTCACATGGGTGTTTATCATCATTGTTGCACCTGCTTGCGGAAAGCGCGATCCTGTGCCCTATGTCAAGTTCAAATTACTTTGAATTTTTTTGTTAAAGTTTTTTCATGTACTATATCTCTGCAACTGCTTCACCCAAACCTTGATACTTCACATGGGTGTTTATCATCATTGTCGCACCTGCTTGCGGAAAGCGCGATCCTGTGCCCAATGTCAAGGTCAAATTACTTTGAATCTTTTTCTTAAAGTTTTTTCGTGTACTATATCTCTGCAACTGCTTCACAATACCTTGATACTTCACATGGGTGTTTATCATCATTGTCGCACTGCTTGCGGAAAGCGCGATCCTGTGCCAATGTCAAGGTCAAATTACTTTGAATCTTTTTGTTAAAAAGTTTTTTTCGTGTACTATATCTCTGCAACTGCTTCACCCAATACCTTGATACTTCACATGGGTGTTTATCATCATTGTCGCACCTGCTTGCGGAAAGCGCGATCCTGTGCCCAATGTCAAGGTCAAATTACTTTGAATTTTTTTGTTAAAGTTTTTTCGTGTACTATATCTCGCAACTGCTTCACCCAATACCTTGATACTTCACATGGGTGTTTATCATCATTGTTGCACCTGCTTGCGGAAAGCGCGATCCTGTGCCCAATGTCAAGGTCAAATTACTTTGAATTTTTTGTTAAAGTTTTTTCGTGTACTATATCTCTGCAACTGCTTCACCCAATACCTTGATACTTCACATGGGTGTTTATCATCATTGTTGCACCTGCTTGCGAAAGCGCGATCCTGTGCCCTATGTCAAGTTCAAATTACTTTGAATTTATTTGTTAAAGTTTTTTCGTGTACTATATCTCTGCAACTGCTTCACCCAATACCTTGATACTTCACATGGGTGTTTATCATCATTGTCACACCTGCTTGCGAAAGCGCGATATCGTCACATTTTGTTTTGGTCGAAAGCGCGCGCGACCGACCCGTTCGTACCGTTACTGTCCGGTTAAAGTTTTTTGGTTAAAGTTTTTCCATCTACTATATCTATTTTTTTAGTGTCCATGCCTCGCCCCAAGGCGCGACATGCAGGCCACGGCCATGTAGTCTACAAAAAGTGTGTATAATTATGTTATCCAAGTGTCTATGCTTGGAAAAAACCTGGCCTTCGTGGCTTTGCCTCGTTTCTTGTTTGTGTACTATATCTCTGCAACTGCTTGACCCAATACTGTGCGACCCCGTTAGTACACGGAAGTACGGCGACATACAACCTTCCGTGTTGCTTATCCGAACCGTGCTATATCCGTTCTCGCCCAAGACACATCATAATGTCAACAAAAAATACATGTACACTGTGACTGCGAATGAACGACGCCGCCAACGCCTATAATATGCCATAAGTTTTTCACTGTTATCTTCGCATATAATAAATATAAATTGAATCCAAGAATTGTTAACGTCATGTTTTATTTATTCATCATGTTCATGTAGAATGTAGATCTACGTAGATCCGTGCAATCCATTATTGTAAAACGCGTGTAGAAAAAAGTATAGTAATGATGACGCAATGACCCAATGACCGATATCCTGTTCCATCAGCTGCAACATCACGGACAAGCTCGTGTTTACTCATATGGTGAGCACAGGTGGAAGACTCGGACCTATGACACCAAAATAAATGCTTATTAAAAAAATCCCATTATCCCACCCACCTGGTATCGTACTGTACATGACGTTAATAATAGAACGAGATCAAGTGGGTGGGGTAATGGATATTTTTGTAATGGTCATTTTCTTTGTGTCACACGTCCGACTATTCCACTTGTGGGTTTGAGTACAGACCTGTATAGACATGTTTTGCCAGACGTGTTATAATATTGGCCAGTTCATGAGGTAATCAGGCTTATCACGCGAGATTTTCTTCGAAGATGAATCTGATAATAGTGTACATTTTCTGTAAACAATATCGAATGTTGACGAATATTAAATTAGTAATTATTACGCATTTGCTCTGAAAATGTTATCAACTTTCCGATATATTAGCAGAAAAAAGTCAAATCATTCTCGGCGAAAATCTCAGTTACCGTATATAATAAAGTTGATTATCTCATGCACTGGCTCAATTATGACGTAGCGAAACAAGGCCAGTTGTCACGTACACATTTGTGTACATGCGCCGGGGGCGTGGGCAATGCTGTAACAATTTAGTTAATCTGGGTCGAGTTAATCTGCGCGACTGATACGCGATCTCCGATTGGTCAGCCTTTACACCTAATTAATATTCCACCAATGGTGAGCGCGAACGCATGCCGGAAAAATGAAATCGAGCACATAACAATTAGAACTGCTTTGTTACTGGTCTTACTGATCTTATTCCCAGTTTGCTCGGATTAATTTACGAAATGTGCAAACGTGATCAGCTGCACATTCACATCGGTGAGATAAAAAGAGGCTATGCGCCCATAAAAAAAAAAAAATCGTCCATTTTGGGTCTAATTTGGGAAAGAATCACAAATTTAACACGATTTCTGACAATAGTCGTGTTACAAATTTAACACGATTTTGATATACAAATAGGAAAAAAATTCGGGAGCCAAGGCACAACCGTGTACTAACCGAATTCGTGTTATAGTGAAGCGTGTACTAACGGGGTCGCACTGTACCTTGATACTTCACATGGGTGTTTATCATCATTGTCGCACCTGCTTGCGGAAAGCGCGATCCTGTGCCCAATGTCAAGGTCAAATTACTTTGAATTTTTTTGTTAAAGTTTTTTCGTGTACTATATCTCTGCAACTGCTTCACCCAATACCTTGATACTTCACATGGGTGTTTATCATCATTGTCGCACCTGCTTGCGGAAAGCGCGATCCTGTGCCCAATGTCAAGTTCAAATTACTTTGAATTTTTTTGAATTTTTTTTGTTAAAGTTTTTTTGTGTACTATATCTCTGCAACTGCTTCACCCAATACCTTGATACTTCACATGGGTGTTTATCATCATTGTCGCACCTGCTTGCGGAAAGCGCGATCCTGTGCCCAATGTCAAGTTCAAATTACTTTGAAGTTTTTTTGTTAAAGTTTTTTTGTGTACTATATCTCTGCAACTGCTTCACCCAATACCTTGATACTTCACATGGGTGTTTATCATCATTGTCGCACCTGCTTGCGGAAAGCGCGATCCTGTGCCCAATGTCAAGTTCAAATTACTTTGAATTTTTTTGTTAAAGTTTTTTTGTGTACTATATCTCTGCAACTGCTACACCCAATACCTTGATACTTCACATGGGTGTTTATCATCATTGTCGCACCTGCTTGCGGAAAGCGCGATCCTGTGCCCAATGTCAAGTTCAAATTACTTTGAATTTTTTTGTTAAAGTTTTTTTGTGTACTATATCTCTGCAACTGCTTCACCCAATACCTTGATACTTCACATGGGTGTTTATCATCATTGTCGCACCTGCTTGCGGAAAGCGCGATCCTGTGCCCAATGTCAAGTTCAAATTACTTTGAATTTTTTTGTTAAAGTTTTTTTGTGTACTATATCTCTGCAACTGCTACACCAATACCTTGATACTTCACATGGGTGTTTATCATCATTGTCGCACCTGCTTGCGGAAAGCGCGATCCTGTGCCCAATGTCAAGTTCAAATTACTTTGAATTTTTTTGTTAAAGTTTTTTTGTGTACTATATCTCTGCAACTGCTACACCCAATACCTTGATACTTCACATGGGTGTTTATCATCATTGTCACACCTGCTTGCGGAAAGCGCGATATCGTCGGCATTTTGGCATACGTCCGTCCGTTTGTCCGTGTGTCCGGTTAAAGTTTTTTGGTTAAAGTTTTTCGATCTACTATATCTATTTTTTTAGTGTCTATGCCTCGCCCCAAGGCGCGACATGCAGGCCACGGCCATCTAGTCTACAAAAAGTGGGTATAATTATGTTATCCAAGTGTCTATGCTTGGAAAAAACCTGGCCTTCGTGGCTTTGCCTCGTTTCTTGTTATTTACATTTACTGATTCTTTGTCAAAACGACAGAATTATGAGATTAAAGCAGCCTATACAATAAAGGGAAACGTGTACCATTAGAAAGATAATAAAGGAAATCTACTGTAAACACATCTAAAAAAACATGACGTAACGCCGTTCGGAAACCAGTGATCCCACACCTTGTAAATATAACTTATATAAACAAATATTGACAAATATTAAACCAAAGAGTTGCATGGTAGTTTACCGGTAGTATGAGCAGAAAAAGGGAGTGAGTAATGAATAGGAATTAACTATTGAAAAGTGGCCCTCAACAATATATATACTGGAAGCTCTCTAAACTGAACACCAATACAACATCTGTGATCCTATTTTTGATGAGTCTCCTGGCCATTTATCTCGGATGTTAATGTATGTTCATGATAGCAAAGCACACACATACATATTAGAATAGTCATATGCCTGATTTACAGTGGAACATCTCTAAACACCCTGACCTCCCAGGTGTCCGGTTTAGAGAGGTTTCACTGTATATCGATATAGAGAATAGTAGGTTTGTGCCGTGAATGGGAAAAAATATCTGGCAAGGCTCAGGAAACGGGATGGGCGAGGCTCTGCCGAGCACATCCCGTTTCCGTGCCGCGCCAGATATTTTTTCCCATTCACGGCACTAACCTACTATTCTATTTATCCCGTCAACACCTTCAAATGGCTGTAAAATGCAAAAATTGTATTGACTGGATATCAAAAATGTTTCACGGCACCGTGTTTCACGGCACATACGCACTGTGTTGACGGGATAAATATATTTCTCTTGCGGTAAACGCCCAGTTGTTAAATCTGACACGAAAATTAATAATAAATTCTGTTGTCTGCTGTTTATTTTCCATTTGTCTCAACGAAAACATGATTTGGCAGCACTTTAGAATCATTCCAATGGAAATGCTTCTAAACTGCTGACAAGACATGTTTTTACCGAGAAGGTATACAGAATATGAAACAACAGCAGACAACAATTTTGGTGTCCCGCATTCTAATGGTCAATCTGATCACCTTAATGATTAGAAACAAAATTGCTACCCTGCTCCATACCTCTCGCGAGGGTAGCAATTTAACCCCATCTATTTAATGTAACACATGGAAGAGTGATTTTTGCAATCGGTTATCCGGCGTGTTTGATATATTAGCGATATAAAACTGTCAAAAATGTATCAATAATTATTAATAAAGAACATACACATGGAGAAATTGGTTATTTTACAGTGTTAAGGTGACATTTACATTTACATATAAATTTGAAACCTTCATTTCGTTATGTTGAACAACAACTAGAGAAAAGATGGCTTCCATGGGAAAGTGATTTCCCTGTTATATTATTTTTGGCAATTTACTAGTTCTCCATCAAATATTATTTGTTTAAATGTATAAAATATACAGTTTACAATTTTAACCTACATACAACAGGTTTGTGTATGCACTTCGGTTGCTCACAATTTTTGAATGAGTCAAATTGTAGCCGTAGATAACATATCGGAGGTGAATTATTGTAGCTACTTGATGATGTCCCTGGCATTATGATATCAGTGAGCCCTGGCATTATGATATCAGTGAGCCCTGGCATTATGATATCAGTGAGCCCTGGCATTATGATATCAGTGAGCCCTGGCATTATGATATCAGTGAGCCCTGGCATTATGATATCAGTGAGCCCCTGCTCATGTGTTCTAGTTTGTCATAATTGTGTCAGCCAATCATGTAATCGCATTTGTGGCTGTGACTGGAGAAATTGGTCTAATTGGGTTTTGCTTCCAGTGTAGATCCAGATCAGCCTGTGCATCCGCACAGTCTGATCAGGATCTGCACTGTCCGCCATTCCATCAATGAAACGCCTGTCCTGCTTGCTTGTCACAGTCACATTTCTCATGTTGTTTCTCGTATGGTAATGGCTATTGTCTGTACATGTTGTTAATTCTTAAATGATTCATGAAAATTCAGGAAGCATTTAAATCATTTCATTTTGCAATGCATTTATTCAAATGTGTTGTGTTAATGTGCCATACATAAGAATGTCACTGACATTTACTAGTCCATTGACCTGCATGACATTGATGCACAAGTTACTGGTATATTGTACAAATTGTCCCAAATTGCTACCTCTGCAGTAACCATTCATTTTGGGAATTTCCCAAACAAATTGTATCCCACTACATGGATATAACTGACACAGCAACTTGCACTAAATATACCGGTAGGCCACACTTTGTTTTTGCAAAATCTTATCTTTTTTTGTATTCCCAGAATAAATTGTGTCCAGATATTGAGTGTTATTACAGTATAATTCCAGCACAAAAATATTTACACAATTCCCTAACATTTGATTGGTCCGTAGCAAGTCTCTGTCCAAAATTTATATCCCAGTAAACTCCCATGCCGAACTACTTTCCGTAACCGTCGGGCGCAGTTAAAATAATTCTTAAGAAAACGGAAAATAAACACATTTTCTTGATGAATTTATTTCAAATGCTGGAATTATAAGGAATGAATGGCCTTTTTGTTGAATTTATCGGGAATATAAACTTGGAAAAGTCGCGGGAATACTGGACGAGGCCTTAAAAAATTACAATTTTCGAAAATTGTAATTTTTTATCGCTTTGTCCAGTATTCCCGCGACTTTTCCAAGTTTATACCCCGATAAATTCCACAAAAAGGCCATTCATTCCTATAATATTGTGTATATTGATGCATTTGAGTTATGATCTATATACAGTAAAACAAAACCTCGCTAAACTGGACAAGAAGGCAGTCTATGTATCTTTAATTTTATGGGTTTCATTGTCATCTATCTCTGATGATAATGCCTGTTCAAGTTCACAAAGAACATCTGCATGCCTTGACATAGTCATATGTCTGATTTACAGTGGAACCTCTCTAAACCAGACACCCTGGGTACCTCCCAGGGTGTGCGGTTTGGCAAGGTTTCACTGTATTGATGCATTTGAGCTATGATCTGATAAAAAGAGGCCTACTGCTTTTGTAACCAGTTTAGATCCAGATCAAGTTACACATCAACATGGTTTGATCACAGGTTGAAGTAACAGACCGAATAAATACATTAAATATGCCTAAAAGCATCAATAAACGAAAGAAAAATAAGCTAAAAAAATGTTTTTTACTCCCTCCATATAGACTCCATATAGAATGTTACAAAGTTTTTAATAGGTCGAACCCGGACGGCCTCGAGACAACCGAGTTATATCATTGTCGCCTATTGCAGAAGTAGGGACAATGTTAGTACTCCGCGACGAAATATTCCTCGATGCGCTATGTCAACGCGTTTTCGAGCTATCGATTGTTTTGTTTTAAAAAAATTAGCATTATTGCTAGATCTTAAAAGATCGGACACATTTCCGAGGCCAATACTGCTATATAACGGAGTAAACATCGGGTTCAAAATGCACTTTTACATTTTGCATAGAAAAAAACATTGTTTCCAATCGAACATTTGATCAAACCTACATTTATACCGTCCTGTGCGTCACGACTGACAATTTAAAATCGCACAGACATTTCTATTCATGTCTCGGGGAAGCCATGCTTTCCAATCACCGTGGGCTTCCCCGATGACGTCATCGCTAAACAATCAGTCGTTGTTACACTACATATGATTGGCGATAACCGCGGAAGGCAAGTCACCAGCGCGCATATACCGGAAACCAGATAAGAACACCAATCAAAAGGATCATTGCAATGAGATGACGTCACACGGAATTGGAAAACATGGCTCCCCGAGAAATGATAGAAATGTCTGTGTGATTAAATTGTCTGTCTTGACGCACTGGAGACCTGGTTTGGCCCTCACATACGTCTTTGGCATTTTGTATGTTACAGTTGAATCTGGTTATACCCCCCCCTGTGAGTATTACGATTATTCGTAATCCTATTTTATGAGCTTGGACTTTGCTATTTTTCTCTATGTTTGACAGTACAGGTATATGTTGTTACCATTCATATGAATCATCTGGTATAGTATACAATGTACCCTGTAGGTAGACCCCAATAGTAATGTCTTTGCAATTGTTTTTCTAATTTTTAAAACATTGAAGAGGCATATTATACATGAGTGCACTTGCATGGAATGATGAAATGTTACATGAATAGGATGTATACTTCTTGCATATATTTCTGATTGTATATTTATATTGACATGTTGTTGATGAAGACATTGTTTATGTGCATATCCCACCAACCCAGCTCTTTAACAGGATATCTCCCCGGTTTACTTATTAAGTTATCTTTTTAAATAAAATTTATGACTTCTACTTACATGTAGCTGTCGACAACCCTGGGGGTGCACTTCAAACTTCTTAAAGACTAAAATGTTTCGTAAGTTCAAAATTAGTATAGTCTGTAAATTTCACACTAACAATGTTTTCTTGTAAACAATTATTGGATTTACATTTATTGAGCATAGGCTGCATATGCAGCCTATGCTCAATAAATGTAAATCCATAAATTAAAGAAATTTTACAGACGATCTTAAATTTGCATTTACGAACATTTTAGTCGTACGAAGTTTAGTGAAACGGGCCCCCGATGTGTATCGTTAAAATACACCGTACATCGCGGCTTGCCCTGTCTGCAGTTGCTGCCACAACAACAATGGGTCGTGATAATTACTATAATGTACGGCTTGTGAAATCATCCCCAATGTCTAGTTAAATGTACATGCCCACTCAGTAGGCACAAACTGTTCATTATACGACTTCTACTTACATGCAGCTATCGACAACCCTGGGGGCCGTTTCACTAAACTTCTTAAGACTAAAATGTTCGTAAGTGCAAAATTATTATAGTCTGTTAATTTCACATTAACAATGTTTTCTTGTAAACAATGATTGGATTTACATTTATTGATATGCTCAATAAATGCAAATCCATCAATTGAAATTTCCAGACGATCCTAAATTTGCACTTACGAACATTTTAGTTGTACAAAGTTTAGTGAAACGGCCCCCTGGTGTGCAACGTGAACACACAATCTGACCGTGCTCCACCATACTTACACCATTCAAACCAAAGAATCTCATGCCTGACATATTGGCTATATTTCCTAGAAATTCTGTAGACTAGTAACTATGGGCAATTGACAGGCAAACACAGCTTTTATGACATGTTATACCAGTTTAGTCTGATCGGGGTCTGTGATTATAACAAACGGAGCATATCCTAAAGTAAAAATGGTTACCGTAATAACCCTAAATATGTGGACACCATTTGTTTTGGGAAACCCCTATTAAATACGGGTTTCCCAAATTAATTATCCCCTCGTATAGGCAAGAGGGGATATAGCGTTAGTTCATGTACAACATAAGTACGTACGTTAGTAACACCTTTCATTTTTCAAAAACTCATGAACCGCTTCACCAATTTTGATAATCAATATTTGACCAAATTTCACGAAATAAAAAGAAAGCTCATTCTTAATTATATTTAATTATTACATGTATTGAAAAAAATATTGTTTTTGCACTGTTTATATGGCCGTAAAATTTGGGCAGGTTTCGTGAAACAGAGTAAGCGTAAACATTTGGATATTCCTTGGTGTGAGCAACCATATATTATTTTGTTTCCCCACAATATGTGTTGGTGGGCAGGGATTCCGCTGGCGATCGCCACTTTCGCAATTGGCGATAAAAATAAACAATTGGCGATAAAAAATTACAATTTGCGTTAAAAAATTACAATTTTCAACAAAAAAAATCAATTTTTTTTGTTATATTTTTATTCGAAAATTGTAATTCTTTTCGCCAATTGTTTTATTTTTAGCTCGACTATTCAAAGAATAATTAGAGCTTATGTTGTCACTCCGGCGTCGGCGTCACCGTCACACCTTGGTTAAGGTTTTTAGTCAACCTTGTATATGGAATACTACTGGCCCTACACCCACCATACTTGGACAACTTCATCTCCTAGTGATGTACATCAATAACCCCAAATATACCGATAGGCCACACTTTGTTTTTGCAAAATCTTATCTTTTTTTGTATTCCCAGAATAAATTGTGTCCAGATATTGAGTGTTATTACAGTATAATTCCAGCACAAAAATATTTACACAATTCCCTAACATTTGATTGGTCCGTAGCAAGTCTCTGTCCAAAATTTATATCCCAGTAAACTCCCATGCCGAACTACTTTCCGTAACCGTCGGGCGCAGTTAAAATAATTCTTAAGAAAACGGAAAATAAACACATTTTCTTGATGAATTTATTTCAAATGCTGGAATTATAAGGAATGAATGGCCTTTTTGTTGAATTATCGGGAATATAAACTTGGAAAAGTCGCGGGAATACTGGACGAGGCCTTAAAAAATTACAATTTTCGAAAATTGTAATTTTTTATCGCTTTGTCCAGTATTCCCGCGACTTTTCCAAGTTTATACCCCGATAAATTCCACAAAAAGGCCATTCATTCCTATAATATTGTGTATATTGATGCATTTGAGTTATGATCTATATACAGTAAAACCTCGCTAAACTGGACAAGAAGGCAGTCTATGTATCTTTAATTTTATGGGTTTCATTGTCATCTATCTCTGATGATAATGCCTGTTCAAGTTCACAAAGAACATCTGCATGCCTTGACATAGTCATATGTCTGATTTACAGTGGAACCTCTCTAAACCAGACACCCTGGGTACCTCCCAGGGTGTGCGGTTTGGCAAGGTTTCACTGTATTGATGCATTTGAGCTATGATCTGATAAAAAGAGGCCTACTGCTTTTGTAACCAGTTTAGATCCAGATCAAGTTACACATCAACATGGTTTGATCACAGGTTGAAGTAACAGACCGAATAAATACATTAAATATGCCTAAAAGCATCATAAACGAAAGAAAAATAAGCTAAAAAATGTTTTTTTACTCCCTCCATATAGACTCCATATAGAATGTTACAAAGTTTTTAATAGGTCGAACCCGGACGGCCTCGAGACAACCGAGTTATATCATTGTCGCCTATTGCAGAAGTAGGGACAATGTTAGTACTCCGCGACGAAATATTCCTCGATGCGCTATGTCAACGCGTTTTCGAGCTATCGATTGTTTTGTTTTAAAAAAATTAGCATTATTGCTAGATCTTAAAAGATCGGACACATTTCCGAGGCCAATACTGCTATATAACGGAGTAAACATCGGGTTCAAAATGCACTTTTACATTTTGCATAGAAAAAACATTGTTTCCAATCGAACATTTGATCAAACCTACATTTATACCCGTCCTGTGCGTCACGACTGACAATTTAATCGCACAGACATTTCTATCATGTCTCGGGGAAGCCATGCTTTCCAATCACCGTGGGCTTCCCCGATGACGTCATCGCTAAACAATCAGTCGTTGTTACACTACATATGATTGGCGATAACCGCGGAAGGCAAGTCACCAGCGCGCATATACCGGAAACCAGATAAGAACACCAATCAAAAGGATCATTGCAATGAGATGACGTCACACGGAATTGGAAAACATGGCTCCCCGAGAAATGATAGAAATGTCTGTGTGATTAAATTGTCTGTCTTGACGCACTGGAGACCTGGTTTGGCCCTCACATACGTCTTTGGCATTTTGTATGTTACAGTTGAATCTGGTTATACCCCTTATGTGAGTATTACGATTATTCGTAATCCTATTTTATGAGCTTGGACTTTGCTATTTTTCTCTATGTTTGACAGTACAGGTATATGTTGTTACCATTCATATGAATCATCTGGTATAGTATACAATGTACCCTGTAGGTAGACCCCAATAGTAATGTCTTTGCAATTGTTTTTCTAATTTTTAAAACATTGAAGAGGCATATTATACATGAGTGCACTTGCATGGAATGATGAAATGTTACATGAATAGGATGTATACTTCTTGCATATATTTCTGATTGTATATTTATATTGACATGTTGTTGATGAAGACATTGTTTATGTGCATATCCCACCAACCCAGCTCTTTAACAGGATATCTCCCCGGTTTACTTATTAAGTTATCTTTTTAAATAAAATTTATGACTTCTACTTACATGTAGCTGTCGACAACCCTGGGGGCCGTTTCACTAAACTTCTTAAGACTAAAATGTTCGTAAGTTCAAAATTAGTATAGTCTGTAAATTTCACACTAACAATGTTTTCTTGTAAACAATTATTGGATTTACATTTATTGAGCATAGGCTGCATATGCAGCCTATGCTCAATAAATGTAAATCCATAAATTGAAATTTACAGACGATCTTAAATTTGCATTTACGAACATTTTAGTCGTACGAAGTTTAGTGAACGGGCCCCGATGTTGTATCGTTAAAATACACCGTACATCGCGGCTTGCCCTGTCTGCAGTTGCTGCCACAACAACAATGGGTCGTGATAATTACTATAATGTACGGCTTGTGAAATCATCCCCAATGTCTAGTTAAATGTACATGCCCACTCAGTAGGCACAAACTGTTCATTATACGACTTCTACTTACATGCAGCTATCGACCAACCCTGGGGGCCGTTTCACTAAACTTCTTAAGACTAAAAATGTCGTAAGTGCATTATTATAGTCTGTTAATTTCACATTAACAATGTTTTCTTGTAAACAATGATTGGATTTACATTTATTGATATGCTCAATAAATGCAAATCCATCAATTGAAATTTCCAGACGATCCTAAATTTGCACTTACGAACATTTTAGTTGTACAAAGTTTAGTGAAACGGCCCCCTGGTGTGCAACGTGAACACACAATCTGACCGTGCTCCACCATACTTACACCATTCAAACCAAAGAATCTCATGCCTGACATATTGGCTATATTTCCTAGAAATTCTGTAGACTAGTAACTATGGGCAATTGACAGGCAAACACAGCTTTTATGACATGTTATACCAGTTTAGTCTGATCGGGGTCTGTGATTATAACAAACGGAGCATATCCTAAAGTAAAAATGGTTACCGTAATAACCCTAAATATGTGGACACCATTTGTTTTGGGAAACCCCTATTAAATACGGGTTTCCCAAATTAATTATCCCCTCGTATAGGCAAGAGGGGATATAGCGTTAGTTCATGTACAACATAAGTACGTACGTTAGTAACACCTTTCATTTTTCAAAAACTCATGAACCGCTTCACCAATTTTGATAATCAATATTTGACCAAATTTCACGAAATAAAAAGAAAGCTCATTCTTAATTTTTTTATAAAATTTAATATTACATGTATTGAAAAAAATATTGTTTTTGCACTGTTTATATGGCCGTAAAATTTGGGCAGGTTTCGTGAAACAGAGTAAGCGTAAACATTTGGATATTCCTTGGTGTGAGCAACCATATATTATTTTGTTTCCCCACAATATGTGTTGGTGGGCAGGGAGTCCGCTGGCGATCGCCACTTTCGCAATTGGCGATAAAAATAAACAATTGGCGATAAAAAATTACAATTTGCGTTAAAAAATTACAATTTTCAACAAAAAAAATCAATTTTTTTTGTTATATTTTTATTCGAAAATTGTAATTCTTTTCGCCAATTGTTTTATTTTTAGCTCGACTATTCAAAGAATAATTAGAGCTTATGTTGTCACTCCGGCGTCGGCGTCACCGTCACACCTTGGTTAAGGTTTTTAGTCAACCTTGTATATGGAATACTACTGGCCCTACACCCACCATACTTGGACAACTTCATCTCCTAGTGATGTACATCAATAACCCCTGATCTATATTTCGCCTTCACCTACATTTCCTCTTGAATTACTTAGTTAATTCCCCTTGGTTAAGGTTTTTAGTCAACCTTGGTTAAGGTTTTTAGTCAAGCTTGTACATGGAATACTATTGTGCATACAGACACCATACTTGGACAACCCTTTCTCATAGGGATGTAGTTCAATAACCCCCGATCTATAATTGACCTTGACCTACATTTCCTCTTGAATTACTTAGTTAATTCCCCTTGGTTAAGGTTTTTAGTCAAGCTTGTATATGGAATACTACTGGCCCTACACCCACCATACTTGGACAACTTCATCTCCTAGTGATGTACATCAATAGTACATCAATAACCCCTGACCTATATTTGACCTTGACCTACATTTCCTCTTTAATTACTTGGTTAAGGTTTTTAGTCGAGCTTGTATATGGAATACTACTGGCCCTACACCCACCATACTTGGACAACTTCATCTCCTAGTGATGTACATCAACAACCCCTGATCTATATTTGACCTTCACCTACATTTCCTCTTGAATTACCTAGTTAATTCCCCTTGGTTAAGGTTTTTAGTCAAGCTTGTAGATGGAATACTCCTGGCCCTACACCAACCATACTTGGAACCTACTTGGACAACTTCATCTAGTGATGTACATCAACAACCCCTGACCTATATTTGACCTTGACCTACATTTAACCTTGAATTACTTAGTTAATTCCCCTTGGTTAAGGTTTTTGTCGAGCCCGCTTGCGGAAAGCGAGACATATTGATCACAATGACGTCCGGGTGTCCGTCCGTGCGTCCGTGCGTCTGTGCGTCCTTTTATGTGGCTAATATTTAACATGTGATAAGCCACATAAGTATAGTACTGTAAGAACGTCCGTGCGTTCGTGCGTCCGTGCGTCCGTGCGTCCGTGCATCCGAAATCTGCGTTAAAGTTTTTAAATACCTTATATCTCTGCAGTCCTAAGTCACATTGACTTGAAACTTCATATGCTTATTAGTTATGATCCATATATTCATGCTGTATCCCACTCATGTTGCCCCTGTGCCCAAGGTCAAATGACTTAGAAGTTTGCGTTCCGAAATCTGTGTTAAAGTTTTTAAATACCTTATATCTCTGCAGTCCTAAGTTACACTTCATATGCGTATTAGTCTTCATCCATATATTCATTCTGTGTCCCACTCATGCGGCCCCTGTGCCCCTATGTCAAGGTCAAATGACTTAGAAGTTTGCGTTAAAGTTTCTGTCAAAATTTGCGTTTAAGTTTTCACATACCTACTATCTCGGTAACCGTCAGTCAGATTTGCTTGAAACTGTGTATGATTATTGGGCATCAAACTTCAAATAAATACACTCTGAGACCATTGAATGCCTCGGCGGGCTCGACATGCGGGCCGCGGCCATCTCGTGAGTTAACCTTGGTTAAGGTTTTTACTCAAGCTTGTACATGGAATACTATTATGCATAGTTGGACAACCTTTTCTCATAGTGATGTACATCAATAACCCCTGACCTATATTTGACTTGACCTACATTTAACCTTGAATTACTTAGTTAATTCCCCTTGGTTAAGGTTTTTAGTCAACCTTGGTTAAGGTTTTTAGTCAAGCTTGTAGATGGAATACTATTGTGGATACAGACACCATACTTGGATAACTTTTGCTCATAGGGATGTACATCAATAACCCCTGACCTATATTTTACCTTCACCTACATTTAACCTTGAATTACTTAGTTAATGTTTATAGTCAAGCTTGTATATGGAATTCTCCTGGGCCTACATCAACCATACTTGGACAACTTCATCTCCTAGTGATGTACATCAATAATCCCTGACCTATATTTGACCTTGACCTACTTTTATCCTTGGATTAATTAGTTATTTCTCCTTGTTTAAGGTTTTTAGTCAAGCTTGTATATGGAATACTTGTGGGCCTACAGCAACCATACTTGGAAAACTTCATCTCCTAGTGATGTACATCAATAACCCCTGACCTATATCTGACATTGACCTACATTTAACCTTGAATTACTTACTTAATTTCCCTTGGTTAAGGTTTTTAGTCAACCTTGGTTAAGGTTTTTATGCAGGCCGCAGCCACCTTGTTTGTCAAGCTATGTGTACATCAACAACCCTCATAGTCGAGCTATGCTGTTCTCCTACAGCTCTTGTTTTTGAAGTGGCGATTTTTTTATTTTCCCCAGCGGAATCCCTGGGTGGGCCGTTAAGCACCATTCCATTCCATTCCCCAGAATATATTACTACGGTACTAAACCAGTTTGGTCGGCTGTCACTGAGTTCAGCTCAGCCTCAGCCAATCAAACTTGTTTTCACGATCAAGAATCGACATGTGGTATGTTCTCAGTTACTGTCACAGGCCCAGTGCTTAATCCTTATATGGCTAAATTAAATTCTCGTCATCTGCTGTTATTTTTCCTTTTTCACATAAAAAAACATGATTTGGTAGCACTTTAGAATCATTTCCATTGGAAATGATTCTAAAATGCTGCCAATCCATGTTTATTGAGAAAAAAGAATAAATATGAAACAACAGCAGACGGCAATTTCTGGTTCCCGCTTTCTAATGGTTAGAATCTACAACCAAGGCCCTGTAGCTGTTGGACCCTAGCTGTTATGTGTACATGTCTCATTCACTATAGGAATGAATGGCCTTTTTGTGGAATTTATCGGGGTATAAACTTGGAAAAGTTGCGGGAATACTGGATGAAGGCCGGAAGGCCTCGTCCAGTATTCCCGCGACTTTTCCAAGTTTATATCCCCCGATAAATTCAACAAAAAGGCCATTCATTCCTTATAATTCCAGCATTTGAAATAACTTCATCAAGAAAATGTGTATATTTTCCGTTTTCTTAAGAATTATTTTAACTGCGCCTCACGGTTACGGAAAGTAGTTTGGCGTGGGAGTTTACTGAGATATAAATTTTGGACAGAAACTTGCTACGGGCCAATAAAATGTTAGGGAATTGTGTAAATATTTTTGTGCTGGAAATATTGGTCATACAATTAACGTCAACAATTGTCTCAGAGAATCACTTAAAATGGCTGTAGTATTATATTCATGTCAACAATGTTATACAATTCTGCAAAAACCAGGAACCCACTTTTCTGACGTTTCGGCACAATACTTTGCGTAGTCGCAAATCTGCATCGACTCTCTGTCTCTGTAATGAAACTTCTGCAAAAACCAGGAACCTACTTTTCCGACGTTTCGGCACAAGGCCTTTATCAAGGAATTAGTTTCTACTAAACGCTAAGTGGCATCCATTTTAGATAAGCATTGTGAAATCTAAAATGGATCCCACTTAGCGTTCAGTAGAAACTAATTCCTTGATAAAAGACCTTGTGCCGAAACGTCGGAAAAGTGAGTTCTTGGTTTTTGCAGAATTGTTGAACATATTGTATTATTGCGGAAAGATTGCTAACAATGTTATAGACATGTAGTGATATGTGCCAGAGCTTGGTTTGGTTTATTGTGCTAATCTATATAGATGTAGATCAGGGGGGCGTTTCACTAAACTTTGTACGACTAAAATGTTTGTAAGTGCAAAATAATCATAGTCTGTAAATTTCACATTACCAATGTTTTCTTGTAAACAATTATTGGATTTACATTTATTGAGCCTATGTTCAATAAATGTAAATTTCCAGACTATCCTAAATGCAGCAGGTTAAATGCGGGATCGAACCCGCTAGCCCGGCCTTAAATGACCGTAGATGTTGATAGGCAGTTAAACACCAATAAACAAACGAACAATAAATGTAAATCCATCAATTGAAATTTCCAGACTATCCTAAATGCAGCAGGTTAAATGCGGGATCAAACCCGCTAGTTAAACACCAATAAACAAAACAAACCTAAATTTGCACTTACGAACATTTTAATGATACAAAGTTTAGAGAAACGGCCCCCTGACCAGCAAGTACCGAGTGTATGGAGAATATGTTTGCATATCTGTGACTATGACTGGATAAATGGAACTTATGGAAGTTATGTTCTGTCTTACTTCTGTAGCCTATTTCACCAACATGGCAAAGTATACTTATGTAGCAAAGTATACTTTGAGGGAGAAATTTTCAATTTACGGATAAATTTATTAATTTTTATTATACTGAATTTATTACATTATCACAGCCAAAATGGCTGTAATAATGTAATAAATTCAGTATAATAATTCTGCACACTTTTAATCATCAAATATATGCAGTTGTATATGAAATAATGCATTTCAGGAAAAATAAATGATTACTCCCTCAAAGTATACTTAATTTTGCTAGACAAGTATACTTTGCAATGTTGGTGAAATCGGCTACAGATCAATTAATCAATTGGTGGGGGTATAAACATTAAAATTCACCCATTTTAAACCCTCGTGTATACAAACACCATATTGGTGAATTAAGTTTTCCAAATACAATTTTTGTCTCACCCAGTGTAATTCAGGTGACCTTGACCTTCGTGGGTGAGACACTCGCCGATCATCGCCTTTGTCTGCTTCCTGGCTCGCTGTCCTTCTTAGTGAAGTCACATCGTAGCAGTTAGTCATACATGGATTTATTGGACTAGTTTTGTCAAGCCCGCTTGCGGAAAGCGCGACATGGATCACAATGACGTCCGGGTGTCCGTGCATCCGTCCGTCAGTCCATCCATCTGTCCAAAATCTTCCCCGTGCAGGCACCGGGGCGGGATCAACTGATCCTGAGAATAGTGCTGCAGTAACCATTGCTTGTCGTAAAAGGCGACTAAACTGGCTTAACAATTGGGTTCATACTTTCCGGAACCCACTATACCGGATTTGGCCCTCATGTACATTTTTGGCTTTCTTGTATGTGAGAGTTGAGTCAGGCTATGCCCCATATATAAAAGTAAGATTAGCGCTAATCCTATTACTTTTAGGGGATGGGATAAATGATGCTGGTGTGGCGAGGGCCTGGCACCAGATCAGGTTGTTCTAATTTCAGGACTGAATATATATTTTGATTGTAAATATTGAGTTCTGAAGTTGGGATTTACCCCCCTTGGACAGGTGGATACGGGACACGACCCCGTTGACCCGTCTGCGTGTAGACTCCCTGAGGCTTGTACCTCTATGTCAGAAAAGCGGACGTTAAACCCTATTCACTCACTCACTCACTGTCCAAAATCTGCGTTAAAGTTTTTAAATACCTTATATCTCTGCAGTCCTAAGTCACATTGACTTGAAACTTCAAATGCTTATTAGTCATCATCCATATATTCATTCTGTGTCCCACTGATGCGGCCCCTGTGCCCCAAGATCAAGGTCAAATGACTTAGAAGTTTGGGTTAAAGTAAGTCAGAATTGCTTGAAACTTTGTATGCTTATTGGTGATCATCCATATATTCATCCTGTGTCCCACTCATGTGGCCCCTGTGCCCAAGGTCAAATGAGTTGAAAGTTTGTGTTATTATAAAATATGCGTTAAAGTTTTTACATACTTTATATCTCCACAATCCTTACTTTAATTAACTTCAAACTTCCAATACTTCCTTTTCATCATCCATATTTTCATTCTATAGCCTGCCAATGCCCAAGATCAAGGTCAAATGACTATAAAATTTCAGTTAAATCTTTTACATACCTTATATCCCCACAACCCTTAATTCAAACTTCAAATAAATACACTCCGAGACCATCAAATGCCTCGGCGGGCTCGACATGCGGGCCGTGGCCATCTGGTTATAAATACATGTACTCTTTATAAATGTAATTGCTACTTTAACCAAAACTGTCTTCATAATAGTGGCTTAGTTATAGAGGCTGCATCTCAACATGCATGGGAAATGTTGAAACAAAAATGTGACTGGAAAAATGGGTCTTACGGCATTTGTGGCCCGTCTAGTAGTCATGAAGCATGACACGGGTCTTTATGTAAAATATAAACCACTATGCTCACCAACTGAATGGTGAATAGTACAGACCCTGGTCAGACTGAGGGGCTATTTTAGGGGAAGGGGCCAAGTGACTTTGGTGTGGTATGGACCTGGCACCAGGTCAGGTTATTCTAATTTCAGGGCTGAATATATTTGTTCTCGATGTAAATATTCCGTTCTGATTTTGGGATTTTCCCCCCAATACAGCAGGTTAAAATGGGATCGAACCCGTTTGCCCGGCCTTACATGACCTTAGCTGTTGATAGGCCGTTAAACACTAATAAACAAACAAACAAACAAACAGACCGAGGGGAGGTAAGTGTTGAGCTCTGTCTCGACTGGTTCAGAGACCATAAGCCCCATTTCTTCAGTCACAAGTGATGAAAACTGTTTCAACCCTTTCAATTCTTCAGTTACAAGTGGTGAAAACAAGTGGTGTTAACCCTTTGAATACCACAGGCCTGTAGTGTTATTGGCAAAACATGTAGATCCTGATGACGAGCCGTCTCATCAGGATTTGCACTTTTTGCAAGTAATTTTCGTATTTTGGAGAACAAATACACCGCCATTTCATAAATGGACTAGTCTGGAAATAATTTTGTGATGTTTGGATTGGTTGCAAATTAACATATCAAAATACATTCCAGTTACTTGGGGTGAAAGGGTTAAATAAAGGCCGGAGAAAATGAATTGGCAGTGTCTCATACCCACACGCCCCTGAAATGCATATTAAGATTATGTTTTATTTGTATATTGTATAAATGTATTTTCAATGGAAATCTATTTCGTACAAAAATGTACTAATTTTTATCAATGTCCGACATTGCCAAAATGTTTTTACTAATTTTAACTACCGGTAATTCCATTAAATAAAGTCCTTCCTACATGCTCTATTTTAATATAATTTGGAGGGAAGTGTACTTCTCTTCCAAGTTTTGGAGTAAAATGGGGCAGGTGGGAGCCATTTATTTGATTGAAATTGGTGTAAAACTAGTAAAAAAACATTCCATTCCATGTTTTTTAAACATATATACAAATAATTAAGTTGGCAATTTATTACAGGGGCGGGTGGGCATGAGAAAATTAAAATTAATTTTACAATAGCAGACGATGATTTTTATTCTCGTATTCTAAGGATAACTCTCTGACCTACTGAGGCAGTACTATATTGGTTAACATTTATATCATTGGAAAGACAAATACATGTTTGCAAATATTGTCGAAAATTGTCATGGTATTGAAAAATCTTAAACGTATCACCACTTTACAACATTAACCCTTACACCACCATCTTATTTTGTTGTCGTCTGCCGTTTATTTTCTATTTTTCCTTTTTATCATCAAAAACATGCTTTGACAGCACTTTAGAATAATTTACAACATGCTTTGACAGCAGCACTTTAGAATCATTTCCAGTGGAAATGATTCTGAAGTGCTGTCAAATCATGTTTTTATTGAGAAATAAGGCATGATATAAAAGCAACAGCAGACGACAATTGTTGTGTGTAGCGGTCTAAGGGTTAATCATATTACACATATGGTGGAGGTGCTCACTGTTTGTACTTAAAACCTTAAATAAAGATTATTTTTGCCATTGAACGTGTTGGTGAATAAATTTTGTGGTACCTAGATACAGCGAGAATGACACCATTTGCTCCTTCCCAGGACATCCATCGCTTGAGTCACACATACAAGTACAACCAAGGACTTTATGCATCATAGTAAACATAATAGGGGTGTAACAGAATCAACTTCAATAAGACGTTAACCCCTAAAAGGTGGGAACTGAAATTGTTGTCTGCTGTTGTTCCATATTCTGTATTCTTTCTCAATAAAACATGAATTGACAGCACATTAGAATCATTTCTTTTTGAGATGATTCTAAAGTACATGTACTGTCAAAGCATGTTTTAAGCATACAGTGCCAGTGGCAAATAAAACATAACCAGCAGAAAACAAAAATTAATTCAACATTTCAATGGTTAAAGTATATATTTTATGCCCCCTCTGCAGCAACACATATTTTTGGTGAGAAATGAGAAAAAAAAAATGTATTTATTAAATGGTGTTTAACGGCTTGTCAACGTCTAAGGTCATTTTAGGCTGGGCTAATTGGGTCAAATCCCATATTTCACCTGCTGTTTGGGGAGGGAGGAATCCCAAAATCAGAACTGAATATTTCTAGAAATCTATATGCAGCCCTGAAATTAGATCTTCACCTGGTTCCAGGTCCTCACCACATCAGTCACGAGGCCCCACTTTCAAGAAATCAAAAAATAAAATGTATCTGAGGGCCAAATCAGGGATATAGGATTCCGGCAAGGATGAATCCCACAGTAAAATTTACCTTTCACATGCTCCCAACCAGTCACTCAGTGAAAGTAAATGTTACCACTCATTTGAACTGTCTCAACTGCGTGGTCGCAACACATACTTGTGGTGTCAAATGAGAAAAATAACATGTTTTTATTCACGAGAAACAAAAGTGCGTCGGGAAGAAATGGGTTTACCCGTACAACGCTATCTTAATTTTTTGTCATCTGATGTTTATTTTCTATTTTTATCATCAAAAACAGCATGCTTTGACAGCACTTTAGAATAATTTCCATTGGAAATGATTTTGAAGTGCTGTCAAAACATGTTTTTATTGAGAAATAAGGCAAGATATAAAAGCAACAGCAGACGACAATTGTTGTGTGTAGCGGTCTAAGGGTTAATGAGGTTGCCCAGATGTCCATTCATGTACTGGGGGCCGTTTCACCAAACTTCGTACGACTAAAATGTAAGTGCAAAATTATGATATTCTGTAAATTTCACATTAACAATGTTTTCTTGTAAACAATTGATGGATTTACATTTATTGAGCATAGGCTGCATATGCAGCCTATGCTCAATACATGTAAATCCATCAATTGAAATTTCCAGACGATCCTAAATTTGCACTTGCGAACATTTTAGTCATACAAAGTTTAGTGAAACAGGCCCCGGGTAGTTACAGTAACTTACAAACGTTGCTGGTAACCCAGGAGTAGATACAGTGAGTAGATACAGTACTGGAACACAGTTTTACTTAATTTGTGTTTATTTCATTTAATATTGCATCTCCGTACAAAAATAACAAATATATTCACCTTGTATTCCATCAGTCGCCACAATGGTCACATTTATATATTTATATATAAAGCATGTTGAGGGAAAGTGATTGCATACTTCTCTGGATATTCATGAAGCTTCGTACACGACACAGTGTCTAATTTAATTTTCAAAGGGCAGATGTGCTATGAACCCAAAAACAGGTTGGCATGTGTAATCTGATCGGGTTCTACACTGTTTGCCATTCAGTCAATTAATTTTTGTTCAGACATACCCGAGGGCCAAACCAGGTTGGGAGTCCAGTAAGGATGAATCCTGATCGTTAAATTATCAAACACGCATGCTCCCAACCAACCACCACAGAAACACCTGTTTTAATCAAAAACGACACTGGTCACTGTAATTGTAATAAGGTAGCTATTAATATTAACCCTTACAATGCTAAATTAAATTTTGTTGTCTGCTGTTTATTCTCAATTTTTCTCATAAACAACATGGTTTGACAGCATTTTAGAATTGGTTCCATTTGTTTGACAGCACTTTAGAATCAGTTCAAATGGAATTGATTCTCAAGTGCTGTCAAACAATGTTTTTATTGAGAAGACAAAATATAAAACAACGGCAGACAACAATTTTGTTTGAGTTATTCACATCCTGTACCATGAACTCCAGTAGCCGATTTCATCAACATTGCAAAGTATACTTTCTAGCAAAGTATACTTTGAGGGAGTAATCATTTATTTTCCCCGAAATGCATTATTTCACATAGAACTAACGACAGCATATATGTGATGATTAAATGTATGCAGATTTATTATACTGAATTTATTACATTATCACAGCCAAATTGGCTGTGATAATGTAATAAATTCAGTATAATAAAAATTAATAAATTGATCATAAAATTGAAAATTTCTCCCTCAAAGTATACTTTGCTACTAAAGTATACTTTGCAATGTTGATGAAATAGGCTACAGGTACCTGCAGGAGTTTGGTTCCCATTTCCCAGGTTGGCAGTGATATGATGATAAAGTGACCCCCATGGCGCCTGATGGAGCAGACTTCTATGAAACTAATACATGATGCTGCATCAAACAACTAACCGCATAAACATGACAATAATACAGTTCATTTTCAATGCTCATGTAAACATTTTGTGTCAACGAAAATATCATAATTTTATGTGGCTGTGACTGGAGAAATGGGGCTGATGAGATTTTGTGACCAGTGTACCTTCTGATCAAATAGCACAATCCTGAGGCCTGTTAAAAGCATGATGGTGTGTCTTATGACAGAATGGCGATCAGTGTAGATCCTGATCTGTATCTCACATGTCTCATATATTTAATATGTTTGCTTTGTGAACTGTAAATGATCTATATTTACACACCGTTTTATTTCATGAAATTCCAAATAGTGTGCGACATTCTGCAACATACTAATATACTGTAGTGAATGGGAGGTAATGCCTTTCCACTATAGTCTGTTTCACGAAAGCTGCCCAAATTTTATGGCTATATAAACAATGCAAAAACAATATTTTTTTCGATAATATTAAATTAAAGCAAAATTTAAGAATGAGCCTTCTTTTTATTTCGTGAAATTTGGTAAAATATTGATTTTATTACGAAAAATTGATTTCTGTATGGGAATTTAACATGGGGGAAAAAGGTAGAGGGATTGTGGGAGGAGTAAAAAAAACGAACAATTTTGGAAATTGACTCCGAAACCTAGCTAGATAGCTTGGAAATGATCTAACTAAGAAAACAAGTTAAATTTTAAAAATCGGTCCAGTATTTCTGAAATTCTAAAAAATTTCCCCATGTTAAATCCCCATAGACACTCCGTGAAGATATCTATGGGGATTTGACATGGGGAAATTTTGTTTTCGCAATAAAATCAATATTTGACCAAATTTCACGAAATAAAAAGAAGGCTCATTCTTAAATTTTCCTTTAATTTAATATTATCGAAAAAAATATGGTTTTTGAATTGTTTATATGGCCGTAAAATTTGGGCAGCTTTCATGAAACAGACTATAGTTCTGTACCAGCAAGCACAATATGTAAACAAAGTGAAAGTAAATGGGTTTAACGTCCCAGCAACAGCTAAAGTCATTTAGGGACGGGTCCCCTCGGTTTCAAGTGTCATCTGAAAGACCAGTGGAACTGAAATACTATCAAAGTGAAACATAACACCATTAGTTGAGAAACAATAATGCTATACCACCTATAGATCTAGATTTTCATTCCAGACACTAGTGGAATTAATCTATTAAAATAATTAGTAATCATTGATTGCAGAAATTAGAGTGCACAATGTACATGTATAAAAACATTTTCCTACCAAACCACATTTTTTTGCAGGCGACTCATAGCTACCCATGGGTTCAGAAATACAAACCTAAATTGAAATTATATTATTTTTGTTTACAAATCTGATGTATCACATTCGGCACATATCTGAGACCCAGTGCCTTTATTGATTGAATAGAGGTTAAGGCCATTCAACAACAGGTCATATGAGACGAGCCATAGAACACGGATGCCCCACTATCGCTTTGATAACGAGGAGGCAAAATTACAAGTCCAAAAGGGGAGATAATCCATGACCCAGGGGTCCAATAAAAAATTGAAATAAACTTTGCACGTCTACTCATCATAAGGAAGCTACATACCAAGTTCCACGTCTGTAGCTATTATGGTTAAAATGTTTTACGAGTTACAAGACAAAAAAGTGCCAAATTCTAAGTCGAAAAGGGTAGATAATCCATGACCCGGGGGTCGAATAAAAAATCGCAATACATTTTGCGCATCTACTCATCATACGGCAGCTATATACCAAGTTTCAGGTTTGTAGCTAGTATTTTTTAAAAGTTTTACGAGTTACAAGGCAAAATTGTGAAATTCTAAGTCGAAAAGGGGAAGATAATCCATGACCCGGGGGTCAAATAAAAAATCACAATAAATTTTGCGCATCTACTCATCATACGGAAGCTATATAGCAAGTTGCAGGTGTGTAGCTAGTACGGTTTAAAAGTTTTACGAGTTGCAAGGCAAAATTGGGAAATTCTAAGTCGAAAAGGGGAAGATAATCCATGACACTGGGGTCAAATAAAAAACTTTGCGCATAAGGAAGATACATACCAAGTTTCAGGGGCCTGTTTTGGCCCCTGGTCTGTAATTATTACATTGTAAAAGTTACAAGGCAAAATTGCCAAATTCTAAGTCGAAAAGGGGGAGATTATCCATGACCCGGTGGTCGAATCAAAAATCTAAATAACTTTGCGCATCTACTCATCATAAGGAAGCTACATACCAAGTTTCAGGTGTGTACCCATTACGGTTTAAAAGTTTTTCGACTTACGAGCCAAAATTGGAAAATATCATAAGGAAGCTACATACCAAGCTTTAGGTCTGTAGCTAGTACGGTTTAAGTTTTACGACGTACAAGGTTGGTGACGGAAGGACTGACAAGGGTAACACCATATGCCCCTCCACTATCGTGGTGGGGCATAAAAATACTTACAGAAACAGAAACATACAGATATTTTCTGTAAATGTTATCGCAAGTGGACAAAATGTTCAAAGCAAATACAGAATTTGTATTCCGCATTTTTTCTGAACATTTTGTTAACTTTCAGTCATTTACGGAAAACATTGTAAATACTTTTCACGAGATATCACACATCTTCTTCGGTACATGGCTGGTCTCATACAGACAGGAATGCACCTGCATGTTGAGGAAGATGGCAATTTTAACCCTTCCAACACTACAGCCCTCTATCAAGCATGAGAATGGCTGACGCTGAAAACATCTGAAAATCCACTGAAACCTCCTCACCCCACTTGTAAAAGTATCAAATTTGAGCATACCAGACTGATTCTGAAACATTTTGAAAACGCAACTTATGACGAAATCATCTTAAATCAGCTGATCAGCTGAAGATTCTCATGCCTGCTCTATAGCTGTGTTTGTAAACAGTGTAGATTCTGATGAGCCGGTTCGTGACGAGTCGTCTCATCAGGATCTGCACTTTTTGCAAGTAATATTTTTAGAGAAAAAACACCTATTTTTCATAAATGGACTAGTCTGAATATTGATTTTGTGATGATTTGGTTGGTCGGTAAATTAACATGCCAAAATCCATTACAGTTATATAGGGGTGAAAGGGTTAATCAGCAGTGAAATGACATCACCATTCAAGCACTGAACCAACTGTCCAAATCATGGTGATTGGAAGTAGGGACGTGGAAGCACTAGAATTGTGGTCAATGGAGCACGAGATATGTAACATGTAATCACTAGAAATCTTATCGCTAAAACATAATATGATATGTCTATATAACAAGGTGTGTACTAGGTGTATTGCCAATAAAATTAAAATATCATCAGCTACATTGAAAACTAATGTATCCTACAAATGTCTTCGAATTTAGATGAGCAATTACCAGAAATAAATATTTTTTATTTTCAGCATATTTTTTACCAAGAAATAAAATCCAATAGTGTTTGTTTGTTTATTTGTTGGGGTTTAACGGCCTATCAACAGCTACGGTCATTTAAGGCCGGGTCAATGGGTTTAGTAATAAATCCCATATATTACCTGTACAAGTGCATGTACATGTTCAAGTACATGTACAAATGGGGGGAAAATCCCAAAATCAGAACTGAATATTTACAATAAAAAAAATAAAAATATATTCAGCCCCGAAATCAGAATAATCCTGATCTGATGCCGGGTCCTCGCCACACAAGAATCACTTGGCCAAAAGCAGTAGGATCAGTAATAATCTTACTACTTTTATAATGGGCAATAACCCAATTCAACTCCCAGGTAACAAAAGAGCCAAAGATGAAACCGTACCGGAGGGCCAAACCAGGCAAATTGTGATTCCTATAAGGAGGAACCCCACCGTTAATTTACGCAGTCACGTTCACCCGACCAATCACCCACAAAATCCAATAGTGAACCTTGGTGTAAGTGAATTAGAACTAGCAGTAACTGAATTAGAACTAGCTTAATGCTTAGAATGCGGGAAACAAAAATTGTCGTCTGCTGTTGTTTCATATTTTGTCTTTTGTCTCAATAAAACATGGTCTGCCAGCACTTCAGAATCATTTCCATTGGAAATGATGTGTGCGTAAGTGCTGTTAAATCAAATCATGTTTTTGATGAGAAAAAATGTAAATAGAAAATAAACAGCAGACGACAAAATGTAATTCAGCATTGTAAGGGTTAAAGTCAGTTATAAATGGCATGAATGATTTGAGCGCCAGCAGATCTGCCATTCCTCAACTGCCAATATCAATAGCACAACTAAGATATATCTGTCTTATGTAACCAGATACTAGAAATAGAGCATCTCAACCATTAGACCGCTACACACAACAATTGTCGTCTGCTTTTGCTTTCATAGCTTGCCTTATTTCTCTATAAAAACATGGTTTGACAGAACTTCAGCATGATTCTGAAGTGCTCTCAAAGCAGGTTGTAAATTATTCAAAAGTGCTGTCAAAGCATGTTTTTGATGATAAAAATGGAAAATAGAAAATAAACAGCAGACGACAAAAAAATTAAGATAGCTGTGTAAGGGTTAAACAAGTAATGATTAAATATGATACATGTATTTATCAACAAGGGACAGCAATATTGCATAGCACATACACATTACTAATGAGGTTGTCGCCCCTGATATGTACGAATCCACTCAGATACTGCTGCAATGTGACCTCTACAAAATATACTATTTTCGTGTCGGAGAGTCACACTTCCTCAGATAAACGCCTCCAACTAGACACACAAAGGCCCCATTTGGATGGGTATTACTGTACAATGATACAAAGAAATATCAGTAAATTGAGTGAATGTTGTCCATCTCATGAGCGACAAATGGCACAGATTTATATTGAAAGCCGAGAGCTGGAAACAGCAAATCTCTCACCTTTCTTTATTCTTTTCCCGCTTGCATACATGTACTAAATAGATTCATTGTTGTCAATAGCGTCTCGTAAGCCCTCAAGGGCTTGCAATATTTATTTATATTGGCGACACTTTAACCCTTAGAGTGCGGGAACCGAAAATAGTCGTCTGCTGCTGTGTCATATTTTGTCTCTTCTCTCAGTAAAAACATGGTTTGTCAGCATTTTAGAATAATTTCCAATGGAAATGATTCTAAAGTGCTGTCAAACCACGTTTTTGATGAAAAAAATGGAAAATAAAAATAAACAGCAGACGACAAATTTTAATTCAGCATTGTAAGGGTTGATAAATAAACCATTCATTCATTCATATTAAAAGTTACTGATTTCATAGGAAACGAGCCTCGTATTATATGAAATCAGTCAATGAGTTTAATACATATCATATAAAATCAACACAAATGTTAGCATCTATTACATAAGCACTATGCCACACATTGAAGCTGTACTGGGGTCCGTTTCACTAAACTTCTTACGACTAAAATGTTCGTAAGTGCAAACTTAGGATCGTCTGGAAATTTTAATTGATGGACTTACATTTATTGAGCATAGGCTGCATATGCAGCCTATGCTCAATAAATGTAAATCCAACAATTGTTTACAAGAAAACATTGTTAATGTGAAATGTACAGACTATCATAATTTTGCATTTACGAACATTTTAGTCGTACGAAGTTTAGTGAAACGGCCCCCTGGTCTCCTCATTCACATACGATATTTGTACACATATGTATTATGATTTTGAATCCACTGTATTAGTACACTGTGAAACCCCATGTTATGCAATACACACCACTATTTGTGTTTCTAATATCAGGTTACATAGGGTGGATGTAAGATTTGCAGCTTTAAAAGTCTCACTAACGATCAACAATATACAATTATTGGCTTTCGAGTCGGTGTACACGAGATTTATGAACCGGAGAAAAGTCATATTCACCGAGGCCGAAGTGAATATGACTTTTCCAAGGTCCGTAAATCTTGTGCACACGGACTCAGAAGACAATAATTATTGTATTACATGACCTATATTACAGAACGTATATGATACAACAACGCATGATATGTCTCCTCCTTTGGTTGTGTGATCAGTGACACGCGCATGCTGCTATACCTGAATATCAGTCTCGGACTCGTCACATTCCGCGAGAAGAGTCCGAGAGTGTTATTCGAAATGTGATATTCACCTCCAGGTGAATATCACATTTCGAATATCATTCTCGGGTCCGAGACTGATATCCAGGTGAATATCATATATGTTCACAATCATGTGACCCGAAATTGGACAATCTCATTAGTTGAAATTGTCAGTCATGTAATAATATAAATAAATGGGCTTCCAGCAGGCAGGAAGCCACATGCCATTTATGAATATACAATTATTATCTTTTGAGGAGGTGTACATGAGAGATTTACGGACCTGATAAAAGTGATGTTACCACGAATATTCAGAAAATCAGGAAGTCACTAACAGTGTAAACACAATAACAATTACATGTGTCAGATTTAAATGAATTTAAATGAATAAATGGTCCGAGAGTGCTTATTCATGTTTGTTTATTTGTTTGTGTATTGGTGTTTAACAGCCTATCAACAGCTAAGGTCATGTAAGGCCGGGCAAACGGGTTCAATCCCGTTTTAACCTGCTGCATTGGGGGGAAAATCCCAAAATCAGAACGGAATATTTACATCGAGAAACATATATTCAGCCCTGAAATTAGAATAACCTGACCTGGTGTCAGGTCCATACCACACCAAGTCACTTGGCCCCTTCCCCTAGAATAGGATTACGAATAATCGCAATACTCACATAAGGGGTATAACCAGATTCAACTGTCACATACAGAATGCCAAAGATGTATGTGAGGGCCAAACCAAGTCTCCAGTCGGAATTCCAGTAAGGATGAACCCCGATCATTAAATTACCCATCGCATGCTCCCACCTACCACCCACGCTTATTCATGTAAATAAACCGTTCAGAGATGTACAATCAATTTGTAGATAATCACGTGGCCGTCACGTGGCCGTGTTTCGGCTGAATGACTGAAATACATAGTCATATAATAACATGGCTGATTGCCATTCTGCAATTTACAGACAAAGTGGGATTCTCTCTGTTGGCTCATGTAAGCATTAAGGGTTAAAGTTGCTTTACCTAATAGTATACCACAATGGGAGTATTTGAGCTTAATGCCAGTCCACCATAAGGTGCAGGGATTCCGCTGGCGATCACCACTTTCGCAATTGGCGATAAAAATAAACAATTGGCGATAAAAAAATACAATTTTCGGAAAAAGAATCGAAAGAAATATTATTGAAGTGGCGATTTTTTTTATTTTCCCCAGCGGAATCCCTGAAAGTGGCATGGGACCAGACGACAATGAGAGATAACTCAGTAAACACTTCACTGCAGCTCCACACAGCTACATGTACACACACGTCTATCTACAATACTGCTCTACTTGGCACTTGACATCACTTATATACAGGCAATACATGCAGACGAACACTCAAAGATAAATATAGATATAGCTACAACTCGGATAGTTTCCTAATGGCAGGGCTCCAGATAAGGAATTAGTAATTGAGTATTGTTACTCCATCATTTCAGAAGCAAAATTTTAATTGGGCAAAATAAATCACACTACTGTTTACACATCAAAAGACAGCAATTATTGAATAGTTTGCTTCGAAATTAAAACATGTCTTGGCATTTCATTAGAATTGTCTCCTCGAGTGTGTCGAGTGATCAGATTCTACACTTGTCACAAATGGATTAATCCCGGGCGCATGCTTACAAGAGTTTAATATGAGTATGTTCTTCAAATTGGCAGTAAATCAAATTGTTGCTCGAGATTCGACCAATTAAAATGCCTGATTTTGTCAGACAAACAGACCTCTCCACTGTCAACAAGACAATGTACAAGAAACCAGTAACACTGATGGGTGTAAAATTGTAAGTCATTTGACCTTGACCTTGAACACAGGGGCCTCATGAATCAGCTATAGAATGAAAATATGGATGATGACAAATAAGCATTTGAAGTCTCAAGCCAATCCGGCCAACATAGATAATAGGTCGCCGAAAACTTTAATGCAAATCTCGAACAGACACATAGACGGACTGGGTGACAAATATTTTGGGGTACATAAAACATGGCATTGGACGGAAGCACATAATGTCGTAATACAGTGACAATGGAGATACATGTATGCCAATAATGATGAATATCTGGACGATGAAATTGTACATGTGAAATGTTACAATAAAAAGAGGCTTAATGACTTAATTAAATCGTCATCAGCTCGAACAGTCGTCCTGCCTGATACTGTTCAGCCGCATAGAAGTTCATTTTGTATCATGAAATTTCTCCAACCTTATCGTGACCAGTGTAGCCCCAGATCAGCCTGCACATCTGTGCAGGCTGACCTGGGGCTACACTGGTAACAAACTCAGTATTAAAGCCCCTTTTTGTCGTATCAGGGAATATATGAGCGACTATCATGGTGTAAGTTTAAGTGGCACAAGTCAGGAAATACATGATGACGATGGAAGACTATTAAGTATAGTAAAGCATGCAGCAATAAATAAATAAAACTAGAACTTAAGCATGTTGGAAAATATATTGGCAGCCTAAGAAATGGTTATTTAAAACATTCACGGGCAACATGAGAAATTTATTGTCATTTGATCTTGAACTTGCATATTTCGATGTCATGGATGCATCCACAGGTGACGGGAAAAAAATCACATAACAGTATATAGTATTTGTTTGGTATTGACATTTGAACATGAACATGGTATTTGAACATTTGAGCAGCAATTCTCTACTGCAGATTGAAAATTTAGCTGATAAATTTACATTAAACTAATCTCAATTAAATTCTGACACCCATAGATATACAAGATAAACAGATTGTGGGACGGAATGAAGAAAACTATATACCTCTCGTACTACTACGTATGCCAGGGGTACAAGTATGAAGGCACTGAAGGTTGTCATATATGAAAACTACAATAGCTGGATGCATATCAAATAGCAAACACACCTAATTATAGACAAAACAATGATAATACTCCTAAATATTCATACACCGTTGTTTTGGGAAATAGGGATTTCCCAAAACAAATTGTATCCCAATTCATTGTTATTATGATAACCCAGTACAACCATACTAATCCGATATATTGTGACACTCTTTATTGTTAGACACCGTATATATATTTATATGTGTTTCCCAGAACAAAGTGTGTCCGAATAGTTAGGGTTATTACGTTAATAGTCCTTTAAAACAGCTTTGTAGCAATAAAAAGAAGCATAAAATCAAATTGATTTTAATGATTAATGATATGAAATGGACTAGATATGTATGAGTTACACAGGATTGGTTAAAGCATGCCTAGTTATCACCTCTCCCAGTGGACACTTACAGAGGGCCAGTACTGGTCAGCACTGGCCATAGCTGTCATTTTTGTATGAGCATCTGCACAATCTGATCAGGTCTAATACTGTTCACCATTCACTAGAATTGGGTCCAATATTAACCCTTAGACCGCTACTTGCAACAATTGTCATCCACTGTTGCTTTTATATCTTGCCTTATTTCTCAATTAAAACATGGTTTGACAGCACATCAGAATCATTTCCAATGGAAACGATTCTGAAGTGCTGTCAAAGCATGTTGTAAATTATTCTAAAGTGCTGTCAAAGCATGTTTTTGATGATAAAAATGGAAAATAGAAAATAAACAGCAGACGACAAAAAAATAAGATACCGGTCTAAGTGTTAAAGGTACATGCCCACGCAGCAGGTTACACTGTACTACTACTTTTCATTTTATGTCATGCCTTATATGAGTCATTTGTCTACCCACTAACGAGTTATTTATAATTACGGTGTGTGTTAATTGGTGTTAAATCGCATTTTATATGCCGCGACCAGAAAGGGTATTTTCCGACCTCGTGCTATTTTTACCAACACGCATCACGTGACACGGTCAATCATATCACATCTTTGACATGCGCAGTGAAGTATCAGAAGTTGAGAAGAAAAATCTCTGTTCGAGTCCAAATCTAAATCTCCACGTAACTCTTTCTATTTGGTGATCTGGTCGCCAATATTAACCACTCTCTCTCTCTGTACTGCCTGTCCCTCAGACATTTCGCCTTTTTTTTGGCCGACGCCGTTTCATACAATTTCCGTCCTGGACGTTTCGACATGTTGATATTCTTGTTTACATATTGGGAAGCCTACTGGCGCGCGTAGTATACTGCGCATGCGCACCGCAAGCCGTGATGTGAAAGTCGTCGTCCCCGCACATTATCAAAATAGACTGGTACCGCCGCGCGTCGCTAACAGTAAATTGATAATTAATAAATAATTATATTTGTATAGCGGGCACTCGTAATTTTTAGAACTGGTGGAATAGTGACATAATTATACACTTATTTAATTCCTATAAAGAACAGTTTGTGCCTACTGCGTGGGCATGTACCTTTAAGACACAATATAACACACCTCTCCATACACACAATAAATAAATGGCTCATTACGAGACAAAAGGTCTTTAACCCTCAGTACTCGGGAGACGAAAATTGTCGTCTGCTGTTTTTCATTGTTGCCTTAATTCTGAATAAAAAACCTGTTTTGGCAGCACATGAGAATCGTCTCCAGTGGACGCACATTCACAAACTGGGAACTGGTTCTAATCAGTTCGCTGGAAGTATAAATGATACGGGTCATGCTTTAACCAATCAGAATGAAGCCTGGCTATACTACTGGTCATTTGCGGGCTTTCTTCGCTGCATTTGGCATGGAGAGGTCTGTCGACTGACCAGTGTCTGTTGGCGCCAGCTGTAACATCTACAATGATAAACAAGGGCAACGTTATCACTAAGCTAATCCACTTGCTGGCAACCTTGATAATAAATTGAAACATTAGACCTCACTGACCTTGACAGTGGGTATTCAGACGTTGAGTGTATGAGAAGGGTCAGTAGAAGAAGTCCATAAGTACTTGACCCCCTTCTACCACTGATTCCTTCAATCCAATTCATGTGGTACAACATGTATGTGGAATATGCTTACATAGATGATGTATGGTTCTAATGTATGGCGCTGGGTTTAATCATTCAAATTAACACTGCCACTACAAAGGTTGAAGTAATGCACCGAGGTCTATAAATACATTGAATATTCCAAAAAGCATCCATAAATGAAAAAGAAATAAGTTAAAAAACATTTTTTTTTACCTTATTTTTTTGTTCATTTATGGATGCTTTTAGGCATATTTAATGTATTTATAGACCTCAGTCCGTTACTTCAACCTGTGTGCCAATAGACCAAGATTAAGGTGAACAATTCTCGAATGATTTTTGACACAAATTAAACGGAAATGCATTCTTATCAGACATTAACATAACATTGATGATTAAGGCAGTTATGGATACATATGCAAATTAATGCTAGCACTGAAACATTAGTGAGGTTCCACCCGGGCCAGACTTGATTTCATGCTTGCTTACCTGTGAGGGTGCGGCCAGAGAGACAGGGACTGGTATTGTGATGATCTGCTGCCCACCTACAATAAAATAATCAATGTAGCACACAAACAAGTACACAAATAACACACAAAAGTTATTATGTAGTAGTAATACTGCATCAACAAAATAACAAATACAAGAGAAGGAAGGCCATTCACCCATACACCACTATCTTAATTTTTTGTTGTCTGCTGTTTATTTCTATTTTCCATTTTTATCATCAAAAACATGCTTTGACCGCACTTTAGAATAATTTACAACATGTTTTGACATGCATTTCCATTGTAAGTGCTGTCAAAACACGTTTTAATGAGAAATACGGCAAGATATAAAAGCAACAGCAGACGACAATTGTTGTGTGTAGCGGTCTGTGAGTTAATCCCGAACCACGGTGCACATGATTCTTGATTGTACTCTTTAACGTCTGAAGCCAACATACATGTAGTAATAATCTCATCACATAACATGTCCAAGACTGTATTGAAACTAGAAATGTGGCCTATCGGCATACAAATGCCCCCGCTGGCAGCCAAAGAAAACGAGGCATTTACCCGAGCATTAAGGTTTCGAATGCATCAAGTCTGTGACCTTGACCCTGGGCTTAGCGGGGGCGGGACGAATGTGGATTGTCAGAGGGCGGTAGAGGACCATTGGAGCAATGCATGTGTGAAATATGAAGCAGATCTGAGCAAGGAAACCATTATAAGCCATTTACCCGAGCATTAAGGTTTCAGAACCGGTAACCAGGGATTCCGCTGGGGAAAATAAAAAAATCGCCACTTCAAAAAAAAAAAAAAAAAAAAAAAAAATCCCCCCCCAAAAAAAAGGAATAACCAATAGGATAAAAATAAACAATTGGCGATAAAAAATTACAATTTTCGAAAATTCTATTTTTTTTTTTTCTCGAAAATTGTAATTTTTTATCGCCAATTGTTTATTTTTATCGCCAAATGCGAAAGTGGCGATCGCCAGCGGAATCCCTGGGTAACACTATATGCCCCCCTCACCATTCTGTTGCGGGGGCTTAACAATCATACAACAATGATATACCAGTAAGTGACAGTCACCAGCCTATCAGAGTATGTGATGTTTCTAGAGTACATTAGAAGAAACACTACATATGGCACAAGCTATGTGATCTTGTACCTCAGAACATGTGCAATTTTTCATGAAATATATTTACAGAAACTGTAAATGACGTCAAAAGATGACAAAATTTTGTCATCTTTCGATGTCTTTTGCAGAAAATATTGTAATGTTTTTAAATTGTTCATGAGATATCGCACATGTTCTTCTGTACAAAATCACCTGGCGTGTCTCATATAAAATATGGAATACAATTTTGTGTACGGCCACCATGACGTACCGGAATCTGTCTGCTGTGGCAGAGAGAGGGCGGTAGCGGGCTGCTGGAAGTTGAAGATGGACTTGTCCTGGATGGAGCCTGTCGCGGGGGCATACATGATGCCCTGGGGCGTCTGGTACATGAACACACTCGGGGTTACGGCCTGCTGCGGTGTTGCTGCAACACAAATAACACTCCAGTAGCCTCCAGTTGGTATTCTCTATTCTATTTTAACCCTTACTACGCTGAATTAAATGTTGTCGTCTGCTGGAAATGTTTTATTTTAAATATTTCTCGACAAAAACCTGGTTTTGACAGCACATGAGAATCGTCTCCGGGAGACGATTCTCATGTGCTGTCAAAACCAGTTTTTTGTTAAGAATTAAAGCAACTAGAAAATGTGTTCATAGAACACGGATGCCCCACATATCGCTTTGATAATAAATGAGGCCAAATTCCAAGTCAAAATTTTTTTTTACCCGAGCGTTGAAGTTTTTGAAGCACCAAGTATGTGACCTTGACCCTAGGCTTGGCGGGGGCAGGACAAACGTGGATTTGGCACAGGGCAGTAGAGGACCATTAGAGCAATGCGTATATGAAGTATGAAGCTGATCCGTGAAAGGGAACAGAAATTATGAGATATTTACCCGAGCGTTGAAGTTTTTGAAGCACCAAGTATGTGACCTTGACCCTGGGCTTGGCGGGGGAGGACGAACGTGGATTTGGCACAGGGCAGTAGAGGACCATTAGAGCAATGCGTATATGAAGTATGAAGCTGATTCGTGAAAGAAAACAGAAATTATAAGATATTTACCTGAGCGTTAAAGTTTTTGAAGCACTAAGTATGTGACCTTGACCCTGGGCTTGGCGGGGGCAGGACGAACGTGGATTTGGCACAGGACAGTAGAGGACCATTAGAGCAATGCGTATATGAAGTATTAAACTGATCCATGAAAGGAAACAGAAATTATAAGATATTTACCTGAGCGTTAAAGTTTTGTGACGGACGGACGGACGGGATGGACGGGACGACAGACGGGACGGACGGACAAGGGCAACACTAAATGCCCCCTCCACTATCGTGGTGGGGCATAAAAATGAAAAACAGCAGACGGCAATTTTCCATCAACAGCGTAGGAAGGGTTAACATCAGGTTTATCAGACACAAACAACACTCTAGTAGACTGTCTGTAGTCGGTATTGGCTATTCACATATAGAGAATATAGTCCACACAAACAACACTCTAGTAGACTGTCTGTAGTCGGTATTGGCTATTCACATATAGAGAATATAGTCCACACAAACAACACTCTAGTAGACTGTATGTAGTCGGTATTGGCTATTCACATATAGAGAATATAGTCCACACAAACAACACTCTAGTAGACCAGACTGTAGTCGGTAATTGGCTATTCACATATAGAGAATATAGTCCACACAAACAACACTCTAGTAGACTGTATGTAGTCGGTATTGGCTATTCACATATAGAGAATATAGTCCACACAAACAACACTCTAGTAGACTGTCTGTAGTCGGTATTGGCTATTCACATATAGAGAATATAGTCCAGCATCTTTTGACATAAAGTTGTCAGGCAAGGCTAGGAAATGTGGAGGAAATGTGAAACTTCATGAAATAACACTAGGATGGTATTATATTTATCAGGTAACGTCTTAAGCAACAGAATGGGCCTCTTAGGTAACTGGGGCCCGTTTCACTAAACTTCTTACGACTAAAATGTTCGTAAGTGCAAATTTAAGATCGTCTGTAAATTTTGATTTATGGATTACAAGCTCAATAAATGTAAATCCAATAATTATTTACAAGACAATTTGAAATGTATTTACAGACTATCATAATTTTACACTTACGAACATTTTAGTCGTACAAAGTTTAGTGAAACAAAGATTCAAAAAAAGATTTGTTTCATGAAATTCCATCAAATATTGATTTTATTGCGAAAAACGATTTTCAAAAAACAAAAAATTGTGGAAATTGACTCCGAAACCTGGCGAGATAGCTTGAAAATGATGTAACTAAGAAAACAAGTTAGATTTTGAAAATTGGTCCACAAATAATAAAAAAATAATCGCAATAAAATCAATATTTGATGAAATTTCATAAAAAAACATTTTTTGGGGAAGGTGATTTTTATTGATAAAAAAGTACTTTTAAATAGTTTTTAGATTTAATGTGTTTAATAGCCAAAAGTTTGTATAATGATCTGTGACCTACCTGCAGCGAATATACTGACGGGGGCGGGCACGGAGGTAGTGGGGCCGGTGGAGAGTTTCTGGCCGGTGTCCGTGGGAATGACCTGGGTGGTGGGCAGCACCTGCTGGTGGGTGGGCATCTGTAAGAGGGTGGGCTGGGACGTCACCTGGCCCGCCGGCTGGGGCGTGCTGCTCTGCATCGGGATCGTGAACGACATTCCTGGGGAAAAAGTGAAAGTGAATGAGTTTAACGTCCCTGTTTCAGCTACAGTCATATAGAGACGGAACCACAGTTTATAAAGTCCCATCCGACAGACTAGTGTGTTGGAAATACCATGTGAGTTTGTTTCATGCCTAGGGTGAGGATTGAACTCACAACCTCTGGTATTGAAGTCCAATGCCATATACATATGCACAATGGGTGTTTCATTGATGGATTGGTGAATACTGCAAGTCCTGTAGCCTATTTCACCAACATTGCAAAGTATACTTTTCTAGCAAAGTATACTTGGAGGGAGAAATTTTCAATTTTAGGATAAATTTATTAATTTTTATTATACTGAATTTATTACATTATCACAGCCAATTTGGCTGTGATAATGTAATAAATTCAGTATAATAATTCTGCATACTTTTAATCATCAAATATATGCAGTAGTTAGTTCTATATGAAATAATGCATTTCAGGGAAAATAAATGATTACTCCCTCAAAGTATACTTTGCTAGAAAAGTATACTTTGCAATGTTGGTGAAATCGGCTACTGATCAAGGCTGATCTGGGGATACACATTGTTGCATAACTCAAAAGCCCCATTTCTCCAGCCACAGCCACATTTGTATTAGGATATATACGTGACCACTGTCCGCACTAGACCATTATATAAAGGGAAGTTACATAGTTATATAGCAGTATGCATCGGGGGGACTCGTCGTTATAGACTGTGTCCACTAAAGGTGTCCGCTATGTCAGGTTCTACTGTAGTTATTCTACAAAATATTCCTACACAAGAGGTTACAATATAGCCAGCATACATGTACCTTGTGGCAGTATGAAACCCGGGGGCAGGCCGGGTAGCTGCAGGGATATACAGTTGGTGCTGCAGCTGGCTGGCTTGATGGAGGACACGGGGATGGCCGTGGTTTAGTGTGACAGGACAGGGGGACTCACCTTGTGGCAGTATGAAGCCCGGGGGTAGACCAGGAAGCTGTAGAGATATGCTGTTGGTGTTGGAACTGGACAGCTTAGCGGAGGACGTGGGGATCGCCGTGGTCGACAGCTGTGGTTGCTGTACGAGCGTTGGCATGGACATCATCGTGGATACGGCGGACTGTGGCGGCGCTGCAACGGTCACCTGGCGGACAGGAACGCCTGGGCCTGCATGTATAAACTGGCCTTATAGATATGTCACTTAACTTGGAAAATCACAAGTAAGTCACTTAGAGCTACTTCTGAGGCATCGTCGGTGTCAGAATTTGTGGACTTTGTCGGTTTGATGTCATGTTGCTTAATGGTAGTTTTACTCAACAACAAGCCAAACCAACAAAGTCGGCCAATTACGGTATAACGTTAAGTATAGCCCAGATTTTGATCTAATGCAAGTTACTTGTGATTTTCCAAGTTTGGTAATGTATTTAAAAGAATGTTCTAGAGATGAACAAGCAAATCTAGTTTAAGCAAGAAGAAAGATAATTGAGATACTATTTACTAACTTTAAATGTTATCAATCTTGAAGCAAATATAGAAAATAGCAGAAGGAAAGTAACTACATGTACTGTCTGTTCCACGTTTTTCTGCCGACAAACTGCTCTGCTATCAAACACATTAAATCTACAAAATATGTAAATGTAACTAATTTTTCATCAATAACAAAAAAGTCACCCACCCCAAAAGACTATTTGACAAAATTCCATCAAATATTGTGTTATTTCTTAAAAAAAAAACGATTTAACATAGGGGCCAAAAACAATTTTTTTTAAATATTTTGTTCAATTGTGGACCGATTTTCAAAATCTAACTTATGTTTTCTTAGTTACACCATTTCCAAGCTATCTAGCCAGGTTTCGGAGTCAATGTCCAAATCTTTTTGTTTTTCGACCCTCAGTGTCTCTCGCTTTACCTCCTTTTTGTCCCATGTTAAATTCCCATACGAAAATCTTTTTCTTTTTTTTTCGCAATAAAATCAATATTTGATAAATTTTATGAAATCTTTTTTTTTGGGGGAAGGTGACTTTTTTGTTATTGATGAAAAAGTACTTAAATTTTAACATTTTTTAGATTTGATGTGTTTGATAGATAAAAGTTCGTCGGCAGCAAAACGTGGAACAGACAGTAATTATGAGTCCCATTTTTATCAAAACACCACAACTGTTTTCAAAAATAGCACCAGTCTATCAACTTTAATATAGATATGTACATGTACTGTAGTCAGGGTCAACATATTCTGAAATTTGTTATGAAAATTCAACGTGTAATATTCCTGAACACAGTTATCAGTGAAACCAAGCCAACTGTGCAGTACTCACCCTGTATGCTGTGGTTCTGTGTGGGCGGGGCTGGCTGGGGGGCAGACTGGGGGGCGGGGCTGGGATGGGTGTGGATGAAGCTCGACATGTCGTCTGCCCCGTTACTTGAGGACAGGGTGTACACGGGCTTCAGGCCACTTGTGTTGTTGTCGAGGATCAACTGCAGCGAGAACACACCAGGGTGCGATTACAAAACTGGAATTTACTCTGTTCTCATGCTCAAAATCACAGTTTGATTGGGTGACACCGAGCTGTCTCTTGGCCAGTCAAACTGCGTGAGTTCAAGTTTCATTAAAAGTGCAAATTGAGAATTGTCTGGAAATTTCAAGCGATGGATTCACATTTATTGAGCATAGGCTGCATATGCAGCCTATGCTAAATAAATGTAAATCCAATAATTGTTTACAGCCCCCAGATTTGGAAAATATGCTCAGAAAGTGTTCTAGGCACAAGTTCAGTGTTTATAATTGAAGCTTTTCTGAGCAAGTTGTCCAAATTTGAATCGGTAATCACACAATTTGATTGTCCGAGACTGAGCCAACTCCGACTCAATCAAGCAGACTTCCTGATTTCGAGCATGAGTATGTGGTCAGAAAGTTTATAAACGCAAACCCTAGGCACGTCTTTATAAAACTTTCTGACCTAATACTCCATTCTTATTATGTATCAAAAATCACAAACTTTGATTGGTCAAGACTGAGCTACAGTCAAGTTATGCTCTCAGCCTTTACCATTCAATCTGGGTGATTATGAGCACATATTTGGAGAATGTGGTCAGAATGTTTTTCAAACACGGGCCCAGTAGCCGATTTCACCAAAATAGCTAAGCATACTCATCTAGCAAAGTGTACTTTGAGGCCGGGACTAATCTTTTATTTTTCCCGAAATGTATTATTTCATATAGAACTAACGACTGCATATATTTGATGATTATGCAGAATTATTATACTGAATTTATTACATTATCACAGCCAAAATGGCTGTGATAATGTAATAAATTCAGTATAATAAAAATTAATAAATTTATCCTTAAATTGAAAATTTCTCCCTCAAAGTGTACTTTGCTAGATAAGTATACTTCACAATGTTGGTGAAATAGGCTACTGATCTCCAAATGGTACTTGGCAAGAAAAGTATGCTTAGCAATTTTGGTGAAATCGGCTACTGGGCTAATGGTTATACACTTCTGAGCATGTACTCACGTCTCATGCTTAAAGTCAGGACGTTTGATCAGTCTCATCCGACAGACCAGTGGGATGGAAATACAACGAAAGTATTTTTCATGCCCTAGGATATGTTTTGAACTCACAACCCTCAGTATTAAAGTCCTATAGTCTACCCCTGAGCCACAGCCCATCCCTTTGATTAGTCGAAGGTCAATCAATCAAACTGCCTGATTTGGAGTAAAAATCTGAAGAACATTCTCAGAAAGTTTTGTAAGCAAAGACCCATGGATCAAGATTATAAACTTCTGAACATCAATTTGATTCTCATACTTGAAATCAGGCAGTTTGATTGGTGAGGATGAGCTGCACGAGTCTCAGTGTCTGATGTTAAGGGCAATTTTTTATAAAGTGCACAGAAAGCACCGAGTTTGTGAGCAGGTACCGATACTCTTGCTAGAAATGAAGCAGTCAAAACTAGAAAATGTGTTCATAGAACACGAATAAACGAGGCAAAATTCCAAGTCCAAAATGGGAGATAATCCATGACCCGGGGTTGAATCAAAAATCTAAATAAACGTTGCGCATCTACACATCATAAAGAAGCTACATACCAAGTTTCAGGTCTGTAGCTATTACAGTTTAAAAGATTTACAAGGCCAAATTATAAGTCGTAAAGGGGCAGATAATCCATGACCCGGGGTGAAATCAAAATTCAAAATAAACTTTGAGCATCTACTCATCATAAAGAAGATGCATACCAAGTTCCAGGTCTGTAGCTATTAGGGTTTAAAAGTTACACGACTTACCAGTCAAAATTGGAAAATTATAAGTCGAAAAGGGGGAGATAATCCACGACTCGGGATTGTATCAAAAATCAAATCTACTCATCATAAGGAAGCTACATACCAAGTTTCAGGTCTGTAGCTAGTACAAATTCTAAGTTGTGAAACTTGATTGTACTTGTATTTCATTATGGTAGTCGAGATTTCAGTATGGTACTGGAGAAATGCCAATTTCCGTATGATCTGGGGAAATTTTGGCACCGATATATGGAAATGCCAAATTTGGTAAGGCTTCAGATTCGAAGTCATGGTAATTTCAATTAATAAAACAAGACATTTATTATATCATTATTATACTTCTTTTAAATGTGTGGCATACAGAAACAATGTGTTTGAATGTGTTCCGTATACAAATGTATTTGAGTGTAGCTCAATGGTGAAACTATGAGGGCCTCAATCTTGCACAGTTAACACAGTGAGCAGCTGAAAATACAGATCACAAGCAGACATGTGGCATGGCTAAACAGTCTGTTGTAAAAGGAGAAGCCAGCCAAAACGGAATTGCCACCACTGATAAGCCTCCATATGCAGCCAGCCTGCCACATAAGGCCCAGTCTGACCATCTACAACCAGCCAACTGAGGTGGAATGGGAGATTCGGATGTTCATATATAGGTCAGAACTAAGCAGAGCCTGTGTATATACATTGTACATGTCCAGGTACCAGTACTGGGGCCCGTTTCCCTAAACTTTGTACGACTAAAATGTTCGTAGGTGCAAATTTAGGATCTTCTGGAAATTTCAATTGATGGATTTACATTTATTGAGCATTGGCTGCATATGCAGCCTATGCTCAATAAATGTAAATCCAATAATTGTTTACAAGAAAACATTGTTAATGTGAAATTTACAGAATATGATAATTTTGCACTTACAAACATTTTAGTAATTCAAAGTTTAGTGAAACGGCCCCCCAGTAGTCTAGGCTGGTCAGTTGCTGAAAACCGATACCATGTGGCTGATCACCAGCGATCCTGCAAGTCTCCTATCTAGAAAGCTACCTGTGGTAGGGGTCCAGATAAGTTTTATTAATTTCTTCCACATAATTTCCTCCAAAACAAATACTGGAAAACAATACTCACACTTTGAGTAATACAAAAATGTTTGGTATAACTCTAGGGAAATGTTTATTATGCAGACTATTTGATGCAATGAAATGTATTTGAAATTTAACCCGTATTATACTAAATTAACCCTTACACCGCTATCTTATTTTTTTGTCGTCTGCTGTTTATTTTCTATTTTCCATTTTTATCATGAAAAAACATGCTTTGACAGCACTTTAGAATAATTTACACATGGTTTGACAGCACTTTAGAATCATTTCCATTGGAAATGATTATGAAGTTTTGTCAAACCATATTTTTATTGAAAATAAGGCAAGATACAAAAGAAACAGCAGACGACAATTGTTGTGTGTAGCGTCTAAGGATTGTCTAAGGATTCAATTTTATCGTCTAAGTATTCAATTTTATCGGATGCTGTTTATTTTTATCAATAAATAACATGGTTTGACAACACTTTAGAATCATTTCAAATGAATGAAAATGATTCTAAAGTGCTGTCAAACCATGTTTTTATTGAGACAGAAGAAAAAATATAAAACAGCAGACGACAATTTAGGTCCCCCCCCCCACCCAATGTTATTCTTATCAGGAGCTATGCTGAGAACCTGGAGCTTTACAGACTGTAAATGCCGGAACTACTTTCTTGAGCTACCAAAGACATATTTCACCCAATAAACCATTCATTCTGTGTTTGCCATAAAGGCAGCAGCGCTGGTAGAGTACGGATATATTGTCCCCATTCCCCATTATACATGTATGTGTACCTGTAGATAAAACCACCATGTACACAATTTATTGCATGTTTTTGAGAGGCAGAAGATAAGCATTTTTTAAGTAGTATTAAGTAAGTCCGTAAATATTGTTTTTCACTATTATATAAATACTTGTCAAACATGATTTCAAGAATTTATAATGCATTTTAATGCCAACAATGTCCTCTAATAGAAAATGAATGGTTATTGTGTATATAAATTCCCTATCTGAAGACTGAAAGGAGTATGTTCTTTATACCTGGAGTCAACCTTAAATTATCAAATGGGGAATATGTAGACAAATGCATGTACATGTATGACCACAGAAAAAGCAACTAGTCGACACTTCACATTCACAATGGTTCTAACTTCTACACAATGAGTGTATGGTGTAACACGGTGTACATTAGTTACAACAGTACAACTATTCTACACATGTAACTTTTAAGATACCAAATATTGGCCAACATAATATTAGTTGGTAGTTTCCAGGTAAACAAGTGAGTGTGCCAATTACAGTAAGCATGGTAGCCGACATATGGCTGTGTAAGCCAGCTAGATGTATTTGGCTCACTGCCCTTTCTGGGAACCTGGCTGCTGTGTGGGAGGCAGCTACTGGTTCCCAGCCATTACCGCTGCCACAGCTATCCACCTGTAAAACAACACCGTGGCCCCTGCTGCATACTGCAACACTACAGGTAAGGTGGTGGCAATGGGCATTCATTATATGCCACAGAAATTTCCTGGAAATAAGTATCCACTCCAGAGGTACATATTCAGCATATTTGAGAAGAAATTGTCCTAAGAAATTAACCAAAGTGCATACATGTACTTTTGAAGATGTTATAAGAGTTGTAACACTACAGATTTGGTGGTAGTATGGAACATAAATTTAATATGTCCTGGAAAATGATTTTCTCGTACAGGTATCCCATATTACACCTGTTCATGTACATAACAAGAGCTGTAGGAGAACAGCATAGCTCGACTACGAGGGTTGTCGATGTACACATAGCTTGACAAACAAGGTGGCTGCGGCCTGCAGAAAAACCTTAACCAAGGTTGACTAAAAACCTTAACCAAGGGAAATTAATTAAGTAATTCAAGGTAAAATGTAGGTCAATGTCAGATATAGGTCAGGGGTTATTGATGTACATCACTAGGAGATGAAGTTTTCCAAGTATGGTTGCTGTAGGCCCAGGAGTATTCCATATACAAGCTTGACTAAAAACCTTAACCAAGGGGAAATAAGTAAGTAATCCAATGATAAAAGTAGGTCAAGGTCAAATATAGGTCAGGGGTTATTGATGTACATCCCTATGAGAAAAAGTTATCCAAGTATGGTGCCTGTATGCACAACAGTATTCCATATACAAGCTTGACTATAAACATTAACCAAGTAATTCAAGGTTAAATGTAGGTGAAGGTAAAATATAGGTCAGGGGTTATTGATGTACATCCCTATGAGAAAAAGTTATCCAAGTATGGTGTCTGTATGCACAATAGTATTCCATCTACAAGCTTGACTAAAAACCTTAACCAAGGTCGACTAAAAAACTTAACCAAGGGGAATTAACTAAGTAATTGAAGGTTAAATGTAGGTCAAGGTCAAATAAAGGTCAGGGGTTGTTGATGTACATCACTAGGAGATGAAGTTGTCCAAGTATGAAGGGTGTAGGGCCAGTAGTATTCCATATACAAGCTTGACTAAAAACCTTAACCAAGGGGAATTAAGTAAGTAATTAAAGAGGAAATGTAGGTCAAGGTCAACTATAGATCAGGGGTTATTGATGTACATCCCTATGAGAAAAGGTTGTCCAAGTATGGTGTCTGTATGCACAATATTATTCCATGTACAAGTTTGAGTAAAAACCTTAACCAAGGTTGACTAAAAACCTTAACCAAGGGGAATTAACTAAGTAATTCAAGAGGCAATGTAGGTCAATGTCAAATATAGATCAGGGGTTGTTGTACATCACTAGGAGATGAAGTTGTCCAAGTATGAAGGGTGTAGGGCCAGTAGTATTCCATATACAAGCTTGACTAAAAACCTTAACCAAGGGGAATTAAGTCAGTAATTCAAGAGGAAAAGTAGGTCAAGGTCAAATATAGATCAGGGGTTATTGATGTACATCCCTATGAGAAAAGGTTGTCCATGTATGGTGTATGTATGCACAATAGTATTCCATGTACAAGCTTGACTAAAAACCTTAACCAAGGTTGACTAAAAACGTTAACCAAGGGGAATTAACTAAGTAATTCAAGAGGAAATGTAGGTCAAAGTCAAATATAGATCAGGGGTTATTGATGTACATTACTAGGAGATGAAGTTGTCCAAGTATGGTGGGTGTAGGGCCAGTAATATTCCATATACAAGCTTGACTAAAAACCGTAACCAAGGAGAATTAACTAAGTAATTGAAGAGGAAATGTAGGTCAAGGTCAAAAATAGATCAGGGGTTATTGATGTACATCCCTATGAGAAAAGGTTGTCCAAGTATGGTGTCTGTATGCACAATAGTATTCCATGTACAAGCTTGACTAAAAACCTTAACCAAGGTTGACTAAAAACCTTAACCAAGGGGAAAAAAACTAGGTAATTCAAGGTTAAATGTAGGTCAAGGTCAAATATAGATCAGGAGTTACTGATGTACATCCCTAGGAGATGAAGTTGTCCAAGTATGGTGGGTGTAGGGCCAGGAATATTCCATATACAAGCTTGACTAAAAACCTTAACCAAGGGGAATTAAGTAAGTAATTGAAGAGGAAATGTAGGTCAAGGTCAAATATGGATCAGGGGTTATTGATGTACATCCCTATGAGAAAAGGTTGTCCAAGTATGGTGTCTGTATGGACAATAGTATTCCATGTACAAGCTTGACTAAAAACCTTAACCAAGGTTGACTAAAAACCTTAACCAAGGGGAATTAACTAAGTAATTCAAGAGGAAATGTAGGTCAAGGTCAAATATAGATCAGGGGTTATTGATGTACATCACTAGGAGATGAAGTTGTTCAAGTATGGTGGGTGTAGGGCCAGTAGTATTCCATATAGAAGCTTGACTAAAAACATTAACCAAGGCGTGATGGTGACGCCGACGCCGGGGTGACAACATAAGCTCTACTTATTCTTCGAATAGTCGAGCTAAAAATGTATGTACAGGTACATTTCATGTATCCAAAGGTACATTTGTACATATTTTAATGGAAATTGAAGGGATCAGTTGACAAAGAGGGTCAACTCCATGAGATAGTTACCCCCCTTATTCCACTGACCCCTTCAATTGTTCATACATGTATTGGAGGGTGGGTTCAGGGGTTGCAATTCCCCCCCCCCCCCCACACTGTCGCAGAGTTTACATAGATCATAGTTTACAACCAGCTTTAAATGCCGTAAAACACATAACAAAATGGCTAAATGTTTCAGCGACATATCGAAAGTGACAACGGTCATGGCCATGTTAATGGTGGCGCGAGTGTGTGACAAATGTACAGGTGATTCATGTGCCCAAGTATCGAAACAATCCGTCGCATAATATTGAAGAAATTAGTACAAACTTTTTGATGTAACAAAATGGCTAAGTGTTTCAGCGACATATCAAAGGTGACAAAGGTCAAGGTCGTGTTAATGGTGGCACAAGTATGTGACAAATGTTCAGGTGATTCAAGTGTTGAAGTATCGAAGCAATCTTTCGCATAATATTGAAGATATTACATGTTGGAGAAACTCTTACAAATGGACGTATGGAACCATCATGGATCTGTTACAGCAGATAGCGGATGTGAGAGGAATGCATGAGAGAACTATCAAGACATTCTGTGAAAGGAAACTAAATATGTATAAAGAAATAATATAACTTCAATGCTAAGTTTTGTGAACACTAAGTCTGGGGGTGGATAGCCTTAGATTTGACCAGCTTGATAGAACCTCAAAGGAATTAATGTTTGAACATTCTAGACATTCCATGAAATGAAACACACTAAGTGACTTTGACACAAAAAGGGCGGATGATCGTAAATTTGTCACAAAGTGAGGTATGCATGTACATGCAAAATATGAAGAAATTGGGTCAAAGGAAACAGGTGTCAAAGAAAATTACTTCTATGTTTAAATTGTTAAGTTTTGTGAATGCGCAAAGTCAGTGACCTTGACCTTGTGTTTAGGTCATTGACCTTTGGCCATTACAGTATGTCTCAGACCAGTGAGCCAATATCAGTGTGACCGGAGACAATGGGGCTTATGAGCTTTGTAACCAGTGGGGCTACACTGGTTGCCAAGCCCATAAGCCCCATTTCTCCGGTCACAGACACATATGACAAGTAAAATCCAACCAAAGCTAATCACCATCTCAAACACCAGCGATCTGGATAAAGTGTAAAGTGACAAAACAAACACACTATATCCCTCAGTGCTGGTCACTCCAGTAGCTGGAAACTATATACTGTGGGGGGAGTATACGGTCTCCTAATCTTGGCTCCTGAAGCCAGCATTCCTTTGTGGTGAGAAAGCCAAATTGGGCTCATCAGCAGTGAAAAGCTACTGGTAGTCTGTATACACACAGTAGCACACACTCAAATTTGTACATGTACAGGCAGCCATTTTGGTTGATAAATAATTTATTTTTCTTCATTTCTCCATGAAAATGTATGTTGTAGATAATATGTCCACTCATTTGAAACATCAACAACAAGTTTATGGAGAAATAAGAAATTTAATAAATCTGACCAACAGCGGTCGGACATTCAATAACCATAATTATTGTTTACCCTAGTTTCTCGACCAATGAAAGAACAGCATTTTTGTCCTAATTAATCGCACATTGCGACGCTTTCGACAATATCTATCAAATTAACCATTTAAAAATGTTGCAATATGTCCAGCGCTATATTTAGAATGGATGTTACGCCTTGTCATCACTTCACTGGACGTTTCACCCAAACACGCGCTCACTTTCACCAATCACATATAGCATAGCGATTTGAAATCACGTTTATGGGCGGAGCTTTGCGACATACAAACAATTAGTTAGTTATGGTTCACATATTGAATTTGTAATAAACTAATTTCTTAATAGTTCAATATATGAACTACAACTATTACTTAATTATAAATGATTAAATGCGTTTCTTCAGGAAAAACTTTATTATTGTTCAGTTCAAATGAGTGGTAACATTAAAAACTTTTATCGAGAAATAAAAGAATACACTTTTTCATACATGTGAATTTAAAGTGAGAAGAAAATGCATTAACCCTTAGAGTGCAGAAAACGTAAATAGTTTCCAAATGTTGTTTTATATTTTGTCTTCTATCTCAATAAAAACATGATTTGACAGCACATTATAATCATTTCCAAATTTTCCATTGGAAACATGATTTGGCATCAAGAAATGGAAATTATTCTGAAATTATTCATGTTTTTATTGCGAAAAATGGAAAAAAAATAAACAGCAGACGACAAAATACAATTCCACATTGTAAGTGTTAATGGTGGTATTGCAGTGTAGGTCAAGTTATCATGGTTGGGAATGGAGTATTGCTGCAGGCATGAATATACACATGGATATGTGGTCCATCTAACACTGGCACCAGATAATACACAAGTCGATATTTAACCCTTTCACCCCTAAATAACTGGAACGGATTTTGACACATGTATGTTCATTTTGCAAACAATCCAACCGTCACAAAATGATTTTCAGACTAGTCCATTTATGATAAGGGGTTTATTTATAAAAATATGAAAAATTACTTGCGAAAAGTGCAGATCCTGATGAGCCGGCCGGCTCGTCTGGATCTACTCTTTTTGCCAATACCACCACGAGCCGGCTCGTCTGGATCTACTCTTTTTGCCAATACCACCACGAGAGGCTCGTCTGGATCTACTCTTTTTGCCAATACACCACGAGCCGGCTCATCTGGATCTACTCTTTTTGCCAATACCACCACGAGCCGGCTCGTCTGGATCTACTCTTTTTGCCAATACCACCACGAGCCGGCTCGTCTGGATCTACTCTTTTTGCCAATACCACTATAACAGGCATGTGGAGTTGAAAGGGTTAACGGCTACACCCAGTGTAGGCCCAGATCAGCCTGCATGCACTTGTATTTTCTGATCTGGGTTCACACTGTTTGCCATGCTACGAAGCGAACACCAAGCAGTGTCGAATGGTGTAGCATATATATGACCATGTTTGTGTCCGTGAACCAACACGGCCATCTGCGTAGAAGCTGGTTGTAATCATCATGTTTACATCCCGTGGTGCTGACTATGTAGATAAGGGAACTACATGTCCATGTAGTGACAAATACCCCATATAGGAATACTGACCATGTACAGATAATTAACCAACACTACATCAACACAGATAACCATACATGTACTGGTACATATACAGTTGACACTCGTTACCTCAAACTCTTTAGTCACACTACTGATATCTCAAGTCAAATTCCTGGTCCAAAGTACCTGTTTTCCTATATAAAAAAAACTCTTGTTAACTCAAATTTTCATTTCGAGTGTGCACTGTATATGTATTGGCTGCTGCATGGGGTTGTGCTTCTTTATTACATCATCATCACAAATTGGAATAAAAATTATTTCCAGAACTCAAATTCAATCATTGTCCTCTTTGGAGATCGATGGAGCTTCTATAAATTTTCATTGAGCTCCTGAGGCAATTAGTCAGATTTTTAACCCTTACACTGCTATCGTCTGCTGTTTATTTTCTATTTTCCATTTTTATCAACAAAAACTTGCGTTGAATGCACTTTAGAACAATTTACAACATGCTTTAACTGCACTTTAGAATCATTTCCAATGGCCAATGGAAATGATTCTGAAGTGCTGTCAAGCCATGTTTTTATTGAGAAATAAGGCAAGATATAAAAGCAACAGCAGACGACAATTATTGTGTGTAGCGGTCTAAGGGTTAAGACTTGTCTCCTAAACTGAATTGTTAACGAGTCATTTCTGACTCCCAGCCATTCACTTTTAAATTTTGCATTTGCTCATAGATTTGACAATTTTATTTGATAATAATGTTGAAATTTTATAAGCTAATTTGTTTATCATTTGAAATTTTAAATACCGGTAAATATGAGAAAGTTTGTTGAAATCTTCACGTGGCCAGCTGTGTTAAAGGTGATTTTGCCAGATGTGTGCTGGTATATTTGAACAGTCATGACAGCATCAATTTGATGACATGCAAATGAGCATGTGTTTATATATGTGGCTGTGACTGGAGAAATGGGACTTCTGGGATTTGTGACCGGTGTAGCTCCCAATCACATAGCATACTCCTGTAGCCTGATAGCAATCTATATTTCCTGTTAGAAGCATGACAGAAGGTGTTTCATTGATGGATTGGCAAACAGTGCAGATCCTAATCAGACTGCGGATGCACAGGCTGATCGCAAAGACAATAAGTTCTCCACTCACAGCCACATATGATTATGACTTGTACAATAAATCAAAATCAAAGGACAAGTTAATTAGAATAACATTTTACCAATACTATGGTAAGTTAATGATGTATTACCATATCTTGACACGCTTTGCATATACTTTCCGTCAGTATTCAGATCTCAAGATAAGCTGCATATTGGCGTATTTCACACACACATTTTAGCAAAATAAGCATTGATTATCAAAAGTGGGAGCACAAAATACTCCCAGTAATTTTAAAATATGTATTTACTTTCAAATTCACGACAAATTGAGTAGTGAAAATAATGTAATACAGTTAAAAATGTATACTTAGTTGAGCTGCAAAAAAACAAATAGTGTTTGCTTTTTGCAGCACAAATAAGCGAATTTTTAAATTTGTTTTATTTTTTATCATTTGTTCCCTATTTAATAAGGATGAAAATCAATATTACATTGAAAAAGTAAAATACACATTGAATTTGAATTCTGGGGATTCTGGTATCTTTAGATACAAAACTTATCTGAAGCTCTGGTATTGAAATAAAAAAGGAAAATGTCAAAATGAACTTCCTAACCATTTAAAACTGTAGAAACTTTAGTTTCTATTAAATTGATCATAAATGCAAGAGTGTGGCAGCTGGTTAGAAGATACATGTACATGTACAAAATGGAGTTTGATTTATCTGATTGTGTACATTGTAATATCGATGATCGCTTACTAAATCTGGTATATTGTGATGTACGACTTTACATGAAAACCTGACATTTTATAAAAATAAAGCAAATCAAGCATAAAATATGGCCAGGCGATGTGTAAATTAATTTCCGGAGACGAGCCATAGTGAAGGTGGCTCCCTCGCCATTCAGAGGAAATATTCGAGAAAATTATTTGAGTGGTCAAAGAAAACACGCCACTGACGTCATTTATCCACATTTGGGAAACAGGAGAGTGGTGTAAACTATTGCTACACTACAGAACCGAGTGGTGTAATATTTGTTAAAATTACTGACGGAAGGGTATGAAACCAGCCATCCCCAAGCAGACCCCTGTGGTACCCACATACATCCATCAGCAGACCCCATGTAGTACCAAGTACATCCATCCCCAAGAAGACCCCCTGTGGTACCGCGTACATCCATCCCGAAGCAGACCTGTGATATTGCGTACATCCATCCCCAAGCCGACCCCCTGTGGTACTGCGTACATCCATCCCGAAGCGGACCCCTGTGGTACCGTGTACATCCATCCCCAAGTGGGCCCATGTGGTACCGTGTACATCCATCCCCAAGTGGGCCCATGTGGTACCACGTACATCCATCCTAAGCGGACCCCCTGTGGTATTGATTACATCCATCCCCAAGCCTACCCCCTGTGGTACCGCGTACATCATCCCCAAGCGGGCCCCTGTGATACCGCGTACATCCTATCCCCAAGCCGACCCCCTGTGGTATTGCGTACCTTGCCCGATTCGTCCTCGACGGCGTATGTGAGTTCCGTCTCCTCGAAGCCGGTGGGATTCATCCTCTGTTCGATGGCCTGCTGCTGGCCCGGGGCCATCGGGGGTGGGTCTGGAGAGTTGAGGCACGTCTGAATCAGGGCCTTGCCGCTCTCACTCGTGATCATCGGCTGTAGCTTGCGTGTGGCGAATGTGTACACATGGCCCGTCTCACTGGCCACCAGCAGCATCACCTGGGTGCCCGTCAGCGTCGACAGCTCATACGCCTGCACAAATACAATATTGGACAGCTTGTACGCCTGCACAAATACACTATTCATACAATCTTGGACTGCTCATACGCCTGCACATACATGTTTACACTTGTACAAATACACTGGTCATACAATCTTGGACAGCTTGTACGCCTGCACAAATACACTGGTCATACAATCTTGGACAGCTTGTACGCCTGCACAAATACACTGGTCATACAATCTTGGAGAGCTCATACACCTGCACAAATACACTTGTCATACAATCTTGGACAGCTTGTACGCCTGCACAAATAAACTTGTCATACAATCTTGGAGAGCTCATACACCTGCACAAATACACTTGTCATAAATCTTGGGACAGCTTTTACGCATGCACAAATACATTTGTCATACAATCCTGGACAGCTTGATGCCTGCACAAATACACTTTCCTACAATCTTGGACAGCTTGTATGCCTGCACAAATACTCTTGTCATAAAATCTTGGACAGCTTGTACGCCTGCACAAATACACTTCTCATACCATCCTGGACAGCTTGTACGCTTGCACAAATACACCATACAAGCCATTTATCATCGACACATGTCATGCCTAGTACATGTGTGCAGACAGCTGATAAAAGGTATGATACTTGTTATAATATCACCCATTTAGATTCAAATAGGTGATATCACCCATTCAAAAAGGTGATATCACCTAAATATTCAAATGGGTGATATCATCCTTTCATTATGAGTTGGCGATATCACACATTTGAATGCATGAAATGGTGACATGCATTCGGATCTGAATAGGTGATATCATCTATTTGAATGGGTGATATCACTTATTGGAATGGGTGATATCACCCGTTCATTTTGAGTTGGTGATATCACACATTTGACTGCATGAAAACACCCATTTGAATTGGTGATATGCATTCGGATGTGAATGGGTGATATCACAAAGTGTATTAAAGTCCAAAACGACGCCCTTACATCTGAGACACAGCCATTTTAACACTATTAATAGTGAATGTTTTTTTTGCAACCAATGATTACTAATTTTATTTTATTTCAACTAGTGACTATACCTACAATGCTACATGGTTATAGGAAACCTACATTCACAGCAAAAAATGTTAGTGTTCACAAATTAGTGTTCACAAATTGTGTTTTTCAGTTCCAGTTCTTTAGGGTATAGTGGATCGCTAAGCAGATTATTGCTGCATACGTCTTTAAAATATAACGTTTGGACAAGTACCTGGTACCAATAGACAGGAAAAAATGTCTTCTTTCCAAATTGGGTTACCTTTTTAATTTATTTCAAGGTTTTCCTCGCATAATTCCTTGTTTACCTAACACATTGTATTAGTCAGTAACGGATAGCGTTGGGGTTTACCGGATCGCTGTGCGACAGTTGCTGAGCGGGGAGTCTCAAAACATTCCAAATCATGTATTTGTTTTGTAAATGACTCGGAAACATGCTGACATGTATATTACATTCAGACATGCCAAGTCTCCCGATTTGATCGGGAGTCTCCCGATTAGAGACTCAAAACCCGATTCTCACTATCGGGATGAAAACAATCCTGATTTGAAAAATGTAAAAAAATAATAAAAATGCAAAAAATAACACAGTTACATTTTACTTTATTTGGTAGATATACAATACCAAAAAAACATTTATAGCTTTAAAAAATACATTTGCTATAGTGTTTTCAGGTCATATTTTGTTTGAGACGATCCCCGCAAATACGCAAAATCGGCGATCCGCTACTACCGGAATCAGTTGCGTTAGTATTGACGTCTGTGTTCAGTGACATGGCGTGATTTATGAACCAAGCTTCTTTGCAGTTATAGAGGACATGATTGTACATCATATTATTCACAGAGTTTGTTTTTTCCAAACTAACTGTTTATACATTTTTAGTGAAATTACTCTGGAGCAACCTACTTTCACTTTAACTGGTGTAAACTTCCGGTTACGTCATTGTGTTTCTTGAAGCTATACGCACGTCAAGGAAACTGCTATATCGAAGTAAACATGTCATTGTGTGGGGGATATATCACTCTTCCTAACGGTAATATTTTATTTATTTTAAATGTACATTATACAAAAATATGTTGATACAAATCTACACCGATCCGCTATACCCTAAGATCCGCTATACCCTAAAGAACTGTACAATAGCAGGAGTTAACACATACCAAATTACCTCCCTTGTTTATCACAATCGTACATAGTAGACACTTCTTAAAATCTGATCAAATAAAATGGCGTATTTGCTTGTCATATGCCATTTGCAATCCATACATCTGAAGAAGAAAAAAACACATATTGCGTATCTGAAGCATTATGATTTAACTGTTGAACCCGTCAGCACAAACAAACAACAATCGTCTTAATCGATGATGTGAGCATGCACACGTTGTCGTAGTAGCACGACCAAATATGGGCCAGGCTACTACAGTACCGCTCACCTTTTTCATGATGCCGGTTTTTCTTTTACTGAATGTTGTGTATCGACGGAGTTTATTTTCAATGAACTCCATTTTAATCTTGACCCGCCCTTTTGTCTTTTTGCCTGTTTTAAATTTTGGTCCATCTTCGTCAGAATCATCATCCTGATCCTCAAAAGTAGAAGGGTCCACTTGTTCCAGAGTGATTTTATTTCCACCGTAAGGCTGACCCGGAAACGCTGACTGGCCTCCTAAGTGCGCCCCATTCACTAAATCCATTGTATACATGGAACTCTGATTCATGATCTTCATGTCCGCTCCATCGGAGGATGGCTGCATCATTTGTTTTTACCTTTAGAAACGAGATCCAAAGCACACCCTTGTTTGTGACTTTTCCATAAACGGGATGTAAGCCAAATCACTCCTTTCTTGTCGCGTGCGAGACGAAATATAATCCGGAATTGTTACGTAATTAAAATCGAGTAAGTAAATGTACTTCAATACTTTGCAGAATAAATTAACGTTAGTTCAAAGGTATGTAACTGATTACAGTCAAATATGAAATAAAAACGCCATTGTTTTAGATCATTAATTGGCAACTGATGTGCGCTCATTAATGCATATATTATTCCGCGGATAAAAAGTAGATCGCCCCATGTTTGGAATGTGAGGCCCCCAAATATGGGTTAAAAGGCCATATATGGTGGCTGTAAACAACACTACAACCAATAGTACTGGAGGCATGCATTTTATAGAATGGCACTACTGTTTACTTATTAGAATTAGGTCAATAAATAACATCACAAAACACCAATCAATATCAGTGCATGACCAAAGGTCACGACTATAGTGCAAATTGAAATGCTGAAGATAGGAGATGTTTCTGGCTACATACTTAAATTATTAAATTACATAATTCATGATACAAGTTTCTTGAGACTGGTAATACATGTGCATATCACTGGAGTGGACATCTAAAAATAGATGCTTCCAAAATGCAATTGGAGGATTTTTTATGATTATTGGTGTTTAACGGCCTATCAACAGCTAATATCATTTAAGGCCGGGCCAACGGAATATCCCTATTTAACCTGTCCATAGTAAGAGAAATTCCCAAAATCAGAACTCGATATTTACAGAAAAATATATATTCAGCCCTGAAATTAGAATATATTCTATAAACTTAATTGGTGCCAGCTCTATTCCACACCAGAGTCACTTAGCTACAACCTCAAAAGTAATATAATCAGCAATAATCGTATTACTTTTTATTGGGGCTAACACGATTTAGCTCTCAAGTATCAGAAGGCCAAAAATGTACATGAGGGCCAAACCATGTAAGTCGGCATTCCGGTAAGGATGAACTCCTGATCATTAAATTACCCTTCGCCTGCTCCCGACCAACCACTCATGCAATTGGAGGAGACTGTCAAACAAACAAGAACGCCGCCAACAGCATGTATCCCATCGCTGTCATGGCTGGATCACAGACATGCACATTGATATGGTAAATAAGTTTTAGTAGAATAGAGGAATGCCCAAAGATATATGACCTTGACCTGGGGCAATGGGGAGCATACTGGGGTGGTAAATTAAAATATGGATGATGACAACCATGTACATGAAGGGTAAAGAGAATACAGTAAAGAAGTTATTGGCGAATGGAGAAACTTGCACATATCCACTAGACAGAAAGCTTAAAATGATTTGTCATACAATATTGGACAGCTCATATTTGTAAACGTGCACACATCTACTAGACGAGAATTTCGAAGTTATTTGACCTTGACATTGGGCATGTGGAGAGCATGGGTGGGGTGGGGAATTAAAATATGGATGATGAGTTTCAAGCAAATCGGCCATACAGTAAAGAAATAATACGAGAATTGAGAAATGTACACACATTTACTGGACAGAAATTTCTAGTTATTTGATCTTGACCTTGGGCATGGCGAGAGCATGGGTGTGGTGGGGAATGAAACTATGCATGATTGGAAACATGCACAGGAGTATAGTTTGAAGTCAATCTGTCATACAGTAAAGACATTATAGGAGATTGGAGAAACGTGCACGCATTTACTGGACACAAATTTCTAAGTTATTGACATTGACCTTGGGCATGGGAGAGCATGTGTGGGGTGGGGAATGACACTATGGATGATAATAAACATGCACTTGAAGTTACAAGCCAATCAGCCATACTGTAAAGTGGTTATAGGAGATTGGAGAAACGCGCACGCATTTACTCGACGCAAATTATTATTTGACCTTGGGCATGGGAGAGCATGGGTCGGGCAGGGAATGACATTATGGATGATAATACACATGCACGTGAAGTTTCAAGCTAATCTGTGGTACTGTAAAAAAGTTATAGGTGATTGGAGAAACGAGCACGCATCTACTGGACGCAAATTTGTAAGTTATTTGACCTTGGGCATGGCGAGAGCATATGTGGGGTGGGGAATGAACATATCGATGATACAAGTCATGCACATGAATTTTCAAGCCAATCGGTCTTGTAGTAAAGAAGTTATAAGAGAATGGAGAAACGTGCACGCATTTACTGGACGCAAATGTTTAAGTCTTTTGACATTGACCATGGACATGGGGAGCATGGGTGTGGCGGGGAATAACACTATGGATGATAATAAGCATGCACATGCAGGTTTAAACCAATCAGTCATATGGTAACCAAGTTAATTATAGCAGAATGGAAAACGTGACTAACAGGTTTTGCATCTCTATATCCCATTTTCGCTACGCAATGGAATAAAAATCCAGCGAATCCACTTAATTTTGTCTTTCAATAGAGAAATGAGACTTATGGGATTTGTGACCAGTGTAGATCACAGTCTGATCAGCATCTGCCGTGTGCACAATTTCATAAATGAAACACCTGTCATGCTTCTTGCATGCAATATAAATCGTTATCAGGCTACAGGAGTGTATTCACTGGCCTAATTCTAAGGGGTTAAGGGTTAACACTATGGTGTCAAGGGCAATAATCCAGCACAGGATATATCAACCTAGGGATAACAATTACTTCCCCCACCATTCAACATAGAAAATTGAAGGGGGACTTAGCCCCCTTCTTCCACTAACTCCTTCAATTCACACGGCTGTCAACACCACCAGAGCACACCATGGTCCCATTTTGGACGTTTTTTTTGGTTACCGTACTTGCTGTTGTATGTCGACTTGTATGCCAATGCTAAAATATATTTATCTCCTAATTAGGAGATACTAACTCCTAATTAGGAGATACTATCTCCAAAATAGGACTTAGTATCTACTAACTCCTAATTAGGAGATATTAACTCATACTTAGATAGTATCTCCTAATTAGGAGTTAATATCTCCTAATTAGGAGATCAAACATTTTTTAGCATTGACACAAATACTAAGGAGATAGTAAATCCTAATTAGGAGATACTAAGTCATAACTAGGAGTTACTAAGTCAAGTCCTAATTAGGAGCTACTCGGAGATATTATCTCCTAATTAAGAGTTAATATATAACTCATAATTAGGAGATCAAACTTTTTTTTAGCATTTACACAAATACTAAGTCCTAATTAGGAAATAGTAAATCATAATTAGGAGATAATAAGTCCTAATTAGGAGCTACTAGGATATATCTCCTAATTAGGAGTTAATATATCCTAATTAGGAATGTGCATCTCCTAATTAGGACTTACTATCTCCTAATTAGGACTTTGACAATTATTTTAGCATTGGCACCAAGACGCTTCCATACAAATGCCATTTGAGGGTCCAAGTCGAAATATATTTTACGTTTGCAGAGGCATTAGGTAAAAACATTAGGTTAAAAATATTAACACTAATGTTTCAGACGATTTGTAAATTGATTGGGAATTTACGTCTAACAGCAAGCTCAAAATATTATACAGACGTGGTGCTATGGACGGAAAGATGAAAGCCATATACCACCGGGCATACACTTCATAACTTGGAGATATAAACATTTACATGCAATAACAAGAAAATGTGGCCTATCGGGCATACAAATGCTCCCGGTAGCAGATTGGAGAAAGTGTGCCAAAGTTAATTAATTAAAAGCGATCAGTACTCATAAGCACAGTTGTGAAGGTCAAAAGGTCATATTAAGGGCAGCATGTATGTGTGACATTTGTCCACATGTCTTATGTAAACTCTGGTAAAAACTTTTAAGGTGTAAAAAAGTTAAAAGTTGTGAAGGTCAAATGGTCAATGTCATATTACGGGCAGCATGGACGTGTGGCATTTGTCCACAAGAATGATGTATTGAAATACATTGTATTAAAGTAATCCATCAAGGGATGGTTATGACAAGTTATGACAGTATTGAGAAACTCTGGCGAAGTTCTTAATGCATGAAAAAGTCAAAGTTGTTAAGGTCTAGGTCATATTAAGGGCAGTATGGATGTGTGGCACTTGTCCAGAAGCATGATGCATTGAAATATTAAAGTAATCCATCAAGGGATATAGAAGTTATGACAGAATTGAGAAACTCTGGCGAACTTATTAATAAATGAAAAAGTTCAAAAGTTGTGATGGTCAAAAGGTTAAGGTCATATTAAGGGCAGCATGGATGTGTGGCATTTGTCCACAAGTATGATGTGTTGAAATATGAAGTTATGATAGAATTTAGAAAATAAAGCGACTTCTTAACGCGCCGGACGGACACGCGGATGGACAGACACACAGTCCAAAAACTATATGCATCCGGCTCTACCGAGACCATAAAAATGCTCATAATAAACAACAAAGAATATTGAATAATTATTAAAGAAATAACAAAAACCTTTCTGATACTGTTTATTTTCCCATATACATACCGGTAGTTTAATTTCAGATAAAACAAAGGTCACAAACTCATGATATACTCCCGTCGAGGTGTAGCCAGTATACAAGGGGGATACATTCATGGAAAAAGAAATCGGTACCACTAATGCCCTCAAAACTAAAACTTACTCTAGTAAGCAGAGGCTCATAGATAGCCCCAATGAGCCATCTCATCAGGATCTGCAATTTTCATATATTTTAGAAAAGAAAAAAAATATCTTTATATAAATGAACTAGTTTGAAAATAATTTTTTGACAGTTGGATAGGTCGGAAAATTAACAAATCATGGTCATTTCCAGTTATTTAGGGTTGAAAGGGTTAACCAGGCAAATGGACAGTCCAAAAACTGGATGCCACCAGTGTGAATATGACCAGGGATGTATAGACCAGAGCGTACTACACCCCCCGATTTCAAAATCATTGCGTATTTTACTTTTACAGATGGATTATTGATTTTCTTCATTACTAAATAGGGAAAAAATGATAAAAAAAATGGTCATAATGTTAAAAATTCACTTATTTGAGCTGCAAAAAGCAAACTCTGTTTGCTTTTTGCAGCTCAACTAAGTGAATTTTTAACTCTGTTTGCTTTTTGCAGCTCAACTAAGTGAATTTTTAACATTATGACTATTTTCGCTACTCAATTTGAAAATCAATGCGTATTTTCACATTGTTGTGCGCATTGTGCACTCCCACTTTTGATAATCAATGCGTATACGGCTAATATAATTGCGTAAAATATGCCAATACGCACCTTATCTGGAGCTCTGATAGACGAGTATTAATTCATTGAATGAATTGATGGTACAATATAGGGACACAAATGAGCCTGTGAGCGGAAAATAGCTGAGCATGTACCGGTACTCAAATCTCATGTTCTTTCTCAAATCTCATAGACTCCGATCTAATGTACTCACAGATCACATGTACTCAAATTTCATGTAGTAAGCTAGCACGTGTTCAGTTTTGTTTGTTTATTAGTGTTTAAACGGCCTATCAACAGCTAAGGTCATGTAAGGCCGGGCAAACGGGTTCGATCCCTCTTTAACCTGCTGCATTGGGGGAAAAATCAGAACGGAATATTTACATCAAGAAAAAATATATTCAGCCCTGAAATTAGAATAACCTGACCTGGTGCCAGGTCCATACCACACCAAAGTTACTTGGCCCCTTCCTCTAAAATAGGATTACGAATAATCATAATACCCACATAAGGGGCATAACCAGATTCACCTGTGACATACAAAATGCCAAAGACGTATGTGAGGGCCAAACCAGGTCTCCATTCGGAATTCCAGTAAGGATGAATGCCGATCGTTAAATTACCCAATCGCATTCTCCCACCTGCCACCCACTAATTTCATGTAGTAAGCTAGCATGTGTTCAGATGTCATGTACTAATACCTCATGTACTCAAATCTCAGACAAACTATTTAGGACTACATGCTCAGTATTGAACCATAGAGTCCGATTACAAAATCAAAACATAAAACAATAGCACATGCATTGCAAACATAAATATACATTGTGACAAAACATACTTATTCTATAACTATAGCAAGTGACCTGGTGCTCATGGATACCCCCGGCCGCCTGTAGCCTATTTCACCAAAATTGCTAAGCATACTTATCTAGCTAAGTATACTTTGAGGGAGTAATCATTTATTTTTCCCGAAATGCATTATTTCATATAGAACTAACGACTGCATATATTTGATGATTAAAAGTATGCAGAATTATTATACTGAATTTATTACATTATCACATCCATGGCTGTGATAATGTAATAAATTCAGCATAATACAAATTAATAAATTTATCCATAAATTGAATTTTTTTCCCCTCAAAGTGTACTTTGTAAGTATACTTTGCAATTTTGGTGAAATAGGCTACAGGTCATTTGGCCATGACCTTGGGCATGAACGCCACATGGGTGGGCTATAGAATGAAAATATGGATGAAGATAAAGAAGTATATAAAGTTTCATGTAAATCCACTGTACAGTTGCAGAGATAATGGGTAAAATCTTGCAGCACTGAAAGGTGTGCCCCCATGTGAATCTCAGTGACGTTCATCGCTAAGACATGAATACTTATGGGTAGATTTATCATTAAAGGCCTATGCCCACTCAGTAAGCAAACTATTCTTTATATCAGAGACATCATCATCAAAATAAACATTCATTCACCATTACCCCACGTATTGATTGGCATTATTATACATTTTATATCAGACGTAAATTTCCACACTGGTATCAGGGGCGATAACCGTGTTTCCTTAAAGTGTTAAAGGACATTACTATTTATTCTGTATTTATTTTTTGATATGCAATGATCATACCGACACATTTAATTAGTATAAGAATTCAGCCACAGAAGTAGTGTCGCGCCTGCCGAGGTATTTGACCTTAACATGATCATGGGCATATGCTAAAGTAACCATCACAAAAACTTTTTGACATAAAAAAGGCTAAGTGTTTCCACAACCATGTGAAGGTCAAAAAGGGCAAAGTCATGTTAATGGCGGCATGAGTGTGTTCCAAATGCTTACATGTATCAAGTGTCCAAATATTGACGCAATCCATCAAGTGTTTCCGCAAAAATGGATGTAAAAAAGATCAAGGTCATGTTAATGGCAGCATGAGTGTGTTCCAAATATTGTAGCAATCTGTCAAGTAATATTAAAGTTATACCATGATGACGAAGCTTGTACAAACTTTTTGACATTTCGGACGACGACGGAAAAAGCAGCGGCGATAGTCGTCGCGACTTCTGCAAAGCAGGCGCGACAATAAATAATTAAACAAGAAATGCGTCTGTCGAACGCGGATGCCACCTGCAGCATATTAGAGAAACTGTGACAAATTGGTTAACCGAAAAGTGTGACGGACGGACAGACGGACGGACGGATGGACAGACAGACGGACGGACGGACGGACGGATGGACAGACAGACGGACGGACGGTCCAAACACTATATGCCACCCGTTTCTTCGAAACCCGGTGGCATAAAAATGCCTTATTTGCGTATGAAAATAGCCTGATACCACCGCAAGTCACTACAAATAAAACAAATATTACTAAATGCATATATCTGTATAGCGGGCACTCCTAATTTTTATAACTGGTGGAATAGTGACACAATAATACACTTAATTCCTATTTTGTGCCTACTGAGTGGGTATGTACCTTTAACATACACATATCTTCCAACCTTGCCATTTGACAATATCTTGCCATATCTTCCCACAACCATGTGAAGGTTAAACATGTCAAGATCATGAGAATGGTAACATAAAAGAGTTTTGCATATGTTCACACTTGTCAATTAAGTGTCTGAATGTTAAATGAATCCTTTAAGTTATATTAAGTTAACTTACAAACTGTTCAAGCCTGGACTCCAACATCTAAGGTCGTACTATAGGGAGATATATTTCTTTTGTCCATTCTTTAGATACAACATTTACTAGGCAAAATAAACATTAATTTACCATAACAGACATGTTAATGGCATTATTGTACTGTTCATATCAAGCGTCAATTTCCACTCTTGATATAAGGGGCGATAACAATGTATTCTCTCTATTATTTTGTGATGTGCAATGATCATACATAATAATATGTCAATTAAAATATTTATTCAGGTGACACATTAAATGGATATAAATAATTTGCATATCAAAATAGCCTGGGCCCGGTTGCTCAAAGCTTCTGTTAGCTTAACAGGCTGTTAAATCCTTAGCATTGCTAAGGATTTAACAGTTTGTTAAGCTGACAGAGGTTTTGAGCAATCGGGCCCTGATACAAACGCACATCTCTATTAGTAAATTAAATATTACTAAATGATAATATAGATGATTGGACGCACCGGTACATACTTCAGGAGCAAAGTAATATGCCCCGTTGATATCTCGAGATATTTCGAGGTAAAGTGTAATCAACTATGTTCACGAGATATTATATGTGTATCTTAATTATATCACTTGTACACCATGGCAGACAATTTTATTTGATTTCTTGGTGTTTAACGGCCTATCAACAGCTAAGGTCATTAAAAGCTGGGCCCGATCGAAATAAATATACATTCAGCCCCGAAATTAGAATAAGCTAACCTATTTAAGGGGAAGGGGCCAAGTGACTTGGTGTGGTATGGACCTGGTTTCAGGGCTGAATATATTTATATTTTCGTTGTAAATATTCCGTTCTGATTTTGGGATTTTCCCCACAATGCAGCAGGTTACATACAGGATCGAACCCATTGGCCCGACCTTATATGACCTTAGTTATTGATAGGCCGTTATTCACCAACAATCAAACAAACATGAGGGTTAAACCAGGTCTCTGGTCGGGATTCCAGTAAGGATGAATCCCGATTGTTGAAATACCCATCGCATGCTCCCAACAGCCACCCACTCCATGGCAGACATTGAAGATACTGATCTGGTTGCATGGTGTACATACATTTGTCTACACTGGCTACACATACAATAAGCTTACTTTTGTCAGATCATTCCTTATTTAAATATAAAACATTTGGCAATACAATTCACCACTGTATATTACATGTACAGTCAAACTTGCATTAAGCGACCACCCAAGGGAGACACCAAAAACATGTTACATTTGGACATATACCAGTAAATAATATAAATAAACATGTACACAGAACAAATCCAGAAACCTCCCACTTACAAAGTTTATATAGCGTATGTAGTCTTAACCCGTAGAATGCGGGAACCGAAAAGTATTGTCTGCTGTTGTTCCATATTTTGACTTATCTCTCAGTAATAACATGGTTTGGCAACATTTTAGATTCATTTCCAATATGGAAATGATTCTAAATTGCTGCCAAATCATGATTTTGATGAGAAAAACGCAAAATAAAAATTCAGCATTGTATGGGTTAACCCTTTTCATGCTGCAGATACACAATTTATTTTTCTGCACCGAAGTATACATGTTGAGAAATGAAGAAACAAGAAAACAATGCTTGTAAATTTAGATACCTGTGAATGAGTATTCAGCATGAAATGGGTTAAACAAAATTGTATGGAACTGAATGTCTCACCCGTCAAGGCTTAGCTAAGTCATCGACGTATCATAATCAAGGCATGGAATAATAAAGGCATGCATGGAATAATAAAGGCATGGAGTAACACGTTTGCCGAATGTTCCATTGTACACCTCTCAAGCTATCAAGGCCACAGGCATTCGGCGTGTTTCGGCTTTCATCGGTATAACTATAGTAAATACATGGTTAGTGCCGTCAAATATAAAATATGTTGAGCCTTAGACAGCTTTATTGGGGCGAGCTTCAGCTAGCCCCTATAAAGTTGTCCAGGCGAAACCGAATGTATTTTATATTCGACGGCACTAATCATGTACATGTATTTAATTTATACCACATACTGAACATGTTTTTGACGTCATTCCCTCGCCATACGTCACAAATATAGCGACGTCATTCAAAGCATAATGGCGGCGTCCACGCTAGGTAGATTCGGCATTGTATCCGATTAAATGTTAGATTTATTTACGATGAGCTTCATTATTGGCTGGCTTTAGACTCCACATTTGCCATAAAAAGCATTACAACCATGATGAACATGTCCGTGTCGTTGGTTATGTCACATATACCGTAAAAATGAACAAAATTCTGCTGAAACAACAGCGATTTAGATTTTAAAATCCGCCGCCATCTTGAATTTGCTGTTGAGACTGACCAATCAGAGGCCGCAATTAGGGGTCAAAGGTGAAAAAATAAAGGCAAAATCGGCACTTCATGTATATTAGGCTACTTCAGGTATATTAGGTTACTTCAAATATAAACAACACTTATTCAACCCCCTTTAGTATGCTACATGGAGCAATGGTTGTGGTATAAATATATATATATGTGAACAAGGCTTCTAACTTTGGTCGGACATGACCTCGTATCATAACAAAACAACATGTTTAAAATTGTAATTTTCTATGCATTCTATGTATTTCTGCTGGATATCGATGATTCTCAAATGATTATATGAACTTGCCACTACAATATCGACGTTAGAGCCGTAAACACATTATTTCATTTGTTATGATACGTGTCCGACCTAGGAAAAGGAGCTGTAATTCGATATTATTTGCATAAATATGTTCTAGCCAATAATTCTCAAATGAACACGAGCACTTTCCTCCAAAATGTTCACATAACGTTAATAAAATCACGGAATGCACTATGATACGAGGTCGAGTCCGACCAAAGTTGAATGCCTGTGATCAAGGCATGACCAGTACGTGGAACAATGTAAGGCACATATTATTGAAAAATATTATATAAATCCAACAAAGGGTTAAACAGATGAAGAGAAAACGAAAATGCATTTGCTAAATTTGTGAGATTTAAGTAATTTAACCACTTTTACCACAGATTTCGGATGTACGCACAGAGCACACAGGTTAATAGACGGATGCACACATAGTAGTCATTGTGATCACATCTCACTTCCTGCAAGTATTCTCGAAAAACATCTTTTACATATGGCAACTTGGGACAGACTATGGATGGACGGGATAACGTTCTATCAACAAACTAGGGCCACTGGCTGACAAACGGGCACTGCATTTATGACTGGCATATATCACAGTTCCAGTTATGGTGCGTCACTTGACCAACTTGGGGTGAAATTTTGTTATTTCTTCATCAAAAATGGCAAGTTGGGAGTCCTTTAGAATCGTCTCATTGAGACGATTCTAAAGCACTCCCAACTTTCCATTTTTGATGGAGAAATAAGAAATTTACCTCCAAATTACGCACCTTAACTGGAGCACTGATATATGTACATGTATGGTACTGAATTAGTCCAGCTAGCTTGCACCAAAGTTATTATAATATAATAATATCATCCACAGGGAGACATCAGTGTTTGGATGGTGTGATTAACTTGATTGATTTGATTATTGGTGTTTAACGACCTATCAACAGCTAAGGTCATTTAAGGCCGGGCCAACGGGTTGTATCCCGCCTTTAACCTGCTGCATTGGGTGATTAACAAGTTTGGCCTTAAATTGAAGTCCTGAACAGAACTAATCTGTTTGGGACTTTCAATTCAAGGCCATTTTTTCAAATATTAAAGTAGAGGCTTAAAACACACTATTAAACAATGAGATGTATGCCTGTGACATCACCAAGCAGTCATTTTGGTACAATCTACATGTAGTTGGTCTTGTCCTAGATTAGCATATACAGGCCGATCAGGGTCCCGTTTCACTAAACTTTGTACGACTAAAATGTTTGTAAGTGCAAAATTATGATTTCACATTAGCCATGTTTTCTTGTAAACAATTATTGGATTGACATTTATTGAGCATAGGCTGCATAAAAAATGTAAATCCATCAACTGTTTGTTTGTTTGTTTGTTTATTGGTGTTTAACAGCCTATCAACAGTTAAGGTCATGTAAGGCCGGGCAAACGGGTTCAATCCCATTTTAACCTGCTGCATTGGACAAAATCAGAACAGAATATTTACATCGAGATAAAATATATTCAGCCCTGAAATTGGAATAACCCGACCTGGTGCCAGGTCCATGCCACACCAAAGTCACTTGGCCCCTTCCCCTAAAATAGGATTACGAATAATCGTAATACTCACATAAGGGGTATACCGGTAACCAGATTCAACTGTCGCATACAAAATGCCAAAGACGTATGTGAGGGCCAAACCAGGTCTCCAGTCGGAATTCCGGTAAGGATGAACCCCGATCGTTAAATTACCTATCGCATACTCCCACCTGCCACCCACAAATCCATCAACTGAAATTTATAGACGATACTAAATGTTCACTTACGAACATCTTAGTCGTACGAAGTTTAGTGAAACGGGCCCCAGGGTCTGAAGTGTATCCCATTCAGTCATCGGTTATATCAAGCAATTATGATACTGCTTCAAAATGTGCATATATGCAGGTCAAAAATATCCCTTTGTTCTACCAGTGGCCTGGTCATACAATTATACAGTGGAGAACAAGGGCTCAGATCAGCACCCAGGATGACGAGACTTTCTAAACATGTTCTTAAAATTTAGTCTCGAAATCAGGCAGTTTGGTTGGTCGAGTATGAGCTGCTTAGCTCAGTCTCGACAATCAAACTGCCTGATTTCAAACACGAGAATGGAGCATATTCTCAGGTTTTATAATCCTGTGCCCAGGTGACTGAGTGTTCACTTGTTGCCAGATTCCTGACGTCCAGGGGGCCGTTTCACTAAACTTTGTATGACTAAAATATTTGTAAGTGCAAAATTATGATAGTCTGTAAATTTCACATTAACAATGTTTTCTTGTAAAGAATTACTGGATTTACATTTATTGAGCATATGCAGCATATGCTCAATAAATGTAAATCCATCAATCGAAATTTCCAGACGATCCTAAATTTGCACTTAACAAACATTTTAGTTGTACAAGGTTTAGTGAAGCGGCCCCCTGGTGAGGAACAGGGGCCCGTTTCACTAAACTTCTTACGACTAAAATGTTCGTAAGTGCAAAATTATGATAGTCTGTAAATTTCACATTAACAATGTTTTCTTGTAAACAATTATTGGATTTACATTTAGTGAGCATAGGCTGCATATGCAGCCTATGCTCAATAAATGTAAATCCATCAATTGCAATTTACAGACGATCCTAAATTTACACTTACGAACATTTTAGTCGTACGAAGTTTAGTGAAACGGCCCCTAGGTGCCTGTAGCCTGTAATACAGTATGGAAAATAAAATCTGTTTTAGAGCTCCAGATAACTTTTGTATCTAAAGAGTATTATACCCCCAGATTCCAAATTCAATGCCTATTTTACTTTTGCAAAATTAATGAATTATTGATTTTCTTCCTTATTAAATAGGGAACAAATGATAAAAATAAAACAAATTTAAAAATTCACTTATTTGAGCAAACAATTTACTTTTTTGCAGCTCATTTTCACTACTCAATTTGAAAATCAATGAGTATTTTCACATTGCTGTGAGTATTTTGTACTCCCACCTTTGATAGTCAATGCGTATTCTGCTAAAAATAAGTGCGTAACATACGCCAATACGCAGCTTATCTGGAGCACTTTGTTTTATACAAAATTAAATTGAACATCGGCCACAGGCAGACAAAATGTACATCAGGGTATTGAAGATTGGCACACCTCCAGATCAGCCATAGTAACATCAGTGGCAGTAACATGGCCAACACTGTTTGCCATTCAGTCTCTAATGTTCCAGTATTGTTTAACTCTTTGCATGCTGGGAAACTTGTGGGCTATAAATAGTTCAAAACTAGCAGACAAAAATTCATCATATTTTCTTGTATTTCTCCCCGTGAATATGTCTTGGAATTTCATTAGAATTGAGTCCTGAGGACTCAATTCTAATGAAATTTACAGACATATTTACAGAGAGAAATAAAACATACACTCCTAATTCGTTTGGCGGATATTTTCACCGCTAGCACGCAAAGAGTTAATATAGAGGTTAGGAGACGATTCTGTGTGAGTGTCAGATTTCTCCAATGTTCCTACCTGCCTGCATGTGACCAATATTTAACCATGTACATTTTTTTAAGAAGTTTTGGGTCATGGGTCCGACCTGTGAGTTTAAACATTATAATGGTCCCTGTAACCCAACATACTACAATACATGCATCTGTAACCTCCTGTGTAAAACAAATAGCAACCAAAAATACGCTGTCTGTTCACCATGACTATCTGCCCACTGGGCTGCATTTATTCTGCAATCATGATCCCACTATGGCAGCCACAGGTATTCACCAGATACCATTTGATAGATATTAAGGTAGTTGTACCCTTCTTCTAGCCCCCATGTAGTCATTTGAAATCTAATAAAAAAATCCTACTCATAAACCGATAGCTAATTACACAAATAAACCATAGTACAGTGGAACCCTTCTAAACCGAACACCCTGGGGACAGACTCAAAAGTTTGGTTTAGAGGGGTTTTCGGTTTAGGTGTTTGCTAATTCCAGTTATTTTTTCATCATCAGCTCTTTCCATGTATGTTGTATACCATATAACCATATTGCAAGCATAAAGATTAACATCAGTTGCTGTTAATGTTACTGTAACAGGAGGCACTGTATGGTAACAGTATAACCAGATAATTTTTCAGAGACTACCAAACACCTTAAACTGGTCCACAAAATATGCTATGTGTAAGTGCATTTGCCCATGTTCTGTTCTAGTGATGATTCAACCAAACAAACAAAAACAGCCTGTGGTTTTACTACACTACAAGGTGACAGTTTATGTGTGGACCAGCCACCAGTATAGTAGTCTTATGGAGTGATCGTACACGTACCAATATCCAAATTACAATATGTCCATTAAGTCCTTTTATTATTAAATTTGCTATGTGCTCCATAAAACAAAATGTGTAGACCCTGAGTGTGTAGCACATGTATACCACATTACATGGTGCGCTGTTTCTATACGGGACAATAGCCCACCCAGTTTGGTTTGTCACATTTATTCTTAATTAACAGGGCCCGGTTGCTGAAAACATCAGTTAGCTTAACGCACTGTTAAATCCTTAACTGAATGGTTAAAATCTCTGTTTTGAGCAACCGGGCCCAGGCTTGTAAACAAGGTGTGATTTTTACCCCCAATTGACATTGACAGCACTGTATTTCTTTGATCAAGACATACAGACAGGTGACAAAGTTGTTCGATTTTCAGGTTGTTTTTTTTTAATGCTGAAATAACATTTTGGGACTTGAAATGTCATCTGGATTACAGAATAGAGGGGTTCCGGTTAAGAGGAGTAGAAAACAATGTGTTTATATAGCGGAGAAATCGGGACTTGATCGTCTGTTCGGTTTAGCGAGAATTCCGGTTAAGAGGGGGTTCGGTTTAGAGGGGTTCCACTGTATATGTATTCAACAAGTATTTATGCAGATCTATGTGAAAATCACACCATATGCTGTAGTTAGTAAATAATAAGCACACTTTGGTGTTTTAAATGTACAATTTTGCTTCTACACACCTGTGTAGAGACGTAAATATACATGTGCTACATCAAACTTGATCTGTTATCTGGATCTTACAGGTGTGTGTGCATTTTTTATTGGTAGCAGTATCTGCATAGACTTACTGACCACAACCATATGGTTTATTTATGTAAGTAGCTATTGTTTTACTAGTAGGGTTTTTTATTAGATTTACATGGGGCCACAAGAAGGGTACAACTACCTTAAAGGCACTGGGTCAGCGATATGTCTTTAAGTGATGAAACAGGGGAAAATATCATTTAATTGTAATTTGTATCGTACTTCTGAACCCAATTGTACCCTATTTTATAAGTACCTACATGTAGTCTGTAAAAAATGGGGAATTAGTAAACAATATCTTTATACACACATAGTTCCAGATAAGATTTGTGTCTAAAGACTATTGTACCCCCTGAAAATGTAATTGATCGATATATGTCATATACTGTGCATGAAGCGAGAGAAAAACAAGAGCTGTAGGAGAACAGCATAGCTCGACAACGAGGGTTGTCGATGTACACATAGCTTGACAAAGAAGGTGGCTGTGGCCTGCATAAAAACCTTAACCAAGGTTGACTAAAAACCTTAACCAAGGGAAATTAAGTAAGTAATTCAAGGTTAAATGTAGGTCAATGTCAGATATAGGTCAGGGGTTATTGATGTACATCACTAGGAGATGAAGTTTTCCAAGTATGGTTTCTGTAGGCCCAGGAGTATTCCATATACAAGCTTGACTAAAAACCGTAACCAAGGGGAAATAACTAAGTAATCCAAGGATAAAAGTAGGTCAAGGTCAAATATAGGTCAGGGATTATTGATGTACATCACTAGGAGATGAAGTTGTCCAAGTATGGTTGATGTAGGCCCAGGAGTATTCCATATACAAGCTTGACTATAAGCATTAACCAAGTAATTCAAGGTTAAATGTAGGTGAAGGTAAAATAAAGGTCAGGGGTTATTGATGTACATCCCTATGAGAAAAAGTTATCCAAGTATGGTGTCTGGATGCACAATAGTATTCCATGTACAAGCTTGATTAAAAACCTTAACCAAGGTTGACTAAAAACCTTAACCAAGGGGAATTAAGTAAGTAATTCAAGAGGAAATGTAGGTGAAGGTCAAATATAGGTCAGGGGTTATTGATGCACATCACTAGGAGATGAAGTTGTCCAAGTATGGTGGGTGTAGGGCCAATAGTATTACATATACAAGCTTGACTAAAAACCATAACCAAGGGGAAATTAACTAAGTAATTGAAGAGGAAATGTAGGTCAAGGTCAAATATAGATCAGGGGTTATTGATGTACAACCCTGTGAGAAAAGGTTGTCCAAGTATCGTCATGTACCAGCTTGACTAAAAACCTTAACCAAGCTTGACTAAAAACGTTAACCAAGGGGAATTAAGTAAGTAATTCAAGAGGAAATATAGGTGAAGGTCAAATATAGATCAGGGGTTATTGATGTGCATCACTAGGAGATGAAGTTGTCCAAGTGTGGTGGGTGTAGGGCCAGTAGTATTGCATATACAAGCTTGACTAAAAACCTTAACCAAGGGGAATTAAGTAAGTAATTCAAGAGGAAATGTAGGTCAAGGTCAAATATAGATCAGGGGTTATTGATGTACATCCCTATGAGAAAAGGTTGTCCAAGTATGGTGTGTGTATGCACAATAGTGTTCCATGTACAAGCTTGACTAAAAAACTTAACCAAGGTTGACTAAACACCTTAACCAAGGGGAATTAACTAAGTAATTCAAGAGGAAATGTAGGTGAAGGTCAAATATAGATCAGGGGTTATTGATGTGCATCACTAGGAGATGAAGTTGTCCAAGTATGGTGGGTGTAGGGCCAGTAGTATTGCATATACAAGCTTGACTAAAAACCTTAACCAAGGTTGATTAAAAACCTTAACCAAGGGGAATTAACTAAGTAATTCAAGAGGAAATGTAGGTCAAGGTCAAATATAGATCAGGGGTTATTGATGTACATCACTAGGAGATGAAGTTGTCCAAGTATGGTGGGTGTAGGGCCAGTAGTATTCCATATACAAGCTTGACTAAAAACCTTAACCAAGGCGTGACGGTGACGCCGACGCCGGGGTGACAACATAAGCTCTACTTATTCTTCGAATAGTCGAGCTAAAAAGGTCTGAGACACAGTGTCTTTAAGAGCTTGTTATTTGTACAATATATCGTTGTCAATCAGAATTCAACAATTACTTTCACTGATGTCTCATTGGTGAATAGTAGAACGTGGCTTTACTAAATCATTTGGTAAAGCCATGTTATACTATTCACCAATCTGACATTAAAAGTTTAGAATTCTGATTGACAATTATATAAAGACTTGTTTATGTCGCATCTTCACACTGACACTCATTTGGCAAATGAGTGTCAGCGTGAAGATGCAACATAAACAACTCTGCATTTAATTCAAAGAAAACAATATTATACATGGGATTTCTCAGTATAAAATGTGACCTGATAAATAGAGTATCAGACAAGTTTATCAGGCTCCGCTCGGAAAAAGTAGGAATTCCTTGGCAAGCCTTGGAATTCTCTATTTATTACAATACCCTGGAATGATTCTGGCATGCCACCTATGCAACTTTGGTGTGAAGTCTGCCAGTGGACAGACAAACAATAAGTACCTGCACTAATGTCAGACATGCAATAGGAAAGCCCAATGGTTGATGATTTCATCTTGAACCTATCCTGGTCCGCAATTATACACCTTTTATAGGTAATGGAATGGAATGTATTAAATGTGGAGATCCAAAGTTGCTAATTATCACTCACATCTCTGCATTCACTTGACCATTGCTATGTATCCATTCAAATCAAGTAATAACCATTTATTGATTTATCACTTGACCATTCTCAATCATATGTGCGACAGTTGACTTCATCTATCGATGATAGAATGACCATTTATCACTCAACCATTCTCCGTATGTGCAGCAGTTGGCATCATGTATCAATGATAGATTTATTTGTTGGGGTTTAACGGCCTATCAACAGCTAAGGTCATTCAAGGCCAGGTCAATGGGTTTAGTACTAAATCCCATATATTACCTGTACAAATGGGGGGAAAATCCCAAAATCAGAACTGAATATTTACAATAAAAAAATATATATTCAGCCCTGAAATCAGAATCCTGATCTGATGCCAGGTCCTTGCCACACCAGAATCACTTGGCCCCCCTCCCAAAAGCAGTAACATCAGTAATAATCTTACTACTTTTATAATGAGCAATAATCCAATTCAACTCCCAGGTAACAAAAGAGCCAAAGATAAAAAGGTACCGGAAGGCCAAACCAGGCAAATCGTGATTCCTATAAGGAAGAACCCCCACCGTTAATTTACGTATCAATGATAGAGTGGTCAGTTATCAGTTGATCATTCTCCGTATGTGCTACAGTTGACTTCATCATATATCAATGATATAATAGCCATTTATCACTTAACCATGGCCATTTATCACTTAACCATTCTCCGTATGTGCAGCAGTTGACGGAGTTCATGTATCGATGATAGAATGGCCATTTATCATTTGACCATTCTCCATATATGCGACTGTTGATGGCGTTCGCCGACACTGCTGATGGTATTTCAGGAAGAGCAGGGCGGGCCACAGGTAGGCGAAGCTGAGCCGAGGCTCGGCCTTCGTGCAGGCGAGGATCATCATGAACACCTGGATGTAGGGTAGCAGCAGCACCAGCAGCCACAGGGATAGCGGCATGTCACTCACGTGGCCCCACACCGACCACGGATGGCTGCCAGATATCTCGCCACCTGATTGGTGGTAATTCTGCACATGGTCCAAGGCAAACGTGTTGTAGCGTTCACTGATCTCGAACACATAGTAGACAAATGCGATGGTCATACCCAGGTAGGCTGCCACCAGCACCCAGGCCACACGCTGTCGAAACTTCATTCTCCGCTGAACAGCCCACACACATCACTGCTCATCTGAAAGGTTATAGGGGATCTTACAGGAGTGATGATTTAATTTGGCTAAATATAACGTTCTTATTTCTCGCGGATATAGTCATGATTAGTAGTCACGTGAAAACTTGTTGACTAGACACTACATCATCGACTACATCAGCAATGTGAGAACTGAATGAAATCACTGATCATCAGTGATTTTATTGAGTTCTTACATTGCTAAATTTGGTTATTTTTGCTTATTTTGCATGTAAATAATGTGTTAACGTTTATGGTGACTATACCATTGATTCTATATTTTATGTACATTTTGGTGCCGTTTTTCTAGTTTTGAGGTAGAACCAATAATTCATTAAACTGTGTTTATTCCATTGGATGACAGTCCAGGTGTTACATTTATAATAGTACAGCCAATTGTTCCCGTCATTTTATATATTTTATTTCCACTTCAGGGGACCAGACCAGGGGTCTCAGAAATGTCATTTCCGTTACGTAGCCTTACATGACGTAAATATAGCTTTACATTTACATTTTTTTAATTTTCAACGGCATAAAACATACAAGAGCTCCGCGGAGCAAAATGTCCCGCCTAGCGCAGTTTGATAGTACATAATGAGCTTGTAATAACCTTGGGGTTAGCCAGCAACATGGGCTTTCTGTAGAATGATGCGGGATGTTGTTACAAATGCATGTATGGAATATTAAAGCATAAACTGAGCGTTAATTTTTCCAAACACGGAAATTTCTAAGTCAGTGACCTTGACCTTTGGGGTTAGCGGGCACCATGGGCTTTCTGTAGAATGATGGGCTTTCTGTAGAATGATGCGGGATGCTGTTACAAATGCATGTATGGAATATTAAAGCATAAACTGAGCGTTAATTTCTAAGTCAGTGACCTTGACCTTTGGGGTTAGCGGGCACCATGGGCTTTCTGTAGAATGATGCGGGATGTTGTTACAAATGCATGTATGGAATATTAAAGCATAAACTGAGCGTTAACTTTTCCAAACACGGAAATCTCTAAGTCACCAACCTTGACCTTTGGTGTTTGCGGGCACCATGGGCTTTCTGTAGAATGATGCGGGATGTTGCTACAAATGCATGTATGGAATATTAAAGCATAAATTGAGAGTTAACTTTTCCAAACACGGAAATTTCTAAGTCAGTGACCTTGACCTTTGGGGTTAGCGGGCAACATGGGCTTTCAGTAGAATGATGCGGGATGTTGTTACAAATGCATGTATGTAATATCAAAGCATAAACTGAGTGTTAACTTTTCCAAACACGGAAATTTCTAAGTCAGCGACCTTGACCTTTGGGGTTAGCGGGCACCATGGGCTTTCAGTAGAATGATGCGGGATGTTGTTACAAATGCATGTATGGAATATTAAAGCATTGAGGGAAACAGAAGTTACAATTAATTAACCTGAGCGTTAAGTTTTAGAAACAGAGCTAAACGCAAAAACTTAACATTGAATGCATGTGAAATGTAGGTCAATGAACCATGAAAACTAGGTCAAGGTCACATGGGCTCCCTGTGTGTGAGATGGTTACACCACAGTGTACCACAGTGTTGATGTATACCAAGTATGGAGGTCGTAGGAATTATAGTTTTCTGGAAACTGAGCTAAACGCAAAAACTTAATGTGAATGTCGACGCCGCCGCCGACGGAAAAGCTATGCCTATGTCCCGCTTCTGCTAAAGCAGGCGGGACAAAAACTGAAGGGGCATCTATTAAGAAAAGTGTCAAGAATATGGTAAGCTAATTGTATTAGTTTGAAACAGAGCAATTTAGTAGCAAGTTGTGGACTTTCTCATTTATGGTAACCCAACAACATGTATTTAATACGAATCAGTAAAGTTAAACAATTCAAAATAGCTTGGCATGTAACAGAATGCCGTGTTCTACCACATGTACCAAACATCGTTATAAAGCTATCCAATTAATATGTCTCAAAACCTTTTAATATCGTTCTTAAGAAGTTATTGAACCCGATTTGAATACGTTTTTATGGTAAAAAGAGTCTTATTTCGATGTTTTAATTTAACTTAGGCATTCTAGCAGCCAAGGGAGATAATCCAAAATAAATTATGAGATAAATGCAAGGGAGATAAATGTTGTTTGACCCATTTTGGTCAATTGAAACATGCAAGTTATTTACCATTCCAAAACTCATGGATGGGAACTGGTTTGCACCATGATAGTGCATTTGCCTCTGGATGATGATTGAGAACACATACAACATTCAATCTGTAGTTCCGCAAGTAGCGTGGCACGGCATGGTTTTAAAGTGAATATTTTACCTCAGATTTTACCTCGTATTGCTGTCTGCCCACTTATTTGGAATATTGAATTAAGTGCATACTGTCCGAGGGCGTGAAATTGATAATTTTAAATTAACAGGTCACTGCCCCCTAAACATTTGGAATGGTAAATAACTTGCATGTTTCAATTGACCAAAATGGGTCAAACAACATTTATCCCCCTTGCATTTATCTCATAATTTATTATGGATGATCTCCCTTGGCTGCTAGAATGCCTAAGTTAAATTAAAACATTGAAATAAGACTCTTTTTACCATACAAACGTATTCAAATCAGGTTCAATAACTTCTTAAGAACAATATTAATTGGATAACTTATTCATTACATGAGGATTTGGGGAGGATTTGGGGGGAAAATGAGGATTTGGGGGGAAAATGAGGATTTGGGGAGGATTTGGGTGAATCGTGCGCCTGGTATTTTTCACAACAAAAGGCAAATTTATTGCAGAATAAGCTTAATGTAAATGTTATAAACTATTTTAATTCAGATGCAATGTATAGTAATGTACAAATGGACAAGATTTGAGAATTACGGGCTTGTAAACTGTGCCGATTGATGACCGGGACATGCTCATTTGGTGCACCACACGTATGCCAACAAGAAAATAATAGAGGTGTACCGCTTTGAGCTGGCGCGTTATTATTGTAAATATTATTGTAAACACGTGCTATTTTTAAATAGTTTACGTCATAAATTGTAGACATGGTATTTGTATACCAGCGCAAACGCATTAACATTCGATAGAATTGCTAATAATAGTAACATCGTTTAGTGCTCTAGTGGGTAGATCTGCTGTTTGGTGATCGGACGGTCGTGAGTTCGAATCCTGCCAAAGGAATACATTTTTCTCTCGCTTTTACTATTTTGGCGCCAGAGGTAACGCACACATCACGAAACAGTCGTGCATTTACTTTTACACAACATTATAAAACACTTCACTTTGAACCTAATCATTGTGAAATGCATTCTGCACATTCGTGTGTTATTGTGAAAGTCCAGCTCGACTCACTACAAATACAAATATGTTACGGAGAACACCATGTCGGAAATAAACCTCTCACTTCAGATAATAAACTAATAACTAAATAAACGTGGATGCATGTGGTTCATAATTACCATGTCAATTGTTGTTACATGTAATAAAGATTCATTAAAAAGAAAAAGAAAACATAAAAACAATATTAAAAAAAATATATATATATAATGGCCAAAGTGAGGATCTAACGCATGCAGTGCAAAATTAAAATCAAGTGCCACCGTTGCCCGCCAGTTTACCCACTGCTCCAGTATGAGAAACTGTTTTGTCAATCGCAATATATCGATCATGACTATAGCGACGCGCCATAATAAACAGGGAAATACCTACAGGAATTCCATGTTTGTTTATACACCAATGTTTATATAAACAAAGCATGTAAACAACGTCATGTCAGGCTGGTATACTTATAACTAAACACACATAACAAGAAGTGTAAATACTGTTTTCTTAATGGATTGGTATTATACATAGTTTCTTTACTGAACATTTTTTTTGTTTACTTATAAATTGTGTGATTTGTCAGTAAATTACACCAGGACACCAGATGTACATAAAATATAGAATCACTGATACAGAAGGGGTGGCACGATTTACCCAAATCTACCCAAATCTACCCAAATCTTCATATAATTACCATATGTGTTAATAAATAAAGCTATACAGATCATAATAACGATGTTTGACTGTATTTACATAATGCATGTCATTAATTTGCTCATACCAAGGCCCATTTTAATGTTTTGATGCAAAATGGAAATATTTGTATATGAAATAAAGGGAGAGTACCACGATAAACTTAATACTAGGAAGCCAAGGAAGATAATCCACTTTATATAATGGCTAAACATGCTAAATGGGAATGATGATTTTTAATTGCAATACAAACAAGAGCTGTAGGAGAACAGCATAGCTCGACTACGAGGGTTGTCGATGTACACATAGCTTGACAAAGAAGGTGGCTGCGGCCTACATAAAAACCTTAACCAAGGTTGACTAAAAACATTAACCAAGGGAAACTAGAAATGTGGCCTGTCGGCACACGAATACCCCCATTGGCAGCCAAAGAAAACGAGGCATTTTTGATCATAAGCCATTTAGCCGAGCGTTAAGGTTTCAAACGCATCAAGTCTGTGACCTTGACCCTGGGCATAGTGTGATAATCCATGCATCGGTGTAGAAGATATAGAGCGGGAGAAGGGAATTTCAATAGGTTTGACCTTTGACCTTCAACTATGACCTTGACCTTGAACGTAGGTGCGTGGTTATTGATCGAGACACACCTTCTCATCCTGAGAAACATTTGTGCCAAGGCATTTGATAATCCATGCATCGGTGTAGAAGATATAGAGCGGAAGGGAATTTCAATAGGTTTTACCTTTGACCTTCAACTGTGACCTTGACCTTGGACGTAGGTGCGTGGTTATTGATTGTGACACACCTTCTCATCATGAGAAACATCTGTGCCAAGCCATTTGATAATTCATGCATCGGTGTAGAAGATATAGAGCGGAAGGGAATTTCAATAGGTTTGACCTTCAACTGTGACCTTGGATGTAGGTGCGTGGTTAGCAATTTGATAATCCATGCATCAGTGTAGAAGATATAGAGCGAAAGGGAATTTCAATAGGTTTGACCTTTGACCTTCAACTGTGACCTTGACCTTGGACGTAGGTGCGTGGTTATTGATCGGGACACACCTTCTCATCATGAGAAACATTTGTGCCAAGCCATTTGATAATCCATGCATCGGTGTAGAAGACATAGAGAGGAAGGGAATTTCAATAGGTTTGACCTTTGACCTTCAACAGTGACCTTGACCTTGGACGTAGGTGCGTGGTTATTGATCGCGACACACCTTCTCATCGTGAGAAACATTTGTGCCAAGCCATTTGGGAATTTCAATATTTTTTTACCTTTGAGCTTCAACTGTGACCTTGACCTTGGATGTAGGTGCGTGGTTATTGATCGCGACACACCTTCTCATCATGAGAAACATTTGTGCCAAGGCATTTGATAATCCATGCATCGGTGTAGAAGATATAGAGCGGAAGGGAATTTCAATAGGTTTGACCTTTGACCTTCAACTGTGACCTTGACCTTGGACGTAGGTGCGTGGTTATTGATGGCGACACACCTTCTCATCCTGAGAAACATTTGTGCCAAGGCATTTGATAATCCATGCATCGGTGTAGAAGATATAGAGCGGAAGGGAATTTCAATAGGTTTTACCTTTGACCTTCAACTGTGACCTTGACCTTGGGACGTAGGTGCGTGGTTATTGATTGTGACACACCTCTCATCATGAGACTCTGTGCCAAGCCATTTTGATAATTCATGCATCGGTGTAGAAAGATATAGAGCGGAAGGGAATTTCAATAGGGTTTGACCTTCAACTGTGACCTTGGATGTAGGTGCGTGGTTAGCAATTTGATAATCCATGCATCAGTGTAGAAGATATAGAGCGAAAGGGAATTTCAATAGTTTGACCTTTGACCTTCAACTGTGACCTTGACCTTGGACGTAGGTGCGTGGTTATTGATCGGGACACACCTTCTCATCATGAGAAACATTTGTGCCAAGCCATTTGATAATCCATGCATCGGTTGTAGAAGACATAGAGAGGAAGGGAATTTCAATAGGTTTGACCTTTGACCTTCAACAGTGACCTTGACCTTGGACGTAGGTGCGTGGTTATTGATCGCGACACACCATTCCTCATCGTGAGAAACATTTGTGCCAAGCCATTTGGGAATTTCAATATTTTTTTACCTTTGAGCTTCAACTGTGACCTTGACCTTGGATGTAGGTGCGTGGTTATTGATCGCGACACACCTTCTCATCATGAGAAACATTTGTGCCAAGGCATTTGATAATCCATGCATCGGTGTAGAAGATATAGAGCGGAAGGGAATTTCAATAGGTTTGACCTTTGACCTTCAACTGTGACCTTGACCTTGGACGTAGGTGCGTGGTTATTGATGGCGACACACTTCTCATCATGAGAAACATTTGTGCCAAGCCATTTGATAATCCATGCATCGGTGTAGAAGATATAGAGTGGAAGGGAATTTCAATAGGTTTGACCTTTGACCTTCAACAGTGACCTTGACCTTGGACGTAGATGCGTGGTTTTCCAAGTATGGTTGCTGTAGGCCCAGGAGTATTCCATATACAAGCTTGAGTAAAAAACGTAACCAAGGGGAGATAACTAAGTAATCCAAGGATAAAAGTAGGTCAAGGTCAAAAAGGTAGGTCATTAGGTTAGATTATTGTGTACATCACTAGGAGATGAAGTTGTCCAAGTATGGTTGATGTAGGCCCAGAAGTATTCCATATACAAGCTTGACTATAAACATTAACCAAGTAATTGAAGGTTAAATGTAGGTGAAGGTAAAATAAAGGTCAGGGGTTATTGATGTACATCCCTATGAGAAAAAGTTATCCAAGTATGGTGTCTGTATGCACAATAGTATTCCATCTACAAGCTTGACTAAAAACCTTAACCAAGGTTGAGTAAAAACGTTAACCAAGGGGAATTAAGTAATTCAAGAGGAAATGTAGGTCAAGGTCAAATATAGATCAGGGGTTGTTGATATGATGAGTTGTCCAAGTATGGTAGGTGTAGGGCCAGTAGTATTGCATATACAAACTTGAATAAAAACCTTAACCAAGGTTGACTAAAAACCTTAACCAAGGGGAATTAACCAAGTAATTCAAGAGGAAATGTAGGTCAATGTCAAATATAGATCAGGGGTTATTGATGTACATCACTAGGAGATGAAGTTGTCCAAGTATGGTGGGTGTAGGGCCAGTAGTATTCCATATACAAGCATGACTAAAAACCTTAACCAAGGCGTGACGGTGACGCCGACGCCGGGGTGACAACATAAGCTCTACTTATTCTTCGAATAGACGAGCTAATAAAAAACAGTAGAACCTCTCTAATGTTGACATACAAGGAGACAGTGTGAAGGTGTCGACCGTATACTGGCCGTTTTCGCCAGGACGTGTATAGCCATCTTATAACAATCATTTGTTGAGGCTATACCTTCTAGGGGAAATTTGCAATCAGTCTGATCAGGGTCTACCCGGTTCCCCATGTTGTGCATAACCACTTGTTGAGGCTGTACCTGTAGGGGAAATATGCATTCACAATCTAATCAGGATCTACACAGTTTCCCATATTGTACATAATCGACTATATATAACGAGAAACCCCACTAAAATAGACTGTGTTCTGGTCAATACAATATCATATTGGGCTTTGTCTACATAGAGGTGTGAAAAACATTCAAACTATTTGACAAGATATACAAACTATACACAAATTTAAATATATATATATTGCATGCATATTAAGGTTTATTTTCATCAATGTTCTTAATACAAGATCGTTTATTATTGTTATTGTAGATGAATATTAAGAATATTTATATATAGCCTTCCTGTGTGAGTTTTTAAATGTATCTCCATAAATTAAATTGCAATAACTATAGAAACAATATATGTCCAGCAGAAGTCATTTGTCCTAATAAAAACATTCATTCAATGCATTATACTTTGTTTTTAACTATTTCAAAAAGATGTTGGCATATAACTACTCGGCAAAATAAATATTGCAATACTATGGAGGTGATCGGTTAGACAGTTGGACTAGTATATGTGCCATATGAAATCATGATTGATGGCAACTTAAAGTTAGACAACTGAGACATAATTAATGAGTCTCGATCACGGTAGTCTCCCTTTATAATAATGTTACATGTATATTAATCGCTTTCCCACGGAAATATGTGGTTTAATCGTCCCCCTTTCGGTTAAAATGTGCTTATTGTATGATATACTAATGATATATTGTTGAAAACGTATATAATATAATCATAAATGTTATTTTTAATAAAGATTTGGGTAGAATTGTGTAAATCGTGCTGCCGTACAGAAGTGAGCAATGTGAAATTATCTGGTAGCAGTAATAATAAAGCTTTTGAAGAGTTTAAAGTGGTTTTGTCTTTGCCTAGTAAAAGCGACTACCGATTATCTAGTTAACTAACCATCTAGTTAATTAACTACATTACTCAATGACAAGGGGGGCACGTTTTATACTCAATAAAGGTCAAAACAACGTCCGAGTTTTGGTACTAAACGAGTATTGGTCGAGAAATTATTGAATGTCTACGTGGCTTTTAAAGAAATCGAAGATAACTGATTGACTGACAACCTTGAAAACATGGTGGGTTCATAGTAATGAATCATCGAATGTGTGTTGTCATTGGATACATAATCACAGCATTGCTAAATCGGCTAAATAATTATGAAATATCGTAGTTTTCTACATTTTATTCGTAGGTCTACGGAAAAAAGCCAAATTATTCCGAACAGCTACAGCGGTGTCATTAAAATACGCATGGCCGCGCAAAACATAACATTGGGCGTGATGTGGCGTAAATTGTAGAACTCGAAGTTAGATCAATATTTTTTAACTATTTGTGACTTGTCAATGGATAATGGGGCAGTTAAGTGGTGGCCTGATAATGATGAAAGCGGAAAAAATATATATGGTGAAACTAACACACTTCAGATTATAAACGCTATACAAGTGTAGTATATAATTATATCAAATATCAAACTACGTTTTACATGGCCAGACACTAGAGTACGCATGTGGTTCAATGTATCTTAGCGTCGACATCAGCTCAAATATTACCTGGAATAGACACATTCCAAAAAGATCACATCAATAGCAAGATGTCACTTGGTCTTGCAAAGAGAAATATTCACACTAAAAATGTATGTATCCGCGAAACTGTGTACAAAACCCTTGTCCGACCACTTGTGGAAGGTAACAAGACAAGTCACCGCCTAACCAAGTCACCGCCAGTAAAATGCGATATTTTTGGACATCTCACCGCCAGTTTTTGGACATCTCACCGCCCTTTTTTGGACAACTCACCACCATTATTTGGACAACTCACCGCCTGTCTCGGGACAACTCACCGCCTGTTGTCGGACAATAGATAGATATATATACATGTGTACATTACAGGAAACCATTTGTAATACGTTTAGTAAAGTCCAAACTCACCTACTATAACATATCCCAATGCGTAGACCCGACATTGCTATGAATTAATTTACACGAATGAATGTATATTCTTTATAAAAATGTTTAGCTTAAAAATATGTTCAATTTTCAAAATCATTTACGGCGAAATTCCAAAATGTCCGAATGTACACCATCTCATGGCGCGTCTCATTTAAGAATTTCTAAATCTATATTCTTATTCTGTTCTGTTCTGTTAGGAACACAGATGACAACATGTCAAATCCATAGACTGAATATCGATTTGCATTAACTGTCCTGGCCGTGTTTGCTGTGAACCAGTGTTTGGCCAGATGTGCACAGTCCGACTGCACCCCGGGAGCATTCCCACAACAGCAATGTGAAAGAGACGGCGAATTCACAATGGGTAGCACAAACTACTGTCACCCTCCACTAGCCGGGGCAGCACTGTCCGCCAAAGTTGTTGTTGACGTGAAGGCCACTGCGCGCTCTGAACCATTCGTGTCAGCTGCGCATATAGTAGATGATGCGATAAGCAAGCATCTCGACCCACAGGAACCGTGCGACCTGCCTAAAACAACATCGTTGCAGAGAATGGCTAACAGGTGCAGAGAATCAGCCAGACTACGACATCCAGCGACACTTGATTTCGAGTTATAGCTGGAAGCGGTCCCAGAAAACTTCGTCATCGCCGATATTAGTTGCGGCTCACAGCGTCACCTCTTGATGGCGACAACCATAATGCTGACGCTCCTGTGTAGCGCGAAGAACTGGTTTATGGATGCCACGTTTCGTCTGGTGAGGGCGCCGTTTCGGCAGTTGTTCAGCATACACGCTTTTGTGCGCCAGGGAGACGGCCTCAAACAAGTGCCGCTCGTTTATTGTTTAATGTCTGGCAAATCTAAACACGACTACAGATCTGTTATCAAGACAGTATTGAAGTATCTATACCACGTACGCCAGCACTAAAGACAATCACCGTTGCTTTTGAGGCTGCAATGTGGTCCGCAATACGAACCGAGTTGCCCGCTGTTACAATAAAGGGATGTTCGTTTCACTGGACCCAATCCGTATGGCGCAAAATTCAAGATGTTGGCCTTGTAACCACATACAACAAAAAGCTGTCCACGCATAAATTCCTGAAACGTGTTATGGCCCTGCCATTTCTACCTGCAAGTGCGATTCGGTCGATATTTGCAACGATGAAATCCGCTGTAGAGAACGGGAGCGTGCTTGGGCAGTTAATGTCTTATGCAGAAAGTACGTGGATGAACAGCACTGTATGGCCAGTAGAGGCATGGAGTGTGTATGGGCGGAGTATACGCATAAATAATGACACAGAAGGGTGGCATAAGCGTCTCAACAACTTAGCGAACGGCCAAAATGGACTGAACATGTACATATTGATCAAGGTCCTTCACAAGGAAGTAGTGAACGTCAGTTTCCAGGTTCGTTTCGTATCCGAGGGTAAGCTCAAGCGATATCCGAGAAGAAAATACAAACACATGCCGGGAATAATAATGAAGGCTTGGGACGACTGGGAGGCAGGAATTATGACCGCCTCAGGGCTTTTGAAAACATGCGCCCGTGTACATGGTCCTGTTGTAAAATAAGCTCATCGTGATACATGTTTTCTTCTCTTGACAAAGATACACGCACTGTCAATTACATGATTAAGTCAAAGTCCAAACACTTAACAGACCTAGTAGAAAAACATAGTTTTGCCAAATACAAACATACATTGTACTTTTCTCGAAACAATAATTTGAAAACCTGCTAGTATTTTATGTTCATGTAATTCGCAAAAATAATTTTATTCTTGCCTCGATTGCACCTTAGTCCACAAGTCTACAGATAGTGTACAGTCTCAGCCATGTTGTCAAATATAGAGTTCTAATCCCCAGTCGGCGAAGTGATGGTGATATAATTCTGATACATACTTGTACGTAGCTACACGTACTCAAGTACATGTTCGTGTTTCTACAAAATTACTATGTACATACAGACGTGAAATTAATAAACAATTAAAAGATATATGCTTCCGAATCATCTTTATGACAGCCAATATTAGAATATTACTGGCTGGGCCCATGTGGATGGCCTTTTTACATAGACTTGCCACTCCTTTATGAGCTCATGTTTCTGGAACGCCAAATCTACATAAACTCAAATATATATTGCTAGCACTAACTATTTGGAGAGCTCTCTAAATCATTTGGAGAGCTATGCAAATCATTTGTAGCGAGCATTATATAACCTTGATTTGGAGAGCTCTCTAAATCATTTGGAGATATCTCCACTGCCCAAACAACGTAATACCGTACACGTGGACAACAATCAAAATTGACAGTCATAACATCAGAGTTATGTGAAAAACATACATGTCTCGGAAATATTTGGTTGCTGCATGTTCTTTGGTTGCTCCATGACACAGATAATTTTGATTGTATGTTTTACCCATTTTGTTTTTATGACGTTCTGAATTACAGATGTGTTTTCTGACTTTTGCGTCCTTTTCACGAAACGTTTAGTCAGAACACACCTCTGTATTACAATTAAAAACGTCATGAAAATAGAACGGGTAAACATATAATTAAAAGAGCCCACCACCAATGATTGCCCACCATTGCCTACCCACCACCAATGATTAGAGAGCAAACACATAATAATGTACGACCATGATCACAAGAAGACTCTTATTTTGACTGTGACTTGTCAGGATTTTCGGGCGGTGGGTTTTCAAAAAAATGTGGGAAATGGCAGTGAGATTTCCAACCATTGGAAGTGACTTGTCCAAACAAATTGGCGGTGAGTTGTCCAAAAGGTGGCGGTGAGTTGTCCAAAATTGGCGGTGAGATGTCCAACAACTGGCGGTGAGTTGTCCAACAACTGGCGGTGAGTTGTCCTGGCGGTGAGTTTGACAGGCGGTGACTTGTCTTGATTTCTTGTGGAATACACCTTCCCAGTATTGAACACACACACAAAGGTTAGCATTAATAACTAACAAAGAGCGGCTTACTGTGTTCCAAATAACTACTCCCTTCATTCAAGCGTAACGGGTATGTTAAATGACCTTCGTTGGAGATCACTTGAGGACCGGAGATCTTACGCCCGTCTGTGCCTTTTTACCGAATCGTACTCACACGGTCGTATTGCCATATAAATGCCCTCATACGTTGTGCACCCCACGATAATACACAGATATGCGCAGCCGTCTGCCTTTAGACAAATGCACACCATTTCTGATCATTTTGAATACTCACCATGCCCCCCTCAGATAGTACAGTGGAATAGAATGCATAGAGGCACTACAGTGCTGCCAATTCTGGACTCGTTCAAGTTGGCGGTCTGCAGCGCCTACCACTAAATGCCATAAACATGAAAAACAGTTTTTAATATTTCATTGTTACATTGTCATAAAAAACTTTTAACAGCATTAACATTCTATCTGTTTCCATGTTTTTACTACTTTTCATCAATTCTGCACTGACAGGGCACCTGCATATAATCCTCGCGAGAGGGTGTTGCAGTATTTGAAGATATATAGATATAAATATTTTAAATTTTAATTAGACCATTTAGATTACTAATGAAACTATAACACATTTTTTAACATGCTGTCTGTTTTTACATTAAGTGAAAGTCAATGTAAAGAAGAAACTAACGCAACACATCGTGATAAACACACGCCACGCGCACTGATATTGACTTGAAACTGGGTCCCAAGAATACTTTTTTCCTTGTGACCAAGCTTAAAATTATGTATATCTTTGTCTTGTAAATACATATTTGAACATTTATAACAAAACTTTCTGGAAGTATGTTCGATTCAAGTCAAAAACAAGAATAGAATAACACTTAATGAATTGGAAGATGAATATGGTACATGTATTCCAATCATAGACATAATTGAGAAACTACTAAACACATCCTTCATGCGTGTGTTCACGAACGAAAATGTAGACGAAGTACCAAACTGTGAAGACGAATTGAATGGAGTTACTTCAGATACAATGATAGTCACAGAGGACGTGGTGAAGAAGCCAATTGAAGACGGAAAAAACGCAATGTCCCACCGGAATACATCCGAAATGTATTAAATAGACGTATGCAATCATTAGCGATACCTCTGACAGTACTTTCCAATAAATCAATACAAGTACCATGTGACTGGCAAAAAGCTAACATTTCGGCAATACGCAAAAAAACATAAACAAACAAGCAGAATCGTATAGAACATTAAAGGTACATTTACCCACTCAGTAGGCACAAACTGTTCTTTATAGGAATTAAATAAGTGTATAATTGTGTCATTATTCCACCAGCTCTAAAAATGAGTGCTCGCTATACAGATATAATCATTTGGTAATATGTATTTTACTGATATTGACTCGCGGTGGTATCAGGCTGTTGTCATATGCAAATGAGGCGTGATATTTTTTAATTATTTATGCGTCACCTGAAAAAAACAAACTATTTTCGACAGATTATAAAGTATGATCATTGCACATCAAAAATAAATACAGAGAATAAACAGTAATCATTTTGTTTGTTTGATGAAGTTCCCTCTGTAATATGTAAGTTTCTTTTCGATCTTTGTAGAGCAACCTCATGTAGAGTCGTACCAGTATATGTAGAAATCCACCACCCGCGATATTTACATTATATACAGTTGTAGAATGTTCATCAGGTGAATATATACCCATGTGTATTGTATGGTGCATTGTTCTTTCCACCAAATAAATGTCTGAACTACGAACTGGCCCAACTTTGGCTTCGATTTTTTGAAAACAAACGTATTATGTAACACGGATGCAGGTAGTGCAGGAAATTTTAAGTAAAACATGTGACGTTGCGTCAATGGACGGAGCAACGTTCCGCGGTTATTTCCGTGTTTTGCTGCATAGTGACTTTAACTCAGATTTGTGCATTCTGATACAGTGACAAAATAGTGTCACAAGTCACAAGCATACATGTATGCTGCAAGTTGTACGAGCTTTTAATCCATGACGGATAACAAGTATTTACTGACATTATAGTATACGAAAACAACAGGTAATCAAAGATGCGCTAAGTACAGCAACTATGTAAGTGGCTCTCCATCAAAATTAATTATAGCGTTGGATGAAAATATTTACAAATCAACTTAACTAAATGGCACATGTGCGATAAAAAACGTTTATTTGGCTTGCTGACAGCATTTCGAAAGTCAATGAAACAATACTATTAAATCAGTATGTAACGTTAGACGACGTCAAACTGCTCCGTGCTGACGTAGATGCCTGCGAATCAATTATTAATTTACGATAGCTTGTAATTTACTTCATGGAACCGATATGTTATCGTTTGCACAAATGAGCCAGCTTTCTAATGACATATTTCACAACCGATTTGACCAAATGGTTCTTTAGATATAAGCAAAGTCCTAGAACTTTATGTCTGAACCTCGTACTATGAATATTCTGGTGCTGTACTACGTCGTCATGTTTTTATGTATCGATGTATTATCAAGTAAGTGCTTATATATATGTCTTACACAATGTATGAAATTCCAGGGTTGCCATTTCGCTTTTTTTTTATTATTTGGATGTGCTGTTATAAAGCTTGGATCCAGAATTAGTTTAGTCTTGTGTTCACTTTGTACGTTCGAAAGGTTTATGTTGGTGATATAGCGGTAGTTCTTCAAGTTCGTGATATCGGTGAGTACTAGTATTACTTTAGGTTCTTCTGTGGACGCTGGCATCTAGTACCACTACGTCCGCATCTTCTTCATTACTGTCTACTACTATTGTCTCACTTCCGCTTGCCGGTTTGAAATGATAATTTGCATTGAAGTCAATTGTCATGTCTAATTTCAAATTGTTTGACATATTTGGCCGACACGACTTGCGAACACGAATTATTTTGTATGTCTCTATCATATCACCTCGTACTCTCCTATATTTCATTGTTGTAAGTTTTAATTTCTTTAATCTTTCAGTGTACTCCAAATTTGATAGAGATGGTACCTGTTTTCTCGCACGTCTTTGTACACTTTCAATGCACTCTATGTCCTTTTTCAGATGTGGTGACCATTCAGCTTCTGCATATTCTAAGTGTGGACGATCTAAGGCTTGGAACAAGTATTTGAAGCTAATTTCATCCAGGAATATGTATGTTCTTCTGATCAGTCCCATTATACTATTTGCCTTATTTACTTGCTGCTGAATATGGGAAGAAAAACATAATTTGTTGTCCACGAGCACTCCTATATCTTTTTTCTGCCTCTGATATTATCAATTTAACTTCCTCGCCTTTGTTGTTGTATAGGTGGTATTGTTTTTTGAGATTGAGATAGACTGATTGAGATTTGTCGATAAACTTTAGTATCATTCGCAAAGAGGTAAGCCGTGGCATTGACACACTCTGGCATATCAGTTATGTAGATGACTATAATGATTTGCCCTAATACACTTCCCTGTGGATTGTATTGTATTGTATTGTCTGCCTTCTTTGCTCTTTGCTGTAGTTTTCAACAATCAAGCAGAGCAAAGAAGACACGTGGGATCAGTTTCAGATTTGTTGATATTCACCGGATTGGTCTGAAGAACATATCTCCCTGTGGCAAGTTTGAACTTCACTGCTAGACGGACTGTATTCACGAGTGCATGCTGGTATTGTGTGAATTAGTGGGTGAATCTTTCCCGGTGTATATCGTTGAAAGTTCAAATTTTCGAGTGATGGATATCTAACATCGAATGGGTTATGAGTTTCCGTTTCCATGTGGGATTAATACTTTTTACTATATTTTGTTTCCACGAATATTTTGTAGGTTGATTTTTAGCTCACCTGAGCGAAGCTCATGTGAGCTATTGTTACCGTATTGTGTCCGTCGTCGTCGTCGTCCGTCGTCCGTCGTCGTCCGTGAACATTTTCAAACGTCTTCTTCTCGGTAACCATTGGGCCTATATTCACCAAACTTCATGATCATGGTCCTTAGGTAGGGGGATTACAAAATTGTTAAAATGACGTCATTGCGTAATCCAAGATGGCCGCCGTCTAAAAATAGCACAAATTCTTCAAAAATCTTCTTCTCAAGAACCGCCAACCGGATTTGGACAAAACTTGGTAGGAATGATCGATGTACAATGCTCATTCAAAGTTGTTAAAATGGTGACCCTGGGGTCAAAGCTGGGCGTGGCCCGTGGGGTCAAATTTGGGTCAAATTTTATTTTTGACCGATTATGGACAAGTCATATATCGAATTGAAGGTATCAAAGAGGCGATCACTCTGGTGCATTTTTTGTCGAAATCTGATGGTTATGTCATCCAAGATGGCCGCCGAAAGGTCAAAAGGTCGTTCTTTTATTAGAGATTTAAAAATTCTTCTTCACATGAATCGCTTGGCCCATGGTAGCCAAACTTAAAAGTTATGGTCCATGGGTGAAGCCTTTTCAGATTTGTTAAAATGGAAGTTATCGCTAATCCAAGATGGCCGCCGTCTAAAAATAGCATAAATTTTCAAAAAATCTTCTTCTCATAAACCGCCAGCCGGAATTTCGACGAAACTTGGTAGGAATGATCAATGTACAATGCTCTTTCAAAGTTGTTAAAATGGTAACCCCGGGTCAAAAATGTGCGTGGCCCCTGGGGTCAAATTGGGGTCAAATTTTATTTGTGACCGAATATGGTCATGTTATATATCAAATCGAAGGTATCAATGAGGCGAAATTTTGTCGAAATCTGATGTATGTCATCCAAGATGGACGCCGAAGGCCAAAAGGTCGTTCTTTTATTAGAGATTTAAAAATTCATCTTCACATGAACCGCTTGGCCCATGGTAACCAAACTTCACAGTTATGGTCCATGGGTGAAGCCTTTTCAAATTTGTTAAAATGGAGGTCATCGCTAATCCAAGATGGCCGCCGTCTAAAAATAGAACAAATTCTTAAAAAAAAAAATTCTCATGAACCACTGGCCGGATTTCGACGAAACTTGGTAGGAATGACTGATGTACAATGCTCTTTTAAAGTTGTGAAAATGGTGACCCCGGGGTCAAAAATGGGCGTGGCCCGTGGGGTCAAATTTTATTTTTGACCAAATATGCTCATGTCATATATCAAATTGAAGGTATCGATGAGGCGATTGCTCTGGCGCAATATTTGTCGGAATCGGATGATTATGTCATCCATGATGGCCGCCAAAAGGTCCATTTATTTGAGATTTTGAACGTCTTTTTCTCAGGAACCACATGGCCGATGCTGGCCAAACTTCATAGGAAGTTCCGATCCTTGGGTGAAGCATTTTCAGATTTGGTAAAATGAGAGTCATCGCTTAACCCAAGATGACCGCCGTCTAAAAATAGCACAATGTTTTTAAAACACATGAACTCAATGTCACATTCTCCTCTGGTGTTCATGGAGTCAGGTGAGCGAATTAGGGCCATCATGGCCCTCTTGTTTAATAGAGTTTTAGCCGTAGGAAGTTCATATTTCGCTAGGATTTTCCTCACTTAATTGAACCAGCTCTATGGTTACATATATTGTTAGAGAATGTTAAATATTTGTAGTATCTACCTGAGCTTCACATGGTAAGAATCCAGAGAGAATATAATGTAATGACGTTTCAGGATCTAGTCCATTATGTCCCTGTAATCCGGCTGACATTAAGCTATAGCACGTTCGTCTGACTGTTTTAATGTTTGCAGATATTGTTTCCTTTTGGTGGTTTCTCTTTACTTTCAAAAGTACGGCAGTTTCATTTGTGTTGATATCAGTATTGTTTATTTTTATTGGAGGGTCACGTTAAAGATTGATGCAATTGTTGGTTCAACCTTTAATAAGACATTATGTAATACCTGTAGCTCGTAAAACCTTCTGTATTACTGTAATCTGTTGCTATATGTGTGTGAATTTGGACACTTGTGTGATTGTCTGAACACAAATATTGATTTTATTGCGAGAAAAACACTCACCTTAATCCGTTTTGTTAAATATGTGGGATAAATATTAGTGCTTACGCCGCTTCAGATTGCAATGCGTAATTTAGTCTTTCAGACTGGTTTATATACTCGTCTATGTTTTCTTATGTTCCAGGATTACGAATACAGACCATAAGCAGTCTACGTCAATTATTTTGAGACCATTCACAAATGTTATGTGACATAGATCTACCCGGGATCTTGTTGTGGGTAGACTGTACCGTCCGCAATTGGTGTTTGTACGCGCTAGACAAGCCAACATGAAGCGTGTTGGCTACTGGATGAGTGAGAAAAAGAGCAAGAAGCTAAATTTTGAAGATCATGTGGATTTATTCAGGTTTGTCACTACGCTAATTTGGATGTTTTTGGGCTGTTGTCTATCATCTATGTTGATTTTGCTGGTATGCAGTTGAATGTGACTCATATCATATAACCATTGTCATTTGAGCATTGCCATCGCATGTCAATATATATTGCAATGTGCATGTGCACTAACTTTACAAATTAGCATAGGCAGGAGCATGGGTGGGATGGTGGGTAGGTTTTTTTTGTTGATTCGTATGCATATTATTTCGTACTCTACCATTTTGTCACCCATAAGGCCAATTATAGGGGTGTGTTTGTCGGTCATTTATTTCATACCCAATGACCATAATGCAGCTGACATTGGGGCTGCGAGGCCCCCTCGTAAAAAAATGGTTAATGACACGATAAGCATCGTGGGGGGTGTGTTTGGGTCCTCCCTGAAGAAATTTTGGAAAAACGAAAATCCTTGGAAACCCAGTACACAGGTCACTATTTCACCTGCCGCAAGTTGCATAAGTAACTGGTTCAAAGGATTTTTTTGCAGCAACATTTCATGATTTGGAGAACAATATTTGAAGGCTAAAGCCTTTCGAAAAATACTGTGGTTGCGGTGCCAAAATATTGGGGCCGCGACCTCGGTCCCTGCGGCCCCAGCTGCGACGCCTCTGTAATGTTTGGTCATTTTGTAACTATTCTTTTTTTTTTGTGTATATTCTTACAAGTTACATATATACATATTTGCATAGTTTAAATCACATTTAATCTTGTACTTGTAGATGTAAAATGAATTCTATAAGCCCATAATTTAATTGTTGTTAATTGACATAACAGCTAATAAGCAAACCATTTGCCTTCATGGTCACTTAATTATATATATGAACCGTTTCATAGACAAATATCTCGATTCATCTTTGGATGTAAACAGACCCGTCCGTACCAGTTACCCGGACAATCAGTTTATCGGAAAAATGTAAATATATGTTTATTAAGCGTTTGATCCGAATTTGCAACAAATACATCTAAGTCACGCATGTGCTTGTTTGTTGTTTCCATGCCAGTGTGAAGAATATATCGCCAACGTAAACATTTTAGTAAAATTTGCTGAAAATATTCCCTGACTCTGTCCACAAGTTGTTTACAACGTCAAAAGTCACGCGTGGGCTCAATCAAGTGCGCCCATTACGTCATTGCAGAGTTTTTCTATAAATACAATAAATTCTATAAATACATTGTTTTCCAAGAAGCGAAAGGTGATTGTTTTTTCTACAGTCCTACACAATGCTGTTTACAGCGATACAATTATGATTTCAATGCGAGAATAGAAGTTATAAGATGATTATACGTTTGTCCGGATAACTGATTGTCGATGTTAAGTTTGGGGCAATCTTACGTCTGATGATCTGACCCAATTTTAAGTGAGAAAGACGGCACATTTTGCTAAATAGTTTACATGTGTTGAGAAATCAAGAACCGAGGATTGTTCTGTGAAAATGTTATGCCCGTAGCTACTGTTTTAAGAAAAACATCGTAAAAGAACTGCTGTTGTTGTCCGATAATCTGGAGGATCCCTGTAGAACAGGTTAAATTTTTATGAATTACCTCAGCTAATTGCAAAAAATCCAAAAGTAAATCAGCGAAACCATTTGCATTTTGAAGCGTTCTTTGTTTACTTTCTACTTCGTGAAGAGTTACTGAATAATTTTGCTAATACACACTTTATTAGGCGAGTTTATAATAATATTTTTTGTCTTATATTGTAGAATTTTCTCTCGATAACAATATAGCGAAGTACTATTATTGATATATTTTCGTGTGCGAAATGCAAATTTATGCTGTTGATTGCAGTGTAGAGATATAGTGCAACCTATTGCCTATAAAGTGTAAAACATGCAGCTAGGGATGGAGGTGTGTTCATTCTGATCCGGGTAGTGGTTGGTTGGGAGCATGCGATGGGTAATTTATCAATCAGGATTCATCCTTACCGTAATCCTGACCGGAGACCTGGTTTGACTCTCACATACGTTTATTTTAGTGAAAACCTCTCCCTATTTTGAACCCTGTATATTTATTTTTTCGATGTAAATATTCCATTCTGATCTTGAGATTTTCCCACTCGGTATGGAACCAACTGAAATAATCCGGGTCATTATTGAGGTTGTAAGTTCCAAGCCGCTTTATCATGTTTCCGCATACTGCCGACCACATGAGCCGGACCTTGCCAGCCAGGAAGAACTAAAACATTCACTGAACATTGTAAACAAGGTCAAGGGTCATAAATGGATCTTGGGTGATTTTAATTATCCCAAATTCTCAGGAAGACAATATACCCAACATGCGCCATTGCTCCAGATAAGCTGCGTATTTGCTTAAATACCCAATTAAAATTGTCAAAAACCAAATTGAAACCAGAAGTACTGTAGTGAGTATCAAAAAGCAATAAATTGTGGTACCTTTATCATGCTGCAGAAAACAATAAACTGACCACAAATATAGCATGTTTTTCTTATTTTTCCATGAAAACACATCTTGGTATTTCATTAGAATTGTCTCCAAGGAGACAATTCTAATGAAATGCCAAGACATGTTTTCATTTAGAAGCAAAGTATTCAATAATTACTGTCTGCTGATGTGTAAACAGCAGTGTGATTTTATGTTACCAAATTAAAATTTTGAAATACCCAATTGTTTCAGAAATGGTGGAGTGACACTCAATTACTAATTCCTTATCTGGAGCCTGTGTGCGCAGACTGGTTATAACTCCTGGTTTTACCATTGTTATGCCTCCGGTCTCGGAAGAGCCAGGAGACATATAGTGTTTGGACTGTCAGTCCGTATCATGGCCTGAAAATAGCAGCTTTTACCAGCTGGTCCGGAACCTAACAACTCAAAAAGTGAAAGGTCCGAGCTATTTTTTGGAAGGTCCAAGAGGATACTCGCTAGAAAGGGTAGAAATATGTGTCTGTTTCATGCAAAATTACTCATCACACCCTGTGTAAATCCTCGACTGTGTCACCATAAATTATTGTATAAGACGATAAGCAGAACGGATTTAGCACCACCACTGAATGATGATCGCAATTTCAATTTTATCACAGGTCCGGTGGACTTGTTGCTTGTAAAATACAAAGGTCCGACATTAAAATTTGCAGGTCCAGGACCTCGGACCAGTGCTATTTTCAGGCCCTGTGTATGTGTGTCCATGCATCCGTTTAAAGGTACATGCCCACTCAGTAGGCACAAAATGTTCTTTATAAGTATTAAATAAGTATATAATTGCAGAGCTCCAGATAAGGTGCGTATTTGCTTAAATACCCAATTGAAATCAGAAGTAGTGTGTATCAAAAAGCAATGCAAAATTTGTGATATCTTTATCATGCTACAGAAAACAATAAACAAATATAGCATATTTTTCTTAATTTTCCATGAAAAGACATCTTGGTATTTCATAAGAATTGTCTCCAAGGAGACAATTCTAATGAAATGTCAAGACATGTTTTCCTTTAGAAGCAAACTATTCAATATTTGCGGTCTGCTGATGTGTAACAGTAGTGTGATTTTATTTTACCCAATGAAAATTTTGAAATACCCAATTGCTTCAGAAATGATAAGAGTGGCAATACTCAATTACTAATTCCTTATCTGGAGCACTGTAATTGTGTCACTATTCCACCAGTTCTACAAATTACAAGTACCCACTATACATGTATAAGATATAATCATTTAGTAATATTTATTTTACTGATAGTGACGCGCGGTGGTATCTGGCAATTTTCATATACAAATGAGGCATGCTATTTTTGTCGAGCCTACTTGCGGAAAGCGAGACATAGTGATCACAATGACGTCCGGGTGTCCGTGCGTCCGTCCGTGCATCCGTCCGAAATCTGCGTTAAAGTTTTTAAAAATACCATCAAATGCCTCGGCAGGCTCGACATGCGGGCCGCGGCCATCTGGTTTAATTATTTATACTAATTAAATGTGTCAACTGAAAAAATAATATTTTCGACAGATTATAAAGTATGATTTTTGCACATCAAAAAATAAATACAGAGGATAAATAATAATGTCCGTTAACAGTTTAAGGAAACACTATTATTGCCGCTGATATCAGCGTGGAAATCTATGTCTGATATAAACTGTATAATAATTCCAATCAATATGTGGGGTAATGGTGAATGAATGTTTAATTTGCCTGAAAATGTCTCAGATGATGTCTCTGATATAAAGAACCTTTTGTGCCTACTGAGTGGGCATGTACTTTTAACTCTTTGCATGCTGGGAAATTTGTGGGCTATAAATAGTTCAAAACTAGCGGACAAAAATTCATCATATTTTCTTGTATTTCTCCCTGTAAATATCATGAATATGTCTTGGAATTTCATTAGAATTGAGTCCTGAGGACTCAATTCTAATGCAATTTCAAGACATATTTACAGAGAGAAATAAAACATATACTCCTAATTCGTTTGGCGGATATTTTTGTCGCTAGCATGCAACGAGTTAAGAAGTTTGCTGAACTTACTTATACATGTATATATAATCTATTTGTGTCGCCTGTGCACAAGATTATTTATACCCCCCCTCCCCCCGCAACGGTGGGTGGTGGTTGGGCGAACGAGGCGGCATAAATTAACGGTAGGGGTTCCTCCTTATAGGAATCACGATATGCCTGGTTTGGCCCTCGGGTACGTTTTGTTCTTTGGCTCTTTTGTTACCTGGGAGTTGAATTGGGTTATTGCCCATTATGAAAGTTGTAAGATTATTACTGATCCTACTGCTTTTGGGAGGGGCCTGGTGATTCTGGTGTGGCGAGGACCTGGCATCAGATCAGGATTATTCTGTTTTCAGGGCTGAATATATAGTTTTGTTATTGTAAATATTCAGTTCTGATTTTTGTATTTTCCCCCCATTTGTATATGTACTTGAACATGTACATGTACTTGTACAGGTAATATATGGGATTTAGTACTAAACCCATTGACCCGGCCTTAAATGACCTTAGCTGTTGATAGGCCGTTAAACCCCAACAAACAAACAAACAAACAAAACCCCTACATTTATTTTTTGATGTGCAATTATCATACATTATAATCTGTCGAAAATATTATTTTTTCATGTCACACATTTAATTAGTATAAATAATTAAAAAATACCATGCCTCATTTGCATATGAAAATAGCCTGATACCAACACGCGTCACTATCAGTAAAATAAATATTACTAAATGATTATATCTGTATAGCGGCCACTCGTAATGTTTAGAACTGGTGGAATAGTGACACAATTATACACTTATTTACTTCCTATAAAGAACAGTTTGTGTCTATTGAGTGGGCATGTACCTTTAATGGTAAATTTCTTGTAACTTCTGTTTCCTGCCATGAAACTTTTTGATGTTGCATGCGTACATTCCTTTGCTGGTCCTGTATCATGCTGTGACAAATTACTGCCCCGCTTATGCCTACATGTATGTCAAGGTTAATGACTTCGAAATTTAACATGTGACACCCCATGTGATTTTGTACATGTACCTAAGAACATGCGCAATATTTTATGAAAAATAATTACAAAATTTACAATAATTTCTGTAAATGATGTCAAAAGTTGACGAAATTTTCAATTCCGCATTTGCTATGAAAATTTTGTCATCTTTCGACGTCATTTACAGAAAATATGAAAAATCACGCTTGTTGTTGGGTACAAAATCACTTGGCATATCTCATATGGTACCTGTATTAAATCAGCAGGGTTGTTTCACTAAACTTTATACAACTAAAATGTTCGGAAGTGCAAATTTAGGATCATCTGGAAATTTCAATTGATGGATTTACAATGTACATTTATTGAGCATATGTTCAATAAATGTAAATCCAATAATTGTTTACAAGAAAATGTTGTTAATCTGAAATTTACAGACCATTATAATTTTGCACTTACGAACATTTTAGTCATACAAAGTTTAGTGAAACGGCCCCCAGATCAGTACATGTATCTACGGTATATGTTGTACACCGAGTTCTGTGTAAGGGCACTTCAGTGACCGAATGAGAACTAATATACCCCGGTACATGTACCGGTATGTCACAATGAGACTGTTCAAATCATGTTTTATTGAGAAATAAGGCAAGATATAAAAGCAACAGCAGACGACAATTGTTGTATGTAGCAGTCTAAGGATTAATAAAACTTATTTTATTGTATCCTCAGCCTTTAATGTGGTATACGAATGCTGCAGTTTGTGATGTACAGGTTCATAATGTAATATGGGTTATCATATGTACAGCCGTAGTGCTCCAGATAAGCTGCGTATTTGCTTAAATACCCAATTAAAATTGCCTAAAACCCAATTGCAATCAGAAGTAGCGAGTATCAAAAAGCAATAATAATTTTGTGGTACCTTTAATATCATGCTGCAGAAAACAATAAGCAGACCACAACTATAGCATATTTTGTCTTATTTTCCATGAAAACAAATCCAAGGAGACAATTGTAATGAAATGCCAAGACATGTTTTCATTTCGAAGGAAACTATTCAATAATTGCTGTATGTTGATGTGTAAACGGTAGTGTGATTTTATTTTACCTAATTAAGTAAAAATTTTAAATACCCAATTGCTTCAGAAATGATGGAGTGAAAATACATTTTATTTTATTTTTGACAAGAAATATCGACAGTAAGCCTTTAACTGTAATGAATGAACGTCACACACACAAGTGTTTGCTAATCATGGTGACACTACACAAATATTTGCTTGTTGATAACGAGCTAGGACCAGTCGCTGTGTATGTGACGTATGGTGTCTTTTGAGGTGGGTTGGCTGGGATATCTTGTTTCGAGTAATATGAATAGAATGTCTTTATCAATGATTTACATGGCCATCAGTGAACCACCAACACACCTTTGTATTGTGATTGTCAGGTGGGCCTGTTATAAAGGTGTTTTGACTAGACTAAATCTATGAGTGTTGTGCCTTGGTCACTTTTTCCAGGTACATGTAATCTCCCCCTGGTATTTTAGGCCATAAAAAGTACATTCATGTACTTTGGTTCTCAGATATTGCCACGTCAGGGCATTTTATCAGGGCAAAAAAATAAATTTTTTGTTTCGTAGTCCTGACCTATTATTTTTTTGCGTATAGGAAACAATATTTTGACTCAGGAGGTAGGAAAAAGGTTTTATTTTGTAAAACCTTTTTGTCTTCTATCAACATCAGATCCACGCCCAATTTAGAGTAGTAATTATCATTGCTAATTAACTATTTAACCATTTCAACCCTAAGGAACTGGAATGGTCTGTGATATGCTAATATTCCGACCAATCCAATGGTCACAAAATGATTTTCAGATTCGTCCATTTATGAAAAGGGGGTGTTTTTGTTCTAAGAAATATTAAAATTACTTTCAAAAAGTGCAGATCCTGATGAGGCGGCTCGTTACAAGCCGGCTCATCTGGATCTGCACTTTTTGCATAAACCGCTGTAGCGGGATTTTGGGTTCAAAGGGTTAAGTTTATATAGTGTATGCTAAACAACTACATGTATATTGACATGGAAACATATTTAAATCCACATAACATGATTATTATTATTTATTTTTTTTTGTCGGCAGGAAAGTTTCGGTTGGGTCGGGTAACCGAAAAAAAAACATATTTTTTTAGGCCTCATGGAAAAATAAGAAGTTGTAAATTTGCCAAATGATCAATCAAAAACACTACCATGCAATAATATGTTAAAGGTACATGCCCACTCAGTATTCACAACATGTTATTTATAAGAATTAAGTAAGTGTATATTTGTGTCACTATTCCACTAGTTCTAAAAATTAAGAGTGCCCGCTATACATATATAATCATTTAGTAATATTTATTTTACTGATAGTGATGCGCGGTGGTATCAGGCTATTTTCATATGCAAATGAGGCATGGTATTCTTTAATTGTTTATACTAATTAAATACGTGACCTGATAAGTATGATCATTGCACATCAAAAAATAAATACAGAGAATAAATAGTAATTGGTGACTAAGTCAAAGAACATCTCGAACAAAAAAGATACACTAAAAAATCCCCCCCTACCCCACCACATTCCTCAAACCCTGTGTCGTTTAACGATGCCATTTCTTGTTTAATATTGTTTGTATCTCCTTTCTCAGTAAAAGCAAGGTTTGACAACAGGTTAGAATCATTTCCAATGAAAACAAGAAATGAGGCAAAGCCACGAAGGCCAGGTTTTTTGCAAGCATAGACACTTGGATAACATAATTATACCCACTTTTTGTAGACTAGATGGCCGTGGCCTGCATGTCGCGCCTTGGGGCGAGGCATGGACACTAAAAAAATAGATATAGTAGATGGAAAAACTTTAACGAAAAAGCTTTAACCGGACACGGACGGAAGGACGGACGTATGCCAAAATGCATAAAATGCACTTTCCGCAAGCGGGTGCGACAATGATGACAAACACCCATGTGAAGTATCAAGGTAATGGGTGAAGCAGTTGCAGAGATATAGTACACTTAAAAACTTTAACAAAAACATTCAAAGTAATTTGACCTTGACATTGTGCACAGGGGCCGCACGGTTGGGGGTTAGAATGAAAATATGGATGATGATAAACACCCATGTGAAGTTTCAAGGTAATGGGCGAAGCAGTTGCAGAGATATAGTATAATGAAAAAGTTTTAGCCAAAAACTTTAACCAGACGTACGTTAAAAAGTTAACGTTGAAAATGGCTAAGTCAATTACGTAGAAATAATAGGTGAAGGTAAAAAAATGGTCACATGTTGGATAGTTGTATGTGGTAGGCACCCCTTGGTTATGAAGCTGTGAAAGTTTGGTGGTCCTAGGTGGTACAGTACCAAAGAAATGAACTTAAACACGAAAACTTAACATTGTAAACGCGAAAACTTATCATTGAAAATGGCTAAGTTGACTGCGCGGAAAAAATGGGTAAAGTTAAAAAAAAAGTAACATGTTGGATAGTGATATGTGGTGGGCACCCCTTGATTATGAAGCTGTGAAAGTTTGGTGTCCTAGGTGTACAGTACCAAAGAAATGGACTTAAACACGAAAACTTAACATTGTAAACGCTAAAACTTAACATTGAAAATGGCTAAGTCGACTGCGCGAAAAAAATGGGTCAAGTTAAAAAAAAAGTAACATGTTGGATAGTGATATGTGGTGGGCACCCCTTGATTATGAAGCTGTGAAAGTTTGGTGGTCCTAGGTGGTACAGTACCAAAGAAATGGACTTAAACACAAAAACTTAACATTGTAAACGCAAAAACTTAACATTGAAAATGGCTAAGTCGACTACGCGGAAAAAATGGGTCAAGATAAAAAAAAAGTAACATGTTGGATAGTGATATGTGGTTGGCACCCCTTGATTATGAAGCTGTGAAAGTTTGGTGGTCCTACGTGGTACAGTAACAAAGAAATGGACTCAAACACGAAAACTTAACATTGATTGTGGACGCCGTCCGCCCGCCCGCCTGCCGCCCGTCCGCCCGCCCGGCTTTCGCCAATCCAATAGCCTGGATCAAAAAACCTGGCTAATGATTCTAAAGTGTTGTCAAAGCATGTTTTTGATGAAAAAAATGGAAAATAGAAAATAAACGATAGATGACAGTTTTTTTTCAGCGTTATACGGGTTAACCCTTACTACGCTGAATTTAATGTAGTTGTCTGCTGGAAATGTTTTATTTCAATATTTCTCGACAAAAACCTGGTTTTGACAGCACATGAGAATCGTCTCCAGTGGAGACGATTCTCATGTGCTGTCAAACCCAGTTTTTTGTTAAGAATTAAAGCAAAAATGAAAAACAGCAGACGGCAATTTCCATCAACAGCGTAGGAAGGATAAAGGTCTTACTGATTTAGGGTGAGAACAGAGTACATGTATACACATCTACCATACGCAGAAGTTTTGATTAGCACTGGCCCTGGCTTTACTTGTGTTCTTGTTGCAGCTCTTATGATCTTTTGTTATGTACTGCAATTTTTGTTTCCGGGTACATATACTGGTAGTCGTCACCATGTCTGCAGGTCTGTCTGCACAGAAGTATATGTTGTGACCACTCATTGGAAAAATGTGAATGAGTTTACGTCCTACCAACAGCTAGGGTCATATAGAGACGGGACCACAGTTTAAAGTCTCATCCGACAGACCAGTGGGATGGAATACTATGAAAGTATTTTTGATGCCTAAGGCGAGGTTTGAACCCACAACCTCCGGATTGGAAGTCAGGTGTTCTAACCCCTAGGCCAGTCCATCCCTGACCTCATTGGAACTGTCTCGCCACGGCGGTTCAAATGAGTGGTCACAACATAATTATACTTCCATTAAGAAATGAAGAAAATACATGTAGAATTATAGATACCTGTGAATGGGTATCCTGCATGAAATAGGTAGTAATGTCAGTAACTGTATTAAATGTATGAAACACAATAATGAGCAATAATGTATCAAAGGCTGTTAAAGTGGCTGTGTCTCACAAAAACAGGCAATATACATGTATATTAATGGATATTCTATCAATACAGCAGTCTCCTCGAAAGTCGTCGGACATGTCCGTTAAAATTGCAACCGGTCTGACGGTAAACCGGAAGTTACCAAACCGAATGTCCGACTATAAAAAAAAGTTTTCTATTCTAAGCTTCAATGAAATCACCTTCCTTTAGTATGCATGCACTTCTGGTGCTAGCTAGCTTTTATTATATGACTGATTTACTTAAAAAGCTAAAAAGCTCTTAAATATCACACAAAATCAATTTTATTTTGTATAAAAAAAAAATTCTGTCTGGTAAATTTTACCAGACCGAATTTCCTGTAAGATTTTGGCAGTTTCGCGGAGACTGATACAGTCGCAACTTGCTCTTGGTCATAAACATGCATTTGTCGGCTAATTAAATGTATTAAAACTATTTTTCTCTGTTTAATATGGAGATTTTCAGAAGATCTTGAAGAGGAAGAACACTGTAGAGTTTTTTAAAAAATCTTACGGCAGCCTTTTTGAATTATTACCTTCTGTATCCTTGATTGTATGACCCCACTGTGTATTGTTTCTACTTCCAGGAATGCTGGTGTCGAGCTGCTCAAGGTAAGATATGCCTGAACATGTGTATGTATTCGAAGTCAAATGGACTGATAAAAATATATCGACATATCCGAACTTCGAGATAACAATTCTCCAAATTTCTCGAAAAAAAATCTGAACAAAATCGCTTCAGAAATGCCTCTTTACTTTATTTCCGGGTTTTCATAAATCGCTGCTTGAGTTTATTCTAAGCTGTTTTCGTAATTAACAGACGATTTACTTATTGCTACACCTTTTAATTCATTTTTCTGTTAAAAGAGATTTGATATCACATTAAGTTTAATTGATTAATTATGGTTTTAAGGGCACTGCTTTAAATGGTGTCTTCCTGATTCTCCCACTTTCCTTAAAATGGGGCTGTTTTGAAAGTGGGAGAACCTGGAATTGTGTACAGGTAATATTGTTGTTATAAGCATAGCCTTGGGGGAAATTGGGACTATGCTCTGTATCAACTTTGAATTGTGAATTATGAAGGGAAAACGTGAAATCAGCATAGAAAATAGTTAATTGCATTTGTAATCTGCAATTCTTTATTTTCCTTATTTTTCTTATTTCTCCATACAATAATTATTGGTATATTCCCTTATATAACGCTAAGTTTTAGAATATTTAATATTTTAATAAGCAAAAACATGTGGACAACAGTGAATACATGTAATCATGGCTGATCAGGGTCTGCACAATTCAGTTCAATCCACACACTGTGTCACTGTGCAGTCAGTATAATGTCATTGTTTCAGTGAACGGTGCCGGATACCATATCATAATTATATTCAGATGTGTAGTAGGTGTGATGCTGTGTCGGCATACTCCAGTGTCGTCAGCTCACCCGTCTGTAGACGCATCTTCAACTGGCCAAGTCGCTGATCAATGAGACGGTATCGTCTCCGTTTCAGAGGGCGGCACCACCTGCCTGGAACTGCAGAATCTTGATGCACGATGCTGCTTCAATTTGTTTCAATATCTCGATTATAGCAAAAATGTTCGGATGTGCGTGTCTAACCGCCTTTTTCAATTTGCTGTGCCAGCCTTCAAGGTGATTTGTCGTCCTTGGTCCCTCTGTGGCGAAGTGGTTCCAGACGTCTTTGTCGTCTCGGTCGACCCACTGCTCGGTGACGTAGTCCTGTAAGTTGGAGACGTTAGCCGGAACATCGTCGACTTCCATATCTTCCAGCGCGGCGAGCCATATGTCTTCTACTTCGTTCTCAGGAACCAGGGGCAGAACGGACGCTCGTCTCACCAGCCGGTGTACGTGGTCGTTCTCTGTGTACACGGTACTCAATCCTAGTGCCTGCACCATATGCCATATACACTGGGTGTAGTGAAAGAAACATGCCTTCACATTGGAGTCCAGGAAAACACGCAGAGCCGCATTGCGTGACGCCAGCTTGTGATCCAGAAATACACGTTCAGGGTTTAGTCTCGGCACCGCTTACGTATGTTCGCCATCACATTTCTGACGTCGACGTCTGTGTAGTCGGCGGGATGGCTATGGTTTCCCGTTGTCTTGGCGAGGATGTTGTCAATAGTCGTGGCTTTGGCTGTGCACCTTGGTGCAGAGCAGGTCCAGTAGATACGATCTTGTCGACGATTCTTAACCTGAAATAAAGCATATAATTTATGTAAAAATGATATTATGACTAACGTGTTTTCCCTGTAAAAACAACAATTCAGAGTTTTCGCGGTGCAGACCATCTGATGCAGAAGTACATATGCTTCCTGATTGATAATGGATAATTATAATTTGCTATTGTCTGCCTGTGCATCGGTCCATTCCACATATCATTGACATTTTTTACATTACAACCATTAACAGCTGTAAAAGAGAGAGAGAGAGATAGAGAGAGAGATTTAGAGAGAGACTTTGATATACATACCACAAACCTGTAGCCTCCAGTGACAAGACTCTGCCCACCATGCTTGTTAAGTACAAACTGTATATCTACTTACGCATTAGCCATGATAGACTAAACAAACTGATCGAAATGTTGAAGATAGTGCTGCAAAAAGTACTTAATATACATGTACATGTTTTTGATGTCATGTAAGCACCTAATTAAACAAGATTATTGATGATGTTTCTAAGCATGAATTAGTATTAAGGAACTTTAGCGCAAACAAATTAAACATCAGAGAAATTTAATTGCCTGTTAATATACTAACTCAATAAGCACTACAAACTTTTAAAGTTCTACGAAAAATAATTATTATACATGTACACACTTTTATTATAATTACTCAATTATCAGATTCATCAGGTGATGATACATACCAATTAGGCACCTGATTAAACAAGATCAATGCCATATTGAAAGGACTTATAAACATCATATATCTTAAATTGTCCGGTAATCTATCATCAGCGCAAACTTGATACAGACTATAGCACCGTAGTCTCGCCTAACTGACCAATACTTTGGAAATGAAAAGTGGGAGAACCTGGACAACTGGACACTCAAAAGTGGGAGAATCAGGAATAAACCCTTTAAATGGTCATGCAACTTTAAACGCATTTTAGCGGCGGCGGTGTTTTTGGTTTCTATAGACGTGTGAAAACTTACCTGAGATAATCACGCTGATTCAGACTTGGCGGCGCCGGGTGCTTAATTTTCGCATCGACATATCAGAATACAAATGTGAAGGTAACATACTATCATGACTCGATTTCCACTTCGACTAAACCAATATATCGACATATCCGATATCGAGTTATCAGGAGTAAAATATATTATATATATAGAGAATTCTGCCGGGACCTGGGACGTATATCGAGATAAGCAGGTGTATCGAGATAACGAGATAACGAGATTCAGCTGTATATGTATTGGTACTTGGAACATGTACATTGTATTTGTCTGTGTACTTGGAACATGTAGATGTATTGGTACTTGGAACATGTGTATGTATTGGTACTTGGAACATGTATATGTATTGGTACTTGGAACATGTAGATGTATTGGTATTTGGAGCATGTATATGTAATGGTACTTGGAACATGATATGTATTGGTACTTGGAACATGTAGATGTATTGGTATTTGGAGCATGTATATGTAATGGTACTTGGAACATGCAGATGTATTGGTACTTGGAGCATGTAGATGTATTGGTACTTGGAACATTGGTAGAACATGTAGATTGGTATTTTGGTACTTGGCATGTAACATGTATGTATTGGTTCTTGGAACATGCAGATGTTCTTGGTACTTGGAGCATGTAGATGTATTGGTACTTGGAACATGTAGATGTATTGGTACTTGGAGCATGTATATGTATTGGTACTTGGAACATGCAGATGTATTGGTACTTGGAGCATGTAGATGTATTGGTACTTGGAACACGTAGATGTATTGGTACTTGGAACATGTAGATGTATTGGTACTTGGAACACGTAGATGTATTGGTACTTGGAACAGAGGAGGTAGAGTATTGGTACTTGGAACATGTAGATGTATTGGTACTTGGAACACGTAGATGTATTGGTACTTGGAACATGTAGATGTATTGGAACATGTAGATGTATTGGTACTTGGAATATGTATCAGTATTTGGAACAATGATATCTGCTTCGATTCCTCATTTCAAAACAAGGTGCACAGATTGCACCTGATGTGCTTCACAACAATTTGTCTGTGTGCGATGTTCCCACGGTTCCCTTTGTCAGTGCTGTGCCACTCAATACGGATTTTCTAATATAGATAGGGTGAGTAGGCGGTTTATTATCACATTTTCTGCATTGATAACAACCAGTGATTCATAAACTTCTTTCTATATAACTTTACCAAATACTTCATATAGGTTAATTCTCTGCTACTGAATTAGCCATTTTCAATGTTAAGTTTTCGTGTTTAGATCCATTTCTCTATTACCGTACCACCTAGAACCACCATACTTGCACAACTTCATAAACAACGGGTGCCCACCACATACCACTTTCCAACTTGTGACCCTTTTTTACCTTGACCTATTTCTTCCTCGTAATTGACTTGGCCATTTTCAATTTTAAGTTTTTGTGTTTAGGTCCATTTCTCTGTTACTGTACCAACTGGAATCACCATACTTGCACAACTTCATAAACAATGGGTGCCCACCACACATCACTGTCCAACATTTGACGTTTATTTACCGTGACTTATTTTTTCGCGTAAATGACTTTAAACATTACGTTCTTTGCGTTTATATCCGTTTCTCACTTTCTGTACCACCTAGTACCACCATACTTGCACAGCTCCATAACCAACGGGTGGCCACCACATACCACTATTCATCATTTTTTTACCTAATTTTTCCGCATAATCGACTTGACCATTTCAATTGGACAACACTCTAATACTAATACATGTACATGTATGCCAGCCTGCAACTGCATGTAGGTTTTCTCATACATTGGCTTCTTTTGCCATCTTAGGTCATTGACAGTTGTTACTTTCAATAGTGGTCATAATAACATTAATAGCCAATTATCTGTTATGCAATTGTCTATGCCTTGCAGAAAACCCGGCCTTCGTTGCTTTGCCTCGACTCTTGTTATATGGATGATGCAGAACCTACATTTATTAACTTGCAATGTGTATGCAGTGGATCTAAACTAAATAAAACATAGGTTCACTTACTCCGAAGTGGAACAACTTGAATATCATGTTTACATTATGTGATCATCATGTTCGAGTAATAATACACCCGTTTGAAAAAACTTGATGCATTATGGTGTACCGCTGTCCGATTTGTATTATTGTTTTGGTTACCTATTATCACTGCAACCCTAAGTCTGAATGACATCTTATACTTATATCATATATCTTGATATATATTTACATTCTATAGCCCACCCATGTGGCCTACATGCCCAAGGTCAAGGTCATGTTACTTACATGTAGAACTACGCCCGTTTGAAAAAAAACATCATAATTCTGAAGCAATTGGGTATTTGACCGTATTTCAAAATTTTAATTGGGTAAAATAAAATCACACTACTGTTTACACATCAACATACAGCAATTGTTGAATAGTTTGCTTCAAAATGAAAACATGTCTTGGCATTTCATTAGAATTGTCTCCTTGCATGGAAAATAAGAAAATATGCTTTATTTGTGGTCTGTTTATTGTTTTCTACAGCGTGATAAAGGTACCATCAATTTTGTATTGCTTTTTGATACTCACTACTTCTGATTTCAATAGGATTTTTGGCAATTTTAATTAAGTATTTAAGCAAATACGCAGCTTATCTGCTGGAGCTCTGTGCTAACATTGTTGTAAATTTTTGCACTTAACAAACTTCAACAACTTTCTGAAATATACTGATGTAGCCATTATGTGGGCAAACATTGAGTGAAAAGGGGCTCACAGATATTACTTGGCTAAGGCATTATATTTCAGTAAGTTGTTGGGAATTTCTAAATGGAACATGTGGGCACAAGCACAGTTTTATTTTCAGATTAAATCATATCAGATTAACTCTCAGAAAGCGGGAAACGTAAATTGTCGTCTGCTGTTGTTTTGTATATTGTCTTCTTTCTCCATGAAAACAGTTTTTAACAGCACTTTAAATGATTCTAAAGTGCTGTTAAAGGATGTTTTTGATGAGAAAAATGGAAAATAAAAAAACATCAGATGACAAAACATAATTCAGCATTGTAAGGGTTAATAAGTAATAGTATCAGTTCACATATTGAATTTTTAATAAATTAATTTCAAACGAGCGTAGCGATTTTGAAGAAGTCAGTTTATTAAAAATTAAATATGTGAACTATAACTTTCTTATTGTTGGTCCAGCCAGTTCGTGTGAATGTGTCTGTTGGAACGAAGCCCCGCCCGTAAACGTGCTTTCGAACTGCGATACTACAACGTTATTGGCGGTTTGACACTGAACCGTTCGAGCGCACGCGGTGACATCGTTCGCCTCACAGTATCGCAGTATGCGATTAATTGAGACGAAATGCTGTGATTGGTCGAGATCTAATCTTATCATTTTGCCTAGGCCGGAGGGTAGTCAGGCTGTTGCATTTACTGCAGGCTCATCATAAAGTCCATTTCTTCAACCAGTTGCCCATTTATTTTTGTCTTTTCACAAACAACATGCTGCACGATGAATTACACAATTTAATTTTAAACATATTTAAAGTAAACACCTATTAAGTTTATTTTCGCAGTGCCAGGTAAGTTGAACTTTCACTTATCCAGTTATCGGTTTCCAAATTTAGAACAAGGATAACAAGCCCGAAACTAAAATAGCTGCGTATTAACTCTTTGCATGCTAGCGGTGAAAATATCCACCAAACGAATTAGGAGTATATGTTTTATTTCTCTCTGTAAATATGTCTTGAAATTTCATTAGAATTGCGTCCTCTGGACGCAAATCTAATGAAATTCCAAGACATATTCATGATATTTATAGGGTGAAATAAAAGAAAATACAATGAATTGTCGTCTTATTTTTTAACTATTTATAGCCCACAAATTTCCCAGCATGCAAAGAGTTAACTATTGCACCTAAGCAGTGAAAGGGGCAGGTTCAACAGATCAGTCGTAGCCTTGAATAGTTGCCAGCTTGTATACCTTGTATGATCATCTCTCGTAATGCATTTTAGATAGGCAATAATGGATGTACATGCATATTGTGTTTTATGTTGCATTGTACAATTGATGAGATGTAAATAAATTATCTATCTATGACCACTACAATTAGGTGGTAAATGGTAGCATTAGTCGACCACATTAACCCTTCCAACACCACAGGCCTCAGGTGGTATTGGCAAATAGTGTAGATCCAGGATCTGCACTTTTTGCAAGTAATTTTCATATTTTTAAGAACAAAAACGCCCCCCCCCCCTTTTCATAAATGGACTAGTCTGAAAATCTTTTTGTGATGATTGGATTGGTTGGGGTTAAAGGGTTAATGTGTGAAGTAAAATATAAATTCTTGCTATGAACATTTTTATCATACAAAGTTTAGTGATATGTACGGATTTTTTATAAAAAAATTTCGTTCCCTCGAAATAACAATTTGTTCCCACGAATGAACAATTTGTTCCCTCCATTTACAATTTTTTCCCACGAAATAACAGTTTGTTCCCATACGAAACAATACAAAAAATCCATGTCCCCTGCGGGGCTCCGTGGAAACGAGCCCCTTGTGTGTTTCCTCCTGCATGTGGTTGTGGTACCAGACAGCAGCCAGATTTGTTGCTCATCATGGCTGCCCTATTCAATAACGGTAATAAAATATACACACCTCAATGCGACAAAACCTGGCTTGTTTCATTCCTGACAAATTGTTATCATATTCAGGCTATTTTTATCTCGTTCTATCTGAAAATATCCTGACCAGAAACTGGATGCTACACTCTCCATGTAGTAAACACCTACCTTACTCTGACTGCAAGCAGTGGGTGGCAGGTGGGAGCATGTGATGGGTAATTTAACTATCGGGGTTCATCCTTACCGGAATTCTGACTCGAGACCTGGTTTGGCCCTCACATACATCTTTGGCATTTTGTATGTGACAGTTGAATCTGGTTACACCCATTATGTGAGGGGAAGGGGCCAAGTGACTTTGGTGTGGTATGGACCTGGCACCAGATTAGGTTATTCTAATTTCAGGGCTGAATATATTTTTTTTATACGCCCGGGGCGGGCGGGTACAGCTTGTCCACGCAATAACTAGAGTCTACTTGACGGATTGTAACCAAATTTGATATACATGTGTATCACGGCAAGCCGAAGAAGCCTATTGATTTTGAAAAATTTCTGATACTTATCTCCCCTTGGCAGCCATTTTTAGCTCGACTATTCGAAGAATAAGTAGAGCTTATGTTGTCACCCCGGCGTCGGCGTCAGCGTCACCGTCACGCCTTGGTTAAGGTTTTTAGTCAACCTTGTATATGGAATACTACTGGCCCTACACCCACCATACTTGCACAACTTCATCTCCTAGTGATGTACATCAATAACCCCTGATCTATATTTGACCTTGACCTACATTTCCTCTTGAATTACTTAGTTAATTCCCCTTGGTTAAGGTTTTTAGTCAACCTTGGTTAAGGTTTTTAGTCAAGCTTGTACATGGAATACTATTGTGCATACAGACACCATACTTGGACAACCTTTTCTCATAGGGATGTACATCAATAACCCCTGATCTATATTTGACCTTAACCTACATTTCCTCTTGAATTACTTAGTTAATTCCCCTTGGTTAAGGTTTTTAGTCAAGCTTGTATATGGAATACTCCTGGCCCTATGCCCACCATACTTGGACAACTTCATCTCCTAGTGATGTACATCAACAACCCCTGACCTATATTTCACCTTGACCTACATTTAACCTTCAATTACTTAGTTAATTCCCCTTGGTTAAGGGTTGTAGTCAACCTTGGTTAATTCCCCTTGGTTAAGGTTTTTAGTCAACCTTGGTTAAGGTTTTTAGTCAAGCTTGTACATGGAATACTATTGTGCATACCGACACCATACTTGGACAACCTTTTCTCATAGGGATGTACATCAATAATCCCTGATCTATATTTGACCTTGACCTACATTTCCTCTTGAATTACTTACTTAATTCTCCTTGGTTAAGGTTTTTAGTCAAGCTTGTAGATGGAATACTCCTGGCCCTACACCAACCATACTTGGACAACTTCATCTCCTAGTGATGTACATCAATAATCCCTGACCTATATTTGACCTTGACCTACTTTTATCCTTGGGTTACTTACTTATTTCCCCTTGGTTAAGGTTTTTAGTCAAGCTTGTATATGGAATACTCCTGGGCCTACAGCAACCATACTTGGAAAACTTCATCTCCTAGTGATGTACATCAATAACCCCTGACCTATATCTGATATTGACCTACATTTAACCTTCAATTACTTACTTAATTTCCCTTGGTTAAGGTTGTTAGTCAACCTTCGTTAAGGTTTTTATGCAGGCCGTGGCCACCTTGTTTGTCAAGCTATGTGTACATCGACAACCCTCGTAGTCGAGCTATGCTGTTCTCCTACAGCTCTTGTTAATTTTCGCACTATTCGGTATACATGTTTATCACGGCAAGCCGAAAGAAGCCTATTGATTTTCAAAAATTTCCGATGACTTGGTGTACATGTTTATCACGTCAAGATGAGTTATCTCCCCATGTTGACTGGCCTTGCCTCGACGGGCGTATATTGTGACCTTCGGCGCTCTTGTTAATTTTCGAAATCTGTATCCTTGTCCACGCAATAACTCAAGTTCTACTTCACCCATCGAAACCAAATTCAGTATACATGTTTATCATGGAAAGACAAAGAAGCCTATTGATTTTGAAAAAATTTGAAAAAAATTCCGATTCTTGTCTCTCCTTGGCAGCCTTTTTTAATTTTCGCACTCTGTAACCTTGTCCACACAATAACTCAAGTTCTACTTGACCGATCATAACCAAATTCGGTATACATATTTATCACGGCAAGACGAAGAAGCCTATTGATTTTGAAAAATTTCCGATACTTATCTCCCCTTGGCAGCCATTTTTAATTTTCGCACTCTGTATCCTTGTCCACGCAATAACCGATCCTAACCAAATTTGGTTTACATGTTTATCACGTCAAGATGAGTTATCTCCTCTTGTTGACTGGCCTTGCCTCAACGGGTGTATATTGTAACCTTCGGCACTCTTGTTCTCGATGTAAATATTCCGTTCTGATTTTGGAATTTTCCCCCCAATGCAGCAGGTTAAAACGGGATCGAACCCGTTTGCCCGGCCTTACATGACCTTAGCAGCTGTTGATAGGCCGTTAAACACCAATAAACAAATAAAACTGTCTGCAAGCTGGTCGGGAATTTGATGGATCACAAAAACAATATGCCCAGTTTTTGTCTCACCCACGATAGTGGAAAGTGAAACATAGCGGTTACATTTCCGGGGTCGTCGGAGTCGTCAACAATTTGGGACATAAATTTTGGAATTAGCCAAATTTCCCATGGTTCTTGATCCGTTAGATCCTTGATAAACTTCATCAATAGCTTCCTCACATGGATATCTATCCATCCAGTGTCATTCAGGTGACCTTGACCTTGACCTTCACTTTGATGACCTTAACCTTTGTGAGACATACATTTTTGACGTAGTCTTTGTGTCACTAATTTTGTACTTTGTGTCACTAATTTTGTACGTCCAAATGTTGAATACCTCCTGGTCTGTTAGTCGGATCCTTTATCAAACTTCATCAATAGCTTCCTCACATTGACGGCTATCCACCCAGTGTCTCATTCAGGTGACTGTGACCATGGTGACCTTGACCATGTCAATAATTTTGGACAAATATCCAAACATTGAATATCTCTTGATCCTCAGTCGGATCATCTCCAAACTTTGTCATTGATGGATATCTACCAGTGTAATTGGGCTGACCTTCACCTTGTGACCTTCACCTTGGTGTCAACAATTTTGGACATACGTCCAAATGTTGAATATCTCCTGATCCGTTAGTCATATCATTACCAAATTTCATAAATACCTTCCTCAATTTGATGGCTATCCATCCCGTGACATTCTGTGGTGACCTTGACTTGTGTCAATAATTTTTTATGTAGTTGTACGTCAAATGTTGAATATCGCTTGATACGTTAGTCAGATCATTACCAAACTTCACCAATAGCTTCCTTCCTCTCTTTAATGGCTATCCACCCAGTGTCTTTTGTGTGACCTTGACCTTGGTGACCAATAATTTAGGACCTCATATTATGACCTTGTCCTTGGTGACCTTGACCTTTGTGGCGATCACCTTGTATCAAATTTCCGCCAATATTATTCCTCCTAGCCAGGTGATCGATGGTCCGAATGCGTTTGCAATGAGACTTACTTGTAGTGTAACCCCAGATCAGCCTGCTCGTCTTCACAGTCTGATGAACGACTGCACTGTTTACCATATACATTGTAGATTCTAATATGCGATACATTAACCCGTTCAACACTGAATAACTGAAATGGACTGTGATATGTTAATTTTTAATGACCAATCCAATCGTCACTTGCAAAAGTGCAGATCCTGATGAGACGGCTTGTTATGAGCCGGCTCATCTGGATCTACACTGTTTGCAAACATTGCTATAGAGGTCTGTCGTATTGAAAGGGTTAAACAGTAACTCTCAAGCTATGTTTTCTAGCCGCCCGGCCGAGCTATACATATTGAGGAAGGTGTGCCACTGACAGGTCCCAGGATTATCAGGCACTGTTCCAACCATGTGCTGGCTGGCTGGCAGCAGCCAAATTATAAATTGAAAAAATATCAAACCAATCAATCACACGGTGGGCAATATACAGATGTACGTCACAAGCACCTGCTTGTTAGCCCAGATTTGGCCTAAATGTTCCGACATATTTCAGTCTGAAAGTACTGTAACAAGTGAAGGTGTCAGTGAAAGAACGGGGATAACTCTCAAGCTTAACAAATGTGTTAAAGTTTTTTCAGGTGCTTGGTTGGGAGCATGAGAAGGATGAGTTTAACGGTTGGGTTCATCCTTGCTGGAATCCCGATATCCCAGATTAGGCCCTCAGGTACACTTTTGGCATTATTGCTACTTGCTACCATCCAGTGTTATTTGTGTGACCTTGACCTTCACATTGGTGACCTTAACCTTTGTGTCAATAATTTTTGGATGTGTTGAATACCTCCTGATTCATTAGTCGGATGCTTTGCCAAACTTCGTCAATAGCTGTGCGATTTTCTGTGTATGAGGTTATTTATAATGGTGGTTCATGTTAAAAACACAGGCAAAAACCTTTCCAGAAAATGGACATATTTTACAGTTTGGTGTAATATAATTGATAGGAGTCCGTTCTCCTGGCTCTTCTACATGTGATTAGCTACATTATATCATATGTTCTACTTCACATTTTGAGTTCTTTGTCAAACGGCAGAACATGTGAAACTGGCTGATGGCTGGAACACACAAAGATGGCCGACTTGGCCACTCCATGTGCCATATAGGATACAGTAACGAGGCAGTGCTCACATATATGTTATACATATATTCCATCACATTTACGAAGCAATTATCTTTGAATTAAACGATGGTATAATTTATAAACTATGTTATGTCTCATTGTAATAACATTTGTATATGTCAAAAGCATGTAATTTATGTTATAAGCCAGAATAATTCCAGCACAAAAATATTTACACAATTCCCTAACATTTCATTGGCCCGTAGCTAGTCTCTGTCCAAAATTTATATCCCAGTAAACTCCCACGCCAAACTACTTTCCGTAACCGTGAGGCGCAGTTAAAATAATTCTTAAGAAAACGGAAAATAAACACATTTTCTTGGTGAATTTATTTCAAATGATGGAATTATAAGGAATGAATGGCCTTTTTGTGGAATTTATCGGGGATATGAACTTGGAAAAGTCGCGGGAATACTGGACGAGGCCTTCCGGCCTTCGTCCAGTATTCCCGCGACTTTTCCAAGTTTATACCCCGATAAATTCCACAAAAAGGCCATTCATTCCTATAATAAATTGTATTGTATTGTATTACATTTGTGGCCGGCATGTATAAGAATGTATGAGATCATCTCCGACAATGGCTCGGCCTATATGCTAGCCGGGAGCGGATAGAGCTGGGGCCCGTTTCATTAACCCTTTCCCTGATAGAAACGACTTTTCACGCCTCTTCAGAAGATGTCTTTTGAAAACATTGTGGGAAAAGGAGAAATTGCTTGTAACAAGCAATTTCTCCTTTTCCCACAATGTTTTCTACTCTATCAGATAATTTAACCATCATTTGACCCAGCATTTGATTCTTTTATTCAGATGTTTTTGATTTGGAAGAGTCGAAATATCGCAAAACAGGGAAAGGGTTAAACTTTGTACGACTAAAATGTTGTAAGTGAAACATTATGATAGTCTGTAAATTTCACATTAACAATGTTTTCTTGTAAACAATTATGTAGTTGCAGCCTATGCTCAATAAATACATCAATTGAAATTGAATTGACGATCCTAAATTTGCACTTACGAACATTTTAGTCGTACAAAGTTTAGTGAAACGGCCCCCAGTAGTGATTGTATGGTGAGTGTACCGAACATGCCTAGCACTTATTACTATCACTATACCAGGCTTGGTTGTACGTCAAAGTACATGTACATGTAGTAACACCCACTCAATTACACTTTAAAGTAGCAACTGTATTTTGAAATGTACATACAATACTTAATGCTAGATAAAAACGTTAAGTACAAATTTAATCTTAAGCCAATGTTGTCAATCAGGGTTCATACAACATGCCCTGTAGATTAGCTATCAGTATAAACCATACGACACAATACAATAAACATAGTGGAACTATATTATTGTAAACATATCTGTCATATTCTTGTAAGCAACATGCATATGTACAGTGCATGATGATATACAGTTTAACTCTTTGCATGCTAGCGGCGAAAATATCTGCCAAACGAATTAGGAGTATATGTTTTATTTCCCTCTGTAAATATGTCTTGAAACCGGACACAATTCTAATGAAATTCCAAGACATATTCATGACATTTATAAGGAAAAATAAAAGAAAATATAATGAATTGTCATCTGCTATTTTTGAACTATTTATAGCCCACAAATTTCCCAGCATGCAAAGAGTTTAATTACTTTACATTTTTACGTCAAAATGTTTGTAAGAGTTTCCCCATCATGCCATATCTTCAATATTATATGATTCACACATTTGATACATGTACATATGGACATTCATGTATGCGACACTCTCACACAACCATTAACACGACCTTGACCTTTCTGACCTTCACAACGTCATGGAAACACGTTTTTTACAGTCAAGCATATGTTCAACAGGCGACAATGGTTGGTTCCCGGCTATCTTAACCCTCACAATGCTGAATTACATTTTATCGTCTGTTGTTCATTTTTTTCGTCGGCTATAGTCGGCGCTCTTTCCTGCGTCGCCCGCATCGTCATCGTCCGGTTTTTAGCTCGACTATTCGAAGAATAAGTAGAGCTTATGTTGTCACCCCGGCGTCGGCGTCACCGTCACGTCACGCCTTGGTTAAGGTTTTTAGTCAACCTTGTATATGGAATACTACTGGCCCTACACCCACCATACTTGGACAACTTCATCTCCTAGTGATGTACATCAATAACCCCTGATCTATATTTGACCTTGACCTACATTTCCTCTTTAATTACTTTAAATTCCCCTTGGTTAAGGTTTTTAATCAACCTTGGTTAAGGTTTTTAGTCAAGCTTGTATATGCAATACTACTGGCCCTACACCCACCATACTTGGACAACTTCATCTCCTAGTGATGCACATCAATAACCCCTGATCTATATTTGACCTTCACCTACATTTCCTCTTGAATTACTTAGTTAATTCCCCTTGTTTAAGGTTTTTAGTCAACCTTGGTTAAGGTTTTTAGTCGAGCTTGTACATGGAACACTATTGTGCATACAGACACCATACTTGGACAACCTTTTCTCATAAGGATGTACATCAATAACCCCTGATCTATATTTGACCTTGACCTACATTTCCTCTTGAATTACTTACATAATTCCCCTTGGTTAAGGTTTTTAGTCAAGCTTGTATATGGAATACTACTGGCCCTACACCCCACCATACTTGGACAACTTCATCTCCTAGTGATGTACATCAATAACCCCTGATCTATATTTGACCTTCACCTACATTTCCTCTTGAATTACTTACTTAATTCCCCTTGGTTAACGTTTTTAGTCAAGCTTGGTTAAGGTTTTTGTCGCGCCTGCTTTAGCAGAGGCGCGACTATAGTCGTCGTATTTTCCGTCGTCGTCCGCGTCGTCGTCGTCCGCGTCGTCCGGTTTTTTTTGTAAGGCAAATGCGTTAAAGTTATTGTTTTTTCACAATATCTCTTTAACCCCTTGCCAGACATTGATAATATTTCACATCAATGTTTGTCTAGGGATGATGCTTCATTACACACACCCCCACATCCAAATTCTCAAGGTCAAGGTCATTTATTTACTTTTAATGTTCACCGGTTTTGTAACAGAAATGCGTTAAAGTTATTGTTTTTTCACAATATCTCTTTAAGCCCTTTCCAGACTTCTTGTTTATTTTCCATTTTCTCACCAACAACATGTTTTGACAACACTTTAGAATCATTTCCAATGGAAATGATTCTGAAGTGTTGCAAAACTATGTTTTTATTAAGAAAAAAGACAAAATATGAAGCAACAGCAGACGACAATTTTCATTTCAAGCTTCCAAAGGATTAAAAGGATTAATAGAAATGTATACCAGCCGTTTGAAACACAGTAATATCTTTGCTACATTTAGCACAGCCTCTTGCATTGTGACACAAGGCCGATGAGTCCAAGCTACATTGACCATGGATACGATACCTTGGTGTGCGTACACACACAATGATGCAACACTTAGTAAAATCTGTGAAGCGTAGAGTGACACTGATACACTCATGACTAAATTATACACATGTACATATCCCAATACAGACACCAGTTCGATTCATTTTGATTTGATACAGGCTAACGTTCATGTTTGAAATTTTATTCAAAATTGATGTTTATCAAAAAAGCATTGCTGAACGCAATAATTCAGCCCTGAATGTGAAGTTCTGTAACATTTTTTCTACCAAACTTTAATAGGTGGCAAGTTTGGAGCGAAAAGAAACACGATATGATACAGTGGTATAGAGTTGCTGGCAACTGAAATTCAACCTATAAAATTGCGTGTTTAAAGGTACATGCCCACTCAGTAGGCACAAAATGTTCTTTATAGGAATTAAATAAGTGTATAAGTGCGTCACTATTCCACCAGTTCTAAAAGTTACAGATAAAATAAATGGTAGATGACAAATTTTAATTCAACACTTTAAGGGTTAAGCTTGAACAAATATTATGCAATGCAACAAATGATATAAACATAATTGTCCAGAGAATGAAATATAACAATATAACATTGATCTTTGTCATTGGAATGGGACTGGCCAAATGGGGCAGACATAGTAAAGGATTGTATATAGACAAGGCGGGACAAGGCAAGACATTTGATTCTGCGGAATTCTTGTTTCCTATAATGACAAATTTTAGTACTGTAATTACTCAATACCTGTACACGAGACCTGGTACCTTACGAGCTTGACACTATATGCCACTAGAGATTGTAAGCATGTATGCACACTCACACTGTATGATTCTATACGTTTTGCCTAATGCATGAATATTGCCCCTTGCCTGACACACGAATAGGGTAGGCCTCGATCCGAGTGCGCCGACGCGCAGGCTGATCTGGGGCTACACTGATCGTATGTAGTACAACGTTCCTTTCTTCACAGTAACATGCATCTAAGCCCACCCTCTAGAAACATGTCAGCCGTAATCGCCATTTAGCTCAGGTACGATTCACTGTGCTAAGAAATAGTACCTGTTGACCATAGCCACTTACCTGGCACCAGATCAGAATAGAGTCAGGTAAGCACAATCACATACTATGTCATGTCTTATTACGTTGCCGCAAAAATCAATACTACTCCATCAAAAGATCAGTGGAGGGTGTAGGCCCTGACCAGTTGCGCAGATTAACCGGAGTCTGAATTCGCCACATGTCATGAATTATTCTTACACTATGCTCGGCGAAAAAGGAAAGTTCACTGTGCCTATAACGATCATATCTATGAAATTAAACAGTTATTACACATTAATGACAGTGAACTTTCTTTTTTTATATATATAAGACCAAAGTACACCCAGACTGTCCAGTGTCGACCTTTATGTAAAGTATTTTGTACCCGAAATACTCGTCAATACATGTGCACGAGAACTGGTACCTTACGACATTGACACTAGGGGTTATACGTACGTACCAGGGCTATACGTATGTACTACTTTAGGATACTTTCGGACAAATAGTGATGTCCTTCTCGCCTGTATGTTTACATGTATGCGTGTTTCTGTTATTTTATATTCCCTTATATGCCTATCAATTTGTTGACTAGCAGCCTGCTTACCGAGTGTACTCGATTGCATTTACCACATCGACACTATAATATCCCATACTATGTGCAATAGACTTGTCCCAACATACTGGACTTGCTTTTCCCATGTTCAAATCATCGCCCGTGTGCCCAATCGGTAAAATGGCTTACATGTAATCACGACAATACTGGACACCGACGGGTGAATACGCTTTCCTGTGGCGACTATATTGTCCTAAAGAAATTCCCGACTTTTGTTGAGCTGAAATAAAACTACACGCGCATGTCTGTCTGGGGTTCTCATATTTCGTTTGCGCTATGAGGACACCGGAGGGGCACACCCATCCAACATTAGACCACGGGTTGAAGTAATGGACCGAGGTCTATAAATACATTAAATATGCCTAAAAGCATCAATAAATGAAGAAAAAAAAAAAATTTTCTTCATTTATTGATGCTTTTATGCATATTTAATGTATTTATAGACCTCGGTCCGTTACTTCAACCTGTGCATTAGACAAGCTAACTTCCCATAACCGCCCTCCCCCAATCGAGGGAGAGCCATTTCATTGGGTTGTTCGCTCAGCCGAGCACGGCCAACTTGCTCCTGATACGGACACACTCAACCATTGTCCACACTTATGTAGAAAGCAATGTAAAAACATTATTATTAAGTAGACATTTATAATACACGATAAGTCGCGGTAGGTGGGCTGCTGGTGGCGAAAATGAAACGCATACTTCTCACCACAACTTAGTGTATTCCCACGACCTTTTAACAAATACCAGGTTCTCAGAAATTAATATAACAACAGCAGAGACCCAATGGCGAACATGGCAGCTATGATCCTAACCATTTGGTACCTTGCTCATTCCCTAAGGTTCCCCCAACTATACGTCCAACTCGCATATACGTCAAAAATCTGACCTCGTCATAATTGTGATACATGTACAACATATTCAATACTTGCATTTTGGCCCTCATGTACAGTTTCGTACGTCCGATACTTGAGAGCTAAATCCAGTTATACATATTAACAGCATATCAAGACATATATCACTCCATGGTTTGTACCCTGTTGAACTGGTCTTCTGTAAATATTGAGCTCTGTTTCGCGGGATTCCACTCATTTTGGACATCGGAAACTGAACCACTTAACCATGATAAACACAAACCTGGAATGTCTAGCCATCGTCACTGATTTATGCCTACACGTTGACTCGTCACACACATTGAGCACGTCCCCTTCCCCACCCATTTTTTCGCATGTTTCTTAACTACATTATCGAGGTAATACACCTCGCATTGCATTCATATAAGCTGTGGTTTGTGCTTCGAAGAGTCCCCAAGTTCTTTCCGTGGGATGGGAGCTTGTCCTGGGGCGGGTTGTCCTGCGCTGCGCCCCCGTGTCGGTCTGTCTAATCTACACTTACATAATGTCAAACAACATAGACCCGATGCGGGGACGCCGTGCAGGCTCACGAATGAATAGTGCCTATAGAAATCGTCTCTTGATAACAATTCTAACTATGCTCCTTACACACGTTAACAATGACTGATCGCTAAAATTGTATAGCACAGTAATATCGCTCAAACTTACGTCCAAGCTATGTCGGATAGCCGCCTTGTCAACAAGGAGGTTCACGCCTAATGATAATTCACTGACTCAAAATAAAGGATTCACATCCAAACTATTCAAGGCACTAATTGCCCTAACTAGCATACTCATACTTATCACGATAACACATAATAGGAATCATGAGACAACTCCACACATCTATTTACAAATCTTATTATCAGGTGACATACATCCCAACCCTGGTCCTAGCTCGCATTCGGAACTATCCGATGAATCATCCAACATCTCGACGTCATCATATATAAATCTAATCAACGGGGGCCTTAGCATTATGCACTTGAACATACAAAGCATAACCAGCAAACTTCATATACTGGAAATCGAATCACAACCTTACGACGTCCTTGTTTTCACTGAAACATGGCTATCACAAACTACACCTAACGAAGATATATTAATTCCTAACTTTAATCCTCCATTTCGATGTGATAGACAAAACAGAATCGGCGGCGGAGTAGCAATATATGTTCGCGACTCACTCTTTGCAAAACAACGTAACAACCTTTCTATCAATGGCCTCGAATCACTTTGGATCGAGTTACATATTGACCACCGTAAATTACTACTAGGCGGCATATACAGACCACCCAACTCTAATAATACCGAATGGAATCTTCTAGAAGAGAGCATTGACCGTGCGTTTAACCAGCCGGCTGACAACATACTAGTCACAGGCGACTTTAATATTGATATTCTAAACGGCACTCCAAATAAAATCAATAGACTCATAACATCTTATAGCGCAGAGCAACTAATCACAACGGCAACTCACTTTACTGAACACTCCAGCTCACTAATTGACCTGATGTTCGTTAAACACACCCAACATGTCCTAACATCATTCGTTGCGGGATCCGTTTATTCCGGATTTAATACGTTTCCACTGCCCAATTGTAACCGTCCTAAAATTTGATAAGCCCAAAATAACTGCTTATATGAGGCACATTTGGCTATACGACAAAGGCGACTTTAATAAATATAGAGAATTTCTAGCAAACACAAACTGGGAATTCATTCATCAGTCAAATAACTTAGACAATGTGGTTAGCAAAATAACGGAAATCATCACGAACGCCGCTAAAAATTCTATCCCAAACAAAATGGTGACCATATGACCTAACGACATACCATGGTTCAACTGCACTATACGTAGACTTATAAGGAAAAGAAATAAAATACATAAAAAGGCAAAAACTTCTAACAATGAACACACGTGGGCATGTTTCCGTAAAATACGAAATGAAGTAACCACCACCCTGCGTAAGTGCAAGGCCGAATTTAAAACCAAATTGGTAGATAAAATTAATGATAATAACTTCAATGCAAAAAACTGGTTTAAACTGGCTAAGCAACTAACAAACAAGCGCAGCTCATCTTCACAAATCCCCTCGCTTTTTGAAAAATGAAAATGGATCTGAAGCTACGACTGATACTCAAAAAACCGAAATGCTTAATTCTTATTTTTGTAAGCAATCATTACTAGATGACAGCAACACAGAATTACCTACACTTGACCAAACACCACCATACTCCATTTCGACAATTTTTCTCACACCCCAAGATGTTCGTGGTGCCATATCCAACATCGACATTTCTAAAGCATGTGGTCCCGACCTAATTAGCCCGCGCCTTCTTCGTGAAGGCTCCGAAGTCTTATCGCAGCCTCTAGCCACATACTTCAACAAGCTCATTGCATCTTCATATTTCCCTTCTACATGGAAACTAGCAAACGTAGTTCCGATATTTAAAAAGGCTGACCCATCGAATCCGCAGAACTACCGACCCATATCCCTACTAAGCTGTATTGGTAAACTTATGGAGCGATGCATTCACAAGCATTTATACAATTATATAACTGTCAATAACATTCTCACGCCTCTTCAATCAGGATTCTTTAAAGGAGACTCGACGATCAACCAGCTAACATATACAGTCGAACCTGCTCGGGCGGTCACCTTTAATCAGCGGTCACCGCCGTTAAGCGGCCACTTCAAATTCCCCCCGCGCATTTTTGCTATATAAAACGCTTTCATTCAACGGTCACTCGTCTAACGCGGCCAGCGGTCATTAATTATCGTCCCAAACTAGTGATCCAATTTCATTAAATGGTCACCGCTAATCCCGATTTCAATGTACCCTGCGGCGGTCGTTACCGAAGCGCGAATTAACAATGATGTCAGCAGTCAATGCGGGTAATTAAAACACCAAACACGTCGCCGCATCGGCGATATTGTATGTTTCACAGGTGCAAATTGTGTTGCCCGAACTGTCGGCGCATTATTGAAAGAACAGCCTATCGCATCCGGGTTCTTGCACCCTTGTCCGTCGATTCGTAATTTCTATAGGTTACCGACACAAATGTTGTAAAAAGGAACAGCCCATTGCCAGTTACCAAATTGACAAAACACGAATAGCTGATATAATTGGTGTGTATTGCCCAGGACCGATTGTAACCGGCTCAAATATAATTTAAGCAAATGGCCTCATATGTCGAATATGAGCCGAATGTCGCACTTATTGACTGCTTTTGCTGACATCGCTTAGCATTATTTACATACACAATTGGAAATGAATCCAAATTCGACTTGACCAATACCCGACAAAAAAAAAAAAAAAAAAAAAAGTTCGCATATTTTATCCCACACCATTTCCGATTATACCACATAATGCCCTATTATCTAGTACAATACTTTGTCTACAATATAGGTCTTGCAGATTAGCAGTAGGCTCTAAAATAACAAAAACGTGAACATTGGTGTTTTTATTTGTTGATATAATTTTTACTTCATTAAATGATATAATTCAACTAAATATTTGTTACTTGTTAAGAAATCCACTCATTACATGTTCAGGTTCAATTTTGAAAATATTAAATAAATATAAAGATACACATTTATATTGATATTTAATCAATATGGTACTATAATTTCTAAATTATCATTAATATTATTTGTTACATTTGTATTATCAAGTCAACATACATGTCTATGTTATCTTTATTTCAATTTTCAAAATTTACCTGAAATGTACCTGAAAACACAACCCTCTATTAAGAGGTCACCTCTGTTAAGCAGCCAGTTTTGTCACTTCCCTTGGGTGGCTGCTTAAGACAGGTTTGACTGTATATACAACGATATCATCAAAGCATTGGATGACGGTAAAGAAGTCCGAGCCGTTTTCTGCGATATCTCAAAAGCATTTGATAGAGTCTGGCACCGCGGCCTTATAATGAAACTCTCCTCAATCGGAATGACCGGGAACCTTCTTTCCTGGTTTAAATCATACCTAGCAGATAGAAAACAGCGAGTAGTACACTTAAACGCATCTTCCGAATGGTCTAATGTAACCGCCGGAGTTCCCCAAGGATCCATTTTGGGCCCTTTACTCTTTCTTATCTACATTAACGATATAGTTCAAACTATCAACTCTAAAATTCGACTATTTGCAGACGATACAAGCTTATACATCATTGTAGACGACCCATCAGAATCCGCAACACAACTAAATGCCGATCTTAACACAGTGCACCAATGGTCACAAAACTGGTTAGTAACATTTAATCCATCAAAAACCGAGTCTATGATATTTTCGAAAAAACAAAATAAGCCCTATCATCCTGATCTTTATATGAACAATACTGTAATAAACACTGTAACCGAGCACAAACACTTAGGTTTAACGTTCTCTGACGATGGTAAATGGACAGCACACATTTCAAGTTCTTTAGAGAAAGCTTGGCAGAGGATAGGAATTCTAAGATCGCTCAAATTCACATTAACTAGAACAAGCATTGAACGCCTTTATATCATAACCATCCGCCCACTACTCGAATATGGAAACATTGTTTGGGACAACTGTACAAACTATCTAAAAAATGACCTCGATGCTATACAAACCGAGGCAGCACGTATTGTAACAGGTGCAACAAAACTTTGCAGCATTGACAACCTTTATAGAGACCTTAAATGGGAAATTCTCATTACGCCGAAAAAAACACAAGCTCGTACAACTCTACAAAATGAAGAATGGCTTAACACCAACATATTTAACAACACTTATACCTACCGAAACACAACAGCGTTACGACCTTAGAAATGTAAACAATATACCGTCACTATATGGTCGCACCCAGCAATATACCAATTCCTTCCTCCCATCCACTATCAGAGACTGGAACAGTCTACCAGAATCTACCAGATACGCCCCAACAATATCCAGCTTCAAATACAGACTTAACAAAGATACATCTAAATCATCCCCTCTGTTTAACGTGGGTACCAGAAAAGACCAAATGCTACACGCTCGATTACGAATGTCTTGTAGTTCCCTAAATTACGATCTCTACAGAAAATCAATAATAGACTCACCTCTCTGTACATGTGGCGCCCCAGAGACTGTCAGTCACTTTCTCACATCATGCAGACAATATCAACACCAACGACAATTGTACCTCACTGATATTCCATGTATTCCGTCAACTGAAAATCTTTTGAACGGAAACGAACACTTGACTTTCGTTCAAAATAAAAAAATGTTTATAAGTGTCCAAAACTACATAACAGCAACAAATAGATTTTAGCATCATAATATCATTCCAACATAGACAACCAAAAGATACCATACATATCATCCTAACAATAGACGACAACTTCCGGGCACTATCCATTTACGCCGCTCGGGGGCGACTCCCCGTCCACGGAACGTGAGAGGGAAATCGTGAGGGTTGGGAAAGGCATGGGCGATTCCCCATGTAACCCCCCACTCCCGTGTCCCTGTCTCATTTGCTTGGTGACCATCTCTGAAGCACAGCCACACGCATTCTCATGTCGTAAATCTAAGGTTTAAACACTGTCAATCTCATTATGTAAGTACATCATTATAAGACAAAGTTATTCCACTTAGACTATTTCAACATGTATGTTCGCCTGTATGTGCACTTAACTATCTTGTACCACATTCGTGTCTTACATCCACCTTGTGGGAGACGAATTCATATAAGCTTCACGCTTGTTTTCATATCCCTGTCATTGTATACCTTGTATTGTACCATATACTGTCGAATAAATATTGTTTAAATTGTTTAAACTAACATTGATCTTTGTCATTGGAATGGGACTGGCCAAATGGGGCAGACATAGTAAAGGATTGTACATAGACAAACATTATTGCTAATTTAAATCTTATCAAAATCCATCGAGTGGTACAACACTTTTGCATAAACACAACAAGCACAATTGCTGATTTGCACAAAGTGAATGTTTCAAGTATGCGACCTTGTATTTGCGCATTTGGGGAGTGATGTATCTGTGTGACACAGTGGCATGCCTGGTCAGCAAGCTCGTAACTGCACAAATACTGGAACTAATCACAAAGGTTACAGGGATATTATGATCACGTTTTGTGTTTCAAACTGTTGACCTTTACATGTACATTAGTGCATGCGAAACACATGTACAGGCCACAATGCATCATGCCTACACATATATTGATTGCTAGGTCTGTGCTAAGATTTTGGATTTGAATTAACATGTAGTACCGAACTGATAACTCACAGAAAGACAATACTATTTTACATTTGTTGCAATATTTGTAAAAACGTAGTACTTATTCAAATAATTTCTGAAATGTTTAGTAGCCAAAATGTCCATTTTAGAAATATTATTACAGAGCTCCAGCCAAATGGCTATTTTGCCAAACGGCTACTGTGGCTATCAATAGAACCAACCTAGTATTGTTGAAAAAAATATGTCAAACAATTGGCGAGAAACAAGTGTTACTAATGATGTAGCTAATAAACTGGGCCCGGTTGTTCAAAACATCCGTTAGCTTAACGGACTGTTAAATCCTTAACTGAATGGTTAAAATCTCTGTTTTAACAGAGATTTTAACCATTCAGTTAAGGATTTAACAGTCCGTTAAGCTAACTGGTGTTTTGAACAACCAAGCCCAGATATACAATGACTGGCATTATACCAGTGAGGGAATAAATAGAAAATACCGGTACCACACTAATGTCTTTTGAAATCAAGTTTAACCCTTACAGTGCTGAATTAAAATTTGTCGTCTGCTGTTTATTTTTTACTTTCCATTTTTCTTATCAAAAACATGGTTTGGCAGCACTTTAGAATCATTTTCAATAGAAATGATTCTAAAATGCTGCCAAACCATGTTTTTACTGAGAGAAAAGACAAAATATGAATTATCAGCAGACGACTATTTTCGGTTCCCGCATTCTAAGGGTTAACAACACACTAGCATGGTGTTCTATTTATCAAGAAGCGTTTCGTGCTACAGTAGGAGCCAATATGACATGGTTTTAGTTGAAAATAACGCAGATTTGTATACATTGCGTGACACTGATGCAGTTCGACCAATTAAAAGTCCGTGTTGAATTAGTAGTGGTCCAGATAAATGTATTTGTTATCAGTCTGTATTCAAGTTACCTGATAATAAAGGAAATGTGCAAAAACAAAGTCTGTAAAAGTGGCATTGACATTTGGGCATTCGTGCAGGCCTAGACATCAGGGGACCGTTTCACTAAACTTCGTATGACTAAAATGTTCGTAAGCACAAATTTATGATTGTCTGGAAATTTCAATTGATAGATTTACATTTATTACATATGCAGTCTATGCTCAATAAATGTAAATCAAATAATTGTTTACAGGAAAGCATTGTTAATGTGATATTTACAGACGATATTAATTTTGCACTTGCGAACATTTTAGTCTTACGAAGTTTAGTGAAACGGCCCCCAGTTGATGTCAAATATTATTGAAATGCATTATTCGGTTCAAATAAACATGCAGAGAACTGAAACATATTTGGTAGATGCACCAGATCAGTGATAATTTTAACCATGTGTGTTAAAGGTACATGCCCACTCAGTATGCACAAAATGTTCTTTATAGGAATTAAATAAATGTATAATTGTGTCACTTTTCCACCAGTTCTAAAAATTATGAGTGCTCGCTATACAGATATAATCATTTAGTAATATTTATTTTACTGATAGTGACGCGCAGTGGTATCAGGCTATTTTCATATGCAAATGAGGCATGCTATTTTTTAATTATTTTTACTAATTAGATGCGTCACCGTAAAAATTAATATTTTCGTCAGATTATAAAGTATGATCATTACACATCAAAAAATAAATACAGAGAATAAATAATAATGTCTGTTAACATTTTAAGGAAACACGGTTATTGCACACATATCAGTGTGGAAATTTGCGTCTGATATAAAATGTATAATAATGCCAATCAATACGTAGGGTAATGGTGAATGAATGTTTATTTTGCCAGAAAATGTCTCAGATGATGTCTCTGATATAAAGAATAGTTTGTGCTTACTGAGTGGGCATGTACCTTTAAGGTACAGTTGTGTGTTTAGTCTAGACAAACATTGTTGCTAAAATGATTGAAATACACCAAATGTCAGTGATAATTGCACAGAGAATGCAGCTACAAACATTGGTGGAACGTGCAACATGACCATCCAACCTGCTATGATCCGTTACCGGATGAATGTGGTTGATCAGTTTATGTTTACCAGTATGTTTCTGGCAACATTTTATCCCCATCTTATATATGTAGATACACCATTTTATTGACGGAAAATTTAAAATAATTTCTTTATTTCTCACCAGAAATGTATGTTGTTACTACTCATTTGAACTGTCTCACCGAGACGGTTCAGATGAATGTAACAACATATACTTTCATTGAGAAATGAAGAAAATAGAAAACAAATGTTTGTAGATTTGGATACCTGTGTTTGGGTATCCCTTATAAAATGGGTTAATTAATTTGTTTGTCTATGCGCTTGTCTGGTAAACACATAAATACACATAATTACGGCCAGCGTATGATGATGCAATACATACTACCTGTAGTCAATAGGCGGCTGTTGGCCTGTTTGTTTACAATCATGTTTGCCAATGGATTTGGTAGCTGGCAAAGGGAACATTAACCCTTAGACCGCTATCTTATTGTATCCCCCGGACTCCGTCGGGGGATACTATGGATTTGACAGCGCGCCGCGTCCGCGTCGTCCGCCGCAGACACTTCTTGTCCGGAGCATAACTCGAACACCCTTTGGAATATTTTCATGAAACTTCACACATGCATAGACCACGACCCGAAGGTGTGTCGCGCACAAGAATGACAACTCTTGCATAGCTAATTTTTTAGTTATCTCCCTTTTTTGTTTCTCGCACTGATTTCGTGTCCGGAGCATAACTCCACCACCCTTTGGAATATTTTCATGAAACTTCACACATGCATAGACCACGACCCGAAGGTGTGTCGCGCACAAGAATGACAACTCTTGCATAGCTAATTTTTGAGTTATCTCCCTTTTTTGTTTCGCGCACTGATTGACCATAACTCGACCACCCTTTGGAATATTTTTATGAAACTTAACACATTCAATTAGACCACGAACCGAAGGTGTGTCGTGCACAAGAATGACAACTCTTGCATAGCTAATTTTTGAGTTATCTCCCTTTTTTGTTTTCGCTCACTGATTTCCTGTCCGGAGCATAACTCGACCACCCTTTGGAATATTTTCATGAAACTTCACACATGCATAGACCACGACCCGGAGGTGTGTCGCGCACAAGAATGACAACTCTTGCGTAGCTAATTTTTCAGTTATCTCCCTTTTTTGTTTTGCGCACTCTACAAACTGGACAATAATGCATGAAGACCTGTTTTCTCGTCTGCTCTGTATACCTTTTCTCGTGTGCTCTGTACACCTTACCTGTAGAGAGAACAATAGAAACTGGGAGAACCATGTGCTAAGCATGGGCAGCATGTGCAGATGTCCAGTGCTTGACCACTGCTGACCAGGTAATTTATACAGGTAAATCACTACATTGGGTACTGTGTTGAAAATATTGTGGCATTATGTGGACCTCTGCAGATATATGTAGATAAATATAGGACTATTAAAAAAATATCTGGTCTCCAATAGCAAGCATTATTATTTTTAAACTTTTTTTTGTCATTTTTTTGTTGTTTTTTTTTATTTTTTTTTTCAAATTATTTTTCAATTTGACTGGAAAAAAAATCTGGGCTCCAGTAGCAAGCATTATTATTTTTAAACTTTTTTTTTCCATTTTTTTTTTTTTCATTTTTTTTTTCAAATTATTTTTCAATTTTTGTCCAGTAGCATAAGGTCGTAAGAGCTATATACAGACTATTCACCTGTGCATGTGCTAGCATGTGCAACTGACCACTGACCACTTACAGGTAATTTATACAGGTAAATGATTATATTACATTTCCGTAAACTGTGTTGAAAATATTGTGGCATTATGTGGACCTGTGCAGATATATGTAGATAAATATAGGACTATTAAAAAAAATTATTATTATTATTATTTTTAATTTTTAAACTTTTTTTCCATTTTTTTTTTTCGTTTTTTTTTTTCAAATTCTTTTTCAATTTTTGTCTAGTAGCATAAGGTCGGTCGTAAGTGCTATATACAGACTATTATCATATAATAAAACAATTATTGACTAGTGAGCCATAGAATATAATCTGATATTCTATGGTTCACTAGTCAATAATTGTATAATATGTTCGGGCCAGTGAAAATTGCTTTCGGGCCCAGGCTCGAGGTCAAGGCGGGACAAGGCGAGGCATCTGATTGCGCGGAATTCTTGTTTACTTATCTCCCTTTTTGTTGTTTCGTGCTCTGATTTTGTATCCAGAGCATAACTCGAACACGCATATACGCATTGCTCTCTAATGGTCCTCTACCGCCCTGTGCCAAATCCACGTTCGTTCTGCCCCCGTCAAGCCCAGGGTCAAGGTCACATACTTAGTGCTTCAAAAACATTAACGCTTGGGTAAATATCTTATACTTTCTGTTTTCTTTCATGGATCATGGATCATCTTCATATTTCATATACGCATTGCTCTAATGGTCCTCTACCGCCCTGTGCCAAATCCACGTTCGTCCTGCCCCACCAATCCCAGGGTCAAGGTCACATACTTGGTGCTTCAAAAACTTTAACGCTCAGGTAAATATCTTATAATTTTTATTTCCATTCACGGATCAACTTCATATTTCATATACGCGTTGCTCTAATGGTCGTCTACCGCCCTGTGCCAAATCCACGTTCGTCCTGCCCCCGCCAAGCTCAGGGTCAAGGTCACATACTTAGTGCTTCAAAAACTTTAACGCTCGGGTAAATATCTTATAATTTCTGTTTTCTTTCATGGATCAGCTTCATATTTCATATATGCATTGCTCTAATGGTCCTCTACCGCCCTGTGCCAAATCCACGTTTGTCCTGCCCCCGCCAAGCCCAGGGTCAAGGTCACATACTTGGTGCTTCAAAAACTTTAACGCTCAGGTAAAAGAAAATTTTGACTTGCAATTTGGCCTCATTTATTATCAAAGCGATATGTGGGACATCCGTGTTCTATGAACACATTTTCTAGTTTATTAAACTTCACACATGCATAGAAGACGACCCAAAGGTGTGTCGCACGTAAGAATGACAACTCTTGCGTCGTTAATTTCTTAGTTATCTCCTTTGTTGTTTCGTGCACTGATTTCGTGTCTGGAGCATAACTCGAACACCCTTTGGAATATTTTCATGAAACTTCACACATGCATAGACCACGACCCTAAAGGTGTGTCCCGCAAGAATGACAACTCTTGCATCACTAATTCTTTAGTTATCTCCCTTTGTTTTTCCGTCACTGATTTTGTCTCCGGAGCATAACTCGAACACCCTTTTTTCAAACTACTTGTGTATCTGGGGAGGGGGATACACATGCGCTTGTCGAAAAGCGTCCATTTCTAGTTTTTTTTGTCGTCTGCTGTTTATTTTCTATTTTCCATTTTTATCATCAAAAACATGCACAGCACTTTAGAATAATTTACAACATGCTTTGACAGCACTTCAGAATCATTTCCATTGGAAATGATTCTGAAGTGCTGTCAAAGCATGTTTTTATTGAGAAATAAGGCAAGATATAAAAGCAACAGCAGACGACACTTGTTGTGAGTAGCGGTCTAAGGGTTAAGTTTCAGTTATTGTTCACATATTGGATTATTAAGGAATTAAATTCAAGGGAGCACTAGTGACCGCAACATTTAGTTCCTTAAAAATCCAATATGTGAACAATATCATACTTATAATTAGCCAGGTTTATAATGCAGTCTCCAATCCCAGTATTGACTTTCTATTTCCTGTTGAACAGGTAGTCATTAAATCTGGTAATATGTAACTTATTGGTGTTAAATATTGCAGTATGTGAAATAATTGGAGTGCAATACTGGCCAGTGATTGGCTTAGAAAGTAGGGCATTCCAGGGTTTTCAATAATGACCCTTTGGGATATTTTGACCCTTGAAATTTGATTTTGACTCCTGGAATTTGCAGCAGAGGCGTCAAATTTTATATATAGAACATTCTAAAGTTGTATTTTACACTAGTCTTGATTGGCCATTTGACCCTTAGATTCCAGAGGCCATTGAAAACCCTGACATTTGCAAAATTATTAGATTTTAAATACCGGTACAGTAAAATTTAACAAACACCACACTGCTTTAGTGACTGAGTGGCGAACAGTGTATTCCATGATCAGACTGTGTGGATGCCGGGCTGATCTGGTCTGATGCCAGTCACACATGTCTTTAGGTACATTTCCCAGTTGGGGGCCTGTAGGACCTTTTACCCATTTTCGAGGGCATCCCAGTCAGAGTGATATGGTACATATAGTCTCAATCTACTGGAATATGATGGTGGCAGCGTCCCCTCACTCACACGTCATCATGGCCTCACTGCTGAATCATTACGACATAGACTTTACTTACAAAATACGGAAATTGTAAAGGTTAACCCTTAGACCACTACACATAACAATTGTCGTCTGCTGTTGCTTTTATATTTTGCCTTATTTCTCAATACAAACATGTTTTGACAGCACTTCAGAATCATTTCCAATGGAAATGATTCTGAAGTGCTGTCAAAGCATGTTGTAAATTATTCTAAAGTGCTGTAAAAAAAAAAAGCTTGTTTTTGAAATGAAAAATAGAAAATAAACAGCAGACGACAAAAAAATAAGATAGCGGTGTAAGGGTTAAAAGAATATACATATCAATATCAACATAATTTAATGCGCAAAATCGTATTACAAACATGACTGTAACTGTAGTTGAACATGAGAATGCTCTGTTTCTCGTGTGGATGAGCTGGCCTTGTAAGGTACTATATTTCAACTTGTTCCCGACACAGTCAACAACCTGTGCTACCAACGTGCGATCAAAGTTAGTCAGGGTTTCGCTCAGAGTTTACACCGTTTGTCATCCTATCAGACACTTTCCCATCCAGCAGCCAGAGTAGACCCAGTCGACACTACCTACCAAGTGGTGCAAGCTGGCTGTATGACCCAAGTTGTCTACTTTGCCATAGACAGATATATGTTTGACCCATAAAATCCCAAGTGGTACATGGCCAGGTTATATGAAAGATTAGGAAATCTGTTTTTAGATAGTTATACACAGTAGATACTATGCATTATTTTATTTTATTCCAAAAAACAAATTAATTACAATACATTCTTAAATGGACATCAAAATTTGGCAATGTAAAAATGAGATGTAATAAAGTGAACATATCTCAGCTGTTTTTGTGTTTAGTAAGAGAATAGCAAAAGTTGTAGATGGGATACAAGAAAACATATTAGGTCTGGCATTGGATGACATAATCTCTGCACTTGTTACATTGACAAACATGATCACTGAAGGCAGGAGAATAATGCCAAGCCTGTAAATGAGAATCGTCTCCAATGCAGCATTTTATGGGTTAACCTTTTCAACACCACATGCCTGTATAGTGGTATTGGCAAACTGTGTAGATCCAGATGAGCCGGCTCGTAACGAGCCGTCTCATCAGGATCTACTATTTTTGCAAGTAATTTTCATATTTTTGAGATCAAGAACACCCCCTTATCATAAATTGACTAGTCTGAAAATTATATCTTGATGATTGGACTGGTCGGAAAATTAACATATCAAAATCCATTCCAGTTACTTAGGGGTGAAAGGGTTAAGGACCAGTTACCCAATGATACCTCCAACCAGTGTCATCTGATCAGGATCTGTACGTATTGGCTGGAATGGAAATAAGCCAGTATTATCACACTGCGGCATATTGTGTTTCCCAGGAGATAGGACCAGTTATGTTTAGACAATCAGCCATGATTTGAGTGTTTCCTAACAAAACCATGATTGGAAGACGGGCCTTTTGGGAGTTCTTTCTGAAGACATCGGCTATAGTGGATACATGTTTATAGCTGCTCTGCCATCAATATCTTTATGGCGGTAATGCTTAGAATGTGGCAACTGTAAATTGTTGTCTGTCTTTGTTTTATATTTTCTCTTCTTCCTCAATAAAAACATGGTTTGACAGGACTTTAGAATCATTATGCGCTCACCGACAGGCAGGAAGGTTACAGCGATAGTTCATGTTCGTGTGTACGTGCGTTAGTAACATCTTTCATTTCTTAAAGGTACATGCCCACTCAGTAGGCACACAATGTTCTTTATATCAGAGACATCATCTGAGACATTTTCTGGCAAAATAAACATTCAGTCACCATTATCCCATGTATTTATTGGCATTATAATACATTTTGTATCAGACGTAAATTTCCACACATTGACATCAGGGGCAATAACCGTATTTCCTTAAAATGTAAACAGACATTACTATTTATTCTCTGTATTTATGTTTTGATGTGCAATAGTCATACTTTAAAATCTGTCGAAAATAGTATATTTGCATGTGATACATTCAATTAGTATAAATAATTAAATATTATCATGCCCTATTTGCATATGAAAATAGCCTGATACCACCGCGCGTCAGTAAAATAAATATTACTAAATGTAATTCCTATAAAGAACAGTTTGTGCCTACTGAGTGGGCATGTACCTTTAATAACTTATGAACCACTTCACCGATTTTAATAATATTTAGCCACAATGTGTGTCTATGGATGATGCTTTGTTTCACATAACCATGAACACCCATGGTCAAGATCACTAAGCACTTACGTTCACCTTGCTTGCAAGTCTTGATGCAAATGTGTTTTTATTCCTCCACCAATTTATTGGTTGGTGGGGGGGGGGGGGAATTATGTTTTAGCCCTGTGTGCATCCATCTGTCCGTACATCGTAAGGCAAATGCGTTTGAAGTTTTCAATAACTCCTTAAAGGTACATGCCCACTCAGTAGGCATATAAAATGTTCTTTATAGGAATTAAATAAGTGTATAATTGTGTCACTATTCCACCAGTTCTAAAAATTACGAGTGCCCGCTATACACATATAATCATTTAGTAATATTTATTTTGCTGATAGTGATTCGTGGTGGTATCAGGCTATTTTCATATGCAAATGAGGCATGCATTTTTTTAATTATTTATACTCGTTAAATGCGTTTTTGACAGATTAGAAAGTATGATAATTGCCCGAGAATGTCCCAGATGATGTCTCTGATATAAAGAACAATTTGTGCCTACTGAGCGGGCATGCACCTTTAAGTTTGAGACTTACATTATGCAGGAAATTAAAGGGGGTAATTTTGTAAAAAAAATTAAAATATCCACAAATGGTGCAGATCTTGTTAAGATGGCTCGTTACGAGCCGGCTCTTCATGATCTGCATTGTTTGCAAATATTAGGTAAGAGGCCTCTAGTGTTGAAAGGGTTAAATATAATCGCATGTTCCATCCCTGATGATAAAACAGGAATGAGATTTACTTATTGACCTTTCAACCATCACAAGGTTACTCTATCACTAACACTTTGTCAAAACTTTGTAAGATTTTATTCATCATACCACACCACACGTTCAGTACCAGTATTATTTGAAAGATTATGTTGACACTTGATACATGTGACATATATATAAAACATGCTCACACCACTTAACATGATCTTGACTGTCTCAAGGTTCCTGAAACACTGTTCATCTTGCACGTCCAGGCATAACATGAAACACAACCATTTACAACTATAGGACCAAACCCTCTTGCCCAAAATACCCTTGGGTAATCAAGTAGGCGGGTGGGCGGGCAGGCGGGTGTTTTGTACACTATGAAAATCATCAAGGGTGTTTGTCTGCCAATTGAATGGTGTTTTGTACACTCTATGAAAATCATCAAGAGTGTTTTATCCACCTTGTAAAAATCATCAAGGGTGTTATGTCCACCTTGTAAATATCATCAAGGGTGTTTTATCCACCTTGGAAAAATCATAAAGGGTGTTATGCCCACCTTGTAAAAATCTTCAAGGGTGTTATGTCCACCTTGTAAAAATCATCAAGGGTGTTTGTCCACCATTTGAATGGTGTTTTGTACACTATGAAAATCATCAACTGTGTTTTGTCCACCTTGTAAAAATAATCAAGGGTGATATGTCCACCTTGTAAAAATCATCAAAGGTTTTATTTCCACCATTCCAAATCAACTAAGGGCGTTTTGTCCCTGTATGCATTTTTAGCTCACCTGAGCAAAGCTCATGTGAGCTATTGTTACCGCATGTGTCCGTCGTCGTCCGTCTTCGTCCGTGAACATTTTCAAACGTCTTCTCCTCGGTAACCATTGGGTCTATAGTCACCAAACTTCATGGTCATGGTCCTTAGGTAGGGGGATTACAAAATTGTTAAAATGACGTCATTACATAATCCAAGATGGCCGCCGTCTAAAAATAGCACAAATTCTTAAAAAATCTTCTTCTCAAGAACCGCCAACCGGATTTCGACAAAACTAGGTAGGAATGATCGATGTACATTGCTCTTTCAAAGTTGTTAAAATGGTGACCCCGGGGTCAAAAATGGGCGTGGCCCATGGGGTCAAATTTGGGTCAAATTTTATTTTTGACATAATATGGTCATGTCATATATCAAATTGAAGGTATCAATGAGGCGATCACTCTGGTGCATGTTTTGTCGAAATCGGATTGTTATGTCATCCAAGATGGCCGCCGAAATGTCAAAAGGTCATTCTTTTATTAGAGATTTCAAAATTCTTCTTCACATGAACCGCTTGGCCCATGGTAGCCAAACTTAAAAGTTATGGTCCATGGGTGAAGCCTTTTCGGATTTGTTAAAATGGAGGTCATCGCTAATCCAAGATGGCCGCCGTCTAAAAATAGCATAAATTCTTAAAAAATCTTCTTCTCATGAACCGCTAGCCGGATTTCGACGAAACTTGGTAGGAATGATCGATGTACATTGCTCTTTCAAAGTTGTTAAAATGATGACCCCGGGGTCAAAAATGGGCGTGGCCCTGGGGTCAAATTGGGGTCAAATTTTATTGTTGACCGAATATGGTCATGTTATATATTAAATCGAAGGTATCAATGAGGCAATCACTCTGGTACATTTTTTGTCGAAATCGGATTGTTATGTCATCCAAGATGGCCGCCGAAATGTCAAAAGGTCATTCTTTTATAAGAGATTTCAAAATTCTTCTTCACATGAACCGCTTGGCCCATGGTAGCGAAACTTAAAAGTTATGGTCCATGGGTGAACCCTTTTCAGATTTGTTAAAATGGAGGTCATCGCTAATCCAAGATGGCCGCCATCTAAAAATAGCATAAATCCCCGGGATCAAAAATGGGCATGGTCCGTGGGGTCAAATTGGGGTCAAATTTTATTTTTGACCGAATATGCTCATGCCATATATCAAATTGAAGGTATCGATGAAGCGATTGCTCTGGTGCAATATTTGTCATCCATGATGGCCACCAAAAGGTCCATTTATTCAAGATTTTGAATGTCTTTTTCTCAGGAACCACATGGCCGATGCTGGCCAAACTTCATAGGAAGTTAAGATCCTTGGGTGAAGCATTTTCAGATTTTGTAAAATGAGAGTCATCGCTTAATCCAAGATGACCGCCATCTAAAAATAGCACAATTCTTTTAAAACACATGAACTCAATGTCACATTCTCCTCTGGCGAATTAGGGCCATCATGGCCCTCTTGTTACACTAAGGGTGTTTTGGACAAGGGGGTTTTGTCAGGATACCTCATTTTATTTACTGTTGCTGTTTTACTATATGAACATCATAGTTGGTAAGCAGGATCTCTCAGTGTGGCAGCAAATTCTCGCAGTTACATTATATATTATAAGTCTGTTTGGCACAGAAACCGACCAAAGCATTATCTGCTGTTTTCTTGTACCTCTTGTCTGTAACATAATATAGTGGAGTAAAACTAACCTCCTGTAGTGAGTAGACATGGGCAATTTATCAAGGATAGTATTATTAATACATAGCTGTGTGAATGGGCATAGCTGGAATGTCTCGCCCACATTTCGTCGCAGTCACAACAAATGCAGCCTATGCTCAATAAATGTAAGTCCATGAATTGAAATTTCCAGACGATTCTAAATTTACACTTGAACATTTTAGTCGTACGATGTTTAGTGAAACAGGCCCCTGATTCATCTTGATTATTACAGATTGATCTTGATTATTGTTGCACCCGCTTGCAGATTGCGCCCTATAGTTGGCACATTGGCATACGGACGTGCGTCCGGTTAAAGTTTTTGACATTGATTATTGCAGATTGACATTGTGCAATGCTGGGGGTCACGCATTCATCTTGATTATTACAGATTGACCTTGACTACTGCATTCATCTTGATTATTACAAATTGAGCTTGACTACCGCATTCATCTTGATTATTACAAATTGACCTTGACTACTGCATTCATCTTGATTATTACAGATTGAGCTTGATTGACCTTGATCAATGCAGATTCCTCTTGATTATTACAGATTTACATTGATTAATGCAGATTAACTTTGATTATTACAGATTGACCTTGACTATTGCGGATGGACCTTATTACAGATTGACCTTGACTATTGCAGATTGAACTTGATTGGAGATTGACCGTGACTATTAAAAATTAACCCTGATTATTACAGATTGATCTGGAGTATTACAGATTTTCACCTTGATTATTACAGATTGACCTTTATTATTGCAGATTCATTATGATTATTACAGATTGACCTTGAGAAGCCGCTGGAAGAGCAGGGTCCGTTTGATATGATCCTGCACAAGTTCACGGATATCCTTGTGAAGTCGCAACAAGGCTACATCACGGAGCAGCGCCTCATGAGGAATATAGAGGTACAGTAGTGAGTACAGGCTGTGGGGATGGTAGGCACCATGTACTACATATTTCCCTATTTTGCATATCAAGTTCTCATTGATGTTTTAAGTTAACATTTAAGTTGCTAATTCACGTTTTTGGATTCACACAATTGATTGACTACTAGGTTTGGCATATCTTCACAGAGTTACCTGCATGAGCTTGATAGAGGCTACATATATCAGGTACAGATTTATTGATGTTAGCTTGTTAATGTTCAATTACTTACTAGACTCACTGGAACGATAGTGTGCATCAAAAAACCTGAATATAGCTTTCTACATAGCTTATGATAACAAATGAACATGAAAACATGCGGAAAGTTGTATGACAATATTAACATTTGGTGGCCATCATGCATCTTTGCAGATAAATCATGCATTCTATTTACATCATAGACTTACTCAAATGAGTTGCTGTGTTCAAAGGACAGCATATCGATGGTCTAGTAACATAAGGTCGTAACTGCTATGCTTTAGCATAGCAGTTACGACCTTATGTTACTAGACCATCGATATAGCATGTTACACCATTTACAACTATCAAATGGACATTTCAACATTTGGTTGCCATCTTGGATTGACACAAAGTTCAGACTGCTTCCTAAATATTATTAAGCTATTCCATATGTCGGGTCACAAGTGCACAATCTTTCCCCTTACCGGGTCAACTATCTGCTGGCGCTCTCTTTCAACCTGGTAAGGATCTATATTGTTTGTAAGAAGCCTGAGGGGTGTTTCACTGACTGGTGTTTCTATAGCTACAATAATTCACCTCCGATATGTTATCTACGGCTACAATTTGACCCATTAAAAAATGTGAGCAACCAAAGCGCATACCCGAACCTGTTGCATGTAGGTCAAAATTTAGTAAACTGTATATTTTATACCTTTAAACAAATATTCTTTGATGTTGAACTATTAAATTGACAAAAATAATAGAACAGGGAAATCATTTTCCCATGGAAGCCATATTTTCTCTAGTTATTCTTCAACATCATGTAAATGTCAGATAAACACCTTGACACTGTCAAATAACCAATTTCTGCATGTGTATGTTCGTTATTAATAATTTATCAATACAACTTGGACAGTTTTATATCGCTAACATATCAAACACGCCGGATAACCGATTGCAAAAATCACTCTTCCATGTGTTACATTAAAGAGATGGGGTTAAATTCCTACCCTCGCGAGAGGTATGGAGCTGGGTAGCAATTTTGTTTCTAGTGTTTCTAGTGGTACAGCATTACAGTTCTGGAGATCATGGGTTAGGCTACAAAAAATTAATGTTTAGATTCTCATCCAAATTTTGGGGAAAAATGGGGCGGGTGGGACACTTTTATTTTTTATTTTCAGGCAATACTAAAACGAGGTGTTGAACGGCAATGCGCAGTTACGTGCAATAGTGTTTTGTAATAACATGTTCATATTGAAGTATTGCTAATCTCGAGGGGGCGGGTTCCGGTGTTGCTGTATTGCGCCACGCACTCAGTTAAAAAGCTGTGGGAGCGGTATAATACACGGGCCGCATCATTCTCGTAAATTTTACCAAATGTTGTTTTTGTTTTTTTTTAAATAAAAAACCCTTGGGCGGGCCGTTTTATTAGGGGCGGGCGGGGATGAGAATCTAAACATTAATTTTTTGTAGTCTTATAGCTCCATCCTAGGTTTGATAAATACAGTCGAGCACCAGTACCTTGAACGACAGTATCTCGATGGTATCCCCTATCTCGATTATTCGCTAAAGTCCAGAATTATATCCTTATTTGTTTAATGTCAATTTCCTTGGCTATCTCGAACATGCCCTATCTCGAACATGTTCTCTATCTCGACTGTTCATTCTGTCCCCTTCGTATAAAAATACATTAAATATCACTTCTATCTGATCACATAAACGCTTTGGTAAATCACCTAAGTGCCTGGCTGCCAAGATCAATTTGGTTAACACTGATTTTCAAAACCAATTATCAAAGAAACAAAATAAATTTACACCTGCCTCGGGTTGTTTGCTTAATTGGTCCACCTCGATTTGTTTGAGTGTTTGACACGATTAATTAAGCATATCACGCTGGTCATTTAAGCAATTCATTGAGAGTTGTGACGCCACCTGTAATGTTGGGTAGTTTACTACCTTTGGTAATTAGTTAATTGGTGATTAAAATTTGTCAGTAAATTAATTAATACTTTTTTTCTTGAATTAAATTCAGCGTGTATTAATTATTCAATCTGATGGTGATTAATAATAAAAGCAACACATGTTTTGTTTCATTATTCCTTTGTTGTTTACTCGTGATGTGATGGGTAACATTTGATATTTTTTTGCGAAAATATTTGACCATGTCACTTCCTCGGTATCTCGAACCTAGTCCTATCGACTAAAATACGATCTCCCTTCGACTTCGAGATACTGGTGCTCGACTGTACTTCAAAAGTATTTCTGTCCCTCTGGTATTTTGGATGTGATCCTAATAGTCCATAGCTGCTGCTGGGTCGTTAACTATTTTCTCTTTTGCCTTGATCTAGTCTACACTGATCCCAAGGACCATAAGCCCCAATTCCCCAGTTATATCCACAATGATGACACCCGATGGCCCTATCAGTGTATGTATCTGTATATTACACACGTACAGCATCTTACCGGAATGAAGGAACTGCTGGCTGATGAATAATTAACGGATATTGTCTACACTTACATCCCACTGAGTTGTGAAAGCATTTGATATAGGGTCTGATAAACTGAGCAAAGCTACCAAATTCAACCAGTGCAATTAAGTGTCCATTATCCCTTTCAACCCCACAGACCATAAAGCCAACATGTACAAATGCATCAGGGTCTACAGTGTTTTGTCAGTATTGTGCTATGCTAAAAAAAACACATTTTCTCATTAAGTTGGGATGGGCCATGGCCAAGAAATTTCAATAATGGAGGTTGTCACCCTGGGCAAAAAAATACTTGCATAGTATTTCCATTCCATTGGTCTGTTGGATGAGACTTTAAACTATGGTCCCGTCTATATGGCCTTAGAGCTGTTGCTAGGATGTTCAAATCCATTCACTTTCACTTTTTCTCATTGATTGAATAGTCCAATAATTATCATGGCAACGCCAATGTTGGATAATTATGAGTGAAATGGTTAATGAGGCCTTGCTGTGTCTACAGTGTTGCATTCATGTGTCTATACAGCAAATGAGCTTGTGGTCGGCAATGGGCATAATCCAACAAACATACTGCATATGGTGGCCTTAGAGAGACAAGTCTGGCTCTGTACAGGACTGTCAATCTGTGTCAAGTTTCGATCACTTGCTTCACAATTGCATTGGCCTTCAACTTGAAATAGCATTGTGGGGAATTATTCATGAGGGACCATTTTGTTTGTTAATTGCTTAATTGCAGACTACATTGCATGTGTTAATGACTAGCAACAGCGAACCTGCAAACACTTTAACCCTTACACTGCTATCGTAATTTTTTATCGTCTGCTGTTTATTTTCTATTTCCCATTTTTTATCATAAAAAACATGCTTTGACAGCACTTCAGAATCATTTGCATTGGAAATGATTCTGAAGAGCTGTCAAAACATGTTTTTATTGAGAAATAAGGCAAGATATAGAAGCAACAGCAGACGACAATTGTTGTGTGTAGCGGTCTAAGGGTTAATGCACTAACAGCAACAGCAGACAACACTTGTTGTGTGTAGCGGTCTATGGGTTAATGCACTAACAGCAACAGCAGACAACACTTGTTGTGTGTAGCGGTCTATGGGTTAATGCACTAACAGCAACAGCAGACAACACTTGTTGTGTGTAGCGGTCTATGGGTTAATGCACTAACAGCAACAGCAGACTATGGGTTAACAGCCTGCTGATTAGTTGATGTCTACAAGTAAATGATTGATAGATAAAATTTACATTTTACAATCGAAGTATTGTCTACACAAATGCATGATTGTGATGTTATCCTGTTACTACAACTATTTCAAACGGGTTAGCCCATGTCATGCTGTATACGGTGACCCGTTCACCGGTATCAAAATTTACAAACGTCTTTTCATGATAAACGATAATTGTCAAGAATACGGCCAGGTACGAAAATCAAGAAATTTAGTATTATTGTTGGTCATAGTCACCTTTATTTTACATGACCTACATGTATAAGACCTAATTGTTCACTAACTCTTTCAACCACACTTGCCATAATTCAATATGTGCAAGCACTCTGTAGACTCTCATGTACATCTTTGCCATTCTTGTATGTGAGAGTCGAATCTGGTTATACCCCTTATACATTGTAAGAGTAATGTGATTATTCCTAATCAAATTACTTTTAGGGGAAGGGGTCTAGTGACTTGGTGTGGTATGTACCAGGTCAGGTGATTCTAATTTCAGGGCTGAATATATATTTTTTTCGATGTAAATATTCCGTTCTGATTTTGGGATCCCCCTCCCCCCCCTAATACAGCAGGTTAAAACTGGAACGAACTCGTTGACCCGACCTTAAATGACCGTAGCTGTTGATAGGCCGTTAAACACAAATAAATCAAATCAGACGAGCCAGCTTATAGTTAGCCATCTCATCCGAATCTGCCGTGTTTCTGATATTTTCTTCTTAAAAAGTACCTCTTTCTGACCATTGAATATCCACACAAAAACAACATGGAATAATCCAGTTGAGATATCAGGGGATGACAGGGTTAAACAGCTAGCAACCTTCTATCGGCCTACATTTCTGGGGTATGGGGCTCAGTGGTGCTGGGGCTTGCAGTAAGCATTATAGTACGGCATGGGAAATAAGTTACATTGAAGTTGGTTTTGAATCATGTTGCCGACATCTATGTTGTGTTTCCCATTACAGGACTACATTGACCGGCACCCGGACTGTATTATTGTCGACCCGCTGGACGGTATCCGCAAACTGCTTGACCGCAATGAACAGTACAGCCTCGTGCAGGACTGTAACTCCGTGGATACAGGTACGTCTCGGTAAGGCATGGTGTATACTTGCCTATCAGCAGGGTGGGGCATGGCTGGGTGGGGTGGGGGCCCTGCAAAACAGGGGTTTTATGAGTTGGGTGAGGGTGGGATGTGGCTGGGTGGTGAGGGGATTGGTAGGGTGGGGTGTGACCGTATGGGTGGTGCAGGATGTGTGTGGGTGGGGTAGGTGGGCCAACGTGCCAGGACATGTGTGGGTGGGATGGGGGCCTGCAAGACAGGGCGTTGTATGGGTTGGGCGAGGACGGTATGTCGCTGGCTGGGGTGGGGGGACAGCATGGCTGGGTTGGCTGAGGTGGAGGGACAGCATGGCTGGGTGGGCTGGGTAGGTTAGATGGGGTCAGGGTGGGACATGTGTTGGTGGTGGAGGAGCTGCCTACATCTCACCTGTCAGGCCACAGGTTGGAGATACAGACATGAACCTGTTAGTTTTGTCAGACAGGTGTGGCATACCGACAAACTGGGGCTGATTACTCACAGGATGTAATCTTCTCTCAAATGTGGCTGTGACTGCAGAAATCGGGCTGATGGGTTATGACCAGTTTAGCTCCGGATCAAATAGCACACTCCTGTGGTCTGATAACCATCTATATTCCTGCAAGGCTTATTAGAAGCATGGCTGATGTGTTTCATTGATGGAATGGCAAACATTGCAGATCCTGATCGGATTTACACTGGTCGTAAAACACATAAGCCCCATTTTTCACAGCCACAAATCAATTGGAATATTGTGAGGAAATTGCAAACCGGAAAGACAGCGTGTACGGTAATGCATTAGACAATTAAATGACAGGACGGGCTGTTTGCCAAACATGCTTCCCATTTATTACCTGTATGTTGTGGATTTGGCAACATGCTCCCTCCCCTATGTCACACCGGTGAAGATAGCACCACCCACCCACCCACCATGTTTGTTTACAACCTACATGTATATCTGTCTGTTGAGAAACGGGGCTTATTGGATTTGCGACCAGTGCAGCTCCAGTCACCTGATAACGATCTTTATGGATGATGCTTTGTTTCACATAACCATGAGCACCCATGGTCAAGGTCACTGAGCACTTACGTTCACCTTGCTTGCAATGCAAGCCTTGATGCAAATGTGTTTTTATGCCTCCACCAATTTATTGGTTGGGGTGGGGGGCATTATGTTTAACCCTGTGTGCGTCCGTCTGTCCGTGCATCGTAAGGCAAATGCGTGTTAAGTTTTCAATAACTCCTTAAAGGTACATGGCTACTCAGTAGGCACAAAATGTTCTTTATAGTAATTAAATAAGTGTATAATTGTGTCACCATTCCACCAGTTCTAAAAATTACGAGTGCCCGCTATACAGATATACCGTAAAGATTATAATAGACGCCCGGGCTTCTATTTGAATCACCACTGGCTCCGAAGTCCTGGGTGGGCGTTTAATAGAGGCAAGTGTTATTCAGCAAAGGGAAAATGATAACAAATATATACGATTTTCTACTATCTGAACAAAAACATAACGAAGGGACGTTACTCTCAAACGTCTGCCGGACTTGATTGTACTGTCAGTCAGTTTATGAGCATTTTGGACCAAGACGTTTCGGCCCACTTTGGTATTTATGGTACAGTCGGTAAAAATGTTAAAATACTGGTAATGTATATATCAAGACAGCGGCAATCATTAATGCTGATCAGATTTACGGCTACGGACGTTTCGGACTGTTACCGTTTCGGACCATGGACGTTTCGGTCCATATCAGTGCGATTACTTTCGGCCAACTGCCACGTCCAGAACAAGCCATATTTATTTTTGCTCATCTCGTAGGAAATATCGGCTAACAATCCAACATCATGTCAATTTCACCCATATTATACGGGATGGGTTTGAGATGCTTTGAAAATGGCGTCACCGTGACCGTGTAAATTCTGATCGGCCCGTGTCTGTGCAAATAGCTACTGCTGATGAGGAATTTACTGTGACACCGAAAACAGTCGAATTTTGCTTCCGCTTTTAAAAGTGAAAGTAGCAGTTATGTTTTTCCGCGATTTTCAAGGAAGTTGCCTTCGAAATAATGGAAAGAAAAGAAATCTAGTTGGACAATTAGCTCCGATTTTGTTTCAAGTTAGTACTGGGCGTTTATAAGAGGCACTACTTTTGTGAAAATCAGCCAAAAAATTAGCCATTTTCAAAGTAAAAAGTGGGGGGTGGGCATTTATTAGAGCATGGGCGTCTATTAGAATATTTACGGTAATCATTTAGTAATATTTATTTTACTGGTAGTGACTCGCAGTGGTATCACTATAATCAGGCTATTTTCATATGCAAATGAGGCATGATCTTTTTAGCTCACCTGACCGAAGCTCATGTGAGCTATTGTTACCGCAATGTGTCCGTCGTCCGTCGTCCGTCGTCCGTGAACATTTTCAAACGTCTTCTCCTCGGTAACCATTGGGCCTATGGTCACCAAACTTCATGGTCATGGTCCTTAGGTAGGGGGATTACAAAATTGTTAAAATGACGTCATTACGTAATCCAAGATGGCCACCGTCTAAAAATAGCACAAATTCTTAAAAAATCTTCTTCTCAAGAACCGCCAACCGGATTTCGACAAAACTTGGTAGGAATGATCGATGTACATTGCTCTTTCAAAGTTGTTAAAATGGTGACCCTGGGGTTAAAAATGGGCGTGGCCCGTGGGGTCAAATTTGGGTCAAATTTTATTTTTGACTGAATATGGTCATTTCATATATCAAATTGAAGGTATCAATGAGACGATCACTCTGGTGCATTTTTTGTCGAAATCGGATTGTTATGTCATCCAAGATGGCCGCCGAAAGGTCAAAGGTCGTTCTTTTATTAGAGATTTCAAAATTCTTCTTCACATGAACCGCTTGGCCCATGGTAGCCAAACTTAAAAGTTATGGTCCATGGGTGAAGCCTTTTCAGATTTGTTAAAATTGAGGTCATCGCTAATCCAAGATGGCCGCCGTCTAAAAATAGCATAAATTCTTAAAAAAATCTTCTTCTCATGAACCGCTTGCCGGATTTCGACGAAACTTGGTAGGAATGATCGATGTACATTGCTCTTTGAAAGTTGTTAAAATGGTGACCCCGGGGTCAAAAATGAGCGTGGCCCGTGGGGTCAAATTGGGGTCAAATTTTATTTTTGACTGAATATGGTCATGTCATATATCAAATTGAAGGTATCAATGAGGCGATCACTCTGGTGCAATATTTGTCGGAATCGGATGATTATGTCATCCATGATGGCCACCAAAAGGTCCATTTATTCAAGATTTTTTAACGTCTTTTTCTCAGGAACCACATGGCCGATGCTGGGTGAAGCATTTTCAGATTTTGTAAAATGAGAGTCATCGCTTAATCCAAGATGACCGCCATCTAAAAATAGCACAATTTTTTTAAAACACATGAACTCAATGTCACATTCTCCTCTGGTGTTCATGGAGTCAGGTGAGCGAATTAGGGCCATCATGGCCCTCTTGTTTAATTATTTATACTAATTAAATGTGTCACCTTAAAAAATAATATTTTCGACAGATTATAAAATATGATCATTGCACATCAAAAAATAAATAGCAGATTATAAATAGTAATGTCCGTTAACATTTTAAGGAAACGTGGTTATCAACCCTGATATCAGCATGGAAATTTGTGTCTGATTTAAATGTATAATAATGCCAATCAATACGTGGGGTAATGGTGAATGAATGTTTATTTTGCCAGAATATGTCATATCTACAGAATATACAAAACTATCTGTCTCTCCATATTATAATGTACCTTTAAGTTGCTAGAAGCATGGCACGTGTTTCATTGATGGAGTAGTGAACAGTGCAGATCCTGATCAGGCTACACTGGCCGCATAACCATAAGCCCCATTTCTCAAGTCAGACATACATACAACTCTGGCTAAACTTTCTGACAGTGATACTGAAGATCTTCTGTACCGGAAATTTAAAAACACTGGGTCTCCATTCCGGTAATAGAAAATAATAAACCCTGTCTGAAGATGTGTATTTACCTTGGTGAGGGGATTCTTACTATGTATTTACGACTCTTGTGTTTAGTGACTCAGTTCCCATGCATGTGGCAATACAGCAGATTTCATTGATTCACCAGTAAAATATAACTATGGCTCATGCTTATTCAACAAGCTGTCGACCTTGTATTTTTGGATGGCTTCTTGACAATCGGGACCTTAGCAAAAAGGCGGGAACTGAATAATGGCGTTTGCTGTTTTTATTATTTGTCTTATTCCTTAGCAAAAAACATATTTTGACAGCACATGAGATTCTCATGCACTGTCAAAACATGTTTTCATCTAGAAAAACACTAAATAAAACAGTAACAGCAGACGACAAAATTGAGTTCAGCATTATAAGTTATGGCAGTAACAGTTGTTGCCTAAATCAGGGTCTCCCACAGTGGTACTGCCAAATATCGACCTGTCCTACGTTTGGATGACTTAGATGTTGAGAGGCCGTTAAACATCATAAACGATTGGATTCATACTTCATGGGCTTCATCTTGTACACAGTGACATTCTTATGTAGACAGCCATACCATACTATACTCTGGCTACAAACGTAAAGTAGCATTTGTCAGGTCATGTCCTGTTTATATTTGTTGTCACTTGACAAACATTACTGCGTCCCACATGGCAACCACTGTAGACCTAGATCGCCCAACACACGTGGCAACCACTGTTGACCTAGATCGCCCAAAACAGACACATGGTTTGGATCAGGGACTACATGGTTTGTCAGGTAGAATACACATGTTGGCACACATACATGTACTTTGGTTCTCATGCAGCCTGAGAGGGGATAGAAAATGCTGACATACAAATATTTGGTTACCGGTAGCCCTTATAATGTTCTGCTGTTTATTTTTCATTTTGCTCCTCAACAACCTGGTTTGACAGCACTTTAATTGGAAATGATTCTAAAGTTCTCTCAAACCATGTTTTTATTGAGAAAGAAGACAAAATATAAAACAACAGCAGACGACACTTTTTTGGGAAATAAAATTTGTCGTCTGCTGTTGTTTCATATTTTGTTTCTTTTCTCAATAAAAACATAGTTTGGCAACACTTTAGAATCATTTCCATAGGAAATGATTCTAAAGTGTTGCCAAACTATGTTTTGTTGATACAAAATAGAAAATAAAATAAAATCAGCAGACGATAACAATTTTATTCAGCATGGTAAGGATTAAACCTATACTGGTATCTTCTCAGTGGAAAGTTCTCACTTCAGTTGGCTCAGCTTTCTGACAAAAAGTGCAGATCCTGATGAGACGGCTCATCACGAGCCGGCTCATCTGGATCTACACTTTTTGTGTTGTCAGAGTCTACACCAACACAGGGTTTGTCGCAACGTCTGGCCTGTGTAGATCCTGATAATGTGTCGGGATAGTGGTGTGATCTACCAGCACGTAGTACACTATTTGTCCAACAGTGTAGACCAGACTGATCACACTGTACAGCGTCACATGTGGCTATGTGACAATTATCACTCTCATCGTAATCTATAGGCCGTCTTTAAAACTTTATACTGACAAAACGACCTTTGCAGAATTTGCAACAGTTGTACCTGAAATCGTTGTTGATCTGTAGCCTATTTCACCAAAATTGCAAAGTTAATTATCTTGCTAAGTATACTTTGAGGGAGAAATTTTCAATTTAAGGATAATTTTATTATACCCCCACAAACAAAGTTTGTCGGTCGGTCGGTCTGTCGGTCTGTCGGTCTGTTGGAAATTCCCTTCCGCTCTATATCTTCTACACCGATGCATGGATTATCAAATGGCTTGGCACAAATGTTTCTCATGATAAGAAGGTGTGTCGCGATCAATAACCATGCACCTACGTCCAAGGTCAAGGTCACAGTTGAAGGTCAAAGGTCAAACCTATAGAAATTCCCTTCCGCTCTATATCTTCTACACCGATGCATGGATTATCAAATTGCTTAGCACAAATGTTTCTCATGATGAGAAGGTGTGTCGCGATCAATAACCACGCACCTACGTCCAAGGTCAAGGTCACAGTTGAAGGTCAAAGGTCAAACCTATCGAAATTCCCTTCCGCTCTATATCTTCTACACCGATGCATGGATTATCAAATGGCTTGGCACAAATGTTTCTCATGATGAGAAGGTGTGTCACAATCAATAACCACGCACCTACGTCCAAGGTCAAGGTCACAGTTGAAGGTCAAAGGTCAAACCTATTGAAATTCCCTTCCGCTCTCTATCTTCTACACCGATGCATGGATTATCAAATGCCTTGGCACAAATGTTTCTCAGGATGAGAAGGTGTGTCTCGATCAATAACCACGCACCTACGTCCAAGGTCAAGGTCACAGTTGAAGGTCAAAGGTCAAACCTATTGAAATTCCCTTCCGCTCTCTATCTTCTACACCGATGCATGGATTATCAAATGCCTTGGCACAAATGTTTCTCAGGATGAGAAGGTGTGTCGCGATCAATAACCACGCACCTACGTCCAAGGTCAAGGTCACAGTTGAAGGTCAAAGGTCAAACCTATTGAAATTCCCTTCCGCTCTATATCTTCTACACCGATGCATGGATTATCACACTATGCCCAGGGTCAAGGTCACAGACTTGATGCGTTTGAAACCTTAATGCTCGGCTAAATGGCTTATAATCAAAAATGCCTCGTTTTCTTTGGCTGCCAGTGGGGGTATTCGTGTGCCAACAGGCCACATTTCTAGTTAATTTTTATTATACTGAATTTATTACATTATCGTGATAATATAATAAATTCAGTATAATAATTCTGCATACTTTTAATCATGAAATATATGCAGTCGTTAGTTCTATATGAAATAATGCATTTCGGGAGGAAATAAATTATTACTCCCTCAAAGTATACTCAGCTAGATAAGTATGCTTGGCAATTTTGGTGAATCGGCTACAGGTGCTGTGCTGTTTGCAAGTGTCACAAGATCGGTTTTGTGTCTCGGTCGATAGCCTATTTAAACCGCATACATGTATTACACACGATAAGATGTGTCTGTATTGACACAGGGTATTAAGCGGGATTTGTATGTACCGGTAGTATTCTCCCTGTGCACTGATGTGTACAAACATACAAGTACATGTTGTACATGCCACGTCTCACGTGGACCAGTTATCAGCCGACGTCACATATAGCGGCTTATTGCCTTGTTGACGAGTGTAGCTCCCGGGGCACATATATACACCTATAGCCCGGTAACAATCACAGTTGAAATACGATGGAACCTCTCTCTAAACCAGAGACTCAGAAAACGTCAATATCTTTATTTACTCTTTGATAATTGTCCAGGTATTGCATAAGCTTTCGCTTACTGTCAACTCTTATTATGATTAGTTGCACTGCCGATTATCCTTAACCCTTACAATGCTGAATTTATTTGTGTTGTCTACTGAATATTTTTTATTTTTCCATTTTTCTCATCAAAAACTTGGTTTGGCAGCACTTTAGAATCATTTCCAATGGAAATGATTATAAAATGCTGCCAAACCATGTTTTTACTGAGAGAAAAGACAAAATATGAATTATCAGCAGACAACTATTTTCGGTTCCCGCATTCTAAGGGTTAATGTTCATAATTTGATTTTGTGCCTAAGAACACGTTCGATTTTTCATGAAATATATGTACAGAAACTGTGATATTCTGTTGTAAATGGCATCGAAAGATGACAATTTATTTTTTATATAGCAAATGCGGAATAGTATTCCATTTTTTTCAACTTTCGACGTCATTTAAGGAAAATAGCGTAAATTTTGTAAATATTTTTCACGAGATATCACACATGTTCTTATGTACAAAATCACATGGCTTGTCTCATATCTGTTCATGATTGTAAATCACTTACATGTATCTAAACATAGGAACTATTATCCAATCAGATTTACATACATTGTACAAGGTGTAGTGTCATGTTTGTGGCGTTGTTACTGGCTCCCATACAACCATATAGCCAGGTTATTTCCTGATCAGTGGACAGACTGCCATTTAACTCTGCATGCTGGGAAATTTGTGGGCTATAAATAGTTCAAAAACAGCAGATGACAATTCATTATATTTTCTTTTATTTCTCCTTATAAATGTCATGAATGTGTCTTGGAATTTCATTAGAATTGTGTCCGGAGGACACAATTCTAATGAAATTTCAAGACATATTTACAGAGAGAAATAAAACATATACTCCTAATTCGTTTGGCGGATATTTTCGCCGCTAGCATGCAAAGAGTTAAAGTACAAATGTAGATATGCAAATGAAATGTTTAACCCTTAGAATGCAGAAATGTAAATTGCCGTCTGCTGTTATTTATGTTTTGTCTTCGTTCTTAAAAAAAACATGGTTTGACAGTACTTTAGAATCATTTCCAATGGAAAGGATTCTAAAGTTTTGTCAAATCACGTTTTTTTTTAAGAAAACAAATGTAAAATAAACAGCAGACTACAAAATATAATTCAGCAGTGTAAGGGTTAATCTGTCAGTTTTGGGATTAGAGTTGTTCTTTATAGACTTACAAATCACGGTGTACATGTGTCTACGTGCCAGAATTTACATATCTCAATGGTTTGTTTTACTTGTATTTATAGTCTATTGTGACAGCATGTTACATATGAAGCTTGTAATTATTGTTAAGTTTGAGACTGTCCCATTATGGGAAAAGGGGGTCATTTTGTAAAAATTAAAAAATATCCACAAATGGTGCCGCCGGCTACGAGCCGGCTCAGCTCATCAGGATCTACACTATTTGCAAGCGGTGTGTGTGTATGAGTGTGCAACCGGTGTAGACCATGATCTTCCTGCATATCCATACAGTCTGATCATGTTCACCATTCAGTCACTAAAGTACTCATGCTGTTCTCAGTAAAAAGATATTAAAGCTTCTAATCTTACTTCATATCAGGATAGGGCAATATCCTCAATATTTCCCCTTGATTTCACCGTGTATATGTTAAAGTAATTATCATCATATGAGACACGCCATGTGATTTTGTACCCAATGTTTTTCATGAAATGTATTTACAGAAAATGTGATATTTTCTGTAACTGACGTCGAAAAATGAAAATGACGTTGAAAAATTACAAAATTTTCGTAGCAAAAAATGACAAAATTTTCATAATGCGGAATACTATTCCGCATTTGCTATGAACATTTTGTAATTTTTCGACGTCATTTAGCGAACATATCGTAAATTTTGTAAATATTTTTCATGTTGTTAGGTACAAAATGACGGGTCTCATAATGTGACTGTGACTGGAGAAATGGGGCTTATGCATAATGGGATTTGTGACCAGTGTTGCTCTTCATCAAATAGCACACTCCTGTGACCACATAACGAACTGTAATGCTTGTTACAAACATGATGGATGTTTCATTGATGGAATGGCGAACAGTGCAGATTCTAATCAGACTGCGAATGCACGGGCTGATCTGAATCTACACTGGTCGCAAAACCCATAAGCTCCATTTCTCCACTCACAGCAACAAATTTGCTTTGAATTTAAATGGTACAAGAGGAAAGTCTGCGGTGCGTCGGCAATACGCCCACTGTCTGCAAATTGCCAACAGTGAAGTCCGAAAGCGGCGTATTTATCCATTATCCTGGTGTTAAATTAAATAAAAAATGTGCTTCGCTTATCTGCACATCATATGCCATAATTATGAAACTAATGAAGTATGTATCAGCCACACGTTAGTGGAGAGTGATACATAGCCATCAACATTCTTGTGATGGCGGTGAATTAATAGGCATCAACAATTTTGGATGTACATCCAATTGTTACACTTACATCTCCTGTAGCCGATTTCATCAACATTGCAAAGTATACTTTCCTAGCAAAGTATACTTTGAGGGAGAAATTTTCAGTTTTAGAATAAATTTATTAATTTTTAGCCAGGCGAAAGCCGATGTTAAGTTTTCGTGTTTGAGTCCATTTCTTTGTTACTGTACCACCTAGGACCACCAAACTTTCACAGCTTCATAATCAAGGGGTGCCCACCACATATCACTATCCAACATGTTATATTTTTTTTTAACTTGACCCATTTTTTCCGCGCAGTCGACTTAGCCATTTTCAATGTTAACTTTTCGCGTTTACAATGTTAAGTTTTCATGTTTAAGTCCATTTCTTTGGTACTGTACCACCTAGGACCACCAAACTTTCACAGCTTCATAACCAAGGGGTGCCTACCACATACAACTATCCAACATGTGACCATTTTTTTACCTTCACCTATTATTTCTACGTAATTGACTTAGCCATTTTCAACGTTAACTTTTTAACGTACGTCTGGTTAAAGTTTTTTGCTTAAAACTTTTTCGTTATACTATATCTCTGCAACTGCTTCGCCCATTACCTTGAAACTTCACATGGGTGTTTATCATCATCCATATTTTCATTCTACTCCCCAACCGTGCTGCCCCTGTGCCCAATGTCAAGGTCAAATTACTTTGAATTCTTTTGTTAAAGTTTTTTCGTGTACTATATCTCTGCAACTGCTTCACCCAATACCTTGATACTTCACATGGGTGTTTATCATCATGGTCCATGGGTGAAGCCTTTTCAGATTTGTTAAAATGGAGGTCATCGCTAATCCAAGATGGCCGCCGTCTAAAAATAGCATAAATTCTTAAAAAATCTTATTCTATGGAAAACCGCTTGCCGGATTTCGAACGAAAACTTGGTAGGAATGATCGATGTACATTGCTCTTTCAAAGTTGTTAAAATGGTAACCCCGGGGTCAAAAATGGGCGTGGCCCGTGGGGTCAAATTGGGGTCAAATTTTATTTTTGACCGAATATGGTCATGTCATATATCAAATTGAAGGTATCAATGAGGCGATCACTCTGGTGCATTTTTTCTTAAAAAATCTTCTTCTCATGAACCGCTTGCCGGATTTCGACGAAACTTGGTAGGAATGATCGATGTACATTGCTCTTTCAAAGTTGTTAAAATAGTGACCCCGGGGTCAAAAATGGGTGTGGCCTGTGGGGTCAAATTTTATTTTTGACCGAATATGGTCATGTCATATAATCAAATTGAAGGTATTGATGAGGCGATTGCTCTGGTGCAATATTTGTCGGAATCGGATGATTATGTCCTCCATGATGGCCTCCAAAAGGTCCATTTATTCAAGATTTTTAACGTCTTTTTCTCAGGAACCACATGGCCGATGCTGGCCAAACTTCATAGTAAGTTAAGATCCTTGGGTGAAGTATTTTCAGATTTGGTAAAATGAGAGTCGTCGCTTAATCCAAGATGACTGCCATCTAAAAATAGCACAATTTTTTTAAAACACATATGAACTCATTGTCACATTCTCCTCTGGTGTTCATGGAGTCAAATTAGGGCCAGGCCCTCTTGTTATTAGCTCACCTGAGCAAAGCTCATGTGAGCTATTGTTACCGCAATGTGTCCGTCGTCCGTCGTCCGTCGTCCGTCGTCGTCGTGAACATTTTCAAACGTCTTCTCCTCGGTAACCATTGGGCCTATAGTCACCAAACTTCATGGTCATGGTCCTTAGGTAGGGGGATTACAAAGTTGTTAAAATTACATCATTATGTAATCCAAGATGGCCGCCGTCTAAAAATAGCACAAATTCTTCAAAAATCTTCTTCTCAAGAACCGCCTACCGGATTTCGACAAAACTTGGTAGGACTGATCAATGTACAATGCTCTTTCAAAGTTGTTAAAATGGTGACCCTGGGGTCAAAAATGGGCGTGGCCCGTGGGGTCAAATTGGGGTCAAATTTTATTTTTGACCGAATATGGTCTTGTCATATATTAAATTGAAGGTATCAACGAGGCGATCACTCTGGTGCATTTTTTGTCGAAATCAGATGGTTAGATCATCCAAGATGGCCGCCAAAAGGTCAAAAGGTCGTTCTTTTATTAGAGATTTCAAAATTCTTCTTCACATGAACCGCTTGGCCCATGGTAGCCAAACTTAAAAGTTATGGTCCATGGGTGAAGCATTTTCAGATTTGTTAAAATGGAGGTCATCACTAATCCAAGATGGCCGCCGTCTAAAAATAGTATAAATTCTTAAACAATCTTCTTCTCATGAACCGCTAGCTGGATTTCGACAAAACTTGGTAGGAATGATCGATGTACAATGCTCTTTCAAAGTTGTTAAAATGGTGACCCCGGGGTCAAAAATGGGCGTGGCCCGTGGGGTCAAATTGGGGTCAAATTTTATTTTTGAACAAATATGGTCATGTCATATATCAAATTGAAGGTATCAATGAGGCAATCACTCTGGTGCATTTTTGTCGAAATCGGATGGTTAGGTCATCCAAGATGGCCGCCGAAAGGTCAAAAGGTCGTTCTTTTATTTGAGATTTCAAAATTCTTCTTCACATGAACCGCTTGGCCCATGATAGCCAAACGTAAGAGTTATGGTCCATGGGTGAAGCCTTTTCAGATTTGTTAAAATGGAGGTCATCGCTAATCCAAGATGGCCGCCGTCTAAAAATAGCATAAATTCTTAAAAAATCTTCTTCTCATGAACCGCTAGTGGATTTCGACGAAACTTGGTAGGAATGATCGATGTACAATGCTCTTTCAAAGTTGTTAAAATGGTTACCCCGGGGTCAAAAATTGGCGTGGCCCGTGGGGTCAAATTTTATTTTTGACCGAATATGGTCATGTTATATATCAAATCGAATGTATCAATGAGGCGATCACTTTGGTGCATTTTTTGTCGAAATCGGATGGTTATGTCATCCAAGATGGCCGCCGAAAGGTCAAAAGGTTGTTCTTTTATTAGAGATTTCAAAATTCTTTTTCACATGGTCCATGGGTGAAGCCTTTTCAGATTTGTTAAAATGGAGGTTGTCGCTAATCCAAAATGGCTGCCGTCTAAAAATAGCACAAATTCTTAAATCTTCTTCTCATGAACCGCTGGCCGGATTTCGATGAAACTTGGTAGGACTGATTGATATACAATGCTCTTTCAAATTTGTGAAAATGGTGACCCCAGGGTCAAAAATGGGCGTGGCCCGTGGGGTCAAATTTTATTTTTGACCGAATATGCTAATGTCGTATATCAAATTGAAGGTATCGATGAGGCGATTGCTCTGGTGCAATATTTGTCGGAATCGGATGATTATGTCATCCATGATGGCCGCCAAAAGGTAATTTATTCGAGATTTTGAACGTCTTTTTCTCAGAAACCACATGGCCGATGATGGCCAAACTTCATAGTAAGTTAAGATCCTTGGGTGAAGCATTTTCAGATTTGGTAAAATGAGAGTCATTGCTTAATCCAAGATGACTGCCATCTAAAAATAGCACAATTTTTTTAAAACATATGAACTCAATGTCACATTCTCCTCTGGTGTCCATGGAGTCAGGTGAGCGAATTAGGGCCATCATGGCCCTCTTGTTTTTAGAATTGGTGGAATAGTGACACAATTATACACTTATTTAATTTGTATAAAGAAAGTTTGTGCCTACTGAGTGGGCATGTACCTTTAACTCAGTTGTTTAGCGAAATATGTACAATATTTAAAGATTCAACAGACATACAATCAGCCTGGTATGGTAGATCTCTGAGCCAATTTCCACGTAACAATTTACAGTGGAACCTCTCTAAACCAGACAACAAGAAACAGATGTGATCATGTGATCATTTATCTCGGGTGATAATGTCTGTTTGTGATCGCATAGCACACAACTATGTCTCGGAATAATCAAACACCCTGGGGACCTCCCAGTGTGTCCGGTTTAGCGAGGTTTCCCTGTACATGCTAAAGACACACCAAGAAATATTCTAAATATTTTTTCTCATTTCATCACCACCATTTGAACCATCTCAATGAGACTCATGGGATTCATGCATGAGAAGGTCACTGTATTTTGGGTTTCCTGGAATTGCCTTTCCATCTACGCTACATTAGTTTGCATGTAGTTAATCCACCATTAAATGGATGACATCCAATTTCATGAAACACATTTTACTGCTGATATGGATTTTTATGTTGCAACTCGGAGGATGTGGGAATCGGTGTCATCTGCTGTTATATTTTGTCTATTTTTGTCGCTTGCGCGATATAGTCTGCACATTGGTGTACATACATAATATGTATGATGTATTATTGGTTAAAGTTTTTCGGTATACTATCAAAGCCTCTGCGGGCATGACATGCGGGCCACGGCCATCTAGTCTCAATATAAAACAATGGAACTGATTCTAAAGTGCTGTCAATTCATGTTTTTTTGTGGAGAAAAATTGGAAATAACTACAGACAACAAAATTGAATTAATCGTTGCAAGCGTTAACTGCACAGAAATAAGTGAAGAGCAGGGGACTGTTTTTCGTACGACTAAAATGTTCATATTAAAGTTCAAAATTATGATAGTCTGTAAATTTCACATTAACACTGTTTTCTTAGAAAGGATTATTGGATTTACAGTTATTGAGCATAGGCTGCATATGCAGCCTATGCTCAATAAATGTAAATCCATCAATTGCTGATCCTAAATTTGCACTTACGAACATTTTAGTCGTACAAAGTTTAGTGAAACGGTCCCCTGATATGTAATGGGTGGAAATAAGTGGAGAGCAAATATGTAATGGGTCTGTGTTATTCAACTGAGAAGCTGCTCCCAAGTTTTTATTGACAGATTGTTGGGAAATCGTTGTGTAGCATCATGTGATTCAATATCAATTTGTAAAGATGAGAATAACATGTTCGATCATAGAGCGGAGTTTCCTGCTGATAACAAAACATGAAATACAACCATGCATCAGTGATGTCATTCTCTACAAAAACCATCAATTCATTTTGTTGCATTGCAAAAGTGAATAGAGGAATACGATTGTTCCTAATCCTATTACTTTTAAGGGACCTGGCACCAGGTTAGGCTATTCTAATTTCAGGGCTGAATATATATTTATTTTGATGTAAATATCCCGTTCTGATTTTGGGAATTTCCCCCCAATGCAGCAGGCTAAATGCGGGATCGAACCTGTTGGCCCGGCCCTAAATTACCTTAGCTGTTGATAGGTCGTTAAACACCATTAAATCAAATCAACCAAAGCAATAATTGCGTTCCACTGAAAATTACTGTAATGCCCCTACATATTTGGACACCATTTATATTGGAAAAAACCCATATTTCATAGGATTTCCCTAAAAGAATTATATCCAAATGCATTGTTATTGTGATAAACCAGTAAAATAATGCTAACCATAACTATTGGGTGGGACACTCTTGATTGTGGGAAGCCATACACTTCTGGGGGCCGTTTCACTAAACTTTGTACGACTAAAATGTTCGTAAGTGCAAAATTATGATAGTCTGTAAATTGCACATCAACACTGTTTTCTCGTAGACAATTATTGGATTTACATTTATTGAACATAGGCTGCATATGCAGCCTATGATCAATAAATGTAAATCCATCAATTTAAATTTCTAGACGATCCTAAATTTGGTTTACGAACAATTTAGTCGTAAGAAGTTTAGTGAAACGGGCCCCTGTGCGTTTCCGCTGAATAAATTGTGTCCGAATATTTCTGGTTATTATTGTAGCTTGTGGGATCAGAGTAACCGGTTGTAGAGATGGTGCTATCTGCCGACAACAGGCAGTCTACATGTACATGTACCTGTAGCCTATTTCATCAACATTGCAAAGTATACTTTTCTAGCAAAGTATACTTTGAGGGAGAAATTTTCAATTTTAGGATATTTTTTTATTTATTTTTTTATTATACTGAATTTATTACATTATCACAGCCATTTTTGGCTGTGATAATGTAATAAATTCAGTATAATAATGTGGGTGGTGGTCGGGCAAACGAGACGGCGTAAGTTAACGGTAGGGGTTCCTCCTTATAGGAATCACAATTTGCCTGGTTTGGCCCTCAGGTACGTTTTTATCTTTGGCTCTTTTTGTTACCTGGGAGTTGAATGGGGTTATTTCCCATTATAAAAGTAGTAAGATTACTGATCCTACTTCTTTTGGGAGGGGGCCAAGTGATTCTGGTGTGGCGAGGACCTGGCATCAGATCAGGATTATTATGATTTCAGGGCTGAATATATAGTTTTTTATCTCACCTGAGCAAAGCTCATGTGAGCTATTGTTATGGCAAAGTGTCCGTCGTCCGTCGTCCGTCGTCCGTCCTTCCATCCGTGAACATTTTCAATCATCTTCTTCTCCCGAACTGCTGAGCCGATATTGGTTAAACTTCACAGGGATGATATATGGGTGATGCCATTTCAGATTTGTTAAAATGGAGGTCATCGACAATCCAAGATGGCCGCCATGGAAAAGTAGGTCAAATTCTTAAAAAATCTTCTTCTCACGAACCACCAGGCCGATTTTGACGATACTTGGTATGAATGATCGATAGTTAGCGCTGTTTCAGATTTGTTCATATGGTGGCCCGTGGGTCAAAAATGGGCATCGCCCGAGGGGTCAAATAGGGGTCAAATTTTATTTTTAACCGAATATAGTCATGTAATATATCAAATCGAAGTTATTGACGAGACAATCACTCTGGAACATTTTTTGTCTAAATCATATGATTACGTCATCCAAGATGGCCACCGATAGTTCAAATGGTCATTCTTTTACTAAAGATTTCAAACGTCTTTTTCTTGTAAACTGCTTGGCCGATATTGGCCAAACTTAACTGTAATGGTCTGTGGTTGAAGCCTGTTCATTTTTGTTAAAATGGAGGTCATCACCAAATCCAAGATGGCCGCCGTTTAGAAGTAGGTCAAATTCTTAAAAAATCTTCTTCTCACGAACCTCCAGGCCGATTTCGACGATACTGGGTATGAATGATCGATAGTTAGCGCTGTTTCAGATTTGGTTCATAATGGTGGCCCTGGGTCAAAATCAAAAATGGGCGTCGCCCGAGGGGTCAAATAGGGGTAAATTTTATTTTTAACCGAATATAGTCATATAATATATCAAATCGAAGGTATTGACGAGACGATCACTCTGGAGAATTTTTTGTCTAAATCAGATGATTACATCATCCAAGATGGCCACTGATAGTTCAAAAGGTCATTCTTTTACTAAAGATTTCAAACGTCTTTTTCTTGTGAACTGCTTGGCCGATATTGGCCAAACTTAACTGTAATGGTCTGTGGGTGAAGCCTGTTCATTTTTGTTAAAATGGAGGTCATCACCAAATCCAAGATGGCCGCCGTTGAGAAGTAGGTCAAATTGTCAAAAAATCTTCTTCTCACAAACCTCCAGGCCGATATCGACGAAACTTGGTAAGAATGATTGATTGTTACCGCTGTTTCAGATTTGTTCATATGGTGGCCCCTGGGTCAAAAATGGGCGTGGCCCGAGGGGTCAAATAGGTGTCAAATTTTATTTTTGACCGAATATGGTCATTTTATATATCAAATCGAAGGTATAGCAGTAAATCACATGCACATTCGCCAATAATATGTTAGATCAGAAGGTACCAACAAATTCTGTGGAACATTTGAAGTTGTAAGTGAAGAGTCTTTGTGAAATCAAGATGACCACTATGGAGGCTTTTAGGTGAGCGATACAGGCCCATTTGGGCCTCTTGTTTATTGTAAATATTCAGTTCTGATTTTGGGATTTTCCCCTCATTTGTACATGTACTTGAATATGTACTTGTACAGGTATTATATGGGATTTAGTACTAAACCCATTGACTTGGCCTTAAATGACCTTAGCTGTTAATAGGCCGTATACAAACAAACTCTTAGAGTGTTAACCCTTTCACCGTAAGTAACTGGAATGGATTTTGATATGTTATTTTCTGACCAATCCAATCATCACAAAATGATTTTAAGGCTAGTCCAATTATGAAAAGGCGGTAGTTTTTGTTCCAAAAAATATGAAAATTACTTTCAAATAGTGCAGATCCAGATGAGATGGCTCGTTTCGAGCCGGCTGTCAGAACCCATAACAGGTGTTTTATTGACGGAATGGCGGACAGTGCAGATCCTGATCAGACTGTGCGGATGCACAGGCTGATCAGGATCTACACTGGTCGCAAAATCCATAAGCCCCATTTCTCCAGTCGCAGCCACAATTGATCATGTACTTGGATTACAGTGGAACCGCTCTAGTCAACCTGAATTTATTACATTATCACAGCCATTTTGGCTGTGATAATGTAATAAATTCAGCATAATAATTCTGCATATTTTTAATCATCAAATATATGTAGTCGTTGATTGCTCCCTCAGAGTATACTTTGCTAGAAAAGTATACTTTGCAATTTTGATGAAATTGGCTACTGGTTTGGCCCTTACGTATGTCTTTGGCATTTTGTATGTGACAGTTGAACCTGGTTATGTCCCTTATTATGAGTATTCGTAATCCTATTTTAGGAGAAGGGGCCAAGTGACTTTGGTGTGGTATGGACCTGGCACCAGGTCAGGTTATTCTAATTTCAGGGCTGAATATATTTTTTCTTGATGTAAATATTCCGTTCTGATTTTGGGATTTTCCCCCCAATGCAGCAGGTTAAAACGGGATTGAACCCATTTGCCCGGCCTTACATGACCTTAGCTGTCGATAAGCCGTTAAACACCAATAAACAAACAAACAAACACCCTAGTTCTGAAAATAAAGGGTGGCGAGTTACAAAGTTCCACTGTAGCTGTGGTTCGCTATGACCCAGTTATGTTTACAACTCGTGTGACGCTGACGTTTTGTAAATACTTCAGTGTAAATAACTCACGTGTCACGACAGTGAATACTTCCTTGTCTGGACCATACCGCTATCTTTGACAGCACTTTAGAACAATTTACAACATGCTTTGACAGCACTTCAGAATCATTTCCATTGGCAAGATATAAAAGCAATAGCAGACAACAATTGTTGTGAGTAGCCGTCTAAGGGTTAATGGTGAATCATTCCTTGCAAAGATGGTTACCCGAACCATGTCTGGAGTGACAAGCACACATGACAGGAGATTGTGATTTCAATACCGGAAGGAGATGGTAGTTTGATCCTTTCAGCCCTAAATAACCAATGTACTGTGATATGTAAGGACCAATCCAATTGTTACAAAACGATTTTGAGACTAGTCCAGGGCCTGAAAATAGCAGCTTTTACCAGTAGGTCTGGTCGCCCGAGGGGTCAAATAGGGGTCAAATTTTATTTTTAACCGAATATAGTCATGTAATATATCAAATCGAAGGTATTGACGAGACAATCACTCAGGAACATTTTTTGTCTAAATCATATGATTACGTCATCCAAGATGGCCCACTGATAGTTTCAAATGGTCATTCTTTTTTACTAAAGATTTCAAACGGTCTTTTTCTTGTAAACTGCTTGCCGATATTTGGCCAAACTTAACTGTAATGTCTGTGGTTGAAGAACCTGTTCATTTTTGTTAAAATGGGGTCATCACCAAATCCAAGATGGCCGCCGTTGAGAAGTAGGTCAAATTACTTAAAAAATCTTCTTCTCAACACGAACCTCCAGGAGGCCGATTTCGACGATACTGGGTATGAATGATCGATAGTTAGCATTGTTTCAGATTTGTTCATATGGTGGCCCCTGGGTCTAAAAAAATGGGCGTCGCCCGAGGGGTCAAATAGGGGTAAATTTTACTTTTAACCGAATATAGTCATATAATATATCAAAATCGAAGGTATTGACGAGACGATCAACTCTGGAGAATTTTTTGTTTAAATCAGATGATTACCATCATCCAAGATGGCCACTGATAGTTTCAAAAGGTCATTCATTTTACTAAAGATTTCAAACGATCTTGTTTTTCTTGTGAACTGCTTGGCCGATATTGGCCAAACTTAACTGTAATGGTCTGTGGGTGAAGCCTGTTTCATTTTTGTTAAAATGGAGGTCATCACCAAATCCAAGATGGCCGCCGTTGAGAAGTAGGTCAAATTGTCAAAAAATCTTCTTCTCACAAACCTCCAGGCCGATATCGACGAAACTTGGTAAGAATGATTGATTGTTACCGCTGTTTCAGATTTGTTCATATGGTGGCCCCTGGGTCAAAAATGGGCGTGGCCCGAGGGGTCAAATAGGTGTCAAATTTTATTTTTGACCGAATATGGTCATTTTATATATCAAATCGAAGGTATAGCAGTAAATCACATGCACATTCGCAATATATGTTAGATCAGAAGGTACCAACAAATTCTGTGGAACATTTGAAGTTGTAAGTGAAGAGTCTTTGTGAAATCAAGATGACCACTATGGAGGCTTTTAGGTGAGCGATACAGGCCCATTTGGGCCTCTTGTTTATTGTAAATATTCAGTTCTGATTTTGGGATTTTCCCCTCATTTGTACATGTACTTGAATATGTACTTGTACAGGTATTATATGGGATTTAGTACTAAACCCATTGACTTGGCCTTAAATGACCTTAGCTGTTAATAGGCCGTATACAAACAAACTCTTAGAGTGTTAACCCTTTCACCCGTAAGTAACTGGAATGGATTTTGATATGTTATTTTCTGACCAATCCAATCATCACAAAATGATTTTAAGGCTAGTCCAATTATGAAAAGGCGGTAGTTTTTGTTCCAAAAAATATGAAAATTACTTTCAAATAGTGCAGATCCAGATGAGATGGCTCGTTTCGAGCCGGCTGTCAGAACCCATAACAGGTGTTTTATTGACGGAATGGCGGACAGTGCAGATCCTGATCAGACTGTGCGGATGCACAGGCTGATCAGGATCTACACTGGTCGCAAAATCCATAAGCCCCATTTCTCCAGTCGCAGCCACAATTGATCATGTACTTGGATTACAGTGGAACCGCTCTAGTCAACCTGAATTTATTACATTATCACAGCCATTTTGGCTGTGATAATGTAATAAATTCAGCATAATAATTCTGCACATTTTTAATCATCAAATATATGTAGTCGTTGATTGCTCCCTCAGAGTATACTTTGCTAGAAAAGTATACTTTGCAATTTTGATGAAATTGGCTACTGGTTTGGCCCTTACGTATGTCTTTGGCATTTTGTATGTGACAGTTGAACCTGGTTATGTCCCTTATTATGAGTATTCGTAATCCTATTTTAGGAGAAGGGGCCAAGTGACTTTGGTGTGGTATGGACCTGGCACCAGGTCAGGTTATTCTAATTTCAGGGCTGAATATATTTTTTCTTGATGTAAATATTCCGTTCTGATTTTGGGATTTTCCCCCCAATGCAGCAGGTTAAAACGGGATTGAACCCATTTGCCCGGCCTTACATGACCTTAGCTGTCGATAAGCCGTTAAACACCAATAAACAAACAAACAAACACCCTAGTTCCTGAAAGGGTGGCGAGTTACAAAGTTCCACTGTAGCTGTGGTTCGCTATGACCCAGTTATGTTTACAACTCGTGTGACGCTGACGTTTTGTAAATACTTCAGTGTAAATACTCCACGTGTCACGACAGTGAATACTTCCTTGTCTGGACCATACCGCTATCTTTGACAGCACTTTAGAACAATTTACAACATGCTTTGACAGCACTTCAGAATCATTTCCATTGGCAAGATATAAAAGCAATAGCAGACAACAATTGTTGTGAGTAGCCGTCTAAGGGTTAATGGTGAATCAATCCTTGCAAAGATGGTTACCCGAACCATGTCTGGAGTGACAAGCACACATGACAGGAGATTGTGATTTCAATACCGGAAGGAGATGGTAGTTTGATCCTTTCAGCCCTAAATAACCAATGTACTGTGATATGTAAGGACCAATCCAATTGTTACAAAACGATTTTGAGACTAGTCCAGGGCCTGAAAATAGCAGCTTTTACCAGTAGGTCTGGTCGCCCGAGGGGTCAAATAGGGGTCAAATTTTATTTTTAACCGAGAATATAGTCATGTAATATTTCAAATCGAAGGTATTGACGAGACAATCACTCAGGAACATTTTTTGTCTAAATCATATGATTACGTCATCCAAGATGGCCACTGATAGTTCAAATGGTCATTCTTTTACTAAAGATTTCAAACGTCTTTTTCTTGTAAAACTGCTTGGCCGATATTGGCCAAACTTAACTGTAATGGTCTGTGGTTGAAGCCTGTTCATTTTTGTTAAAAAATGATGAGGTCATCACCAAATCCAAGATGGCCGCCGTTGAGAAGTAGGTCAAAATTCTTTAAAAAATCTTCTTCTCACGAACCTCCAGGCCGATTTCGACGATACTGGGTATGAATGATCGATAGTTAGCATTGTTTCAGATTTGTTCATATGGTGGCCCCTGGTCTAAAAATGGGCGTCGCCCGAGGGGTCAAATAGGGGTAAATTTTACTTTTAACCGAATATAGTCATATAATATATCAAATCGAGGTATTGACGAGACGATCACTCTGGAGAATTTTTTGTCTAAATCAGATGATTACATCATCCAAGATGGCCACTGATAGTTCAAAAGGTCATTCTTTTACTAAAGATTTCAAACGTCTTTTTCTTGTGAACTGCTTGGCCGATATTGGCCAAACTTAACTGTAATGGTCTGTGGGTGAAGCCTGTTCATTTTTGTTAAAATGGAGGTCATCACCAAATCCAAGATGGCCGCCGTTGAGAAGTAGGTTAAATTGTCAAAAAATCTTCTTCTCCACAAACCTCCAGGCCGATATCGACGAAACTTGGTAAGAATGATTGATTGTTACCGCTGTTTCAGATTTGTTCATATGGTGGCCCCTGGGTCAAAAATGGGCGTGGCCCGAGGGGTCAAATAGGTGTCAAATTTTATTTTTGACCGAATATGGTCATTTTATATATCAAATCGAAGGTATAGCAGTAAATCACATGCACATTCGCAATATATGTTAGATCAGAAGGTACCAACAAATTCTGTGGAACATTTGAAGTTGTAAGTGAAGAGTCTTTGTGAAATCAAGATGACCACTATGGAGGCTTTTAGGTGAGCGATACAGGCCCATTTGGGCCTCTTGTTTATTGTAAATATTCAGTTCTGATTTTGGGATTTTCCCCTCATTTGTACATGTACTTGAATATGTACTTGTACAGGTATTATATGGATTTTAGTACTAAACCCATTGACTTGGCCTTAAATGACCTTAGCTGTTAATAGGCCGTATACAAACAAACTCTTAGAGTGTTAACCCTTTCACCCGTAAGTAACTGGAATGGATTTTGATATGTTATTTTCTGACCAATCCAATCATCACAAAATGATTTTAAGGCTAGTCCAATTATGAAAAGGCGGTAGTTTTTGTTCCAAAAAATATGAAAAATTACTTTCAAATAGTGCAGATCCAGTGAGATGGCGACGTGTTTCGAGCCGGCTGTCAGAACCCATAAACAGGTGTTTTATTGACGGAATGGCGGACAGTGCAGATCCTGATCAGATGCGGATGCACAGGCTGATCAGGATCTACACTGGTCGCAAAATCCATAAGCCCCATTTCTCCAGTCGCAGCCACAATTGATCATGTACTTGGATTACAGTGGAACCGCTCTAGTCAACCTGAATTTATTACATTATCACAGCCATTTTGGCTGTGATAATGTAATAAATTCAGCATAATAATTCTGCATATTTTTAATCATCAAATATATGTAGTCGTTGATTGCTCCCTCAGAGTATACTTTGCTAGAAAAGTATACTTTGCAATTTTGATGAAATTGGCTACTGGTTTGGCCCTTACGTATGTCTTTGGCATTTTGTATGTGACAGTTGAACCTGGTTATGTCCCTTATTATGAGTATTCGTAATCCTATTTTAGGAGAAGGGGCCAAGTGACTTTGGTGTGGTATGGACCTGGCACCAGGTCAGGTTATTCTAATTTCAGGGCTGAATATATTTTTTCTTGATGTAAATATTCCGTTCTGATTTTGGGATTTTCCCCCCAATGCAGCAGGTTAAAACGGGATTGAACCCATTTGCCCGGCCTTACATGACCTTAGCTGTCGATAAGCCGTTAAACACCAATAAACAAACAAACAAACACCCTAGTTCCTGAAAGGGTGGCGAGTTACAAAGTTCCACTGTAGCTGTGGTTCGCTATGACCCAGTTATGTTTACAACTCGTGTGACGCTGACGTTTTGTAAATACTTCAGTGTAAATACTCCACGTGTCACGACAGTGAATACTTCCTTGTCTGGACCATACCGCTATCTTTGACAGCACTTTAGAACAATTTACAACATGCTTTGACAGCACTTCAGAATCATTTCCATTGGCAAGATATAAAAGCAATAGCAGACAACAATTGTTGTGAGTAGCCGTCTAAGGGTTAATGGTGAATCAATCCTTGCAAAGATGGTTACCCGAACCATGTCTGGAGTGACAAGCACACATGACAGGAGATTGTGATTTCAATACTGGAAGGAGATGGTAGTTTGATCCTTTCAGCCCTAAATAACTGCAATGGACTGTGATATGTAAGGACCAATCCAATTGTTACAAAATGATTTTGAGACTAGTCCAGGGCCTGAAAATAGCAGCTTTTACCAGTAGGTCTGGTCGCCCGAGGGGTCAAATAGGGGTCAAATTTTATTTTTAACCGAATATAGTCATGTAATATATCAAATCGAAGGTATTGACGAGACAATCACTCAGGAACATTTTTTGTCTAAATCATATGATTACGTCATCCAAGATGGCCACTGATAGTTCAAATGGTCATTCTTTTACTAAAGATTTCAAACGTCTTTTTCTTGTAAACTGCTTGGCCGATATTGGCCAAACTTAACTGTAATGGTCTGTGGTTGAAGCCTGTTCATTTTTGTTAAAATGGAGGTCATCACCAAATCCAAGATGGCCGCCGTTGAGAAGTAGGTCAAATTCTTAAAAAATCTTCTTCTCACGAACCTCCAGGCCGATTTCGACGATACTGGGTATGAATGATCGATAGTTAGCATTGTTTCAGATTTGTTCATATGGTGGCCCCTGGGTCAAAAATGGGCGTCGCCCGAGGGGTCAAATAGGGGTAAATTTTACTTTTAACCGAATATAGTCATATAATATATCAAATCGAAGGTATTGACGAGACGATCACTCTGGAGAATTTTTTGTCTAAATCAGATGATTACATCATCCAAGATGGCCACTGATAGTTCAAAAGGTCATTCTTTTACTAAAGATTTCAAACGTCTTTTTCTTGTGAACTGCTTGGCCGATATTGGCCAAACTTAACTGTAATGGTCTGTGGGTGAAGCCTGTTCATTTTTGTTAAAATGGAGGTCATCACCAAATCCAAGATGGCCGCCGTTGAGAAGTAGGTTAAATTGTCAAAAAATCTTCTTCTCACAAACCTCCAGGCCGATATCGACGAAACTTGGTAAGAATGATTGATAGTTACCGCTGTTTCAGATTTGTTCATATGGTGGCCCCTGGGTCAAAAATGGGCGTGGCCCGAGGGGTCAAATAGGTGTCAAATTTTATTTTTGACCGAATATGGTCATTTATATATCAAATCGAAGGTATAGCAGTAAATCACATGCACATTCGCAATATATGTTAGATCAGAAGGTACCAACAAATTCTGTGGAACATTTGAAGTTGTAAGTGAAGAGTCTTTGTGAAATCAAGATGACCACTATGGAGGCTTTTAGGTGAGCGATACAGGCCCATTTGGGCCTTTTGTTTATTGTAAATATTCAGTTCTGATTTTGGGATTTTCCCCTCATTTGTACATGTACTTGAATATGTACTTGTACAGGTATTATATGGGATTTAGTACTAAACCCATTGACCTGGCCTTAAATGACCTTAGCTGTTAATAGGCCGTATACAAACAAACTCTTAGAGTGTTAACCCTTTCACCCGTAAGTAACTGGAATGGATTTTGATATGTTATTTTCTGACCAATCCAATCATCACAAAATGATTTTAAGGCTAGTCCAATTATGAAAAGGCGGTAGTTTTTGTTCCAAAAAATATGAAAATTACTTTCAAATAGTGCAGATCCAGATGAGATGGCTCGTTTCGAGCCGGCTCATCTGGATCTGCACTGTTTGCATAAACTGCTATAGCGGGCTTTTGGGTTCAAAGGGTTAATAATTTTGAGTGCTATCTGTTTAATTTATATGCTATGGCAATGTTGGTTCATGATCGCAAACCACACAGATAGATCTTCAATTGTGGCTGTGACTGGAGAAATGGGGCTTATATGATTTATGACCTGTGTAGCTCCTGATCAAATTGCACACTCATGTAGCCGGATATCAATTTATATTGCATTTTAGAACCCATAACAGGTGTTTTATTGACGGAATGGCGGACAGAGCAGATCCTGATCAGACTGCGGATGCACAGGCTGATCAGGATCTACACTGGTCGCAAAATCCATAAGCCCCATTTCTCCAGTCGCAGCCACAATTGATCATGTACTTGGATTACAGTGGAACCGCTCTAGTCAACCTGAATTTATTACATTATCACAGCCATTTTGGCTGTGATAATGTAATAAATTCAGCATAATAATTCTGCATACTTTTAATCATCAAATATATGTAGTCGTTGATTGCTCCCTCAGAGTATACTTTGCTAGAAAAGTATACTTTGCAATTTTGATGAAATTGGCTACTAACTGGTTTGGCCCTTACGTATGTCTTTGGCATTTTGTATGTGACAGTTGAACCTGGTTATGCCCCTTATTATGAGTATTCGTAATCCTATTTTAGGAGAAGGGGCCAAGTGACTTTGGTGTGGTATGGACCTGGCACCAGGTCAGGTTATTCTAGTTTCAGGGCTGAATATATTTTTTCTTGATGTAAATATTCCGTTCTGATTTTGGGATTTTCCTCCCAATGCAGCAGGTTAAAACGGGATTGAACCCATTTGCCCGGCCTTACATGACCTTAGCTGTTGATAAGCCGTTAAACACCAATAAACAAACAAACAAACACCCTAGTTCCTGAAAGGGTGGCGAGTTACAAAGTTCCACTGTAGCTGTGGTTCGCTATGACCTAGTTATGTTTACAACTCGTGTGACGCTGACATTTTGTAAATACTCCAGTGTAAATACTCCACGTGTCACGACAGTGAATACTTCCTTGTCTGGACCATACCGCTATCTTATTTATTTTGTCATCTGTTTATTTTTTATCATCAAAAACATACTTTGACAGCACTTTAGAACAATTTACAACATGCTTTGACAGCACTTCAGAATCATTTCCATTGGCAAGATATAAAAGCAATAGCAGACAACAATTGTTGTGAGTAGCCGTCTAAGGGTTAATGGTGAATCAATCCTTGCAAAGATACCCGAACCATGTCTGGAGTGACGAGTACACATGACAGGAGATTGTGATTTCAATACCGGAAGGAGATGGTAGTTTAATCCTTTCAGCCCTAAATAACTGCAATGGACTGTGATATGTAAGGACCAATCCAATTGTTACAAAATGATTTTGAGACTAGTCCAGGGCCTGAAAATAGCAGCTTTTACTAGTAGGTCTGGGACCTAATAAGGAAAAAAGTGGAAGTTCCGAGAAAATAATCGCTACAAAAACGGTAGAAATATGTGTCTGCTTCATGTGAAATGACTCGTCACACCATGTGTAAATCCTCGACTGTGTCACCATAAATTATCTTAGACGATAATCAGCATCGCCACTGAATGATGATCGCAATTACAGTTTTATCACAGGTCCAGCGGACTTGTTGCTTGTAAAATACAAAGGTCTGATATTAAAATGTTCATGTCCTCGGACTAGTGCTATTTTCAGGTCCTGTAGTCCATTTATTATTATATGAAGGGTGTGCTTTTTAATCTAAACAATATGAAGATTATTTGACAAAAGTGCAGTCTCATCTGGATCTGCAATGTTTGCAAACACAGCTAAAATGGTCTGTATTGTTGTTCAGGGGTATTCACATATCTATAGACCATGCTGAACAGTAGCCGATTTCATCAAAATTACAAAGTATACTTTTCTATCAAAGTATACTTTGAGGGAGTAATCATGATTTTTCCGAAATACATTATTTCATACAGAACTAACGATTGCATATATTTGATGATTAAAACTATACAGAATTATTATACTGAATTTATTACATTATCACAGCCAAAATGGCTGTGATAATGTAATAAATTCAGTATAATAAAAATTAATAAATTTATCCTAAAATTTAACATTTCTCCCTCAAAGTATACTTTGCTAGGAAAGTATACTTTGCAATGTTGGTGAAATAGGCCCCAGATGTAAAAACACAAAAGCCCACCAATCAATCAATCAATCAATCAATCAATCAATCAATCAATCAACCAATCAATCAATCAATCAATCCAGTGACTGGTATGGCCAAACCAGGCTTTATGTGTTTCATGTGAGATATGCCATCTGCATCTACACTGTTTGCAATCACTGCTATAGAGGTCTGTAGTGGTAAAAAGGTTAATTGATCGTCAAATTCATCCATCAACAAGAGAATATTCAGAAGAGCTGTGTAGTCCCTGATCAGCATATGCGAATGTACATTGTTTACCATACTGTACATACTGGCTATGGGTGTCCAGTGTGGTGCGTCAGTGAATCATAAGTAGTGAATCATGGCCAGCGGAGAAAATCTCCCATATACATTGTACATGTATTAACCCTTACACCGCTATATTAATCTTTTGTCGTCTGCTGTTCATTTTCTATTTTCCGTTTTTTATCATCAAAAACATGCTTTGACAGCACATTAGAATAATTTACAACATGTTTTGACAGCACTTCAGAATCATTTCCATTGGAAATGATTCTGAAGTGCTGTCAAAACATGTTTTTATTGAGAAATAAGGCAAGATATAAAAGCAACAGCAGACGACAATTGTTGTGTGACTAGCGGTCTACGGGTTAACATAACAGGCATGAACTAATTGCTTTCTGTTGTTGGTACATTCAGTTACTAGGATTTAGTCATATACATCATAAATTGTATTTATATACATGCTATAATAAACATGTGATTGATTAATTGGGCAATGTTGTATTGGAAATAAGCTGAAAACATGAGTGTATGATGGCGAGAGCACAAAGCCAGTATATCAGTTCATGCACGCTGGCTGGTCTACATGTATACCCTCTCCACAATGAAACCATCCTGAAAGTTCTGTAACCGATTTCATCAACATTGCAAAGTATACAAAGACACGTTTTCTTGATGAATTTATTTCAATTGCTGGAATTATATGGAATGAATGGCCTTTTTGTTGAATTTATCGGGGATATAAACTTGGAAAAGATGCGGGAATACTGGACGAGGCCTTCCGGCCTTCGTCCAGTATTCCTGCGACTTTTCCAAGTTTATACCCCGATAAATTCCACAAAAAGGCCATTCATTCCTATAATATACTGTCTTTGTGCTCTCGTCAGTTTACAACCATGTCACATGACACATTCGATATGCCTATCCAGGGTCTACACTATTGGTGTATCCTCATCTGAATAATGGTCAACCATGTAGCTAGAGCTGATTGACTTATGTTGTCAATGCTAAGTTGTGTACTTTACCAACATGTGGTAATTTTGTTCAATTGATTTCCCCCTACAAAACAATCAAACAATAGTTGGAGATACAATGGGCCAGCCGGCAGATAAGTTACTCATTTGTTCATCGGATATGGGTCGGGCAGAAACTGGAGTGTTTTATGCATCTAGATTTCTAGACCAGTCTAAGCCACATAGAAACGTGTACCCAGAGTATATTCAATACCATGTCATGGGGGTTCAGGTTGGCAATGACATTTCTCCGGATCTCTGGTTAATACTGGTACCCAGTTTTCACACAGCTTCACCAAACAGCCTGTAAATTGTAGTTTTGGACTGCTGTCCTGTTACTGTCCATACAGTCGCAAACATTACCATCTTATTTACTTATATATCCCACTTGTACAGGTTTGTCCTGACTTTTATATATTCCAGAGTCGTATATGTTTATCCCGACATTTGTGGAGCTGACAAGTAAAGACATCGATGAAAATCGCAAGAAACTGCTTGATGCCAATGTCCAATATCCCTTTGGTAAGTAAGTGAGTGTGTGAGTTTTATGTTGTTACTGTCTGGGTCGACTGACAACTTAATCATTATTAACCCTTAGACGTCTGCTGTTTATTTTATATTTTCCATTTTTATCATCAAAGACGTGCTTTGACAGCACTTTAGCATAATTTACAACATGCTTTGACAGCACTTTAGAATCATTTACAACATGCTTTGACAGCACTTTAGAATCATTTCCATTGGAAATGATTCTGAAGTGCTGTCAAACCATGTTTTTATTGAGATATAAGGCAAGATATAAAAGCAACAGCAGATGACAATTGATGTGTGTAGCAGTCTAAGGGTTAATTGATCCATTGTGACATGGATAACTATAAAAATGCAAAATAAATAAAATGTAAGCTTCACAGTACTGCAGAAATATCCTATGTGCTTCTAAAACAATATATTAACCCTTAGACCGCTACTCACAACAATTGTCATCTGCTGTTGCTTTTATATCTTGCCTTATTTCTCAATAAAATAATGCTTTGACAGCACTTCAGAATCATTTCCAATGGAAATGAGAATCATTTCCAATGGAAATGAGAATCATTTCCAATGGAAATGATTATGAAGAGCTGTCAAAGCATGTTGTAAATTATTCTAAAGTGCTGTCAAAACATGTGTTTGATGATAAAAATAGAAAATAGAAAATAAACAGCAGACGACAAACAAATTAAGATGGTGGTGTAAGGGTTAAAAATACAAAACATGCCTACTACATGCACATATGCCAATGTGTGCGTGAAAGGGAAATTTGTATTTACAGAGTGGGGAGAATACTCACCACTAGAGCAGCTGAAGCTGCATCAACGGTTTGAGGCTTGATGTACTGACAAACGTACACTGGCAAAGTGATTAGAAGACATTGCCAATGACGAAAACATATGAAACTCAAAAAAAATTGATGCAATTCCAATGAAATTGAAAAAATAAAGTTTTGTATTTTCAGAATCGCTTGACTATTCTAAGCATTTTTCATTATATAACGTTCTACGAAATGTGTACCGTTAACCCCCTAGTCTGACATTGAAGTTAAGACGATTCTAAAGCACTCACAGCATGTCAGTTCGTATATAAAACCAGTGTCTGATACAGCCCACCATACCTGTCTGGCCTCCACCTCGAAGTTTGTCAGCTGTACACACTGTTCTAGGCGGCTAAGTTTATATGCTCGTTCTCAAACTTCAAATGCATGTAGCTCGCGCATTTGAGCAGATAGCTAAAAACTACCAGCGAACCGGAGATAGAGAATTTTATTGGCTTTTTAATGCAAAAAAATATTTGAAATCGGTTGAATAATAAGGAAGTTATGACCATTTCAATTTTTTTTAAAAACTTCAAATGCCTACAATCTCTCATTTGGGCAGATAGCCAAAAAACTACCAGCGAATCGGAGATAGAGAATTTTGTTGGCTTTTTAATGCAAAAAAAATATTTGAAATCGGTTAGATAATAAAAAAGTTATGACCATTTCAAATTTGAAAAATTGAAAAAAAACGTCCAAGTTTGAAAGACAATAGAATCAGAACTATTCAAGCCATTGCTCTGAAAAATATCATCTTCTGTGCGGATGAATGTCCCGCTGACGCTGTCAAAAAATTATGTTGCTGAGATTACTGTACAAATTGGAAACTGTTTTCAAAGACCACCCGTTAAAATAAAATAAAAATCTGAAATTGTTGATTTTTTTAATTTTTCTCAATTTCACATGTCTATAGCTCTCTCATTTGAGCAGATAGCCAAACATTGTCAGCGAAGCGAAGATAGAGAATTCTCGCAGCTTTACAATTCAAAAAGAATTTTTGAAATCGGTTGGAAAATAAGGAAGTTATAGGGAATTATATGATATATGACGTCACTTCCGGTTTCGTAAAAAGTGACGTCATGAGAATTCTGAAAATTGAGTTATTCTCGTCTCACTGTTGATGCGAATCGGTATACAAAATTTGAAGTCGATCCGACCAGCGGTTTGGGCTGTAGTCTCGACGGCTGAATAAAAAGAAAAAGAAAAAAAAGAAAAAGAAAAAGAAAAAAAAAACCAACGAAAACAAAAGGTTCGAGGAATCAAATTCCTCAAACCTAATAAAAAAATGAAAGAACCAAACTTCAAATGCCTACAACTCTCTCATTTGGGCAGATAGCCAAAAACTACCAGCGAGGCGGAGATAGAGAATTTTGTTGGCTTTTTAATGGAAAAAAAATATTTGAAATCGGTTAGATAATAACAAAGTTATGAACATTTAAAATTTGAAAAATTGAAAAAAAAATGTAGCTCGCGCATTTGAGCAGATAGCTAAAAACTACCAGCGAACCGGAGATAGAGAATTTTATTGGCTTTTTAATGCAAAAAAAATATTTGAAATCGGTTGAATAATAAGGAAGTTATGACCATTTCAATTTTATAAAAAACTTCAAATGCCTACAAATTCTCTCATTTGGCAGATAGCCAAAAACTACCAGCGAAACGGAGATAGAGAATTTTGTTGGCTTTTTAATGCAAAAAAAATATTTGAAATCGGTTAGATAATAAAAAAGTTATGACCATTTCAAATTTTGAAAAATTGAAAAAAAACGTCCAAGTTTGAAAGACAATAGAATCAGAACTATTCAAGCATTGCTCTGAAAAATATCATCTTCTGTGGCGGATGAATGTCCCGCGTGACGCTGTCAAAAATTATGTTGCTGAGAATTACTGTACAAATTGGAAACTGTTTTCAAAGACACCCGTTAAAATAAAATAAAAATCTGAAATTGTTGATTTTTTTTCATTTTTCTCAATTTCACATGTCTATAGCTCTCTCATTTGAGCAGATAGCCAAACATTGTCAGCGAAGCGAAGATAGAGAATTCTCGCAGCTTTACAATTCAAAAAGAATTTTTGAAATCGGTTGGAAAATAAGGAAGTTATAGGGAATTATATGATATATGACGTCACTTCCGGTTTCGTAAAAAGTGACGTCATGAGAATTCTGAAAATTGAGTTATTCTCGTCTCACTGTTGATGCGAATCGGTATACAAAATTTGAAGTCGATCCGACCAGCGGTTTGGGCTGTAGTCTCGACGGCTGAATAAAAAGAAAAAGAAAAAAAAGAAAAAGAAAAAGAAAAAAAAAACCAACGAAAACAAAAGGTTCGAGGAATCAAATTCCTCAAACCTAAAAATTAACCCTTAGCCTGCTGAATGAAATGTTGTCGTCTGCTGTTTGTTTTATTTTCGATTTTTCTCATCAAAAACATGCTTTGACAGCACTTTAGAATAATTTCCATTGGAAATGATTCTAAAGTGCTGTCAAACCATGTTTTTATTGAGAAACAGGGCAAAAAATAAAGCAACAGCAGACGAAAGTTTCGCGATCATAAGGGTTAATAGTTTCCCTCCTCCCAAGTGCCAGATGCCCATGTTAGTGTCAAACACTTGAGGTTCATCAACATTACTAATATATGATGGGGAGGGAAGAATATTCAATGAATATTATCTCCCCAGATGGGGTGGGGAGATAATTGGTATAAAATACATTTATTTTGTGTTGATGTGTATATTTTTCTCACATTTTATTGAAAATTTTGTCGCACACCTTTCTTCAAAAAATAGAAATCTACCATATATCGTGTTAAAATCGAGCTTGGTTCGATTTTTTCCCCAGGTGTTTTTGGTATGTTCACAAAAATCAGGGTGTGGGATCACCTTTTGAACGGCGTGATATCATGTTTTTAGACATGTTTACAGTTCAGTAGATGTCCTTTAATTTCTTTCTAACGGAATGACTGATTTTAATGAAACATAGCACAGCAAATGTGATACTGTTTGTCCTTTATTGTACAATTTGCTGTCTCATAACTGTAGTTTTGATGAAGAATTGACCTTAGCTGTTGATAGGCCGTTAAACACCAATAAATCAAATCAATGAAGATTGGTCAACACCGATGTAAATAAAAATATAGAGCATGTGAATATAAAAAATATAGGGTATTCGATTCTTCACGACCATCGTAATTTTTTGTAAATAACTAAGTGCAACATTGAAACATGAATCTCATTGTCTTTGGTGCACTATATACCATAAAATTTGTCCGTTTGTTTGGAAGATTTTAGACCGATACACACAACAATTCTCGTCTGCTGTTGCTTTTATATCTTGCCTTATTTCTCAATAAAAACATGGTTTGACAGCACTTCAGAATCATTTCCAATGAAAATGATTCTGAAATGCTGTCAACGCATGTTATAAATTATTCTAAAGTGCTGTCAAAGCATGTTGCCTTATTTCTCAATAAAAACATGGTTTGACAGCACTTCAAAATCATTTCCAATGGAAATTATTCTGAAGTGCTGTCAAAGCATGTTATAAATTATTCTAAAGTGCTGTCAAAGCATGTTGCCTTAATTCTCAATAAAACATGGTTTGACAACACTTCAGAATCATTTCCATTGAAGTGCTGTCAAAGCATGTTGTAAATTATTCTAAAGTGCTGTCAAAGCATGTTTTTTATGATAAAAATGGAAAATAGAAAATATACAGCAGACGACAAAAAATTAAGATAGCGGTGTAAGGGTTAAAGAAAATCTTCTGTAAAAATGACTTCACATATTGCGACATGTCGGAAAATGATGTGATCCCATACCCTAGCAAGTTTACCTATATTCTGACATACATGTGACATTTCTGCCATATTCCTGGAAGAATTCTACTGGGCCTGGAATTTCCATGCATGCTGCCCCGATAGCATGACTCCCAGCACTATAGACGTCATGGCAACACACACCTGTAGCCGATTTCACGAAAACTGCTAAGCATACGTATCTAGCTATGTATACTTTGAGGGGGGGGGGGGGGGGGGTAATTTATTTTCCCCAGAAATGCATTACCGGTATTTCATATAGAACGAACGACTCCATATATTTGATGATTAAATGTATACAGAATTATTATACTGAATGTATTACATTATCACCGCCAAAATGGCTGTGATAATGTAATAAATTCAGTATATAATAAAAATTAATAAATTTATCCATAAATTGAAAATTTCTTCCTCAAAGTGTACTTAGCCACATAAGTATACTTTGCAATTTTGGTGAAATCGGCTACTGATGTTCTGTGTGTATGGGCTGCTTGCCGTCACACCTGACTTGTGTCCCTTTGCCTGTTTCAGTTTGCAAACCCATTGTTGCCCACGGCACCAAAACTTGTCACCAGGTGAGGCTGCTTTCTTATTCTTGTGTATATTTGTTATACCCACTTTTTGTCGCGCCCGCTTGTGGAAAGTGCGATATAGTCGGCCATTTGGTGTACGTACGTGTGTCCGGTTAAAGTTTTTGGTTAAGTTTTTTGGTTAAGTTGTTTGGTTAAGTTTTTTGGTTAAAGTTTTTGGTTAAGTTCTTTGGTTAAAGTTTTTGGTTAAGTTTTTTGGTTAAGTTTTTTTTTGGTTAAAGTTTTTCGTTAAAGTTTTTCGTTATACTATATGCTTTGCCCATTACCTTGAAACTTCACATGGGTGTTTATCATCATCTATATTTTCATTCTACCCCCCTCCCGTGCGGCCCCTGTGCCCAATGTCAAGGTCAAATTACTTTGAAGTTTTTGGTTAAGTTTTTTGGTTAAAGTTTTTGGTTAAGTTTTTTGCTTAAGTTTTTTGGTTAAAGTTTTTTGTTATACTCTATCTCTGCAGCTGCTTTGCCCATTACCTTGAAACTTCACATGGGTGTTTATCATCATCTATATTTTCATTCTACCCCCCTCCCGTGTGGCCCCTGTGCCCAATGTCAAGGTCAAATTACTTTGAAGTTTTTGGTTAAGTTTTTTGGTTAAAGTTTTTCGTTATACTATATCTTTTTTTTTAGTGTCCATGCCTCGCCACAAGGCGCGACATGCAGGCCGCGGCCATCTAGTCGTGAGAGAAAAATGGGAACATTTATATTGTAATTGTCACAGGTGTCCGTCCATCCGTCCGTACAGTTCTTAAAAGAAGTAAAACTTTTTAACCGTAATAGGTAGGGACTTTTTTAGGGACTTGTGTGAATTCCGACCCCCGGTCATGGATTATCTCCCCCTTTTCGACTTAGAATTTACCAATTTTGCTGTGTAAGAAGTAATACTGTTTAACCGTAATTGGTAGGGACTTGAAACTTGGTGTGGGCCTTCCTTATGGTGCATAGATGCACACAAAGTGAATTTCGAATCTCCACATTTTTATGCCCCACCATGATAGTGGAGGAAACATTTAGTGTTGTTAACCTTGTCCGTCCGTCCTGTACCGTCGGTCCATCCGTCGGTCCTGTATGTCCTTCCGTCCCTCCATCCGTCATTAACCTTGTAACTTATAAAACTTTTATACCGTACGAGCTACAGACTTGAAACGTGGTATGTAGCTTCCTTATGAGATGAGCAGATGCAAAAAGTTTATTTCACAATATTTGACTTGACCTCCCCCCCCCCCCACAAACTTGGTATGTAGCTTCCTTATGATGAGTATATGTGCAAAGGTTATTTTGATTTTTGATTCGACCCCTGTGTAATGGATTATCTCCCCCTTTTTAACTTAGAATTTGGCAATTTTGCCTTGTAACTCATAAAACTTTTAAACTGTAATAGCTATACGGACCTGAAACTTGGTCTGTAGCTTCATGAGGATGAGTAGTCTAGATGCGCAAATTTTATTTCCATTTTTTATTTGACCCCCAGGTCATGGATTATCTTCCCCTTGTCGTCTTAGCATTTCACAATTTTGCCTTGTAGCTTGTAAAACTGGAGGCTTGATGCTTGGTATGTAGCTTTATGGTATGTAGCTTTATGGTATGTAGCTTGGTATGTAGCTTTATGGTATGTAGCTTTATGGTATTTAGATGCACAAAGTGAATTTCTATTTTTGCTTTGACACTGAGCATGGATTATCTCCCTATTTTGGACTTGTAATTTTGCCTTGTTTACTATCAAAGCGATATGTGGGGCATCCTTGTTCTATGAACACATTTTCTAGTTGACTTAGAATCTCCAAACTTTGCCTTGTAAGAAGTAAAACTTTTTAACTGTAATAGCTAGGGACTTGAAACTTGGTGTGTGCCTTCCTTATGGTGTGTAGATGCGCAAAGTGAATTTCGATTTTTGATTCGACCCTCGGTCATGTATTATTACTGCCTTTTCGACTTAGCATTTGGGAAAAGTGGGCATATTGCGATGGCGCACCATCGATTGTGCTCTAGTTGTTTGCATTGCTTCACGACTGCCTGTCGTTCATTATTTATCCCTGAGCCATGAAGGTTTGAAGGATTCAGCAATCTCCCATATACCTTGATGGTCTGAAGGTAGACTATGGCAGAACTCCAGATAAGCTGTGTATTTGCTTAAATACCCAATTAAAATTGCCAAAAACCCAATTTTGTGGTACCTTTATCATGCTGCTGAAAACAATAAACAGACCACAAATATAGCATATTTTCCATGAAAACACATCTTGGTATTTCATTAGAATTGTCTCCTTAATTAGAATTGTCTCCAAGGAGACAATTCTAATGAAATGCCAAGATACGTTTTCATTTCGAAGGAAACTATTCAATAATTGAGCGTGATATTATTTTACCCAATTAAAATTTTGAAATACCCAATTGCTTCAGAAATGATGGAGTGACAATAATCAATTACTAATTCCTTATCTGGAGCCCTGCTAAGGTGTGCCCATTTACACAATTGTACCCTCCCACACGTAGGACAGGGTTATACTGGAGTCATATTGTCCGTCCGTCCGTGCATATGTGCATCCCATCCATCACAAAACTTCATGTAGTGGGTAAATTTCTTGTAAGTTCTGTAGCCGATTTCATCAAAATTGCAAAGTACATTTGTATACTTATTTAGCAATGTATACTTTGAGGGAGTAATCATTGATTTTTCCCGAAATGCATTATTTCATATAGAACTAACGACTGCATATATGTGATGATTAAAAGTATGCAGAATTATTATACTGAATTTATTACATTATCACAGCCAAAATGGCTGTGATAATTTAATAAATTCAGTATAATAAAAATTAATAAATTTATCCTAAAATTGAAAATTTCTCCCTCAAAGTATACTTTGCTAGATAAGTATACTTTGCAATTTTGATGAAATCGGCTACTGGTTCCCGTCATGCTTCATGGAACTTCTTTATATTGTGTACATGCATTACTCTGATGGTCCTCAATCATGCTGTTACAAAGTCTATGACCCTTCAACCCCAACTAGTCCCAAGATCAAGGTCACAGTCAAAATTTAACATGGCCTTACAATTTCTGTTTACATTCAAATAACTTCTTGATATATTTACACCCACAGGGCGGTTGGGGTGTGGGGTATTTTTTATCACACCCACTTGTGTTACAGTTTTTAAGTACCAAATATCTCCACAATCCTAAGGTCAAGGTCAAATTACTTTGAAATTTGCGTTAATTTTTGTCGAGCCCGCTTGTGGAAAGCGAGACATAGTGATCACAATGACGTCCGGGTGTCGGTGCGTCTGTCCGAAATCTGCGTTAAAGTTTTTAAATACCTTATATCTCTGCAGTCCTAAGTCACATTGAATTGAAACGTCATATGCATATTAGTCATGATCCATATATTCATGCTGTATCCCACCCATGCAGCCCCTATGCCCAAGGTCATAATATCTCCACAATCCTAAGGTCAAGGTCAAATTACTTTGAAATTTGTGTTAATTTTTGTCGAGCCCGCTTGTGGAAAGCGAGACATAGTGATCACAATGACGTCCGGGTGTCGGTGCGTCTGTCCGAAATCTGCGTTAAAGTTTTTAAATACCTTATATCTCTGCAGTCCTAAGTCACATTGAATTGAAACGTCATATGCATATTAGTCATGATCCATATATTCATGCTGTATCCCACCCATGCAGCCCCTATGCCCAAGGTCAAGGTCAAATGACTTAGAAGTTTGTGTTCCGAAATCTGCGTTAAAGTTTTTAAATACCTTACATCTCTGCAGTCCTGAGTTTAATAAGTACTTGAAACTTCATATACTTATTAGTCATCATCCATATATTTATGCTGTATCCCACTCATGCGGCCCCTGTGCCTAAGGTCAAGGTAAAATGACTTAGAAGTTTGCGTTCCAAAATCTGCGTTAAAGTTTTTTTAAATACTTTATATCTCTGCAGTTTTAAATTACATTGACTTGAAACTTCATATGCTTAATATTCATCATCCATATATTCATTCTGTGTCCCACTCATGCGGCACCTGTGCCCCTATGTCAAGGCCAAATGACTTAGAAGTTTGCTTAAAGTTTCTGTCAAAATTTGCGTTAAAGTTTTCACATACCTACTATCTCTGTAACTGGAAGTCAGATTTGCTTGAATCTTGTATGCTTATTGGGCATCAAACTTCAAATAAATACACTCTGAGACCATCAAATGCCTCGGCGGGCTCGACATGCGGGCCGCGGCCATCTGGTTTTTTGTAATCTGCGTTAAAATTTTTAAGTATCAAATATCGCCAGCATCCGATTGACGCTAACCACATACATAAATCCTGGGATCATCAAATACCTTGGCGGGTGTATCTATCTAGTTCAGTATTTTATATTAGTCTTGATTCTATGTTAAAGTTTGATTGATCCAGGTGGCGAGCCGGGCCCCTGCTCTCTTACTCTAGTTTAACGCTTAGACCGCTATCTTATTTGTTTTGTCGTCTGCTGTTTATTTTCTATTTTCCATTTTCATCATCAAAACATGCTTTGATAGTACCTTAGAATAATTTACAACATGCTTTGACAGCATTTCAGAATCATTTCCATTGGAACAGCAGACAGCAGACAACAATTGTTGTGAGTAGCGGTCTAAGGGTTAATATATAACAATCACATGTAGATGTATATGCAGTCTTGTAACAAAAGCATATTTTATTAGACGTCTAGTCTTGTTATGTCATATTAAGGACCTCTTATCGTAGATAACTGCCATTTGCTCATTCTTTGAACACATCGTCCAACTCCACTAACAAACTTATTAGGGTGATATTTCCACAGACACATACGTGCAGACACTATAGTTAGCATAATAATAATTGCAGAATAATTACCTCTAATTGGTGGTACAATTTGTCCTGAAACTACTTGACTAACTGTTACCACAACTGCACTTGTATAACAAGGAATATTATAGTGTTCGTCGCTTTTCTGCCCGTGTGTTTGTTCATGTAACAGGGGGCCGTTTCACTAAACTTCGTACAACTAAAATGTTTGTAAGTGCAAATTTAGGATCGTCTGGAAATTTCAATGCAGCCTATGCTCAATAAATGTAAATCCAATAATTGTTTACAAGAAAACAGTGTTAATGTGATATTTACTGACTATCACAATTTTGCACTTATGAACATTTTTGTCGTACAAAGTTTAGTGAAATGGGCCCCATCCTCCATAAAATTTATGCTAGTTTTCTGGTACTTCCTTTTTTTTTGTCGCGCCTGCTTTAGCAGAGGCGCGACTATAGTTGGCGCTTTTTCCGTCGTCGTCGTCATCCGTGTCGTCCGCGTCGTCCGGTTTTTAGCTCGGCTATTAGAAAAATAAGTAGAGCTTATGTTGTCACCCCGGCGTCGGCGTCGGCGTCGGCGTCGGCGTCACCGTCACGCCTTGGTTAAGGTTTTTAGTCAACCTTGTATATGGAATACTACTGGCCCTACACCCACCATACTTGGACAACTTCATCTCCTAGTGATGTACATCAATAACCCCTGATCTATATTTGACCTTGACCTACATTTCCTTTTGAATTACTTAGTTAATTCCCCTTGGTTAAGGTTTTTAGTCAACCTTGGTTAAGGTTTTTAGTCAAGCTTGTACATGGAATACTATTGTGCATACAGACACCATACTTGGACAACCTTTTCTCATAGGGATGTACATCAATAACCCCTGATCTATATTTGACCTTCACCTACATTTCCTCTTGAATTACTTAGTTAATTCCCCTTGGTTAAGGTTTTTAGTCAAGCTTGTATATGGAATACTACTGGCCCTACACCCACCATACTTGGACAACTTCATCTCCTAATGATGTACATCAACAACCCCTGATCTATATTTGACCTTGACCTACATTTCCTCTTCACTTACTTAGTTAATTCCCCTTGGTTAAGGTTTTTAGTCAACCTTGGTTAAGGTTTTTAGTCAAGCTTGTACATGGAATACTAGTGTGCATACAGACACCATACTTGGACAACCTTTTCTCATAGGGATGTACATCAATAACCCCTGATCTATATTTGACCTTCACCTACATTTCCTCTTGAATTACTTAGTTAATTCCCCTTGGTTAAGGTTTTTAGTCAAGCTTGTACATGGAATACTCCTGGCCCTACACCACCAACCTACTTGGACAACTTCATCTCCTAATGATGTACATCAACAACCCCTGACCTATATTTGACATTGACCTACATTTAACCTTTAATTACTTAGATAATTCCCCTTGGTTAAGGTTTTTAGTCAACCTTGGTTAAGGTTTTTAGTCAAGCTTGTAGATGGAATACTATTGTGCATACATACACCATACTTGGATAACTTATTCTCATAGGGATGTACATCAATAACCCCTGACCTATATTTTACCTTCACCTACATTTAACCTTGAATTACTTACTTATTTCCCCTTGGTTAAGGTTTGTACTCAAACTTGCTTAATGTTTATAGTCAAGCTTGTATATGGAATACTCCTGGGCCTACAGCAACCATACTTCGACAACTTCATCTCCTAGTGATGTACATCAATAATCCCTGACCTATATTTGACCTTGACCTACTTTTATCCTTGGATTACTTAGTTATTTCCCCTTGGTTAAGGTTTTTAGTCAAGCTTGTATATGGAATACTCCTGGGCCTACAGCAACCATACTTGGAAAACTTCATCTCCTAGTGATGTACATCAATAACCCCTGACCTATATCTGACATTGACCTACATTTAACCTTGAATTACTTACTTAATTTCCCTTGGTTACGGTTTTTAGTCAACCTTGGTTAAGGTTTTTATGCAGGCCACGGCCACCTTGTTTGTCAAGCTATGTGTTCATCGACAACCCTCGTAGTCGAGCTATGCTGTTCTCCTACAGCTCTTGTTTTGTAAGGCAAATGCGTTATAAAGTGATTGTTTTTTTCACAATATCTCTTTAACCCCTTGCCAGACTTTCATAATATTTCACATCAATGTTTGTCTAGGGATGATGCTTCATTACGCACACCCCCACATCCAAATTCTCAAGTTCAAGGTCATTTATTTACTTGTAATGTTCACCGGTTTTGTAACAGAAATGCGTTAAAGTTATTGTTTTTTTCACATTATCTCTTTAACCCCTTGCCAGACTTTGATAATATTTCACATCAATGTTTGTCTAGGGATGATGCTTCATTATGCACACCCCCACATCCAAATTCTCAAGGTCAATGTCATTTATTTACTTGTAATGTTCACGGTCAAATGCCTCGGCAGGCGCAACACCGCTTCCGTGGCGGAATTCTTGTTTTAAATATGAGTTTTGATGAAATATGCTGTACATTGTATTTCTCTTGCCTGGTTGAACCCCCCTTCCTCCACACCCCACCCACTCCCACCCCACATTCCCCAAACATCAACGCCATAGACACCATGAGGCTACAGTAAATATGAAGAGATGAAGATCAAATACTATTATGAAAGTAAGAATGTGAAGTTTGTGGCATTGCATCTTTTACAGATGGTTGTGATATTACTGTGGTGAATGTTTTACAGATGGTTGTGATATGGCTGTGGTGATTTTTTACAGATGGTTGCGATTTGGCTGTGATATTATTGTGGTGAATGTTTTACAGATGGCTGTGATATTGCAGTGGTGAATGTTTTTCAGATGGCTGTGATATTGTGGTGGTGGTGAATGTTTTTCAGATGGCTGTGATATTGTGGTGGTGAATGTTTTACAGAGGATTGTGATATTATGGTGGTGAATTTTTAACAGATTGTTGTGATATGGCTGTGGTGAATGTTTTACAGATGGCTGTGATATTACTGTGGTGAATGTTTTACAGATGGTTGTGATATGGCTGTGGTGAATGTTTTACAGATGGCTGTGATATTGCAATGGTGAATGTTTTACAGAGGATTGTGATATGGTGGTGGTGAATGTTTTACAGATGGTTGTGATATGGCTGTGGTGAATGTTTTACAGATGGCTGTGATATTACTGTGGTGAATGTTTTACAGATGGTTGTGATATTACTGTGGTGAATGTTTTACATATGGTTGTGATATGGCTGTGGTGAATGTTTTACAGATGGTTGTGATATGGCTGTGGTGAATGTTTTACAGATGGTTGTGATATGGCTGTGGTGAATGTTTTACATATGGTTGTGATATGGCTGTGGTGAATGTTTTACAGATGGTTGCGATTTGGCTGTGGTGAGTGTTTTACAGATGGCTGTGATATTATTGTGGTGAATGTTTTACAGATGGCTGTGATATTGCAGTGGTGAATGTTTTTCAGATGGCTGTGATATTGTGGTGGTGAATGTTTTACAGAGGATTGTGATATTGTGGTGGTGAATGTTTTACAGATGGCTGTGATATTGCAGTGGTGAATGTTTTACAAACGATTGTGATATTGTGGTGGTGAATGTTTTACAGATGGTTGTGATATGGCTGTGATGAATGTTTTACCAATGGCTGTGATATTACTGTGGTGAATGTTTTACAGATGGTTGTGATATTGTGGTGGTGAATGTTTTACAGATGGTTGTGATATGGCTGTGGTGAATGTTTTACAGATGGCTGTGATATTGCAGTGGTGAATGTTTTACAGATGGCTGTGATATTGTGGTGGTGAATGTTTTACAGATGGTTGTGATATTGTGGTGGTTAATGTTTTACAAATGGTTGTGATATTGTGGTGGTGAATGTTTTACAGATGGCTGTGATATTGCAGTGGTGAATGTTTTACATATGATTGTGATATTGTGGTGGTGAATGTTTTACAGATGATTGTGATATTGTGGTGGTGAATGTTTTACAGATGATTGTGATATTGTGGTGGTGAATGTTTTACAGATGGTTGTGATATTACTGTTGTGAATGTTTTACAGATGGCTGAATGTTTTACAGATGGCTGTGATATTCAACGAGGTGGGTCTGAAGGACATCAGCCCGCCGTGCGTGGCCCAGACATTTGTGAACCACAATGCCATGCTCTACAAACTCTTCAAGATCGGCAGTAAGCAGTACATCGGGCACCGGCCATCTCTCAAGAATCTCTATGCAGGGGGTATGTGTCAGGCGGTCAGTGCTGGCTCCTCGTGCCTCATATAGCATACATGTGGCCGCTCACTTGTCAGTCACAGGCGTAGGGGCCAAGCTGTTGTGATCCCCAAATAACAAAATTAGTACAATTGACATTTTGACCCGTTACATGTTGAAGTATCATCTAAATTGTTAGATACATCACAAGACTGACAAACAGACATTTGTTCAGACAGGGGGGCCGTTTCAGTAAACTTTGTGCGACTAAAATGTTTGTAAGTGTAAATTTAGGATCGTCTGGAAATTTCAATTGATGGATTTACATTTATTGAGCATAGGCTGTAATATGCAGCCTTTGCTCAATAAATGTAAATCCAATAATTGTTTGCAAGAAAACATTGTTCATGTGACATTTACAGACTATCATAATTGTGCACTACTGAACATTTTAGTTGTACAAAGGTTAGTGAAACGGTGCCCCTGATCAGACTATATGGTTGGGTGGGTCTCCACTCACTGCAAATGCAGTCGGTCAAATTTTACAATGGCACACCACAATAATGGAATATTAAAGAGTAAACTATTTGCTGTACAGTAATGTTAAGCAAAGTTTGCCTGGACTGACGTATGCTCATATGAAGGCACCGGGATCCAAGTTTACCTGTATATTATCATTTACCTGTGCATACGGTAAATTGTTCTAATATATCCTGCATTGTTGTTTACTTCTCCTAGTTATAAGACAAGTAACATGCTATAAAGATGTGGATTACGGTTTCACAGATATTAGGTGGGTATCTTTTTATTATTATTTTATATGCTTGCCGCATACATACGGGTCTGTGACTGGAGAAATGGGGCGTATGGGTTTTGCGACCAGTGTAGATCCAGATCAGACTGTGCATGCATCCGTACAGTCTGATCAGGATCTGCACTGTTCGCCATTCCATCAATGAAACACCCGTCAGGCTTCTAACAATCAATATAGATTGTTATCAGGCTACAGGAGTGTGCTATTTGATCAGGAGCTATGCTGATCAGAAATCCCATAAGCCATATTTCTCCAGTCACAGCCACATACATGTACTGTCTGTTTCACGAAACCTGCCCAAATTTTACGGCCCTATTAAAGGTACATGCCCACGCAGCAGGTGACACTGTACTACTACTTTTCATTTTCTGTCATGCCTTATATGAGCCATTTGTCTACCCACTAACGAGTTATTTTTACTTACGGCGCGTGTTAATTGGTGTATTTGCATTTTATATGCCGCGACCAGAAAGGGTATTTTCCGACCTCGTGCTATTTTTACCAATACGCGTCATGTGACACGGTCAATCATATCACATCTTTGACATGCGCAGTGAAGTATCGGAAGTTGAGAAGAAAAATCTCTGTTCGAGTCCAAATCTAAATCTCCACGTAACTCTTTCCATTTGGTGATCTGGTCGCCAATATTAACCACTCTCTCTCTGTACTGCCTGTCCCTCAGACATTTCGCTTTTTTTTTTGGCTTACGCCGTTTCATACAATTTCCATCCTGGACGTTTCGACATATTGGGAAGCCTACTGGCGCGCGTAGTAGACTGCGCATGCGCACCGCAAGCCGTGATGTGAAAGTCGTCGTCCCCGCACATTATCAAAATAGACTGTTACCGCCGCGCGTCGCTAACAGTAAATTGATAATTAATAAATGGTTATATTTGTATAGCGGGCACTTGTAATTTTAGAACTGGTGGAATAGTGACATCATTATACACTTATTTAATTCCTATAAAGAACATTTTGTGCCTACTGCGTGGGCATGTACCTTTAGCAATGCAAAAACAATATTCTTTTTGATAATATTAAATTGTATCAAAATTTAAGAATGAGCCTTTTTAATTCGTGAAATTTGGTCAAATATTGATTTTATTACGAAAAATTAGTTCTTTATGGGAATTTAACATGAGGTGGAGAACCTGGAGGAGGAAATGATCTAACTAAGAAAACAAAAGTTACATTTTGAAAATCGGTCCACTATTTCTGAAATTAGAAATATTTCCCCATGTTAAATCCCCATAGACATCTGCACTCTGTGAAGATCTGTGTACATTTGTATATGGGGATTTAACATGTGGAAATTGTTTTTTCGCAATAAAATCAATATTAATCATTTTGAAATTTTGCTATAATTTAATATTATATAAAAAAAAATGTTTTTTAATTGTTTATATGGCTGTAAAATTTGGGCAGATTTCGTGAAACAGATAGCAGTTCATTATCGTACTACAGATGAGTTTTATCGCAGATTGATAGATCAGTTTGGCAGACAAGATGAGACAACTACTGGTACATGTATATGTTTTCTGTTGAACCTGTCAACATTTCATTCAAAATGGCAGTGGGCCATGGCAAAACCAAATATAAAATATTTTGGAAATTTACTTTGAAACCTATCTATGGCGACTGGAAATCATCTCAGAAAGCAAAAGGTAGATTTTGAAAATTTTTATCTAGGTAGGCACATCTTTATGTCAGGTTGATATCCGGCAATATTCATAAAAAAAACTTTCATTGGAAATGCTTATGAAGTGCTACAAAACCATGTTTTTTTATGAGAAAAATGGAGAGTAAAAATAACTGGAAGAATATGAGCGGATACCCGTTCAGCAGTATTCCCATCGTATATGATCTTGTTGAATGGATGTAGAAACCCTGCCGTAGTTCTGATTTGCTCTCGATTCAAATGTCACAATCTATTTATCTTAATATACATAGGCATGGGTTGTGGACTAGAGGTTAGAGCACTAGACTTCCATTCCAGAGGTTGTGGTTTTAACCCATTCTCTTTCTCTTTCACTATCTTGATATATAATGGAAACTACCAGTAAGCAGCAATTGAGGGGGTCAGTGGCAGAAGGAGATTAAGTCTGGAAGGGACTTAGCCCGTTCTACTGACCCCTTCAATTTAGGAACGTGGTTGATTCGTACTAAGTTGATGTATCCTTCACCAGACTGCAAACAGTGCAGGCTCTCTCAGAGCATAGATGTGCGGTTAGGCTTGTTTGGGTATTCATTTGTCACGAAGACATGGGCTTATCGAATAGTGGCCCTGTTAACCCTTACACCACTATCTTAATTTTTGTCATCTGCTGATTATTTTCCATTTGTATCATCAAAAACATGACAGCACTTTAGAATAAATTACAACATGGTCTGACAGCACTTCAGAATCTTTTCCATTGGAAATGATTTTGAAGTGCTGTCAAACCATTTTTTTTATTGAGAAATAAGGCAAGGTATAAAAGCAACAGCAGACGACAATTGTTGTGTGCCCAGTTGAGGGATAGAGCATTATATTGCATTGATAATCTGTATAACCTTACTCATTAATCAGCCTGTACATTGTAACCAGCTGTTCTTGACAGGTTTCAGTCCACATTCCAGCAGACAGTTCGGTTCCATGACGACAAATGGCCCATGAAGTGAGGAGACATGTTTAACTCGCCAGAACAGGAATCACGTGAACCTGTGCTTCACTGTCATTGTGTCTACTTTACTTTTTTGTAGATTTTCCAACAATAACACGTTCATGCCTTTTTCGTTGCAGACCACCCTACCATATTTTTCGACACCCATGATGTTTGTAAAATCGACTCTTCACATCATCTATCTGAGGTAATTGCAACAAGGCAAAGCCGAGCTTGGCTTTGCTTCATGTTTGAGTAGTGATGTCCTTGTCATAGAGTAGATGTTTTCTGTTACAGCTCTTGTCTGGGAATTTACTTCTGTTTGTTTGAATTGAGAGTAGTTACAACATGCACAAATATACATAATGGAGGTTTCTACAAGCAGAAGTGAATTCACAGACTTTACTAGCTATCTTGTTATTATGAGGAATTGCTGGCTGGACCCATCTAAAGCTGGGATGACATTATGGGATAATCTTGAACATAAGTACTGTTCTGTTTGTCCCATCATGTCCTTCAGGCTTTGGACAGGTCTTTTGGAGTGGAGCTGGAATTCATCTCTATGCTTTCTGTCTTCAGCCTGACTTTGACGAGATCGGCGCGACGCCCTTCAAACCCGACCTCGCCAAGTTGGAGGACCTCAGTGAGACGATTCGCCGTAAACTCAACCTCGACCTGTTTGGGGTGGACGTGATCATCGAGTGTGGAACAAACAGATACGCTGTGATCGACATCAATGCATTCCCAGGTAGGCACAAACAGATACGCTGTGATCGACATCAATGCATTCCCAGGTAGGAACAAACAGATACGCTGTGATCGACATCAATGCATTCCCAGGTAGGAACAAACAGATACGCTGTGATTGACATCATTGCATTCCCAGGTATGCACAAACAGATACGCTGTGATTGACATCATTGCATTCCCAGGTAGGCACAAACAGATACGCTGTGATCGACATCAATGCATTCCCAGGTAGGAACACACAGATACGCTGTGATCGACATCAATGCATTCCCAGGTAGGAACAAACAGATACGCTGTGATTGACATCAATGCATTCCCAGGTAGGAACACACAGATACGCTGTGTTTGACATCATTGCATTCCCAGGTAGGCACAAACAGATACTCTGTGATTGACATCAATGCATTCCCGGGTAGGAACAAACAGATACGCTGTGATCGACATCAATGCATTCCCAGGTAGGAACAAACAGATACGCTGTGATCGACATCAATGCATTCCCAGGTAGGGACAAACAGATACGCTGTGATTGACATCAATGCATTCCCAGGTAGGAACAAACAGATACGCTGTGATTGACATCAATGCATTCCCAGGTAGGAACAAACAGATACGCTGTGATTGACATCAATGCATTCCCAGGTAGGCACAAACAGATACGCTGTGATCGACATCAATGCATTCCCAGGTAGGAACACACAGATACGCTGTGATCGACATCAATGCATTCACAGATACGCTGTGATCGACATAAATGCATTCCCAGGTAGGAACAAACAGATACGCTGTGATCGTCATCAATGCATTCCCAGGTAGGAACAAACAGATACTCTGTGATTGACATCAATGCATTCCCAGGTAGGAACAAACAGATACGCTGTGATCGACATCAATGCATTCCCAGGTAGGGACAAACAGATACGCTGTGATTGACATCAATGCATTCCTAGGTAGGAACAAACAGATACGCTGTGATCGACATCATTGCATTCCCAGGTAGGCACAAACAGATACGCTGTGATCGACATCAATGCATTCCCAGGTAGGAACACACAGATACGCTCTGATCGTCATCAATGCATTCCCAGGTAGGAACAAACAGATACGCTGTGATTGACATCAATGCATTCCCAGGTAGGAACACACAGATACGCTGTGATTGACATCATTGCATTCCCAGGTATGCACAAACAGATACGCTGTGATTGGCATCATTGCTTTCCCAGGTAGGCACAAACAGATACGCTGTGATCGACATCAATGCATTTCCAGGTAGGAACACACAGATACGCTGTGATTGACATCATTGCATTCCCAGGTAGGGACAAACAGATACGCTGTGATCGACATCAATGCATTCCCAGGTAGGAACACACAGATACACTGTGATTGACATCAATGCATTCTCAGGTAGGTAGGAACAAACAGATACTCTGTGATTGACATCAATGCATTCCCGGGTAGGAACAAACAGATACGCTGTGATCGACATCAATGCATTCCCAGGTAGGAACAAACAGATACGCTGTGATCGACATCAATGCATTCCCAGGTAGGGACAAACAGATACGCTGTGATCGACATCAATGCATTCCCAGGTAGGAACAAACAGATACGCTGTGATCGACATCAATGCATTCCCAGGTAGGGACAAACAGATACGCTGTGATTGACATCATTGCATTCCCAGGTAGGCACAAACAGATACGCTGTGATTGACATCATTGCATTCCCAGGCAGGCACAAACAGATACGCTGTGATCGACATCAATGCATTCCCAGGTAGGAACACACAGATATGCTGTGATCGACATCAATGCATTCACAAATACGCTGTGATCGACATAAATGCATTCCCAGGTAGGAACAAACAGATACGCTGTGATCGTCATCAATGCATTCCCAGGTAGGAACAAACAGATACTCTGTGATTGACATCAATGCATTCCCAGGTAGGAACAAACAGATTCGGTGTGATTGACTCAATGCATTCCAGGTAGGACAAACAGATACGCTGTGATCGACATCATGATTCCCCGGTAGGGGGGGCAAAATAGATACACTGTGATTCGACATCATTGCATTCCCAGGTAAGGCAACAGTACACGTGATCGACATCAAAGCATTTTCCCAGGTAGGCACAAAACAGATACGCTGATTGACATCAATGCATTCCCAGGGTAGAACAAACAGATACGCTGTGATTGACATCAATGCATTCCCAGGTAGGGACAAACAGATACACTGTTGATTAACAGTCATTGCATTCCCAGGTAGTAAAAAACAAAACAGCCTAAACGCTGTATCGGATCATGCATTCCCAAAGGGTAGGGACACATACGCTGTGATCGACATCAATCATCCCAGGTTACACAAACAGATACGCGAATTGGAACATCTTGCATTCCCAGGTTAGACAGATATTGCTGACATCTGGCATTCCCAGGTAGGAACAAACAGATACGCTGTGATTGACATCAATCCCTCGTACAACAACACAGTAACGCTGTGATCGACCTCATTGCATTCCCAGGTTGAACACTGGTACGCTTGGTGATCGACATTGCCCATACAGTAGCACATATTACCCGAACAAACGATGTGATTGACATATTGCATTCCCAAGGTAGGAACAAACAGATCGTTGTGGATCGACTCAATGGCCCATCAGTAGCATCAGCATTCCCAGGTAGGACAAACAGATACGCTGTGATTGACATCAATGCATTCCCAGGTAGGAACAAATGTATAACCTGTGATTGAAATCATTGCAGATATATATAAAAAAAAAAATATCTTACATATAATTGGCATATGAAGGTGAAATATATGAAATAAAGATTTTTAATTTAATATTATCAAAAATTATTGCTTTTACATTGTTTATATAGCCTTAACATTAGGGCAAGTTATTTGAAAATACAATAAATCACATGAAAGATCAACACCAATTCTAATTCTGTAGATGACCCAGAAAGATTTCCTTATAACAATTTCTGAAACCATCATGTTAAAATTGCTTGTTTTTGACCATAATAAAATAGTGTACATGATACAGAAATGCTTCTAGTTAGCGATTCTGATGCTAAAGATGCTCTGCTTGCAGGTTATGATGAGGTGGACAACTTCTTCCCTGACTTGTTGGACCACATTCTGTTCCTGATGAACCGGCAGCAGGAGAAACATTCCACCCAGCACCTGGGCAGTCGCACATTGCTCAAGGACACCGGGCGCACGCCCTCCGACGATGCAGATCACATGTGCTGTAAGAGGCTGAAAACCGTTGACCCGAAGGATTTATCACACGACTGCTGCTATGATACACTGGACAACAGCAGGACTTACGAAAGTTTCTCGGAGAGAAATGGCACGACGAGGTGGAGGTCGGAATTCCATATATCTGAAGGCAGGCGTAACCAAATAAACACAGCCAGCCTGAATTCACCGCGGCGAGTGACAGAACGTGATGAGTTGCTGCTGTAGTGTCTGTATGCCACTGTTGTAACTACACGGTCACGGGCAGACAAACGGGGCGGCTCTTTCGGGTTGGACCAGTAGCCGATTTCACCAACATTGCAACGTATACTTTTCTACCAAAGTATACTTTCAAGGTGCATGATCACGTGGTTACAACAACAACAACGTCACCCACTCCAAAGTAAGTATTATTTGATATTTTCCTTAATATGCAACGGACTTTTATGAAATATGGCGCAGCAAACGCGTCTTCATGAGATGCATTTGGTGGTCCAGGGTGTTTGGCACAGACTTATGTCGTTTTTGCAAAGAATTGATTTCAGACACGGAAACAAGGAAAACAATTCTTCGCAAAAATGACAAAAGTTTTTAGGCGAAAATACAGAGACCACCAAATGCGTTTGATGCGCCATATTTCATCAAAATCCGTTACGTAATAAGGACAATATACAAGAATACGTACTTTCAATCGGATGGATTCTGGAAGTTTCAGTACTTGTTGTTGTTGTTAGTACCACGTGATGATACACCTTGACTTTGAAGGAGTAATCATTTATTTTTCAGGAAATGCATTATTTCATATAGAACTAACGACTGCATATAGTTGATGATTAAAAGTATGCAGTATTATTATACTGAATTTATTACATTATCACAGCCAAAATGGCTGTGATAATGTAATAAATTCAGTATAATAAAAATTAATAAATTTATCCTTAAATTGAAAATTTCTCCCTCAAAGTATACTTTGCTTGATAAGTATACTTTGCAATGTTGGTGAAATAGGCTACTGGCACAGATATGTGGCTGTGACTGCAGAAATAGGGCTTTATGGAATTTTATGACCATTTTAGCACCTGATCTTCTAACACAGTCCTGCAGAATGGTAAGGATCTATAGTGTTTGCTAGAAGCAGGACAGGTGTTTCACTGACTAAATGACGATCAGTGCAGATCCTGAACAGACCGTGCTGATCTGGATCTACACTGGTCGCAAAACTCATAAGCCCCATTTCTCCAGTTGCAGCCACATATAGGATCTACTCTGCTCACTGACAGTCACCTAGTTTGGATGTGTCGGTGGCTGGATAGTGAGCAGTGTAGATCCTACAAGCAGAGCTCCAGTTAAGGTGCGTAATTTGGAGGTAAATTTCTTATTTCTCCATCAAACATGGCAAGTTGGGAATGCTTTAGAATCATCTCAATGAGACGATTCTAAAGGACTCGCAACTTGCCATTTTTGATGAAGAAATAACAAAATTTCACACCAAGTTGTGTCAAATTACGCACCTTAACTGGAGCTCTGTCTACAAGGCTGCACAGCCTCATCTGGGTGGGGGTCACAGATGTCAATGTCACGTATGTCTGCCGCCGACCTAACCAGGAGTATTCACTAACAGGATTATTGCAGATGGCAAACTAAATATAAGTTTATAATGCACACATTTGTTTCTTTACAGTTGTAGCTTTTAGGATTTTAGGCTATTTTATTTCTTATCTCTCGTTTTTGTACTAGGAAAATGTATTTGTCCACTTTGCCTTTGATGTGGCGGTTAATAAAGACCACATCCAATGGATCGTTGGTTTGAATTAAATATTATAACGATGAAACAACAAATGTCAATCTAATATACAATGTATAGTTATTATGGTAAACATTGGTCTAACCCTTACAATTCTGAATTAAATTTTGCCCGTTGCTGTTAATTATATATTTTCCATTTTTCTCATCAAAAACATGATGTGACAATACTTTAGAATCATTTCCAATGGAAATGATTCTAAAGTGCTGTCAAACCATGTCTTCAATGAAAATAACATCTGAAACAACAGCAGACGACAATTTTTCTTTCCCACCTTATACGGTTAAAGGTATTGATGCCATATGCCTTGTGTAGGTCAACATGTAGGTCAACACATTATATTTACCAATGAAATATGACTTGTTTGCCATCTGCCAATGTTCCTGGAGATTCACAGGACTTAACCACAGGTACTTGACCTTGTATTGGTGCAAATAATGTAAACAGGTAGGGACAGTAGCGTGTATCTCTATATAACCAGTCTACTTAACACTTAGAATGCGGGAAACGAAAATAGTCGTCTGCTGTTGTTATATTTCATCTTCTTTCACAATAAAAGCATGGTTTGACAGCACTTTAGAAAATGGAAATGATTCTAAAGTGTTGTCACAACATGTTTTTTGTAAGAAAAATAAACAGCCGACGACAAAAATTAATTCAGCATTGTAAGGGTTAATATTTAATTCATTGTCACAGACAAATTGACCAACCTTGCAGACCAAAATCAGTCCGCACCTCCAGTAGGGTGTACACTGATTCGAAGGCTGATATGGGTCCATCGACTTCTTACTTTCTTGCTGAAAACATGTGGCTGTCAAATATGTGGCTGTGACTGCAGCAACGGGGCTTATGGGATTTGTGACCAGTGTTGCTCCTGATCAAATATCACAATCCTGTAGCTTAATAACTATCTATATTGCTTGTTAGAAGCATGACAGGCGTTTCATAGTGCAGATCCTGATCAGACTTGTGCGAATGCACAGGCTGATCTGGACCTACCATGGTCACAAAACCCACAAAGCTCCATTTCTCCAGTCACTTGTACTGGGAGCCCGTTTCACTAAACTTCGTACAATTAAAATGTTCGTAAGTGCAAAATTATGATAAGTCTGTAAATTTCACATTAGCAATGTTTTCTTGTAAATAATTATTGGATTTACATTTATTGAGCATATGATGCATATGCAGCCTATGTTCAATAAATGTAAATCCATTAATTGCAATTTACAGCCTATCATAAATATACACTTACAAACGTTTTAATCGTACAAAGTTTAGTGAAACGGCTCCCAGGTGAATTTATATTGCCAAATGTAATAGGTATGGCATGTTCTGTCTTTTGATAAACTACTACAAATATGTCGCAGCCGTACAACTCTAATTTAGTAAAGTGAGAAAGTAAAATATGCACCTAATGAAGCAATAATATAACAAATGAATGTATTTGTATTGGCCATTATTTAGACCATTGCCAGACCATGTGCCTGTGGCAACACATATGCAACGTGTCTCCATAGTAATAAATTATACTGCTGATGTCCAATTTCCCATATTATATTATTTTTCTATATGTATATACTTTGTACATTACCTTGTAATATATGCACATATTTTGTATATATATATATAAACCACAAATGAACTATATTGTATATTATAACCTGCATAGGGAAAACTGTTGCTTGAAAGGGAAAATGTAACACAGATTTATGTGTGGTTGTGACTGGAGAAATAGGGCTTGTGGCCATCAACCAGTGTAGATCCAGATCAGTCTGTGGTTCCACACAGTCTGATCAGGCTCTATACTGTTCGCTATATGTCAGTGAACCACCTTCTAGCTAGGGGGCCGTTTCACTAAACTTTGTACGACTAAAATGTTTGTAAGCCCAACATTATGAGTCTGTAAATTTCACATTAACAATGTTTTCTTGTAAGAAATTAATGGATTTACATTTATTGAGCATAGGCTGCATATGCAGCCTATGCTCAATAAATGTAAATCCATCAATTGGCATTTCCATACGATCCTAAATTTGCACTTACAAACATTTTAGTCGTACAATGTTTAGTGAAACTGGCCCAAGTTGTCTAGATCCTCTTAAGACGTCTGGAATGCACTAGCAGGTCAGAAGCTTCACTGACCACAAATGTCATACGCCCCATTTTTCCAGTCACAGCCACACATCAGTTGTGGACCTGTACACCTGGTATCCAAGTGTAGGAGGAAATTTAGATCACATTCGTAAAAACATTTGTCCGCTTGAAAAGAATATCACATGATCTCTGCTGCTTCTGTCTTTTAACCCATTACATCTAGAGGATACACCATTTTGCTGTGGGCGGTAGGTGGGAGCATGCGATGGGTAATTTAATGATCGGGGTTCATCCTTACCGGATTTCCGAATGGAAACCTGGTTTGGTCCTCACATACGTCGTTGGCATTTTGTATGCGACAGTTGAATCTGGTTATACCCTGTATGCGAGTATTGCGATTATCCTATTTATGGAGAAGGGGTCAAGTGACTTTGGTGTGGTATGGACCTGGCACTAGGTCAGGTTATTCTAATTTCAGGATTGAATATATTTTTTCTCGATGTAAATATTCCGTTCTGATTTTGGGATTTTCCCCCCAATGCAGCAGGCTAAAACGGGATCGAACCCGTTTGCCCGGCCTTACATGACCTTTACTGTTGATAGGCCATTAAAAACCAATAAACATACAAACAAACAAACAAACCATTTTGCTGATGATAAATTGTAAATATTTTCTTTATTTCTCATTGGAAGTATATATTGTGACCACCATCTGAACCGTCTCGATGGGACAGTTCACACATGTACTTTCATTGAAAAACCAAAGAAAATATTTCAAAATTGTCAGACACATTTAACCCTTAGCCTGCTGAATGAAATGTTGTCGTCTGCTGTTTACGTTTTATTTTCGAATTTTCTTGTCAAAAACATGGTTTGACAGCATTTTAGAATCATTTCCAATGGAAATGATTCTAAAGTGCTGTCAAACCATGTTTTTATCGAGAAACAGGGCAAAATATAAAGCAACAGCAGACAACAGTTTTCGCGATCAGCAGGCTAAGGGTTAAAACTGTATTCCGAATGTGATGGGTATGTCAGCGTAATGTTCACCTGCATTCACTCTCCGGTTGGGGGACAGGCACCGCCTGATGCCTGCTTATTTTTGCGCAATAATTTCACTATTATTTTACGTTTTTCCTCATCAATTTATTGGAAGAGCATTATGGTGTTCCTTTGTCTGGCTATGCATCTGTCTATCACCCAATGTTCACTTTGTTGAGGTATATCTGTCCATCATCGCATGCCTAGTGTAAGAAAGATCACTCTGGATTTTGTTCTTTTGGTCTGATCTCCCTTTGACATCATATTCGACTTGCTAGTTTCGGTCCTTGTTAGGAGCACAAATTGCATGCTGCTTTGAATATATTCTTGATACTTGACATATGTGTAACACGACTTAGTGTCACGTTTCAGGCAAGTAAGAATACACTGGATAGTATTTTTTGAGTGATCTCCCTTTTACACATTATTAGTTCTCCATTTTTCAACGAGAGGAAATACTTCTACTAGTAGTAGCTGAACTTTGCCAGTTTATCAACATTCTCACTATATTTGTGCCTGTGACTGGAGTAATGCGGCTTATGTCTTTCGTGACCAGTGTCGACCCAGACCAGACTGTGCAGTTGTTGGATCACTCATTGTGTTTCTAAATAATCGTATACACCCTAATCAGACTGCCGAAACATACTAGAAGATCAGGAGCTAGACTGGCCACAAATGTGATAAGCCCCATTTATCCAGTCACATAATTGTGACTGCTAGAAATGTGGAGAATGTGCTATGCGACCAGTATAGCCCGAGATCAGCCTGCCCAGTCTAATCAGGGCCTGCACAGTCTGACCAGGGCCTGCATTGTCTGATCAGGGCCTGCACTGTCAATGAAACTCCCATAATGATTCTATTCTAACTTAGTTTTGATCCTTTATCAGGCTTCAAGAGAGCGCTACAAGATTGAATATGCACAAGGCCGTAAACCCCATTTCTCCAGTGTCGTAAACCAGGAGAAACTTTGTATTCCACGATCATGGCCCAATTGTTTTGTATACTACAGTGGAACGGAGAAACTTTGTATTCCACGATCATGGCCCAATTGTTTTGTATACTACAGTGGAACCTCTCTAAACCGGACACCCAGGGTGTCCGGTTTAGAGAGGCTCCACTGTATATCAGGCATATGGGCATCGTAAAACAAGTATATGTGGTTTGTGATCATGGACAAATGTTATCAACGGTGAGAGACGACAATAAACACATATAATTAAGCAGACATATATTGGATGGGTGTCCGGTTTAGAGAGGATCTCCTGTAGTATTACAGATGAAGACCAGTGGGTGGTTGGTCGGGTGAATGCGACGGGAGTAAATTAACGGTAGGGGTTCCTCCTTATAGGCATCACGATTTGCCTGGTTTGGCCCTCGGGTATATTTTTATCTTTGGCTCTTTTGTTACCTGGGAGTTATAAAAGTGGTAAGATTATTACTGATCCTACTGCTTTTGGGAGGGGGCCAAGTGGTTGTGGTGTGGCGAGGACCTAGGATCAGATCAGGATTTTTCTGATTTCAGGGCTGAATATATAATTATTTATTGTAAATATTCAGTTCTGATATTAGGATTTTCCCCCCATTTGTACATGTACAGTACTTGTACAGGTAATATATGGGATTGAGTAATAAACCAGATTTATTACTGACCTGGCCTTAAATGACCTTAGCTGTTGATAGGCCGGTAAACCCTAACAAACAAACAAACAAACAGATAAAGACCAAACATTTAGCATAGTGGACCATGTTGAATGCAGTATTCTGATCCATTGCTGTACTGATCTACCTGTGGGTGGCAGGTGGGAACACGCGATGGGTAATATAACTATCGTGATTCATCCATATCATCCATACCGGTATCCTGAATGGAGACCTGTAGCCTATTTCACCAACATTACAAAGTATACTTCTCTAGCAAAGTATACTTTGGGAGAGACATTTTCAATTTAAGGATATATTTATTAATTTTTATTATATTGAATTTATTACATTATCACAGCCATTTTGGCTGTGATAATGTAATAAATTCAGTATAATATTTCTCCATACTTTTAACTATAAATATATGTAGTTGTTAGTTCTATATGAAATAATACACTTCAGGAAAAATAAATGATTACTTCCTCAAAGTATACTGTGCTAGATAAGTATACTTTGTAATTTTAATGAAATCGGCTAGTTTGGCCCTCAGGTACGTCTTTGGCATTTGTGTATGCAAGGGTTTTAGCTGGTTATACCCCTTGTATAAGTAATACGATTATTCCTAATCTTATTACTTTTAGGGGAAGGGTCCAAGTGACTTTGGTGTGGTATGGACCTGGCACCAGGTACCAGGTCAGGTTATTCTATTTTTAGTGCTGAATATATATTTTTTGATGTAAATATTCCGTTCTCATTTTGGGATTCCCGATCTTGTTGAATGCAGCTTTCTGATCCATTGATATACCTGGTAGTATAGTTGCCCAGATCTGTATGTTAACCCTTACTACACCAAGTTAAACTTTGTCTGCTAGAAATGTTTTATTTTCAATATTTGACAACAATTTCCGTCTACAGCGTAGCGAGGGTTAAGGGGTGGTTGATAGCGGCGTCGCTCCTGAATGTCCCGTTTGCTACTAATCACATGTGATGGGAGTCATGGGACATTGTTCGGTTGTTGGGCATAAAAATGGTGCTCTAGAGCCCGTGCACATTTGTTTGCAACCAGTATTTCCACGGAGAAGCATCAGTTGGAGCTGTATTGTTATGGGGAGTGGGCACAGTGTGCCGAGAACTGGGTATGTTGTTGAGCCAGTAGATTGCCATGTGTTGGTAGTCATTGTTCAATATCTCTGATCCCATCTTGTGGAGACCTTCAACGTACCGGGGCTGATAATATAGCACTTTCTGAGCAGGTGCTCCGTTTTCATCCTCAAAATCGGGTAGTCATGACAAGGTCGTTTGTCAGCGTACACTTGTGATCTAACATCTTACCGTGAGGTTGGGCAGGCCGACCTGGGTTAATGCTGGTTGCAAACATCACAAGATCGTTTGTCAGCGTACACTTGTGATCTAATATCTTACCGTGAGGATGGGCAGGCTGACCTGGGTTAATGCTGGTTGCAAACATCACAAGATCGTTTGTCGGCGTACACTTGTGATCTAATATCTTACCGTGAGGATGGGCAGGCTGACCTGGGTTAATGCTAGTTGCAAACATCGCAAGGTCGTTTGTCAGCGTACACTTGTGATCTAATATCTTACTGTGAGGATGGGCAGGCTGACCTGGATCTATGCTGGTAACAAATATTACGATGGTTGCTTGTTGGCTAGGAGCCTATATAAACATAATTATGCAAACCAAGCCATCCATTGAGGTCACTAAAGACAGCTATTTGAACAAATTTCTATAATATCATTCATTTTTATAACGTCGTATTAAACCAGTGATTCTTTTGTGCTAGAGTGAATTCATTCAACACCCACTTTAGAATTACCCATATATATACTAAACTGCAAAAGAAACGAGCATCTACTAAACTGAGAATGTTACTGTGACCGCATAGCAAATCTCTTTTACAATGTATTTTTTTTATTGACAAAATAAATTGGTATTAACTTTGTAATGCTGCTCTATACAGATATATTCCCAGTCTATATATGTGGCTGTGACTGAAAAAAAACGGGGCTTATGGCTTTTGCAATCAGTCACTGAAACATCATCCTCGCTCATAAAATATTATATATTCTTACTAGTCCGTGTGGGTGGCAGGTGGGAGTATGCAATGGGTAATTTACCGGTAATGATCGAGATTCATCCTTACCGGAATTCCGAATGGAGACCTGGTTTGGCCCTCGCATACGTCTGGCATTTTATATATGACGGTTATACCCCTTATGTGAGTATTACGATTATTCGTAATCCTATTTTAGGGGAAAGGGCCAAGTGACTTGGTGTGGTATGGACCTGGCACCAGGTCAGGTTATTCTAATTTCAGGGCTGAACATATTTATTCTCGATGTAAATATTCCGTTGGGATTTTCCCCCCAAATGCAACAGGCTAAAATGGAATCGAACCCGTTTGCCAGGCCTTGCATGGCCTTACCTGCTGATAGGCCGTTAAACGCCAATAAACAAATAAAACTTACCAGTCTGTATGAGGGCTGTAATAATTCCGGAGCTAGACTGGCCACATAAACCATAAGCCGCATCAGTCACACATCACATTTATTGTTGAAGGATGGAAGCTGGTTCTATCAATGAAGATACGAGGGTACCTGTAGCCGATTTCACCAAAATTGCAAAGTATACTTATCCAGCTAAGTATACTTTGAGGGAGTAATCATTTATTTTTCCCGAAATGCATTATTTCATATAGAACTAATGAGACTGCATATATTTGGTGATTAAAAGTATGCAGAATTATTATACTGAATTTCTTGCATTATCACAGCCAAAATGGCTGTGATAATATAATAAATTCAGTATAATAAACATTAATAAATTTATCCTTAAATTGAAAATTTCTCCGTCAAAGTGTACTTATCAAGAATAAGTATACTTTGCAATGTTGGTGTAATAGACTACTGGGATCTGATTTGCTAAAAACACCTGGTACCAGATCATGATATTATGGTTCGAGTGCTGAATTTGCAGATGTATTCCCGCCTGCATATGACCATTCATAAACAGCTGTTATAACTTTATTCAATAATTGATTAGCTTACCCTATGCTTTTAACGGCACAGACTTAGGACAATTTTATGCCGAAGTGTCCAAAACGTTGCCAACTGACAAATGTAATTTAAAAACGGTCAGGTTTTCTTTTGCTGTTCACTATCAGGGATTCCGCTGGCGATCGCCACTTTCGCAATTGGCGTTTCGCAATTGGCGATAAAAATAAACAATTGGCGATAAAAAATTACTTGGCGATAAAAAATTACAATTTTCGAAAAAAAGAAAAAAGAAAAAAAAAAGATTTTTTTTCCCCGAAAATTGTAATTTTTTATCACCAATTGTTTTATTTTTTTTGAAGTGGCGATTTTTTTATTTTCCCCAGCAGAATCCCTGCACTATCAGTATGCATTTTATTATAAGTACAAATATTTAAATGCTACCTCACCGTTGTATCAAATATCCACAATAATAATCAAATTGTACTATTGTGTTGTCATGTCAACAACATGTTTATGTTTGGGCTTCCCTCACAATATGTACCTGCTATGCAACATTTGCCACAAGTGCACATCCCAAGTTTGACTGGCTCTTAAAAGGCAGCAAAAACTGTCGTCTGCTGTTGTTGTTTTTTATATTTGTCTTATTCCTTAGCAAAAACATGTCTTGGCAGTGCACGAGAATCTTCTCCACTGGAGACAATTCTCATGCTCTTGCAAAACAGAAAATAACAATTAAACAGCAGAAGACAAACTTTAATTATGTATGTAAGGGTCAGTGGGTACACCAATCATTGTACTGTCAGTGATCTGGCCTGCTGCTGGATCATGTAATCAGTGTCTTACCCTGATCATGCCAAGACAGATAACCTACACCTGTCACAATATGACAAATTTTGCCAGTGGCTCATATGTCAGTGACTGCAGAAATGGGGCCTATGAGATTTGTGACCAGTATAGCTCCTGATCAAATAGCACACCTGTAGCCTGATAATGAGCTATGTTGCTTGTTGAAGGGAGTTGATTCTCGACCAAATGAGGAAGTTATTCAATCTTAATTTCCAGGTGTATCCCAGCCGTGGGTGCCCATAGCTGTTATGTGAGTTTATGGAGGGTGCCAATAATATTATGCCCCCCAGTCTTGGTAGTGTTTACACCGTGTGTCTGTCCGTGGGTCTGGTTAAGGGGTTTGTCTGTGTTTATCTGATCTACCATTGGGGGAATTTGTGCCAACAGGCCACAATTTCTAGTTGCCATTGTCCAGAGTTCGTTACTGTTGGTCTAGTTGTGCTGTATGTTACGAGCATGGTATTTACAGGTTACACATATACAAGAGTTTGTTGTCGCTGTGGATGATTTGCAATGGCGGTTTCTGAGAGTCTGATCAGTCTGCCTCGATTTATGGTGGATGTTCTGGGTTTGTTATGGTCACCTTACAGTTAGTTATCTTGGTTTATTGGGACTTGTGCTTTTCATTGTAGCGGTTGCCGATTTTCTCACCATTTTTATATACCCCAAAATAAAAATATTGGTACAAATAGTCGCGACCCTGTCCTTCTGTCCGAGATTTCCTTTAAGATTTGTTATCGTAAATCGGATTGGCTTGAAACTTTACATACTTAGTTATCATCCATATTTGCATTTCAATAGCTCACCCATGCGAGCCCTGTGCTCAAGGTCAAATGACCAGTGTTAATGATTTCTTGTATGGAGTGAGTGAAGCGGTGGGTCTCATGCTCTGTTTTACGCTGGTCCACAGTATAAGTCGGTACCACAGCCTCAATATATTCATGATACTTAACCCTTACAATGCTGAATTAAAATTGGTCGTCTGCTGTTTATTTTTTTATTTTTCTCATCAAACTATGTTTTGAAAATCACTTTAGAATCATTTCCAATGGAAATGATTCTAAAGTGTTGTCAAAACATAAATCGACAGCAGACGACAATTTACGTTTCTCACGGTCTAAGTACTAAAGGTACATGCCCATGCAGTAGGCACAAAATGTTCTTTATAGGAATTAAATAAGTGTATAATTATGTCACTATTCCACCAGTTCTAAAAATTACGAGTGCCCGCTATACAAATATAATCATTTATTAATTATCAATTTACTGTTAGCGACGCGCGGCGGTAACAGTCTATTTTGATAATGTGCGGGGACGACGACTTTCACATCACGGCTTGCGGTGCGCATGCGTAGTATACTACGCGCGCTAGTAGGCTTCCCAATATGTAAACAAGAATATCAACATGTCGAAACGTCCAGCATGGAAATTGTATGAAACGGCGTCGGCCAAAAAAAAAGCGAAATGTCTGAGGGACAGGCAGTACAGAGAGAGTGGTTAATATTGGCGACCAGATCACCAAATGGAAAGTTACGTGGAGATTTAGATTTGGACTCGAACAGAGATTTTTCTTCTCAACTTCCAATACTTCACGGCGCATGTCAAAGATGTGATATGATTGACCGTGTCACGTGACGCGTATTGGTAAAAATAGCACGAGGTCGGAAAATACCCTTTCTGGTCGCGGCATATAAAATGTGATTTAACACCAATTAACACGCGCCGTAATTAAAAATAACTTGTTAGTGGGTAGACAAATGGCTCATATAAGGCACGACAGAAAATGAAAAGTAGTAGTACAGTGCAACCTGCTGCGTGGGCATGAACCGACTATATAGAATATGACGTTTGTTTCAAATGTAGTGGAATCATACATGTGACTGAATATCTATATAAATTATAAAGTATATCTGACCCTGTTCTTCTTGGAGTATATTATACAGAGCATTGAGTTGCCATCTCCGCAATTTTAGTTTTGCAATACGTCCCACATATATAGGATGACAACGTCCAAAAATATTATTTCAGCAGACTACACAAAAAGCTAGATATCTGAGCATTTCTACCATCAGTCACAAAATATACAATGGACCTGTTTTCAATGTGTAAAATGTCAAACTGATGCACTGTCTATTAGTATTATTAGATAAAAACCGTATTTACTGGCATAGCAGGCAAGTAGACAGTAGTGACAATTTGATACAGTAGTTATGGTAATACAGGTATGCATCTCCAGCACTGTGTATTGTCCTTAATGTTACACAGTATTTATTGAATTCTCAAACATTTTAACAAAGGATCAACAAACCCTTCAGATGTCGGACTTTGTATATACATTTTATGAAAACAAGGCATAGCTTGCTGTAGTCCGACGTCTCCCCATCATGTTGCACCAACTTTTATTCATGTGTTTGTCATATTATTAGTGGTATGTGTCAAACGCAATAAGAGGTAAAACTGGCTGATGGCTTGTACACGCTAAGATGGCCGACATGGAAACTCCATGCACTGTGTAGAATATAGTAACAAGAGAATGTTCACATTGATGTTATGCTTATATCACAGCAAATTGACGAAACAATTATGCATGGATCATTAGATGATCAGGGGCCCCAGGGTCCTCAACACATATGTTGGTCACAATTCTACTTCATGGCTTCTATAGTTTCCAACATATTCACTTTTTAGCTCACCTGAGCGAAGCTCATGTGAGCTATTGTTACCGCAATGTGTCTGTGATCCGTCGTCCGTCGTCGTCGTCCGTGAACATTTTCAAACGTCTTCTCCTCGATAACCATTGGGTCTATAGTCACCAAACTTCATGGTCATGGTCCTTAGGTAGGGGGATTACAAAATTGTTAAAATGACGTCATTACGTAATCCAAGATGGCCGCCATCTAAAAATAGCACAAATTCTTAAAAAATCTTCTTCTCAAGAACCGCCAACCGGATTTCGACAAAACTTGGTAGGAATGATCGATGTACATTGCTCTTTCAAAGTTGTTAAAATGGTGACCCTGGGCTCAAAAATGGGCGTGGCCCGTGGGGTCAAATTGGGGTCAAATTTTATTTTTGACTGAATATGGTCATTTCATATATCAAATTGAAGGTATCAATGAGGCGATCACTGGTGCATTTTTTGTCGAAATCGGATTGTTATGTCATTCAAGATGGTCGCCGAAAGGTCAAAAGGTCGTTCTTTTATTAGAGATTTCAAAATTCTTCTTCACATGAACTGCTTGGCCCATGGTAGCCAAACTTAAAAGTTATGGTCCATGGGTGAAGCCTTTTCAGATTTGTTAAAATGGAGGTCATCGCTAATCCAAGATGGCCGCCGTCTAAAAATAGCATAAATTCTTAAAAAATCTTCTTCTCATGAACCGCTTGCTGGATTTCAACGAAACTTGGTAGGAATGATCGATGTACATTGCTCTTTCAAAGTTGTTAAAATGGTGACCCCGGGGTCAAAAATGGGCGTGGCCTGTGGGGTCAAATTGGGGTCAAATTTTATTTTTGACTGAATATGGTCATTTCATATATCAAATTGAAGGTATCAATGAGGCGATCACTCTGGTGCATTTTTTGTCGAAATCGGATTGTTATGTCATCCAAGATGGCCGCCTAAAGGTCGTTCTTTTATTAGAGATTTCAAAATTCTTCACATGAACCGCTTGGCCCATGGTAGCCAAACTTAAAAGTTATGGTCCATGGGTGAAGCCTTTTCAGATTTGTTAAAATGGAGGTCATCGCTAATCCAATATGGCCGCCGTCTAAAAATAGCATAAATTCTTAAAAAATATTCTTCTCATGAACCGCTTGCCGGATTTCGACGAAACTTGGTAGGAATGATCGATGTACATTGCTCTTTCAAAGTTGTTAAAATGGTGACCCCGGGGTCAAAAATGGGCGTGGCCCGTGGGGTCAAATTTTATTTTTGACCAAATATGGTCATGTCATATATCAAATTGAAGGTATCAATGATGCGATCACTCTGGTGCATTTTCTGTCGAAATCGGATTGTTATGTCATCCAAGAAGGCCGCCGAAAGGTCAAAAGGTCGTTCTTTTATTAGAGATTTCAAAATTCTTCTTCACATGAACCGCTTGGCCCATGGTAGCCAAACTTAAAAGTTATGGTCCATGGGTGAAGCCTTTTCAGATTTGTTAAAATGGAGGTCATCGCTAATCCAAGATGGCCGCCGTCTAAAAATAGCATAAATTCTTAAAAAATCTTCTTCTCATGAACCGCTAGCCGGATTTCGACGAAACTTGGTAGGAATGATCGATGTACATTGCTCTTTGAAAGTTGTTAAAATGGTGACCCCGGGTCAAAAATGGGCGTGGCCCGTGGAGTCAAATTTTGTATTTTTTGACTGAAGATGGTCATGTCATATATCAAATTGAAGGTATCAATGAGGCGATCACTCTGGTGCAATATTTGTCGGAATCGGATGATTATGTCATCCATGATGGCCACCAAAAGGTCCATTTATTCAAGATTGTTAACGTCTTTTTCTCAGGAACCACATGGCCGATGCTGGGTGAAGCATTTTCAGATTTTGTAAAATGGGAGTCATCGCTTAATCCAAGATGACCGCCATCTAAAAATAGCACAATTTTTTTAAAACACATGAACTCAATGTCACATTCTCCTCTGGTGTTCATGGAGTCAGGTGAGCAAATTAGGGCCATCATGGCCCTCTTGTTTGTGACCCTCTTGAATTTTTAATTGTTCAATATTTTGTTGGAGTTTTGGTAGTGTGTCACTGTCCGAGTTTGTAGCTACTGCCACAGGTTTTTTGTGTGCTTAACAGATTAGCTGCAGCCAGGTTTTTATAGAATCTATCCAGGTATGTTGTCTCTGTCTAGTATAAAAGGTGTAAAATCGGCAATAAATTACAAAATATTGCAATATAAATTGCACACATGGCATGGTCACTTCTTTCACAAACCTGATCACGTCATCATCTTGTTTTTTACACATTGTTGATGGATATGTGTTTTTATGGTCTATTTTTATACCCCCAGCATAAAAAGTATGTCGAGGGGTATGTAGTTTTCGTCATTCCGTCTGTTCGTCCGTCCGTAAGATTTGCGTTAAAGTTTTTATTTGTCAGTCCAGGAGGCGGCTGGGTGTGCTCACTTGCTCTAGTATTGTCTTGATTCACTGTGTTAAATTTCACATTTTATCACTGTATGCAAATCGTACTAATTTTGTAAAATTATATCAACTTTGTTACAAATAATTATGTAAAATGCTTCAATAAATTTTGGTATAATATGTAATAGTATTTTGTTATTTGTTGATCAACAGTAGTCACTTAGAGTTAGACTATCAAATAGAATACAGTCAAACCTGTCTAAACCGGACAACAAGAAAGATACGTGATCATAATTTTGATGTATTTCTTGGTCAATTATCTCTGTTGATAATGCCTATTTGTTTCACTAAAATGTAATAATGTGCATAATTATGATATTTTGTAAATTTCACATTACCATTGTTTTCTTGTAAACGATTATTGGATTTATATTTATTGAGCATAGGCTGCATATGCAGCCTATGCTGAATAAATGTAAATCCATCAATTTCTATCCTAAATTTGAACTTGCCAACATTTTAGTCGTACAAACTTTAATGAAACGGCCCCCAGACAGCTACAAATTTGACTTGCTGGATGATAGACTTGCTGGACAATAGAATGTGGCGTATCGGCATACGAATGCCCCCGCTCGCAGACAAAGAAAGCGAGGACATTGCATAACAAAGAACTCGAAAAAGATGTCGATCAAGTTACAATTCTTGTCGAGAATTTGTCACAAAATGATGGAGAACCAGTAGAGCAATGCATCTGTGAAATATGAAGAACGTTTGCAAATATCAAATTGTATCCAAATACATTGTTATTGTGAAAAATCAGTAAAATAATACTAACCAGAGCTATTAGGACACTCTTCATTGCGAGTGTGTTTCCCAGAATAAAATGTGTCCAAATATTTAGGGTTATTACCAATACCGTAAAGGAATTGTAGATTCTGATGCTCTTGCACGTTCACAAAGTGTGTAGAATAATCATATTCTTGTCTCACACCATTAGTGAAAAGGAAGACATCACAATTCCACAAAAGGCATCAATAATTTTGGATGCACATCCAAATGTTCAACATTTCCCAGATTCGTTAGTTGGATAATTACCAAACTTTATCAATAGCTTCCTCACACTGATCCATTGATGGCATTCGGGTGACATTGACCTTCATGTCCTGATATTGAACATACGTCCAAATGTTGAATATATCCTGATAATTTACTCCGATAATTACCAAACTTCATCAATAGCTTCCCCACATTGACGACTATCCACCCAGTGTCATTTTGATGACCTTGGTAACCTTGACCTTTGTGTCAACAATTTTGGACGTACATGTACATCCAAATGTTGAATATCTCCTGATCCATTACGTGGATCATTACCAAACTTCATCAATAGCTTCCTCACATTGGTGGCTATCCAGTGTCATTCGGGTAACCTCCACCTTGGTGACCATGACCTTCATGTCAACAATTTTGGATGTACGCCCAAATGTTGAACGTCTCCTGATCCATTAGTCGGATCATTACCAAAATGCATCAATAGCTTCCTCACATTGTGAACGTGACCTCGATGACCTGACCTTGACTTGCTGGTGATCACCTGGTTGATGATACTATGGCTACTTCTGAAGGTCATTTTCCACTAGGGGCCATACATGTGGCGGCGACTGGCGAAATTCGGCTTATGTGTTTTGCAACCAGTGCAGATCCAGATCAGCCTGTGCATCCACAGTCTGATCAGGATCTGCACTGTTCACCATTCTATTAATGAAACACCCATCATGCTTCTAAGAAGCAATATAGATTGTTATCTGGCTACGTCAGTGTGCTATTTGATCAGGAGATGCACTCATTGGTCACAAACCTCATTTCTCCAGTTACAGACATCGGCAGGCATAATCATCACATAATCATGTGGCATGGTCGGCAGAATCATTTTGTAGGCCTGAATAAAACTCTGGGGGCCGTTTCACTAAACTTTGTACGACTAAAAATGTTCGTAAGTGCCAAATTATGATAGTCTGTAAAGTTCATATTAACAATGTTTTCTTGTAAACAATTATTGTATTTACATTTATTGAGCATAGGCTGCATTTGCAGCCTATGCTCAATAAATGTAAATCCATCAATTGAAATTTCCAGACGATCCTAAATTTGCACTTACAAACATTTTAATCGTACAAAATTTAGTGGAACGGTCCCCTGGTGTTTAACTTGGTTTGGAATACAAATAGAAACTGAAGCAAACTGGGCTCATCTGCATCTTTGGATTCTGCTTAACTTAGACGACATTTGGTCGAGAATCGACTCCCCCCACCCGCCAACACCCACCGCCAACACCTCCCATACCTGACTGGGAGCCCAATGATGACAGACGCTGATGGGTGCAAACTCCAACCTGCATATAACACTATGTCGGCGATTTGAACGGACTGGCAACTAAATATGTCTGGTAGCTAGCTACGCATTGACCGTATACATGTTGGCTGATAACAAATTAGTTTATGGGGAATTAATAGATATTATATAACGTGTCACGGTCAATCGGAATTCAAAACCACTCACTGAGCAAGGGCGGATTCACGTAGGGGTAAACCCGGCATGCGACCCCCCTAAAATTTGGCGAGTAAAGATATTTTTGCTCTAAAATGCGCCAGAGCGCAGCAAAATGGGGTGTAGATATCAAAAATATTCCGGATGGCATACCGCCAGACCCACCTAACAGTCTCCCAAGCTCCGCTCGGTCGATGAACGAACGGTGCTAGTTCGAAAATATAGTGAACTATTTCAATATTAAGAAGTCCCCCCCCCCCCAAATCCTGGATCTGCCCCTGCTGAGGTTTTATTTGTCAAACGATGTCACATGACATACCGAATGACGTCCGTGTGATGATACGGCATAAAACATTCCTTTCAATGCAAACCTCATTATATTTACTTGTTTTGTTGCATAAAATGTTACCTGATAAATAGAGTACCTGGCTGTGTCTATATCTGTGGTCATTGTACCAAACAAAATCCGGTTATGCTAGTAACCACAACTAACCCTTTACATGTGGAATATTCTAGGGGTACAGCAATTTTAAAATATTTTCCAGAAACGTTTCTCATTTCTCTTCCAAACTACATGTTGTGACCACTTAATTGAACCGTCTCAAATGGTGGTCACAACATATATTTTTGAGAAGCAATGCGAAAAATATATTCTTTCTTAATTTTGTGAGAATGGATGTACCACGGTATCTCTAGGTAACACATTTTTAATGTCAGCAACAGCTAAGGTCATATAGAGACGGGACCACAGTTTAAAAAGTCTCATCCGAAAGACCAGTGGGATGGAAACACTATTACATGTATGTAAGTATATATGTAAGCCATATCCCCTAGGCCACGGCCCATGCCTAGGGTGAGGATTTAACTCACAACCTTCAGTATTGGAAGTCCAATGCCACATCACCTAGGCCACGGCCCATGCCTCGGGTGAAGATCAAACTCACCTCTGGTATTGAAATCCAATGCCATATCCCCTAGGCCACGGCCCATGCCTAGGGTGAGGATTGAACTCACAACCTTCAGTATTGAAGTCCAATGCCACATCACATAGGCCACGGCCCATGCCTTCAGAGACGAGTTAAACAAGCCGGCTATATAGCGCCAATGTTTACACACGACTCCCACGTCATCTACGCATAAGGTCGCAGAAGTTCTCAATGCACTTGATGGCATGGCCGGTTCGCTGATTGCTGGGGTAGATACATACAAGCACTCCGTATGGCAGGTTACACACGACCAGACCCCCACTGTCACTCGTACACGTCGCATAGATACTGGAATAGAACCAATCGTGCAGACATGTTACATGCCGTATATTTGGAACACAAACTAATACAAATAACCAGACATCGTGAAATGTTTCACTCATCATTTTTGTAGAGCCCGCTTGCGGAAAGCGAGACAGTGATCACAATGACGTCCGGGTGTCTGTGCGTCCGTCCGAAATCTTCGTTAAAGTTTTTAAACACCTTATATCTCTGCAGTCCTAAGTCACATTGACTTCAAACTTCATATGCTTATTAGTCATCATACATATATTCATGCTGGAGAAATTGGGCTTACGATTTGCGACCTGTGTAGATCCTTATCAAATAGCACACTCCGGTAACCTGATAACGATCTGTAGTGCTTGTTATAAGCATATCAGGTTTTCATTAACGGAATGGCAAACAGTGCAGATCCTGATCAGACTGTGTGGATCTACACTGGTTGCAAAAGCCATTTATAAGCCTTATTTCTCCAGTCACAGCCACATTTTAGTTTACCTGTGATTTTCTGTTGACTTTGGGTATACTGTTTTAATTTGTGTATTTTCTTAAAGATATTGTATATTTTCAAAATCAATATGACAAAATCGGACTTGGATAATGGAGATATCCCAGAGATGGTCTCTGGACCGTATGTGGTCTGCTATGACTAAAATGGACTGGACGGCTTAAAAGTTTGACCAGTGCATCGGCCTATCAGGTAGAATACTCATGCAGCCAAATATGATAAAACTAAATACAGCTATTCGTTATACATGTAGTACTGACGTACATGTCCTAATCAGACTGCATGGAGGCAAATGGTGATCTGGGGCTACAGTGGTTGCAATCTCAATTATGCCCCCTTTTATACGCCCGTTTGAAAAACGTCTGTCCGGGCAACCAAACAATGGAAATGGCCCCTTCCTCCATATCGTTGGAACGTCCGTCCGTCTGTCCATCAGATTTCGGGTGTCTACCATCTCTGCAACACTAAGTCCGATTGACTTGAAACTTCATTTACCGGTACTTGCTTATCACTCTATATTCTCATTTCATAGCCCACCCATGCAGGCCACATGCCCAAGCTCAAGGTCAGATTACTTAGAAGTTTGCATGGAAGTTTTGGAAAAATTGGAAAAATGTTTTTGGCCATCTGTTATATCTCTGCAGCCCTATGTCATATTGGCTTGAAATGTAATATACTTATGTGTCATCATCCATATTTTCATTCAAGCGGCCCCTGTGCTCAAGGTCAAGGTCAAATGACTTGGCCAAAAACATTAACACATTTCTATCTGTTTTATCTCTGCAACCCTAAGTAGGATTGACTTGAAGCTCATATATGTATTTGTGCCGTCCATATTTTCATTCTACAGCCAACCTGTGCGAACCCGTTATTCAAGGTCAAGGCCAAATGACTTAGCCAAAAACTTTAAAGCAACTTTCTATCAACAACCCAAAGTCGGATTCTATAGGCCACTCATGCGGCCCCTGTGCCCAAAGTCAAGGTCAAATGACTTAGAAGTTTGTGTTAAAGTTTTCAGATACCTATTATCTCTGTAACGTAAGTCGGATTTTCTTGAAACTTTGTATGCATATTGGTCATCATCCATATATTCATTATTTTTCCCACTCATGCGGACCCTGTGTCCCAAGGTCAAGGCGAAATGACTTCGAAGTTTGCGTTATTATAAAATCTGCGTTAAAGTTTTTACATACCTTATATCTCCACAATTGTTACTCCAATTTACTTCCAACATCCAATACTTCTTATTCATCATCCATATTTTCATTCTATAGCCTGCCCATGTGGTCCACATGCCCAAGGTCAAGGTCAAATTTGTGTTAAGTTTTTACATACCTTATATCTCCACAACACTTCCTCCGATTTATTAAAATATTTTTTTATTATCATCCATATTTTCATTCTATAGCCCACCCATGAGGCCCACATGCCCAAGATCAAGGCCAAAAGACTTTAAAATTTGCGTTAAAGCTTTTACATACCTTATATCTCCACAACCCTTAATTCAAACTTCAAATAAATACACTCCGAGACCATCAAATGCCTCGGCGGGCTCGACATGTGGGCCGCGGCCATCTGGTTTTGGATTTCAACTCGAACACTTCTATATGGTTTAATGTTTATGTCACAGTGTCATTTCAAATTGCTCACCTCATCTTGCTTGAATCAGTGAAAATCCAGACGACGAGTGTTCTGCACCCATGCAGCTTGATAATCAACATTGTCTGATGGATGGGTAACGGGTTGTGATTTACCGATTGAACTCTGAATGATGAAGTGTCTGATCATACCAACGACATGCACAAGTACATTTGCGGCTGTGTCTGGAGAAATTGGGCTTATGGGTTTTGCGATCAGTGTAGATCCAGATCAGCCTGTGCATCCGCAGTCTGATCAGGTTCTGCACTGTTCACGATTCCACCAATGAAACACCTGTTGTGCTTCTAACAAGCAATATAGATCGCTGTCTACAGGCTACAGGAGTATGCTATTTGATTGTGAGCTACACTGGTCACAAATCCCATAAGCCCCATTTCTCCAGTCACAGCCACATTTGAGGAACATTTGCTCCACTGTGCGTACCTATGTCAGTCAATTTTGTTTTCATATTCACCTATAACGACGGTACATGTATGTTATCAGTGTAGATTGTCCCTCACGACACTAAATAATGATATTTTCTGTCTTATTAACCCTTTCACCCCTAAGTAACTGGAATGTATTTTGATATGTTAATTTTGCAACCATTCCAACCGTTACAAAATGGTTTTCAGACTGGTCCATTTATGAAAAGGGGGTGTTTTTGTTCTCAGAAATATGAAAATTACTTGCAAAAAGTGCAGATCCTGATAAGATGGCTAGTCACGAGCCGGCTCATCTGGATCTACACTGTTTGCCAATACCACATACAGGCCTGTGGTGTTGAAAGGGTTAAATCGTAACCAATATTGGTTTGTATTTTGCACAATCGTATTTTGTACATGTATGCATTTGTTCTTGTTCCTTTTTGTTCATGTGCCTATCATTTGCTTCCTTGCAATCCATGCTTCTTAAAGGTACATGCCCACTCAGTAGGCACAAAATGTTCTTTATAGGACTTAAATAAGTGTATAATTGTGCCATTATTCCACCAGTTCTAAAAAATATGAGTGCACGCTAAATAGCTATAATCATTTAGTAATATTTATTTTACTGATAGTGATGCGCAGTGGTATCAGGCTATTTTCATATGCAAATGAGGCATGATATTTTTTAATTATTTATACTAATTAAATGCGTCACCTGAAAAAATAATATTTTTCGACAGATTAAAAAGTATGATCATTGCACATCAAAAAATAAACCTACAGAATAAATAGTAATGTCCGTTAACATTTTAAGGAAACATGGTTATCGCCCCTGATATCAGTGTGGAAATTTACGTCTGATGTAAACAATGCCACTCAATATGTGGGGTAATGGTAAATGAAAGTTTTTACTTTGCCAGAAAATGTCTCAGATGATGTCTCTGATTAAGAAAAGTTTGTGCCTACTGAGTGGGCATGTACCTTTAATTGAGGCTTTCATTCTGATCAACAAACTTTGAACTATGATAACTAGATTGGTCAGTAAGCGAGGCTTACGGAATACCCCCCGCGTGGGCCCAGGTACCCCTAAATATGTAAAATTTTCCAAGTGTGTGGGCTTGTGACCTTGATTCTGGGCTTAGCGGGGGTGGCATGAACGTGAATTTGTCACAGGGTGAAAGAGGTCCATTGGAGCAATGCGAGTGTGAAATGTGAAGCAGATCCGAGCAAGGAAGTAGAAGTTATAACCGATTTCTCTGATGTTAAGTGTTGTAAAGAAACAAAGTATGTGACCTTGACCTTGAAATCTGCGGGGATATGTCACAGCGTGATAGTAGAGCCTTAGAGGAATGCATGCATGAAATATTAAGAATCTGCAATGAAGGAAATAAAAGTTATAACATATTTCTCTGATGTTAAGTTTTGTAAAGAGACCATGTATTTGACCTTGACCTTGGGATCAGCGGGGGTTGGATGGTCGTGTATTTGGCACAGCATGGTAGTAGAGCTTTACAGGAATGCATGAGTGAAATATTAAGCATTTTAGATGAAGGAAATAAAAGTTATAACATATTTCTCTGATGTTAAGTTTTGTAAAGAGACCATGTATTTGACCTTGACCTTGGGATCAGCGGGGGTTGGATGGTCATGTATTTGGCACAGCATGGTAGTAGAGCGTTACAGGAATGCATGAGTGAAATATTAAGCATTTTAGATGAAGGAAATAAAAGTTATAACAATATTTCTCTGATGTTAAGTTTTGTAAAGAGACTAAGTATTTGACCTTGACCATGGGATCAGCGGGGGTTGGACGGTCGTGGATTTGGCACAGCATGGTAGTAGAGCCTTACAGGAATGCATGTGTGAAATATTAAGCATTTTAGATGAAGGAAATAGAAGTTATAACAATATTTCTCTGATGTTAATTTTTGTAAAAAGACTAAGTATTTGACCTTGACCATGTGATCAGCGGGGTTGGACGGTCGTGGATTTGGCACAGCATGGTAGTAGAGCCTTACAGGAATGCATGTGTGAACTATTAAGCATTTTAGATGAAGGAAATAGAAGTTATAACAATATTTATCTGATGTTAAGTTCACGGACGCACAGACGCACGGACGGACAACCTGACTCCAGTATACCCCCCCACAACGAGTTGTGGGGGGTATAATGAGTGTACCTGTACTGAACATGATAATGTGGATGATTTCTGACAAAGGTTACACCATCACAGGCTGCAATTCTGAGACATAATTGTCAAAGAGGAGTCTTGTCTGGCCTTATATGTAGCTGTGACTGTAGAAATGGGGTGTATGGGTTTTGCGACCAATGTAGATCCAGATCAGCCTGCGCATCCGCACAGTCTAATCAGGATCTGCGTTGTTTGTCATTCCATCCATGAAACACCCGTCATTTTTCTAACAAGCAATATAGATTGTTATCGGGCTACACGAGTGTGCTATTTGATCAGGATCGACACTGAACATAAATCCCGTAAGCTCCATTCATCAGCCACATATTTTATTAGCTGCATTTAGTGAATGAATCTTTAATGCCACCATCAATCAGCTTACCTCAAGGTTTAGCAGCAAATGTATAGGATTATCAGTGTCTACACTCGTTACAAATGCTGTATGGCCAACTGTGGCTGTGACTGGAGAAATAGAGCTTAACCCGTAGACCGCTACTCACAACAATTGTCGTCTGCTGTTGCTTTTATATCTTGCCTTATTTCTCCATAAAAACATGGTCCGACAGCACTTCAGATTCTGAAGTGCTGTCAAAGCATGTTGTAAATTTTTGTCAAGTGCTGTCAAAGCATGTTTTTGATGATAAAAATGGAAAATAGAAAATAAACAGCAGACGACAAAAAAATTAAGATAGCTTCCTAAGGGTTAAGATATTAATGACCAGTTTAAGTATTAATCTCCTAGCACAATCTTGTAGCATGGAAAGGATCTATACTGTTAATATGACAGACGCTTCACCAAGTAATAAATGGCAAATATTGCAGTTCCTGATCAAACTGAGAGGATCCATAAGCCCAATTTCTCCAGCAACAGCCAGATTTTAGTCTGTCAATTGGCCACGTATATACCTTGAATACGATGTTTGGTATGTTTTGTATATTACGTGGGACCCAGTGGTCAATGTGACGCTGAAATCCTTCTGGGAGCCCGTTGTCGTCAGAGTGGCCCCAGTCGCTTCAAACAAACCCATAAACTGCTTCATTTCGGTCTGTAAAACAATGTGTTCCATATCAATTGCTATGCATTACATATTTGTTATTATCTTATTGATACATGAAAGCCAGTTATCAGGGATGAAATACAATGTGTAATCCTAGTTGCATTGGCATTGGCATTCTAATAGAAGCCTCTCTAATCATGTTGGTATACTATACACTGACAATATTGAAATGTGGACCTACCATTTAATGGTAGGTCCATTACAATAGTGTCAGTATATAGTATACCAATATAATATCATATACATTATTTTCCCCTGTTAATGTTATATGTCAAACATCAAAATGTTCACGTGTAGATTTATATCTCAATAATTGATTTTTGTTTAAAAGTTTACAAGCTAAAAGGCAACATTGATACATTCCAAGTTGGCACCGGAATCTATCCATGACCCGGTTGTCCAATCAAAATGCACTTTATGCATCTACTCACCCTAACGAAGTAACATAGATATCAAGTATGAAGCATCGATGTATTACTGTTTAACCCTTTCAACACCAAGTAACTTAATAGGATGTTCCATGCCAATGTTTCACGCTATTTCATTAATTTTGTTCATTCAAATTATCCCATTCTTAACAAACGGTGGAGATCCTGATGAGACGGCTCGTTACGAGCCGGCTCATCTGGATCTGCACTGTTTGCAAACATTGTCTCTATAGAGGTCTATTTTCTGTTAACCCTTTCAACACCAAGTAACTTAATAGGATGTTCCATGCCAATGTTTCACGCTATTTCATTAATTTTGTTCATTCAAATTATCCCATTCTTCTAAAAGGGTAATCTGTACGACGTTTAAAATTATTAACAAACAGTGGAGATCCTGATGAGACGGCTCGTTATGAGCCGGCTCATCTGGATCTTCACTGTTTGCAAACATTGTCTCTATAGAGGTCTGTGGTGTTGAAAGGGGTAAACAAGTTGTGTCACTTTGGAGTATGAAGAAACTCAAAAGAATAACAGATTTACCCATGCTAACCCTTTAATACAATATACTGAATGAAATTATGTTTGCTGTTTATTTTTCAGTTTTCTCGATGAAAACATGTTTTGACAAGGCTTGAGAATTGTCTCATTGGACTTTTCATAAAAACTATAAATATGGCCTGTCGGCACACGAATGCTCCCACTAAATGCCTGTTAGTATATATCGCCCTGGTGACCTTGAACTTTGGCCGAAATACATTTTCCACATCTTAAGTATTGTCGAGCTCAGATTATAGTAGTCGAGTTATCATGCGGAAACAAGCAAAGTGAGAAATAAAACATGCCATTGCAGCATGTGTATTATCTATTTACACACTTCAAAATGTAGGTATTGTGGTATTAATGCTATTGCACAGTGTACAAGAATGAGTGCATTTAGTTACCTGCAATATTCTCTGCATAACTCCATAAGTGTAGACAGCTTCTCCAAGTTTGGTGAGCAACAACACTCCACTGACAACACCATGGCTGAGTAGGCTACCTGTAACAGAGGTCTACAACTGTAGACAGTTTCCCCCAGTCTGGTGGACAACAACACCCCACGGACAAAACCATGGCTGAGTAAGGCTACCTGTAACAGAGGTCTACAACTGTAGACAGTCTCCCCCAGTCTGGTGGACAACAACACCCCACCGACAACACCATGGCTGAGAAGGCTACCTGTAACAGGTCTACAAGACAGTCTCCCCCAGTCTGGACATCAACACCCCACTGACAACACCATGGCTGAGTAGGCTACCTGTAACAGAGGTCTACAATTGTAGACAGTTTCCCCCAGTCTGGTGGACAACAACACACCACTGACAACACCATGGCTGAGAAGGCTACCTGTAACAGAGGTCTACACCTGTAGACAGTCTCCCCCAGTCTGGACAACAACACTCCACTGACAACACCATGGCTGAGTAGGCTACCTGTAACAGAGGTCTACAACTGTAGACAGTTTTCCCCAGTCTGGTGGACAACAATACCCCACTGACACCACCATGGCTGAGTAAGGCTACCTGTAACAGGTCTACAACTGTAGACAGTTTCCCCCGGTCTGGTGGACAACAACACCCCACTGACACCACCATGGCTGAGTAGGCTACCTGTAACAGAGGTCTACAACTGTAGACAGTCTCCCCCAGTCTGGTGGACAAAAACACCCCACTGACACCACCATGGCTGAATAGGCTACCTGTAACAGAGGTATACAACTGTAGACAGTCTCCCCCAGTCTGGTGGACAACAACACCCCACTGACACCACCATGGCTGAGTAAGGCTACCTGTAACAGAGGTCTACAACTGTATACAGTTTCCTCCAGTCTGGTGGACAACAACACCCCACTGACAACACCATGGCTGAGAAGGCTACCTGTAACAGGTCTACACATGTAGACAGTCTCCCCCAGTCTGGACATCAACACCCCACTGACAACACCATGGCTGAGTAGGCTACCTGTAACAGAGGTCTACAACTGTAGACAGTCTCCCCCAGTCTGGTGGACAACAACACCCCACTGACAACACCATGCATGGCTGAGTAGGCTACCTGTAACAGAGGTCTACAACTGTAAACAGTCTCCCCCAGTCTGGTGGACAACACCACCCCACTGACAACAGCATGCATGGCTGAGTAGGCTACCTGTAACAGAGGTCTACAACTGTAAACAGTCTCCCCCAGTCTGGTGGACAACAACACCCCACTGACACCACCATGGCTGAGTAAGGCTACTTGTAACAGAGATCTACAACTGAACATGTTCAACATTCAAGTGACAGTTTCCATAAATGCTGGCATTTTATTGTGAAAATTGACTTGAGAGACCAAACAGGGACGCAGACATGAGAATGGCTTTCAATGAAAACATATGAAAATCCACTGAAACTCCCTCACCCCACTTGTAATTTTTAGTATCAAATTTTACCAGATTGATTCTGAATCATTTTGAAAACGCAAATTCTGACAAAATCATCTGAAATCAGCAGATCTGCTGAAGATTCTCATGCCTTCAGGGACGTCAATGGATATATAGGTGCGTCAATCAACACCATCATTGTTTATGAACCGATGAAACAGCGACAGTGACAGTTAGCTTTGATAATCTCGGCTACACGGATGACTTTAACTATTTCATCTGTCTTTTATATTATCTGTAATTATTGTTTTTAATAAATAAATGACAGTGTCAGTTAGTCAAATAAATATGACTCTAACCACTACGTACTATGGAGAAGGGATCCACACAGTCACAGTAAGCGGATTGAAACTGTGGAATACCTTACTCAGTTAGTAGGAAGGAAATAGAAAAACAATGACAATGGAAGTATTTAAATGTTGAGCATATCCTTTCAATAGGGATGTCAGAGTTTTCCCCGATTTACGGTTTGCCTTCTGACCCAATGTTAAATTTGGCCGTTTTCAAAGTCGATTTTTTATCTATAGTGGATGATTTAGTTAATAAAAAACATACACGCACATTGTGTAATGCATATTTTATGACTTACAATGTTGTTTTGTTAAATATGTAACATGTGGGTGACTTTTAATCGATAAATTCTAATCACTTAATTGCGCGGTCATTTTTTTTTGTGGACGCTGCCATTTTGAAAATTCACGTGATAGGTGGTGTGGCTTAATTTCGATATCGCGATCATTTCTTGATGGATATTTAATTTGGGCATGTCAACGGAAAGAAAAAAGCACCCTCTACACGATTCTGTTGTCTGCTGTTGAAATTTCTGAGAGGAAAATCGTGTTTTTGGTGCTAGAAAGAGGTAAATATTTGAACAGTGATTTTTATAGGAACCTCTGGATTCGACATCCTAGGACATCGACAGTTTCTTTAACAATCATTTATAATGTGCCCAAAAAACACTTTATTGAACCGTTTGGCTTGTGCGCACTCGGTGGCAAACTTTTTTTAGTAACCTCATATCAAACCGGAAGTTCGGAACACGAGCCGTGTCATGGGTTTTCGCGACCATTTTATTTTCACTTCCACATCGAAAAAGCCAGCGTTACAGTTGAGCTGGCCGTTTTTGGTGTAAAATTAAAGTGTAAAATTGTTGTTTAATGATGCCTCTGCGTGTCCTTGTAGATTCACTTTGAATATATGTTCAACAATTCAATAAAAAAAAAAATTCAACTCCAAATCACAATGTTATTATCAATCAAATTGAGCTGAATCATTATCCTTTTTTTTTTTTAGACACTAGACTGTCAATCCTCCCTACCCATGCACCCCCCCCTCACCACAGCCCCACCTCTTTACATGTATGTGGGCATTTTTTTTATTATTTGAAAAGCGTCTGGAGGCAAATTAATTATGCAATATAACTAATTGATCTATTTTGTATTCAAGACAAAGCGGTGGGGGGATTTCTATTATATATTTGTACAGCGCCGGCGGTGGCGGGTGGGGCAGCTTCCTATTATTCCTTTCTCCAACAGGCACAAATAGATGTAGGTAGAAGTTTACAGCTAAAATATTGACCACCCTCCCCCCAGTTTGCATTAAGAGGTTCGCCAGTCAATTCTGTCATAACTTTTATATCACTTTAAGGATTGGTTAGATAGGATTAGATTAGTTAAATATTTAAACACAGCATACTTCTGAAAAACTACCACACAACCATGCTGCTCTTAATATGACCTTCACCTTTTGGCATTACAACTTTGAATTTTTTCACACGTTAAGAAGTTCGGCAGAGTTGCATGTTCATTTCTTTGTGGGTAACCGGTGGGGTATTTAACGATCGGGATTCTTCCTTACCGGAATCCCGACCGGAGACCTAAGATTGGCCCTCATGTACGTCTTTGGTGTTCTTGTATGTGAGAGTTGCACCCCTTATCTGAGTATGATTAATTGTAATCGAACCCGTTGGCCCAACCTTATATGACCACATATAGCTGCTTGATAGGCTGTTAAACACCAACAAACTGCCATAACTTCTATATCATTTGAACATAAACAGTTCAACACAGCATACCTGTGGACAAATGCCACACATCCATGCTGCCATTTTTATGACCTTTACCGTCACAACTTTTTCACACATTAAGAAATTTGCTCGAGTTTCTCATTTCTGTCATCACTTCTATTTCCCTTGATGGATTACTTTAATATTTTAATACAGCGTACATGTGGACAAATGCCATACATCCATGCTGGCCTTAATATGGCTTTGACCTTTTGACCTTCACAAATACGCTTGTGAATACGTATCACTTGGTTAATTAACTTGTGACACAGTTTCTCCAATCTGCCACCATGGGCATTTGTGTGCCGACAAGCCACATTTTCTTGTTGCCTCTGCAGCCACATGTCAGATCAAATTATTTTAGTGTTGATCATACTACTTTTGTGGTTGGGCTAAGTGACTGGTGTGGAATGGACCTGGAACCAGGATAGGATATTCTAATTTCATGGCTGAATATTGATTTTTCTGTAAATATTCAGTTCTGGTTTTGGGAATTTCTCATTATGGACACATTAAATACGGGATAGACCCGTTGGCCAAGCCTTAAATGACCTTAGCTGTTGATATGCTGTTAAACACAAATTATCAATCAATCCTTGTACGAGAGCCACTGTTGACTAATTGTTCGTTAATTAAATGAGAGCGCACTCACCGCCGACCTTGTATTTTGGATAGATAAAAAGTTTTTGTAATTCGGTCCATTCATTAGTTCAGCCATTAATATTCAGTTTGTGAATAACTAGTAATATTTAAATAAAAAATGTTATAAACACACCAAACAGCTATATTCATTAACACATTATAATTTTGACATGAACATCTTTGTGCAAAAAATAATTGAGCTACTTAATATCAAGTTACTATATTATCCGGTTTAAGATCTCTGCACAAACAAACGTTGCTTTTTTTCCCCCCAAATTTGAATACTTTAATACCTTTAATTTGATACCAAACACTCCATACTGCACACTTTTTCGGAAAAAATATCCGCTAAATTAAAAAACAATTTTTTATTTTTTTTACAATTTATTTTATTTCTCGAAATTAAAAATTGAATAACTTCTTAACCAATCAAGATATTTTGATGAAACAACTTCCATTGTTTTGCATTCTTCAATACCTTTAAATGGATGGATACCAAACACTCCATTCTACACATTTAAAAAAGTAAAAAATTCTTTAAATACAAAGTTGGCAGCAAATGGTCAGAACATTTCCGAGGTTCTCCAATTTCAAAATTGAATAATTTCTTAAACTAATGCATCAGTCCATGTAAGTCCCCGCCCCCCCCCCCCCCCCCTCCGGGGGAATAGCGGGGCTTATATTTTCGTTGCTGTTAAAGCCCCGGTGAAGGCCCACGCACTGCGGGGCAACATGGTCGGTAAAAGCCCCGGTAAAAGCCCCGCCCTGCGGGGCACATTCCTATTAAATTTACGGTTCTAATATTGTAGACATATTGAAATACTATAATGTTTTAATATAACTCTGTGACCAGGTAACACTCTATGTATTAAACATATCATCAAAGTTTCTTGTATTTTTATATTATACTTCCCAAGAGTTGATTTGTGTGAGCGAGTTCAAATGTCGAGTGTTTATAATACTGCAAAAATTGACAGAAAACTACCTGACCATTTTCCCTGCTTGTGCAAGTACATGTACAAATATTAACTATAAAAATTTCGTGTCTGTATCAAAAACACAGCGATGGCCCCACGAGACCATTTTATTTCCCGAATAAACATGATTTCACAAAAAAACACTAAGTCGATATAAACGTGGAAAAAGTAGGTCAGGGTCAAATGAAGGTCAAAGCTTTATGTTGGTTTCTGGTGTACAGCTGATCACATTGTCCAAGTTTGTGGTGGCTGTATATGTTCCAGTGGCTGAGAAACAGACTTGAACGCACAAGGTATACATAGTGTGACGGACGAACAGACAGACGGACAGACGGACAGACGGACAGACACGTGCAAAACATAATGGCCACAAAATTCCATTTCTTGGGGCCATAATAATAGTCAACAATGGATAGATACGTGTATCTTAACCCTTTCAACCCCAAGTAACTTGATGGATTGTTCCATGCTTTATACGTTCGGAGCGATTGCATTGGGCCATTCAAATTTTCCGACTAGTCCATTCTTGAGATGGGGATTTTTCAATTTGATTGAGTATTGGTGTTTAACGGCCTATCAGCAGCCAGGGTCATGTAAGGCCTGGCCAACAGGATGGAGTATCCTGTATTCAACCTGTAAAAAATGAGGGAAATTCCCAAAATCAGAGCTCAATATTGAATATCCTGACCTGGTGCCAGGTCCATGCCACACTAGAATCACTTAGCTCAACCCAAAAGCAATACGATTAGCTTTTATTCCTATTACTTGCTTAATGGGGAATAACAGGATTTAGCTCTCAAGTACCAGGGGGCCGAAATGGTTGGCACATGAGGGCCAAACCATATGAGTCGGCATTCGGTAAGGATGAATGCCGATCGTTAAATTACCCTTCGCTGCGCCCTCCTACCTCCCACCCATGACGAAAGAACCCCTCCGTGTGACTAAATTTGAGAGAGTGCTGCGAACAACATACAGTGAAAGCGACAATGTGTTGATCACCGTCTTCATGAATCTAAATAAACAGTACAACTTACACGGTGCCCAGACACCGTCTACAGCGTCTTGGTAATAGGTTTAATACTCAAAGCGTACGTGTATCAAAATATCAAGCCAACACAAACACATTCTATTTTTGAAGATTTGTTTTGTGCCAAAACATTATGAGAATGTTTGCAAGCGGTGCAGGTCCTGATGAGACGGCTCGTTAGAAACCGCCTTTCAGGATCTACACCGTCCACCAAAGCCTATAAAAAGGTATGTGGTGTTGGAAAGGTTAAAGAGATATCTTTTCTTTTGAAGGGAAGCAAATGGCGTAAATTAAACAATACGTGGTTTTCAATTGTAATGTTGATGCAGATAGTAAAAAATGAGGGAAATTCCCAAAATCAGAGCTCAATATTGAATATCCTGACCTGGTGCCAGGTCCATGCCACACTAGAATCACTTAGCTCACCCCAAAAGCAATACGATTAGCTTTTAATCCTATTACTTTCTTAATGGGGCATAACAGGATTTAGCTCTCAAGTACCAGGGGGCCAAAATGGTTGGTACATGAGGGCCAAACCATGTACGTCGGCATTCCGGTAAGGATGAACGCCGATTGTTAAATTACCCTTCGCTACTCCCTCCTACCTCGCCTTTTAATTTTGAAACCAGGTGGAATAATGACAGTATTATGTACCGACTTGACCTGTATATTGGTCTCTATATCTGTTGGCCCGGCCTTACATGATCCTGGCTGTTGATAGGCCTTTAAACACCAATAATCAATCAACCTGTAAAAAAAAATGAGGGAAATTCCCTAAATCAGAGCTCAATATTTACATAAACTATATATTCAGCCCTGAAATTAGAATATCCTGACCTGGTGTCAGGTCCATGCCACACCAGAATCACTTAGCTCCGGTAAGGATGAACGCCGATCGTTAAATTACCCTTCGCTACTCCCTCCTACCTCCCACGCTTCAGATAAGAATATCATTAAACTGATGCATACTTGTAGTGTTTCAGTGCTGTACTTCAATTTATCAACTCAACAATAAAGACTGCTCGTCTTGCAACCAATATAGATCCTGATTACAAAAAGGAACAAGGGGTAATGCCCCAACATGTACATATATACAACAAATACTGTTTCAATTTTGTTTGATACCAGATTGCGTTTATGTCAAGGCTGAGAATGCCGTGTGCAAATAACTAGCTATACAGCATTTCACCCCCAAGTGACCAAGATAGACTACTCCATGCTTGGGTTCACACCAATCCATGTACCAGTAGCAGAATTTCAGACCGATCCATTCACAAAATGGGGTTATTTTGTGCTAAAAAAATTATGAGAATGCTTGGAAGCGGTGCGGATCTTGATGGGACGGCTCGTTATGAACCGCCTCATCAGGATCTACACTGTACGCCAAAGCCTATAATGAGGTATGTGGTGTTGGAAGGGTTAAACTGCTAGGTATACAGTTGTTTAATTACAACACATTTACATGTGAATAGTTCCTGTGTACAGTATGCTGTATAAATCATGCAGAGCTTTAAATAAATAGCCGCTAACCTTTGGCACCACCCACGGACTCGGTAGAAGGAAGGTCGGATATGTGTGAATAGTATTAAATAGCGCAAAAGTGGACCCTTGCATGATACAAACTTCTTAACCGTATTAACGCACGGACACACGGACGGTGCAAACACTATATGACACCGGCTCTTCGAGACAGGGTTCATAAAAAGTACACCCCCCCCCCTATTAATAGTATAAAATGCAGCACTTTATACTTTTACTTACATGGGGAGGGTGTGTGTGTGAGAAATAGGATTTTTCCAGTGGGGGGGGGGGTGGGGGGGGGGGTCTCGGGATTTTCCAGGGTTTGTTGGGTAAAGAATCACTTTCCAGGTGGGTGGGGGGGGGGGGGGTGGGGGTCTCGGGATTTCCAGGGTTTGTTGGGTAAAGAATCACTTTCCATGGTGGGGGGGGGGGGGGTCTCGTGATTTTCCAGGGTTGGTCGGGTAATGAATCACTTTCCAGGGGGGGGGGGGGAGGGGGGGGGGGGGTGGGGGGGGGGGGGGGGGGGGGGGGGGGGGGGGGGTCTCGGGTTTTCCTTCAGTGTGTGTGGGGGGGGGGAATGTCTCAGAATTGTCCACGTGTTGGGGGGGGGGCTGGGATAACGGATAACGGCAGTGCAATATAAACAGAGGAATTATTTGAAAACAATTTTGTTTATATTAAACAAAATTTGCCAGTATTAAACAGTCCACAGTGAAAGTAGATCGTATTAAACAGTTTAAACCCATGTCACCCCTCCCACACAACAGTATTCAGGTAAACATACATGTACATATCTTGATAACAGTCTGATAAAACCCCGGTAAAGCCCCGGGGTATGTCCCCCGCTCAATTTCTTAGCAACAGTTAAAGCCCCGGTAAAGTCCCCGCAGTGCGGGGCATCATGAAAGGTAAAAGCCCCGGGGTATGCCCCGGTAAAGCCCCGCCCCTCCCCCGGAGGGGGGGGGGGGGGGGGGGGGGGGGGGGGGTGGGGGGGGGGGGGGGGGCGGGGATTTACATTGACTGATGCATAATCAAGATATATTGATGAAATAACTTGCATTGCACAACTACATTCCTCAGCTTTAATTTGATACCAAACAATCCATAAAAATCTCAATTTTTTAAAAAACTCCCGACATCCCTACTTTCAAATACAAAGTCGCTCAAAATGCACCATCACACATGGGTCTACGCCTGTAGATAGTGAAAGTAAACTTGTAGAACCTTGTATAAAGTCAGCAAAGCCAAAGGATGCCATTTCTGTAAATGTCTGCAAAATTTGTCATTTCTTGAAAAGTTCAGACGCTCACAAGATGCACAAATTAATGCGTTTCAATAATGTGGATGAACCAATAATCTGCCGGAATTGATTGTATTTCAGACAGGGGGATGGGCGTACGATTGGTACATGGGTACCTTATGTGCGTCAAAAAGGTGCACGGGTCTCAAAATGGCGGCGCCCAGTGGCAGCAGCACCACCAGATTAGTACATTTTGTATTTATTTTCAAACTTACATTAAACTTTGAGCAAATACATATAGGTGATGGTGGTGGTGTGTGTCTCCGATAAACGGCTACTACAGTAGTGTGGATAAAGTGTGGATAAAGTGTCTTGCTCAAGGACACAACGCACGCCGCTAGTCAGGCTCGAACCCACGACCCTTGGATCAGTAGTCCGACACACTAACCATTACGCCATGGCGCTCCACTTTATAACATGTCGAAAATATTATTTTTTCAGGTGACGCATTTAATTAGTATAACAAATTAAAATATACCATGCCTAATTTGCATATGAAAATAGCCTGATACCACCGCGAGTCACTATCAGTAAAATAAATATTACTAAATTATGATATCTGTATAGCGGACATTTGTAATTTTTGGAACTGGTGGAATAATGACACAATTATACACTTATATAATTCCTATAAAGAACATGTTGTGCCTACTGAGTGGGCATGCATGCACCTTTAAAGTGGCCGATATGGTAATCAGACGATTAATTAATTTAGACATAATACCACATCACTAGCCGGGCACGATACGGACTACGCTAAGTTAACGGACCACTTTGTATGTCACAGTATGTAACTCACTATGGAGAGGAAGTGTGAATCTGTGCACTGTTAGCTCAGTCTGTAGAGCAATGGTACAGTATACCAATGACCATGATTTCCATTCCCATGGCCGGGTGTGCACCTTTCTCATTCTGTGACCTATATAAATACAATTGTCTCATAAGAGTGGGTCATAGCAAAGTAATTCGCTCATTTTCGTATTCTAGTCATACCAGAGGGCTATCTTCGACGGTTAATTGAAAATCCAAACAAGTCCGCATCAAAATGGCAAGCACAACAACAGGTAATATTTTGTTAAATATATCGATATATACAGCAATAAAGTATATATTACTGTATTAATGTTGTAGACACATATATATTAATTCCTTATTAGTCACAATTGAACTAATATTAGCAACATATGCTCTGAAATATCTATTTGAATTGTTGGTGTATTATAACATAAACTTCGACACTACCTATTATCGGCGTTTTTAGCCAGGTTTTTTGAAAAAAAATTCCAGGCTATTGGATTGGCGAAAGCCGGGCGGGCGGCGGGCGGCGGGCGGCCGGCGGCGGCGGCCGGCGGCCGGCGGCCGGCGTCCACAATCAATGTTAATTTTTCGTGTTTGAGTCCATTTCTTTGTTACTGTACCACCTAGGACCACCAAACTTTCACAGCTTCATAAGCAAGGGGTGCCCACCACATATTACTATCCAACATGTTACTTTTTTTTTTAACTTGACCCATTTTTTCCGCGCAGTCGACTTAGACGTTTACAATGTTAAGTTTTCGTGTTTAAGTCCATTTCTTTGGTACTGTACCACCGAGGACCACCAAAGTTTCACAGCTTCATAACCAAGGGGTGCCTACCACATAAAACTATCCAACATGTGACCATTTTTTTTACCTTCACCTATTATTTCTACGTAATTGACTTAGCCATTTTCAACGTTAACTTTTTAACGTACGTCTGGTTAAAGTTTTTTGGTTAAAAGTTTTTCGTTATACTATATCTCTGCAACTGCTTCGCCCATTACCTTGAAACTTCACATGGGTGTCTATCATCATCCATATTTTCATTCTACCCCCCAACCGTGCGGCCCCTGTGCCAAATGTCAAGGTCAAATTACTTTGAATTTTTTTTGTTAAAGTTTTTTCGTGTACTATATCTCTGCAACTGCTTCACCCATTACCTTGATACTTCACATGGGTGTTTATCATCATTGTCGCACCCGTTCGCGTAAAGCGCGATATCGTCGGCATTTTGGCATCCGTCCGTCCGTGTGTCCGGTTAAAGTTTTTTCGTTAAAGTTTTTCCATCTACTATATCTATTTTTTTAGTGTCCATGCCTCGCCCCAAGGCGCGACATGCAGGCCACGGCCATCTAGTCTACAAAAAGTGGGTATAATTATGTTATCCAAGTGTCTATGCTTGGAAAAAACCTGGCCTTCGTGGCTTTGCCTCGTTTCTTGTTATGCTATCTATTGTGGACCATCTATTGTATGGTCTGCCTTCATGCTGTGACAAATCCACGCTTCTCTGACCCTCTGTGTTTTCAAATGTGCCTTGTTTTCTTAGGCTGCCAGCGGGGGCATTCGTGAGCCGACGGGCCACATAATTTTCTATGTTTAGTCTACTACCAGCGAATAGCCACCATCAACATAGCTTAGAAAATCTCAGCTCTACGGATGTGTTTTACTATTTCATCTGTCTTTTATATTTTTCGAGCTGAGACACTTATAGTGTAAACTTTAGTCACAATAACATCCCAATCTGTCCTGACGTTTTGCTAGGGTGGCATGATTTACCCAAATCTACACAAATCTTACCCAAATCTAACCAAATATTCATATAATTATGCCCCACCACGATAGTGGAGGAGGCATTTTGTGTAACTGTGTTACCCTTGTCTGTCCGTCCCGTGCGTCCGTCCGTCACAAAACTTTAACTCTCGGGTAAATGTCTCAGAATTTCTTCATCCTTCGACCGATCTGCTTCATATTTCATATACACAATGGTCCTCTACCGCCCTGTGCACGTTCGTCCTGCCCCCGCCAAGCCCAGGGTCAAGGTCACATACTTAGTGCTTCAAAAACTTTAACGTTCGGGTAAATATCTTATAATTTCTGTTTTCTTTCACGGATAAGCTTCATACTTCATATACGCATTGCTCTAATGGTCCTCTACCGCCCTGTGCCTAATCCACGTTCGTCCTGCCCCCGCCGAGCCCAGGGTCAAGGTCACATACTTGGTGCTTCAAAAACTTTAACGCTCGGGTAAATATCTTATAATTTCTGTTGTCTTTCACGGATCATCTTCATACTTCATATATGCATTGCTGTAATGGTCCTCTACCGCCCTGTGCCAAATCCACGTTCGTCCTGCCCCCGCCGAGCCCAGGGTCAAGGTCACATACTTGGTGCTTCAAAAACTTTAACGCTCGGGTAAATATCTTATAATTTCTGTTTACTTCACCTATCAGCTTCATATTTCATATACGCATTGCTCTAATGGTCCTCTACTGTCCTGTGCCAAATCAACGTTCGTCCTTCCCCTGCCAAGCCCAGGGTCAAGGTCACATACTTAGTGCTTCAAAAACTTTAATGCTCAGGTAAATATCTTATAATTTCTGTTTTCTTTCACGGATCGGCTTCATTCTTCATATACGCATTGCTCTAATGGTCCTCTACCGCCCTGTGCCAAATCCACGTTTCTCCTGCTCCAAGCCCAGGGTCAAGGTCACATACTTGGTTCTTCAAAAACTTTAAACGCTCGGGTAAATATCTTATAATTTCTGTGCCCTTCCACGGATCAGCTTCATACTTCATATATGCATTGCTATAATGGTCCTCTACCGCCCTGTGCCAAATCCACGTTCGTCCTGCCCCCGCCAAGCCCAGGGTGAAGGTCACATACTTGGTGCTTCAAAAACTTTAACGCTCAGGTAAAAAAAATTGGACTTGGAATTTGGCCTCATTTATTATCAAAGCGATATGTGGGGCATCCGTGTTCTATGAACACATTTTCTAGTTACTATATGTGTAAATAAATAAAGCTATACACATCATAATAATGATGTTTGGACTGTACTTACATAATGTATGTCATTAATTTGCTCATACCAGGGCCCATTTTAATGTTTTGATGCAAAATGGAAATATTTGTATATGAAATAAAGGGAGAGTACTGCGATAAACTTATACGAGGAAGTCAAGGAAGATAATCCACTTTATAATGGCTAAACATGCTAAATGGGAATGATGATTTTTAATTGAAATACAAATAAAAACTGTAGAACCTCTCTAATGTTAACACACAAGGAGACAGTGTGAAGGTGTAGACCGTATACTAGCCGTTTTCGCCCGCCAGGACATGTAGCCATCTTGAACATAATCACTTGTTGAGGCCATACCTCTACGGAAATTTGCAATCAGTCTGATCAGGGTCTACACTGTTTTCCATCTTGTACATAATCACTGTATACCATATACAAGCAAGCCGTGTGTCGCCCGACAGGACGTGTAGCCATCTTATAGCAATCACTTGTTGAGGCTATACCTTCTAGGGGAAATTTGCAATCACAATCTGATCATGGTCTACCCGGTTCCCCATTTTGTGCATAGCCACTTGTTGAGGCTATACCTGTAGGGGAAATATGCATTCACAATCTATAATCAGGATCTACACAGTTTCCCATATTGTACATAATCGACTATATATAACGAGCTACCCCACTAAAATAGACTGTGTTCTGGTCAATACAATATAATATTGGGCTTTGTCCACATAGAGGTGTGAAAAACATTCAAGCTATTTGACAAGATATACAAACCATACACAAATTTAAAAATACAGGGCTGTACAAATTGATTTTTTAGCCACTTGTCCCGGACAAGTGACTTGACAAAAGTGACTTGCCCGGACTTGTCCCGGAAAATATAATTTTCAGGGCAAGTAATTTTGAAAAAGTGACTTGTCCTCGTAAGATTTCTTATACGAAACTGTCCCAAAACAAAAACTATTATCATAGTTGTTAAATATAATACAATTGAGCACTTGGCACATATACATATTATATTAAATATCTATAATAATAAACATTGTATAGTACATATTTATTCTTGTGGTCTTTTGTCACTGTGCCACCGCGGACATAACGTTGCGACAAGTGCATACTCAAAACACATTTATTGACAATAATAAAACATAAAAATCGTTTACTAAAACAATGAGAATCGTCTCGCGTTTTCGCGATCTCGCCTTTCGCTTTTGAAATATTCCGATTAGTTTTGCTGATGCATCATGTGCGGCGTGTTTGCAAAACGCGAGATTGAATATGATAGAATTTCGCGTTTTCGTCTCCAAAGCTCGAAAACGCGAGGTTGCCACATGTCCCTAATAGGACACGTAAACATTGTCTTAGGAGATGATTCTCATGTGCTGCAAAAACATTGTTACGTTTTTATTAAGAAATAGAACACATGTGGACAAACATCTATATTTCTTGACAACAAAAACATAATTTGACAAAAAATGATACTCGTCTTAGGAGACGATTCTAATGTGCTGCCAATACACGTTTATTGAGCAAAAAAAAAACTTATTTCGATACGTGTTATTGGTTAGGCTACTGCATCGCATCGTCGACCTATACACAAGATCGTGAAAACGCGAGACCAAATCGCGAGGCGAAAACGTGAGATTCTATTGTATTCATTCTCGCGTTTTCGCCTGGCTATCTCGCGTTTTCGAGACCGCCGGACCCCCTAGATACCTCAGGCCCCTCGGGCCTTCGAAACGACTCCCCCCCCCCCCCACCTTCAAACAGGTCTGGCTACGGGCCTGTACTATGTGTGTAGAATGCATGCGTGTTGAAATTGAGTTTTGCGCATACATTACATGTACGTACGTACGTAGAATGCAATTCGAACTAGCATGCTTTATATGCATGTACGTACGTAGAACGCAAATCCAACACGCATGCTGTCTACACATGCATGGGCAAATCGTATTTCCAAAAGCGGAAGCCGAGATCGAGATCGCAAAAACGCGAGATTGTAACAAAAAAGAAATATGGCCGTACCCACCCATCCCCAATTAGCACATTTGCGACATATCATTTTCGGTCTAGCTGCACACCTGATGGTGTTTTCAATCATCAGTCGCTAATCCAGTTTCACGTGCAAAGTGTGGCTGATGTTTACAATTCTGTGGAAACAAACATACCAAAACCACGCTATGTAGTCGCTCACGTCATCGCATAGCCGATGAATTGATAATTACGCATTAGCTTGTGGAATTTCACATTTGTTTGATTTTTTGATAAAACCAAGATTTGGCAGCACATGAGAATCGTTTCCTAAGACGATTCTCAAATGTTGTCAAAATATGTTTTTGTAAAGAAATCTCAACACATGAGAATAGTCTCCTTAGACGATTCTAATATTTTGTAAAAAGAATTGTCACATTTGTTTGATTTCTTAGACCGTACAAACAATTGACAAATTCAGAAATCCACAACTTAATTTGTGTTTCTCGAGTCGGGTTTCATATGATGGCGAGGAAATACGATCGATTACACACCGTGAAAATCTTGTTGGAACGTAAATGTCAATTGTCTCGTAGGCCATTTCAGTTTACCGCGCGTTACGTCAGCTGTTATTCTAAGTACGTATGGTCGCTCGTTAGGAGCATTTCTTTCCTTCGTTTATAAGGTATGGGTTGTGACCTAGGGCTTAGAACACCAACTTCCAATCTGGAGGTTGTGGGTTCAAACATCGCCTTGGGAATCAAACATACCTTCATAGTATGTCCATCCCATTCAATTTCACTTTTTTTCGTTTATATGCCGCGTAGAAACGATAATTTAAATTAAGAACCTTAAATTCCATTTCCACCCCGTGAAGGAACATACATTTATTTGAACATACATTTATTTCTCTAAAGTTAGGTCTCTTGGCCTGTCGGCGCAGTGAGACGAAAACGTTAACATACATAAAATAAATCAATAACCATCGATCGCCGCAGAATATTTTCTCTAATTCGCTAATATCTTTCAAATTCGATTAAATTAATATTATCAGGGTCGCTGTCGATTGCTATATCACTTTATTGCGATACACAGGTACTGTGTAACACAGTAGCTGCGAATCGCCAGGACGCCCGCAGCGTTATCGATCGATAAAGTGGTCAGTTTTGGGATTAAGTTTATGACAGTCCGGTTCCAAAAAACGGGCTTGTGGCGGGACGTTCTAACAGAAAATAGTGACTTGCCCGGGACTAAATTCCAGCATAGAGGCACTTGCCCGAGATTAAAACCGACTTGTCCCGGGCGTCGGGCGTGCCAATTTGTACAGCCCTGAAATATATATGTTGCATGCATATTAAGGTTCATTTTCATCAATGTTCTTAATACAAGATCGTTTATTATTGTTATTGTAGATGAATATTAAGAATATATATATATTACAAAATTTTCGATTTCTCCATTATGCCTTCCTGTGTGAGTTTTGAAATGTATCTCCGTAAATTAAATTTCAATAACTAAACTATGTCCAGAAGTCATTTGTGTTAATAAAAATATTAATTCAATGCATTATACTTTGTTTTTAATTTTTAACTATTTAAAAAAGATGTTTGCATATAATTACTCAGCGAAATAAATATTGCAATACTATGGAGGTGACCGGTTAGACAGTTTGACTAGTATTGACACGAAATCATGATCGATGGCAACTTAAAGTTAGACAACTGAGACATAATTAATGAGTCTCGATCATGGTACTCTCCCTTTATAATAATGCTACATGCATATTAATCGCTTTCCCGCTGAACTATGTGCTTTATTCTTCCAATTTTCGGTCAAAATGTGCTTATTGTATGATATACTAATGATACATTGTTGAAAACGTATATAATATAATCATAAATATTATTTTTAATGAAGATTTGGGTAGATTTGGGTAAGATTTGGGTAGATTTGGGTAAATCGTGCTGCCGGACTAGAAGGTGTGTGTTCTCACTTTGCCAACTTTCTGTATTTCAGGTAAAATTTATGGTTTTTGCAGGTTGGGACAGTGAGACACTATTGTTATGGTTAACAATAAACTTAATTGGTGATAATTGGTCAAACTTGCTATTCTGCACATCGGAAAGTTTCGCACTGCAAATGGGATGACAATGAAATAAACTGGTGTTCAAAGACAGGAATTGTAGATTTATTATTACAGGGTATGTAGATTTATTAGCACAAAACAAATGGAATTAAAATGTTAACACTCAGTATTACCGGTACATGTAGTATATTTGTTCTAATTTATGACATATTTTTAAGCACATTTTTTGTTATAAATTTGTACATTTTAGCACAACTTAAAGGCACATGCCCAATCAGTAGGCACACAATGTTCTTTATAGGAATTTAATAAGTGTATAATTGTGTCACTATCCCACCAATTCTAAAAATTATAAGTGCTCGTAGATTTGAGAACACCATTTCAACATGATGTTTACAAGTGTTGATAAATGTTTTTGAGAATATGAGTACATGTACATGTACGTCATCCATGTACACTAAGGCAATTTTGAAATTCATGTCTTTTAGCACTTTTGTCATGAGGCTTTGAAATGTTATTGATGCATTGGTCATTCAAAAGCAAGGTGATTGAACTCAAAAATACCTTTGTGTGTGGTGAAAGCACTTTTGTGTTTTGTTTCTTCAACTAACGGCACTTGCCAGATTCCACTGCGAAGATCGGGAGTTGAGAATATCTCTGCTTTGGACTCCGCCAATGTGTCAAATACATCAGACGTATGTGGAATGGGGAATGCCATTGGTTCTGTGATTGCATTTAATTGTCTGTAATCAACACAGAAGCGCCATTCATTGTTTGGTTTTTGTCGCGCCTGCTTTAGCAGAGGCGCGACTATAGTCGGCGCTTTTTCCGTCGTCGTCGTCCGCATAGTCCGCATAGTCCGCATAGTCCACGTCGTCCGTTTTTTTTGTAAGGCAAATGCGTTAAAGTTATTGTTTTTTCACAATATCTCTTTAACCCCTTGCCAGACATTGATAATATTTCACATCAATGTTTGTCTAAGGATGATGCTTCATTACGCACACCCCCACATCCAAATTTTGAAGGTCAAGGTCATTTATTTCCTTGTAATGTTCACCGGTTTTGTAACAGAAATGCGTTAAAGTTATTGTTTTTTCACAAATCTCTTTAACCCCTTGCCAGACATTGATAATATTTCACATCAATGTTTGTCTAGGGATGATTCTTCATTACGCACACGCCCACATCCAAAGTCTGAAGGTCAAGGTCATTTATTTACTTGTAATGTTCACCGGTTTTGTAACAGAAATGCGTTAAAAGTTATTGTTTTTTCACAATATCTCTTTAACCCCTTGCCAGACTTTGATAATATTTCACATCAATGTTTGTCTAGGAATGATGCTTCATTATGCACACCCCCACATCCAAATTTTGAAGGTCACGGTCATTTATTTACTTGTAATGTTGACCGGATTTGTAACAGAAATGCGTTAAAGTTATTGTTTTTTCACAATATCTCTTTAACCCCTTTCCAGACATTGATAATATTTCACATCAATGTTTGTCTACGGATGATGCTTCATTATGCACACCCCCACATCCAAATTCTGAAGGTCAATGTAATTTATTTACTTGTAATGTTCACTGTCAAATGCCTCAGACACCTCTTCCGTGGCGGAATTCTTGTCTTACCATTATGACAGAGCTATGCAATGGAGATGTGGTTTCATTGAATGATAATACCATTTTCTTGCATATATTTCATCTAGCTGGCTTTCTAGCTCAGCTCGCATTTGCGGTGATTGTCTATATGGTGCTGAACTGACAGGTTTCGAACCTGGCTTTGTGTGGATGTGGTGAGTGTGCATGTTTGTCTCACCGAATTGTGACATATCAACTGCATATATATTGCACCCAAGGAACGTATACAATTGATTGCGTTGATATTTACGTTAAATCGGCGCTGTCAAGGTTGATGCCTAACTTGTTGACATTTTTTTGTAACCGTCTGCATGGGAATTGTTTTGGGGATGTACCCCGTTCATTGATGTCTCACTGTCTTCATCAAAACTTGCAATTGAGCTGGGAACTGTAGGTGAAGCTTTGGCCAATTTTTGTTTGGGTTTAAGAAAGACTGGGAGGCTTGTGGGATTCATTAGTCTGTATACGGCTTTGGAATTTGTTACGGTGGTTACCAGAGCTCCAGTTAAGGTGCGTAATTTGACCAACTTGGGGTGAAATTTTGTTATTTCTTCATCAAAAATGGCAAGTTGGGAGTCCTTTAGAATCGTCTCATTGACGATTCTAAAGCACTCCCAACTTGCCATTTTTGATGGAGAAACAACAAATTTACCTCCAAATTACGCACCTTAACTGGAGCTCTTGTGGTTACACATTTTCCACCTGCTAAGCATATGTTGTCAAGGTTTAATATTGGTTCTACATGTATAAGCACTGTTGAATGGTTGGGAAGGCCTGCTATCCTGACTGGAATAACAACTTCACTGTGTGGTGGGACAATAAGTTCTTCAGTGGTGCATGCAAATATAGTACGGTCACTTGTGACATGTTTTGTGGGAAGTGTTACTGTTGAAAAATGACCCTCTCTCATTGTTGCGATTTCAATGGCGCCAATTTTCACAGTGACAGAGTTTTCCTGAAAAAAGTATTCCGACCAGCATCTTGACATGTAAATGTTCGAAGACGTGAAATGTTTGAGTGAAAGCCATGTCCTCACAGGTGAAGTGTACAGGGATTCCACTGGGGAAAATAAAAAAATCGGCACTTCAAAAAAAAAAAAGAAAAAAGGAATAACCAATAGGATAAAAATAAACAATTGGCGATAAAAAATTCCATTTATTTTTATTTTTTTTTCGAAAATTGTAATTTTTTATCGCCAATTGTTTATTTTTATCGCCAATTGCGAAAGTGGCGATCGCCAGCGGAATCCCTGAGTTTATGTAAACTTCAACCAGAACAGTGTGCCTTTCGCCGCAAACTCCCACAACTGATTTCAGACATCTGTGCATCGTTTGCATTGATAGCATTAACAGAAGCTGTTTTGCAGGCTGTCTGTGAGCAGGCCAAGTTGCTTTGCTCGGGGCCATGTTTAACAATGGTGAATTCAGTAGTTGAGATAGAAGTTTATTTTATTGTTATAGCATCAACGTTACTTTGTTTCTATGTTTGACACTTGTGATGATAAGTGCTATGGTAAGTATTCACAAGCATAGTTAGACTTATTACACGTCTGAATTAATCTATCTTAGTTCTGTTATTATATTTCTGAAAGCAAGACATACTTTGTACTTTAATTTATTTTTGTTCTATTATTATACCTGACACATTTGAGAACATGTAAATTTAAACTGTCCATGTATATGGCACCAATATGCATTAGAATGGGTAAATGCTATGAAACAGTACACATATTGGTAACCTTATCATCAGTGAATTGGGCAGATCATAAAGCAGGCAAGATATGTGATGAGAAATGTAAATGAAGACTGTACTCACTGTCATGTGATGAATTTGGCTGCACATTACTTCAGTCACAATTCATATTATATCGCTGGTTCTTGCAGCTGCTCATTATCGTCCTCCAGAGCTCCAGTTAAGGTGCGTAATTTGATCAACTTTGGGGGGAATTTTGTTATTTCTTCGCCAAAAATGACAAGTTGGGAGTGCTTTAGAATCGTCTCATTGAGATGATTCTAAAGAACTCCCAACTTGCCATTTTTGGTTAAGAACTAAGAAAAATATGTGGAATATTTGGTCAAATTACGCATCTTAACTGGAGCTCTGGTTGGGTGTTCTAAGACGGCTTGGGTCTGTGGGATGAGATTTAATGGAGTACTCACCCAGTACTCACCCCAATAGCTGGAATGTCTATTACCGGGTGAAGAGGGAATTCAGCATCAAGCAGTAGCAATCCGGCTTACAGATTCCAAACCTAACCACACTATTCACCAATAGGCACAGGGTTCCGATCAGTTGCCATATTAATAGATGCAATTTTAATACTGGCTTGCATTTGTTTCACATTATTTACTGTACTTGTATGAGCGATTGGCTTAAAATTTCATGTGCATTTTTATGACCCAACCACCAGAGCTATGGAATACATGCCATTGGCGGCGTTCTTGTGTTGCAGATATGTCGTTTTGGATCAAGTTTTTCAAAGAGAGTGGGATTCCTGCTGGGGATGCTGCCAACTATGCTGTGACGTTCACGGACAACCGTATCACGCGGGCCATGCTGGCAGACCTCAATAAGGAGTACCTGAACGACATGGGCATCACAATCCTGGGCGACGTAATCGCAATACTCAAACACGCCAAGATGGTCTACACACAGGTACTGCCATCTACCACATCCATTACACCCCCGCCAAGTTGCTCTACACACAGGTTCTGCCATCTACCCACTCCCTGTACTCACCGCCAAGTTTGTCTACACACAATCCTGGATGACGTAATCGTAATCCTCAAACATGCCAAGTTGGTATACACACAGGTACTGCCATCTACCCACCCACTGCCAAGTTGGTCTACACACAGGTACTGCCATCCACCCCACCCACCACCAAGCTGGTCTACACACAGGTACTGCCATATACCCACTCACCGCCAAGTTGGTCTACACACACATACTGTCATCTACCCACTCACTGCCAAGTTGGTCTACACACAGGTACTGTCATCCACCCACCCACCACACCCCACCAAGTTGGTCTACACACAAGTACTGTCACCCACCCACCGCACCCCACCAAGTTGGTCTACACACAGGTACTGTCATCCACCACCCACCGCACCCCCACCAAGTTGGTCTACACACAGGTACTGTCATCCACCCACCCACCGCACCCCCACCAAGTTGGTCTACACACAGGTACTGCCATCCATCCACCCACCACACCCCTGCCAAGTAGGTCTACACACAGGTACTGCCATCTACCCACCCACTGCCAAGTTTCTATACACACAGGTTCTGTCATCTACCCACTCACCGCCAAGTTGGTCTACACACAGGTACTGCCATCTACCGCACCCACACACCGCACACCCACCATGTTGGTCTACACACAGGTACTGCCATCTACCCACTCACCACCATGTTGGTCTACACACAGGTACTGCCATCTACCCACTCACCACCATGTTGGTCTACACACAGGTACTGCCATCTACCCACCCACTGCCAAGTTTCTATACACACAGGTTCTGTCATCTATCCACTCACTGCCAAGTTGGTCTACACACAGGTACTGCCATCTACCGCGCCCACACACCGCACACCCACCATGTTGGTCTACACACGGGTACTGCCATCTACCCACTCACCACCATGTTGGTTTACACACAGGTTCTGCCATCCACCCACCCACCACACCCCCACCAAGTTGGTCTACACACAGGCACTGCCATCCACCCATCCACCACACCCCCACCAAGTTGGTCTACACACAGGTACTGTCATCCATCCACCACACCCCGGCCAAGTTTGTCATCCACCCACACACCCACCCACCGCACCCACATCAAGTTAGTCTACACACAGGTATTGTAATCCACCCACCCACCGCACCCCCACCAAGTTGGTCTACACACAGGTAGTCATCCACCCACCCACCACACCCCGCCTAGTTGGTCTACACACAGGTACTGCCATCCACCCACCCACCACACCCCTGCCAAGTTGATCTACACACAGGTACTGTCATCCACCGCACCCTCGCCAAGTTGGTCTCCACACAGGTACTACCATCCATCCACCCACCCACCACACCCCCACCAAGTTGGTCTACACACAGGTAGTGTCATTCACTCACCCACCACACCCCCACCTGGTTAGTCTACACACAGGTACTGCCATCCACCCACCCACCACACCCTCACCAAGTTGGTCTACACACAGATATTGCCATCTACCAATTCACCGCCATGTTGGTATACACACAGGTACTTCCACCCACCTCTCTCACCTCACCCTCGCCAAGTTGGTCTACACAGGTACTGTCATCCACCCACCCACCGCACCCCCACCAAGTTGGTCTGCACACAGGTACTGTCATCCACCCACCCACCGCACCCCCACCTAGTTGGTCTACACACAGGTACTGCCATCCATCCACCCACCCACCACACCCACCGCCAAGTTGGTCTACACACAGGTACTGTCAACACCCCACCCTCGCCAGGTATCGCCATCCACCCCACCCACACACCGCACACCCACCACATTGGTCTACACACAGGTACTGCCATCTACCCACTCGCCACCATGTTGGTCTACACACAGGTACTGCCATCCACCCACCCACCACACCCCCACCAAGTTGGTCTACACACAGGTACTGCCATCCACCCAACCCACCACACCCCCACCAAGTTGGTCTTTACACAGGTACTGTCATCCACCCACCACACCCCCACCAAGTTGGTCTACACACCGGTACTGTCAGCCACCCCACCCACCACACCCCCACCAAGTTGATCTGCACCAGGTACTGACGTCCACCCACCACACCCCGGCCAAGTTGGTCTACACACAGGTACTGCCATCCACCCCACCCACCACACCCCCACCAAGTTGGTTACACACAGGTAGTCATCCACCCACCACACCCCGGCCAAGTTGGTCTACACACAGGTATTGTCATCCACCCCAGCCACCACACCCCCATCAACTTGGTCTACACACAGGTACTGTCAGCCACCCCACTCACCACACCCACCACACCCCCACCAAGTTGATCTGCACCCAGGTACTGTCGTCCACCCACCACACCCCGGCCAAGTTGGTCTACACACAGGTACTGCCATCCACTGCACCGCCGCCAGGTTGGTCTACACACAGGTACTGCCATCCACCCCACCCCACCCACCGTATCCCCACCAAGTTGGTCTACACACAGGTACTTTCATCCACCCCACCTCACACACCCCACCCCCGCCAAGTTGGTCTACACACAGGTACTGTCATCCACTGCACCCTCGCCAGGTTGGTCTACACACAGGTACTGTCATCCACCCCACCCACCACACCCCCGCCAAGTTAGTCTACACACAGGTACTGCCATGATGATCCATCCCACACACCGCACCACCACCAAGTTGGTCTACACACAGGTAGTTACATACACCCCACCTACCCAGCCCCGCCAAGTTGGTCTACACACAGGTACTGTCATCCACTGCACCCCCGCCAGGTTGGTCTACACACAGGTACTGTCATCCACTCCACCCACCACACCCCCGCCAAGTTGGTCTACACACAGGTACTGCCATCCATCCCACACACCGCACCACCACCAAGTTGGTCTATACACAGGTACTTACATACACCCCACCCACACCACCCCCGCCAAGTTGGTCTACACACAGGTACTGTCATCCACCCCACCTCACACACTGCACCCCCACCAAGTTGGTCTACCTTTTGACCTTTTGACCTTCATAAATGTGCTTGTGATTAAAAAATATTTGCGCTAGATGGGTGCTCCACCTTTTAACCAAGGAGCAAAAAGCAAACCGTGTCAATTGTTCCAAGGAAACACTAAAAAAATTCTCAAAATTAAATAACTGTACCATGTCTGAGCTAATAACAGGAGATGAGACCTTGATATACTTTTATGAGCCGCAGCATCGCGTTGACAACAGACAGTGGCTGAAAAGATGCCACCCTAGACCAGTCATTGCCAAAATTGTAAAAAAGGTTTTATACTTCATTTTCTTCAATTGTAAGGGTATTGTTGTACAAATTCCTCCGTCAGGCAAATCACTCACAGGAAAGTTTTATAGAGACTAAGTGGTAAAAACAGTGAAAAGAACATACCAAAAACTACGTCTGGTCTATGCGGCCTCCATTTGATCCATGACAACGCTGCAGCTCACAAAAGTGGCATAGTTCAAGGGACAAAAAGTTTTACAAGTTAATCATCCAGCTTATTTACCAGTCTCAGTCCTTGCGACTTTTTTCGCAGGTATTTATCCAAAACAGCACTCGGAAGTGGCTTTTTAGCTCACCCGAGCGAAGCTCATGTGAGCTATTGTTACCGCAATGTGTCCGTCGTCCGTCGTCGTCGTCCGTGAACATTTTCAAACGTCTTCTCCTCGGTAACCATTGGGCCTATGGTCACCAAACTTCATGGTCATGGTCCTTAGGTAGGGGGATTACAAAATTGTTAAAATGACGTCATTACGTAATCCAAGATGGCTGCCGTCTAAAAATAGCACAAATTCTTCAAAAATCTTCTTCTCAAGAACCGCCAACCGGATTTCGACAAAACTTGGTAGGAATGATCAATGTACAATGCTCTTTCAAAGTTGTTAAAATGGTGACCCCACCCCAGGGTCAAAAATGGGCGTGGCCCGTGGGGTCAAATTGGGGTCAAATTTTATTTTTGACTGAATATGGTTCATATCATATATCAAATCGAAGTATCAACAAGGCGGGATCACTCTGGTGCAATTTTTTTCTTTTTGGTCGAAATCGATGGTTATGTCATCCAAGATGGCCGCCGAAAGGTCAAAAGGTCGTTCTTTTATTAGAGATTTCAAAATTCTTCTTCACATGAACCGCTTGGCCCATGGTAGCCAAACTTAAAAGTTATGGTCCATGGGTCAAGCCTTTTCAGATTTGTTAAAATGGAGGTCATCGCTAATCCAAGATGGCCGCCGTCTAAAAATAACATAAATTCTTAAAAAATCGTCTTCTCATGAACCGCTTGCCGGATTTCGACGAAACTTGGTAGGAATGATCGATGTACATTGCTCTTTCAAAGTTGTTAAAATCGTGACCCCGGGGTCAAAAATGGGCGTGGCCCGTGGGGTCAAATTGGGGTCAAATTTTATTTTTGACCGAATATGGTTATGTCATATATCAAATTGAAGGTATCAATGAGGCGATCACTCTGGTGCATTTTCTGTCGAAATCGGATTGTTATGTCATCCAAGATGGCCGCCGAAAGGTCAAAAGGTCGTTCTTTTATTAGAGATTTCAAAATTCTTCTTCACATGAACCGCTTTGCCCATGGTAGCCAAACTTAAAAGTTATGGTCCATGGGTGAAGCCATTTCAGATTTGTTAAAATGGAGGTCATCGCTAATCCAAGATGGCCGCCGTCTAAAAATAGCATAAATTCTTAAAAAATCTTTCTTTCATGAACCGCTTAGCCGATTTCGACGAAACTTGGTAGGAATGATCGATGTACATTGCTCTTTCAAAGTTGTTAAAATGGTGACCCCGGGGTCAAAAACAAAAAAAAAAAAAAAAAAAAAAAATGGGCGTGCTGGCCCGTGGGGGGGTCAAATTGGGGTCAAATTTTATTTTGACCGAATATGGTTATGTCATATATCAAATTGAAGGTATCAATGAGGCGATCACTCTGGTGCATTTTCTGTCGAAATCAGATTGTTATGTCATCCAAGATGGCCGCCGAAAGGTCAAAAGGTCGTTCTTTTATTAGAGATTTCAAAATTCTTCTTCACATGAACCGCTTTGCCCATGGTAGCCAAACTTAAAAGTTATGGTCCATGTGTGATGCCTTTTCAAGATTTGTTAAAATGGAGGTCATCGCTAATCCAAGATGGGCCGCCGTCTAAAAATAGCATAAATTCATTAAGAAAAAATCTTCTTCTCATGAACCGCTAGCGGATTTCGACGAAAGTTGTTACAATGGTGACCCCCGGGGTCCCCGGGTTCAAAAATGGGCATGGCCCGTGGGTCAAATTGGGGTCAAATTTTATTTTTGACTGAATATGGTCATGTCATATATCAAATTGAAGGTATCAATGAGGCAATCACTCTGGTGCAATATTTGTCGGAATCGGATGATTATGTCATCCATGATGGCCACCAAAAGGTCCATTTATTCAAGATTTTTAACGTCTTTTTCTCAGGAACCACATGGCCGATGCTGGGTGAAGCATTTTCAGATTTTGTAAAATGAGAGTCCTCGCTTAATCCAAGATGACCGCCATCTAAAAATAGCACAATTTTTAGCTCACCTGAGCTCAATGTACAATGCTCTTTCAAAGTTGTTAAAATGGTGACCCCAGGGTAAAAAATGGGCGTGGCCCGTGGGGTGAAATTGGGGTCAAATTTTATTTTTGACCGAATATGCTCATATCATATATCAAATTGAAGGTATCGATGAGGCGATTGCTCTGGTGCAATATTTGTCGGAATCAGATGATTATGTCATCCAAGATGGCAGACGAAATGTCAAAAGGACATCCTTTTATGAGCGATTTTAAACATCGTCGTCTCGTGAACCGATTGGCCAATGGTCAGCAAATTCTACCTGTATGGTCCTTAGTTGAAGCCCTTCCAAAGTTGTTGAAATTAAGTTGACCTGAAATCCAACATGGCCGCCATCTAAAAATAGTACAAATTCTTAAAAAATCTTAGTTGTTAAAATGGTGACCCCGGGGTCAAAAATGGGCGTGGCCCGTAGGGTCAAATTTGTGTTCATGGAGTCAGGTGAGCGAATTAGGGCCATCATGGCCCTCTTGTTTCAGTTACTTAAGACCATTCCAGGGCAGACTACTCTGTAGCATTTGAGTCCTGGATTTCTCGACTACAAAAGTGTATACAAGTCAGGGGAATATTTTGAAGGATTACAGTAACATCCAACTCCATGAACAGTCACTCAACATAATTACACCCCTCGTATCAAAACTTTTAGAATGGCCCTCGTACTCTTTAGATACAAAACTCTGGTATACATTTATGTACCGGTATGTTGTAGGATGTCCGTGACAAAGCAATCCGTGACACATCTAGGCCATCTGCCCGAGTGAGCTCACCAACACTGGACATTGTTCCAGACAAGCGATCAACACGTAAGTGAAGTCCCTTCCAGCATCTACACTCCTGACTTCAAGCTGTAAATACTCATTACTGAAGCAGGGAGCATTTTTATACCCCCGCAACGAGTTGTGGGGGGGGGGGGTATACTGGAGTCAGGTTGTCCGTGCGTCCGTCTGCCCGTCACTAAACTTAACATCAGAGAAATATGTTATAACTTCTATTTCCTTCCATCTAAAATGCTTAATATTTTACACATGCATTCCTGTGAGGCTCTACTACCATGCTGCGCCAAATCCACGACCGTCCAACCCCCGCTAATCCCAAGGTTAAGGTCAAATACTTAGTCTCTATACAAAACTTTAACATCAGAGAAATATGTTATAACTTCTATTTCTTTCATCGAAAATTCTTAATATTTCATGCATGCATTCCTCTATGGCTCTATTATCATGCTGTGACAAATCCCCACTGGTCTCGAGGTCAAGATCACATACTTAAGTCTCTTTACAAAACTTTACATCAGAGAAATTGGTTATAACTTCTATTTCATTGATCAGAGAAATATGTTACAACTTCTACTTCCTTCATCGAAAAATTCTTAATATTTCATCCATGCATTCCTCTAAGACTACTATCATGCTGTGACAAATCCATAACCATCCAACTGCCGCTGATCCCTAGGTCAAGGTCACAGGCCCACAGACGTGGAAAAAATCTACATATTTAGTTTTAGGGTTACCTGGGCCCACATTATGCCAAAACATGTCACATGGATTATCACTCTTATTTCAAGTGTCAGTAAAAATAATTTCATAAGTGAAATCACTCCCGGCACCAGGATATCATTTCGGGCAGGCTTCAATGTAACTGGTGACAAGCCGTTAACCGTAACCCTTACAATGCTGAATAAACTTTGTCATCAGTTGTTTCCATTTTTATTTGACATCAAAACATGGTTTGACAACAGTTTAGAATCATTTCCAATTGAAATGATTCTAAAGTGCTGTCAAAACATATATTTATTGATAAAAGACCAAATACCAAACAACAGCAGACAATTTTCTTTTTCCATATTCTAATTGTTAATCACCAATCCCTTGTTCACTATAGGAATGAATGGCCGTTTTGTGGAATTTATCGGGGTATAAACTTGGAAAAGTCGCGGGAATACCGGACGAAGGCCGGAAGGCCTCGTCCAGTATTCCCCCGACTTTTCCAAGTTTATATTCCCGATAAATTCAACAAAAAGGCCATTCATTCCTTATAATTCCAGCATTTTAAATAAATTCATCAAGAAAATGTGTTTATTTTCCGTTTTCTTAAGAATTATTTTAACTGTGCCTCACGGTTACGGAAAGTAGTTCGGCGTGGGAGTTTACTGGGATATAAATTTTGGACAGAGACTTGCTACGAGCCAATCAAATGTTAGGGAATTGTGTAAATATTTTTGTGCTGGAATTATTGGTTTGTAGTGGGTGGCACGTGGGAGCATGCGACGGGTAATTTAACGATCGATATTCCTCCTTACCGGTATCCCGAAAGACACCTAGTTTGAATATATGTTTATTTCGATGTAAGTAAATATTCCGTTCAGATTTTATCCCCAATGCAACAGGTTACATGTGGGATCGAACCAGTAGGCCCGGCCTTCAATGAGTTGTTGATAGGCTGTTAAGCACCAATAAATCAAATCAAATCACTGGTTTGTGTGTAATTTCAGCGGCGAGCCGTACAATCGGCCACTACATCGGCACAGACAGGAGCGCATCCCCATCCGCACCAGCCAAAATATCCAAGGAGCTTTCAGCCCGGCTGGGAACCTCAGCTACAGGTAATAAACCTCAGTTTACGTTGTAACAGTACAATGGTAATGACTCTCATATACATATACATTGAAAACCCTGTCGGTCGGTCGGTCGGTCGGGTCGCTCGGGCGGTCGGGTCGGTCAGTCCGGTCACCTATAATTTCTTTTTCCCTTCAGCTAATATTTTCATATTACACACATGCATTACTAAGTAACTATACATCATTCCACATTCATACAATTACCCTCGCTATTGATCCCTACTGATCGTACGTCTGTCCGTCTATATATTTATTTGAAAGTTTTTGTAAGAGTTTCTTAAATCACCTATACTGTTTGTTTGCCTTCAGCTAATATCTTCATAATACACATCTGCATTATATAGTAATGATACATCCTTCCACATTAATATAATTACCCTCGCTACTGATCGTATGTTTGTCTGTCTGTCTGTTTATTTATTTGGAAGATTTTTGTAACAGTTTTCAAATAGGGCCCCTAAGTGCGTCGACAGACCACATTTTCTAGTTCAATTAAGAAACAAGTTAAAATTGAAAACTATCAGACAATACAATTTGCTTCTCGCCTTTTCAAGCTGTAATGAATTAGGAGATAACTGTATTGAAATTTGTAATTTGGGGAGATACTCAGTGGATTTACGGTTGGAAACTTCGATTTACGGTGACGCCGCAGGCAGAGACGTAAATCGAAGTTTCCAACTGTAAATACACCGAGTATCTCCCCAAATTACAAATTTCAATACTGTTATCTCTATTCTATTAAATGTACGACCATCATTTCTGACTCATTTTCCCGATTTCTGAACCAAATACCAACCAATATTGGCATACCCATTACAACCCTCACAATATTGGCCGATTTACACCTTGTCTGCAACCGTGACAAGTGCCATAAACATAATACACAAACACAAGTAGTGCAAAACAAATACGTAAACTAATGAAGAATTGTGTTACCATTTACAAACTTTTATTTCATCTATATATTCTTTATCATCCACCAAGGATTATTTTATATATTGTTCAACACTACCTTGAATATTAGAATAATTGTCCAATGACCTACATTGCTGGGAATTCCCATTCAAAGTTAGAAAAAAATGGCCGACATTGCTGATGCTTGCTTGTCGAGCTCGACATTTTACAGTTTTATAAGTGGATCACTTAATGATTGTCATAGTTATGGTTGTGTATATTCACAGTGAATTTTGGAAATTATATGGCGATGGATGTTGGTAAACGGCTGGGGTCGTAGGCGGTACAAGGACGTGATTTTCCACCCTTTGCTGGTGATTGTGGAAGTCCACTTCAGTAGCCAGTGTTGTGACAGGGCACCACATCAGGGGCAGATCTAACATTTGAGGAATGGCAGGCTGTCCTATTTTCGAGCTCCACAGAGTGTAGCGAGTATGCTATCCGTAAATGCACTTTCCTGTGTTTTACGTTATTTAAATTCAGACTCCAACTAGTGGTAAACTGTGATCTATGTAAACTCCGTGGCTGAACGGGGGTGTTGCCTCCCCGGACTAAGTTCTGGTTGTCCGAACAATCTCTATTGAATGACATCACGGAACTTTCATGGTGAAACGGCGCATAGGAATACATCTAATTATGTAAATGTGATCACATGACATACTACTACCTACATGTTAATCATGGATTTACTTGCAGGTAATTGATCGATCAGCCAATCACATTTCGACAATTTCATGAAGGTGCATTAGAATCTTGATTTAAGTACACCGTACTACACACAGGTACTGCCATCCACCCCACCCACTACACCCCGACAAGTTGGTCTACACACAGGTACTGCCACCCACCCCCGCCAAGTTTGTCTACACACAGGTACTGTCATCCACCCCACCCACCACACCCCCGCCAAGTTGGTCTGCACACAGGTACTTCCATCCACCCCACACACTGCACCCCCGTCATGTTGGTCTACACACAGGTACTTCCATCCACCCCACACACTGCACCACCGCCAAGTTGGTCTACACACAGGTACTTCCATCCACCCCACACATGCTCACCGCCAAGTGGGTCTACTAACAGGTACTTCCATCACCCACACACTGCACCCCCGCCAGTTGGTCTGCACACATGTCTTCCATCCACCCCACACACCCCTGCACCCCTGCCAAGTTGGTCTTAGACACAGGTTACTTCCATCCACCCCACCCACTGAACCCCCACCCAAGTTGTACTGCACACAGGTACTCATCCACCCACCCCCAACCATGCACCCCCGCAAGTTGGTTTACTTCACAGGTACTTCCATCCACCCCACACACTTGCACCCCCGCCAAGTTGGTCTGAACACGGGTACTTCCCATCCACCCCATCCCACAACTGGCAAACCCCGCCAAGTTGGTCTGCACACAGGTTACTTCCATCCACCCCACACACTGGCATCCCGCCATGTTGGTCTTGCACCAGGTACTTCCATCCCCCCACACACTGCACCCCCCGCCAAAGTTGGTCTACTCAAGGTATTCATCCACCCCACACACGGCACCCCCGGCCAAAAGTTGGGTCTACACACAGGTTACACCATCCACCCCACACACTGCTCCCCCGCCAAAGTGGTCTACACACACGGTACTTTCATCACCCTCACACTTGCCACCCCGCAAGTGGTCTACACACATGGTACTTCCATCCACCCCACACCTGCACGCCCCACGCCAGCCAGTTGGTCTCACACAGGTACTTCCATCCACCCCACACACTGACCACCCGCCAAGTTGGGTCTACTTCACAGGTAGACTTCTATCTACCCCACACACTGCAACCCGGGCATCTTGGTCTACACCACCAGGTACTTCCTTCCACCCCCACACACTGCACCTCCCCGCCATGGTTGGGTCTACACACAGGTACTTACCATCCAACCCACAACACTGGCACCCCCGCCAAGTTGGTTGCACACAGGTACTTTCCATCCACCCACACACTGCCCCCCGCAAAGTTGGGTCTTACAAACAGGTACTTCCATCCACCCCACACATGCAGCCCGCCAAGTTGTCTACACACACAGGTACTTCCCCATCCACCCACACAACCTGCACCCCCGCCAAAGTTGGTCTTAACACACAGGTACTTCCATCCACCCACCAACCCCACTGCACCCCGCCAAGTTGGTCTACACCACAGGTATTCTATTACCCAAACACCCCCTGCCCAACCCCCGCCCATGTTGGGTTCTACACACAAGGTACTTCCATCACCCCACACACTGCACCCCCGCCAAGTTGGGTCTACCCACCAGGGACTTCCATACACCCCACACATGCACCCCCGCCAAGTTGGTCTTACACTCAGGTACTTCCATCAACCCATCACACTGCACCCCGCCAAGTTGGTCTCACCACAGGTTAACTTCCATCCACCCACCCCACCAACTGCACGCCCGCCAAGTTGGTCTACACACAGGTACTTCCATCCACCCCACACACTGCACCCCCAACAGTCTACTACACAGGTACTTCTATCTACCCCACACACTGCACCCCCGCCATGTTGGTTCTACACACAGGTACTATTCCATCCACCCCACACACTGCACACCCCCGCCAAGTTGGTCTACACACAGGTACTTCCATCCACCCCACACACTGCACCCCCGCCAAGTTGGTCTACACACAGGTACTTCCATCCACCCCACACACTGCACGCCCGCCAAGTTGGTCTACACACAGGTACTTCCATCCACCCCACCCACTGCACCCCCGCCAAGTTGGTCTACACACAGGTACTTCCATCCACCCCACACACTGCACCCCCGCCATGTTGGTCTGCACACAGGTACTTCCATCCACCCCACACACTGCACCCTCGCCATGTTGGTCTACACACAGGTACTTCCATCCACCCCACACACTGCACCCCCGCCAAGTTGGTCTGCACACAGGTACTTCCATCCACCCCACACACTGCAGCCCCGCCAAGTTGGTATGCACACAGTTACTGCCATCCACCCCACACACCGCACCCCCGCCAAGTTGGTACTTCTGCCTGTATAATGGACACACTGAGATGAATAACTGAAGCAGGACATGGGAAGAAGTACCGTGTTTTTTGTCGAGCCCGCTTGCGGAAAGCAAAATGTGCGTGCATGTGTCCATCCGTCCGTCCGAAATCTGCGTTAAAAGTTTTTAAATACCTTATATCTCTGCAGTCCTAAGTCACATTGACTTGAAACTTCATATGCTTATTAGTCACCATCCATATATTCATGCTGTGTCCCACTCATGCGGCCCCTGTGCCCAAGGTCACGGTCAAATGCGTTAAATTTTTGTCAAAAATTTGCGTTAAACTTTTCACATACCTACTATCTCTGTAACCATAAGTCGGATTTGCTTGAAACTTCGTATGCTTATTAGGCATCATCCGCATATTAATTCTGTGTCCCACTCATGCAGGCCCCTGTGCCCCAAGGTCAAGGCCAAATAACTTAGAAGTTTGCGTTATTATAAAATCTGCGTTAAAGTTTTTACATACCTTATATCTCCACAATTGTTATTCCAATTTACTTCCAATACTTCCTTTTCATCATTCATATTTTCATTCCATAGCCTGCTCATGCGACCAACATGCCCAAGATCAAGGTCAAATGACTTCAAAATTTGCGTTAAAGCTTTTACATACCTTATATCTCCACAACTCTTAATTCAAACTTCAAATAAATACACTCTGAGACCATCAAATGCCTCGGCGGGCTCGACATGCGGGCAGCGGCCATCTGGTTATATAAATCTATATTGTCTGCCATAACTTATAGTCTTCTGTGTGACACATAATCTTACAGCCACTGCTGCGAGTCCTACTGTTGTCCGTCTCAGTTTGTCAAGGACCCTGGAGGTCTTGTTTAATCTAATCAAGATTGTATCACATGTGTTCTATCAGACACGTACACATTACAGCCGCTACTCCTAGTCCTACTGTTGTCCGTCTCGGTGCGTCGAGGACGCGGGAGGAGGTGCCGGTGCCCAAGACGCGGCGCGTGTTCCCGGAGCACGAGGGGAAATACACGGTGTCGATGCCGGCCGGCACCACGGCGAAGACCCGCACCATCCTGGAACAGCAGCGCAGGAAAGCTGAGCAGCAGCGCATCAAGGCAGAAACTGGTATGGTACAGCACAACCTCTATAAACCCGGGCCGTTTCACTAAACTTTGTACGACTAAAATGTTCGTAAGTGCAAATTTAGTATTGTCTGTAAATTTCTATTGATGGATTTACATGTATTGAGCATAGGCTGCATATGCAGCCTATGCTCAATAAATGTAAATCCAACAATTGTTTACAAGAAAACATTGTTAATGTTAATGTGTTTTTATATCAAATGCATAATTGTATACAAGAAAACATTGTTAAAGTGAAATTTACAGACTACCATAATTTTGCACTTACAAACATTTTAGTCGTTCAAAGTTTAGTGAAACGGGCCCCAGCCACACTGGAAAATGTGTCTGTTCAGCCTGGATTGGTATTGCCCTTACATAGTTCTCAAGTTTAGATAGAGGGTGGGGGGGGGGGTATACAGGAGTCAGCTTGTCTATCGGGCAGTCGGTCGGTCTGTTGGAAATTTTGTTTCTGCTCTGTATCTTCTAAAACGATGGATCGATTTTCAAATAACTCGCCACAAATGCATGTCATGATGAGACGATGTGTCGCATTCAATACCCATGTGTCTACGTCCAAGGTCAATGTTTGCTATGATTAGACGCTATGTCACGTTCAATAACCACATGTTTATGTCTAAGGTCAAGGTCACTAAGAGGTCAAAGGTCAAATTTCCTTTCCGCGTTATATCTTCTAAACTGATGAATCGATTTGCAAATAATTTACCACAAATGCTTGTCATGATGAGACAACATGTCACATTCAATACCCATGTGTCTACGTCCAAGGTCAATGTCACTTAGAGGTCAAAGGTCAAATTTTGTTTCCGCTCTATAGCTTCTAAACCGATGAATGGATTTTCAAATTATTTGCCACAAATGTTTGCCATGATGAGATGATGTGTCTTGTTAAATAACTACGTGCCTAATCCAAAGTCAAGCAGAGGTCAAATGTAAAAAATGGGCATGAAATTCTGATTCCGAACATTGAAACATTTGTTGTTTGTGGGGGTATTATGTTCACTCCTGAGGTAGCTACAGTTCTAGTGTCTGTTCATGTACAGCATAATGTGTTCCAGAGTGCTCACTCCCTACAGGTGTCTCACTTCCTCAGGGTGTCGAGTTTGGAGAGGTTCCACTGTACATACAGACCTGGGGGCCGTTTCACTAAACTTCCCATGACTAAAATGTTCGTAAGTGCAAAATTATGATAGTCTGTAAATTTCTCATTAACAATGTGCTCTTGTAAACAATTATTGGATTTACATGTATTGAGCATAGGCTGCATATGCAGCCTATGCTCAATAAATGTAGATCAGACTGCGGATGCACAGGCTCATCTGGATCTACATTGGTTGGTTTCTCCAGTCGCAGCCAGATTTCAGTATACCCTCAGAATATGGAGAAAATGATCTGTAGTCTCAGTTTGAGGTATGTACCTATTCTGCTGGCCGTTTAGTCTGATGATTTCTAGCCTTGCACCAGCCTACATGCCCGTGCATCTGACACTGATTATTCACTTGAAACTGCCCTTGTGACATCGTGACCATGTTGTCGTGTTCCAGTGAAGCAGCAGAAATCCGCGTCGGTGTTTGCCCGTCTGGGCAGTGAGAAGCTGAGCGTTGCCGGTGGCGACAGGTCGAAGGAGCCCACTATCACCATCACGGGCCTCGGTAACCTCGGCGTGGCCACGTCATCCACAGCCACACCGGTATGGTCACGTTGGCAATGGCTCACTGGTCAATCATTTCACCACTATTGTCAGGTGTTAGAAATACAATGTCACCTATTTGTCCACTGCAAAATATGCAAACTTTATGTCAATTTTTTATTCAACCCCTGGTCATTGATTATCTCCCATTTTTGACTTAAAATTTGGCAATTTTGCCTTGTAACTCGTAAAACTGTAATAGCTACAGACCTGAAACTTGGTATGTAGCTCCTCATGATGAGTAGATGTGCAACATTTATTATGCCCCCGCTACCGAAAGGTACGGGGGGCATATAGTGTTACCGGCGTCCGTCCGTACGTCCGTCCGTCCCATACGTCCGTCCCACGTCCGTCCCGTACGTCACTTCTACATGGCTTCACATATTATGTCAATATTTATACACGTGATACATATGAACATGCCTTACACACTCCACCCTCCAGTACTTCGACCTTGACCTTTGGCCTTCACCTTTTCCACTTTAAATGTTTGCTTGGCACTTTGGGACAAATCTACGTGCACGTTTCTCAATCCTACACTAACTTCTCAATACTTTTGCCAATCGCTTAAATATTTATACACATGATACATATGAACATGCCCTACACACTCCACCACCCATTACTTCGACCTTGACCTTTGACCTTCACCTTTTCCACTTTAAATGTTTGCTTGGCACTTTGGGACAAATCTACGTGCACGTTTCTCAATCCTACACTAACTTCTCAATACTTTTGCCAATCGCTTAAATATGTATACACATGATACATATGAACATGCCCTACACACTCCACCATCCAGTACTTCGACCTTGACCTTTGACCTTCACCTTTTCTACTTTAAATGTTTACTTAGCACTTTGGGACAAATCTACGTGCACGTTTCTCAATCCTACAATAACTTCTCAATACTTTTGCCAATCGCTTAAATATTTATACACATGATACATACGAACATGCCTTACACTCCACCACCCATTACTTCGACCTTCACCTTTGACCTTCACCTTTTCCACTTTAATTGTTTACTTGCCACTTTGGGACAAATCTACGTGCGCGTTTCTCAATCCTACACTAACTTTCACACACACATTGCTCCAATGGTCCTCTACCGCCCTGTGACAAATCCACATTCATCCTGCCCCCGCTAAGCACAGGGTCAAGGTCACAGACTTGGTGCGTTTGAAACCTTAACATTCAGTTAAATGCCGTATAATTTGTGTTTCCTTGCTCGGATCTGCTTCACATTTCACACACGCATTGCTACAATGGTCCTCTACCGCCCTGTGACAAATCCACATTCGTCCCACCCCGACTAAGTCCAGGGTCAAGGTGCGTTCAAAACCTTAACGCTCGGGTAAATGGCTTATAATCAAATATGCCTCGTTTTCTTGACTTTTGCCTCATTTACTATCAAAGTGATATGTGGGGCATCCGTGTTCTACTAAAAACATTTTCTAGTTTAATAAAATTTCAAGCATGACCATTTGACTGTATCAAATTTAAACTGATCAAACCTGGTCCTTGATTGGTGACTCGGGAGTTGACATGGTAACTATGGTTCCAGTCGTCAGTGTTCACACGACTGGGTGGGAAGGCGGCGGTGAAGCGGGCGGCCACGTCCACGGTCGTGTGTGATGACGATGACGCCGACAGTGACGATGGCATGAATGAGATTGTGCTGGGGTACGCCGGGATCCTCAAGTCGTCACCCAGCAAACAAGCGAAACTTGAGGCTGCCAAGAAAATCAAGAAAACTGCTCAAAAACAACTAAGTAAAATTTTGGGTTCTAAAATATGTATGCAAATATGATTTCTAAGTCTACCAGATGTCTTAGTGCAATCTTTTTTCTGGCTGTGCAATAGTATTTTGGTGAGCATACTGTGCTTAGTCCAGCCGTAGATCTCTGCTGATATGTGATTGTTACTGCAGAAATGGAGCTTATTGGTTTTGCGACCAGTGTAGATCCAGATCAGCCTGCGCATCAGCGCAGTCTGATCAGGATCTGCACTGTTCACCCTTTCATCAATAAAACACCCACCAAGCAATATAGATCATTATCAGGTGACTGCTATCTAATCTGGAGATACACTGGTCACAAACCCCATAAGACCCATGTTTACAGTCAGTCATTTATTTCTGCAGTATACCATCACAAGTACACCACAATGGAGAACTCCCTGGGCCCTGTTAGTCACTGACCGTTGTAGGGATGGATTGTGGCCTGGCGGTTCGAACACATGACTTTCAATCTGGATGTTGTTGGTTCAAACCTCGCCTTCACATCAAAAATACTTTCGTAGCATTTCCATCCCACTGGTCTTGTCACATGAGACTTTAAACTGTGATCCCGTCTCCATATGACCATAGCTGTTGCTGGGACATTAAAGCATTTCACTTTCACTGACCTTTGTGTTACAGCTGTGCGGGCGCCGGTGGTCAGCACGACAGACCCGGCCACGACTGGCCCCGCCACTGAAGGTGTTCTCTCCAGGGACGCTGGCAAATACAGGAAGGACATCAAATCTCGACTCGGTCGCAAAGTCAGCGACGAGGTCACGAGTACAACACAAAAAGTCCCGACACAGAAACCATCAACGGTGATAAAGACAACAAAACAAGGTTTGACATGTTTGCTGGATTATAGCTAGTTCCACCTCGTTACGGCAATTCATTTGTTTGTGAATCACCTATTTGTTTCCCATATCTTATTTAAATGCATTTGTTTGTCACACACTTTCACTATGCAGACTGTTGATGAAATTCATTATATCGCCAGAGCTCCAGATAAGTTTGGTATCTAAAGAGTATTATACCCCAAGATTTCAATTTCAATGTGTATTTTACTTTTACAAATGTAAATTGATTTTTTTTCTTCTAAAATAGGGAACAAATGATGAAAAAATAAAACAAATTGAAAATTTCACTTAATTGAGCTGCAATCAGCTCAACTAAGTACATTCTCAACTTTATTACAGTATTTTCAGTACTCAATTTGAAAATCAATGCATATTTTCACATTGCTGTGAGTATTTTGTACTCTCATTTTTGATAATCAATGCGTATTCTACTAAAGTAAGTGTGTAAAATACACCAATACGCATCTTATCTGGAGCTCTGTATCGCTGCTTGTCTGTGTATTGTAGTGTCGAGTACGCCCTTAGCCGGCCGACTGGGCCCCGGGGTGCCTGACATGTCCATCAAGACCAGCTCGGGCAGCAGCAGACCCAGTAAAGGCGTGTTCGGCAGACTCGGTAGTCCCAAGGGCTCGTGATACATCTGTGGGCGCGAGCGACACATCTGCGTGGTTCACTCGGCAATTGGAGGACTTACCTGTCCCAGACCTTCTGTGATCACCAGGAGGAACGTGTTCGTCTACAACAAGCAGTTGCCATGGGCGACAGTGTTCGGTGACAGCAGTTCAGCTGCCTAAATTAGCTAAACCAGGCATTTGTAGGTTGTGTGTTCAATCCTGTAACCTGCCCTGTATTGACTGAATACGTACAGTTGTCATGGGCGAGTCTTTGGTGAAGGCAGTTCAGCTGCCTAAATTGGCAATGTTACATCGCCAAACCAGGCATTTGTAGGTTGTATTATAATCTCTTTTATCCGGTAACCTGCCCTGTGTTGACTGAATAAGTACCGACTGATAACATATTGTAGTATCAGGCATTGACCTGATACAAACATCTGGGTTACAACAAAGTGAAAACTGACATTCCATTGGTCGGATGACGTTATGTGACATTACAGAATGACGTCATTGTAGTGATGCAAATTGAACATATCCGCTTTCTGTCCATAGATAACAACGTCATCTGTGGTCATTTTCGAGCATAAAACATTACCTGTTAAATAGAATACCAGGCTTCTGTCTTTTGATATCAAGTTTTTTCAGGCTCGGAAACGTTAGGCGCTTCCTACTTGATATCAAAAGACAGTAGCCTGGTATTCTCTATTTATCATGTGGCTGATTTGATACTAAAATCATCAACCTAAATGGGACTTTATTTAGAAACATAGAGATTGAAGATTATTAGCTTGTGACACACATATTAAGGATTAGTTAGCATTTATTTAACATCAGCTCTGTTCTGTAACTTGTATTGTAATGTGCTTGGAACCTGGGGGCCGTTTCACTGAATTTCGTAAGACTAAAATGTTTGTAAGTGCAAATTTAGTATTGTCTAGAAATTTCAATTGATGGATTTACATTTATTGAGCATAGGCTGCACATGCAGCCTATGCTCAATAAATGTAAATCCAATAATTGTTGGCAAGAAAACATTGTTAATGTCAAATCTTAATTTTGCACTTGCGAACATTTTAGTCGTACGGAGTTTAGTGATACGGCTCCCAGTTCAACCCTTTACATGTCCATCTATGGTGATGTGACATAGCAGACCAGCGATGGTGCTTTGTATCACAGCTGGAGTTTGTGTATGTGAACAAATATCCAGGCAAAACTATTACAGTGGATCCCCGCTAAACCGGAAACTCGGGGAAAATCTAGATGTTTACTTGAGATGTGTTTCACTGTAATGTATCTCTAAATACAACGACTTTTCACGATTGAAAAACACTATAATGTGTCCTGAAGTGTTCACATCTCTGATTTACAGTGGAACATCTCCAAACCGGACACCCTGTGGAACTCCAAGGGTGTCCGGTTTGTTTGGAGAGGTTCCACTGTACATACATAAAACAAGGTCAGGTATTGTGAAACAGACGGTAATCAAATGGACACAATATTCATTTAATCAATGTACATTGAAAATTGGTTTGTAAAGAAAATGTAAATACATGTATATTAGTATTTCTTAAGTTATACATACATGCATACATTGGTATACATTGGTATGATTGTGTTGTTGCCTCGTCATTTATTGCCCCTAATTAGATCCGAGTGAATGTTGGACGATATATCGGGTGAAAAATCCTTTGTGATCTGTGCAGACCCAAATGAGTTGACTGAATTGCCCTGGATTGAATTTAACTCTCACCCCTAAGTAACTGGAATGGATTTTGATATGTTAATTTTGCAACCAATTCAATCATTACAAAATGATTTTCAGACTAGTCCATTTATGAAAAGGGGGTGTTTTTGTTTTCAAAAATTACTTGAAAAAATGTGCAGATCCTGACGAGACGGCTCGTCACAAGCCGGCTCATCTGGATCTACACTTTTTGCCCATACCACTATACAGGCCTGTGGTGTTGAAAGGGTTAAATCGAGTATTCTGTCACCTGTGATAAAATATTACCTGTCAATTAGAATAGCAGGCTAGTGCCTTTATAATTATCGGCGAGCCTCGGAACGCATATTTGATTTCTGGATTAACCGCAGACTGATTTACAGGTCGCAGCATTTCCAAAAAAAATGTTCTACTTTTTCTTCTCTTCTCCAACAAAAGCCCCGTGCAGGCACCGGGGCGGGATCAACTGATCCTGAGAATAGTGCTGCAGTAGCCATTGCTTGTCGTAAAAGGCGACTAAACTGGCTTAACGATTGGGTTCATACTTTCCGGAACCCACTATACCGGATTTGGCCCTCATGTACATTTTTGGCTTTTTTGTATGTGAGAGTTGAGTCGGGCTATGCCCCATATATAAAAATAAGATTAGCGCTAATCCTATTACCTTTAGGGGATGGGATAAATGATGCTGGTGTGGCGAGGGCCTGGCTCCAGATCAGGTTGTTCTAATTTCAGGACTGAATATATATTTTGATTGTAAATATTGAGTTCTGAAGTTGGGATTTACCCCCCTCGGACAGGTGGATACGGGACACGACCCCGTTGACCCGTCTGCGTGTAGACTCCCTGAGGCTTGTACCTCTATGTCAGAAAAGCGGACGTTAAACCCTATTCACTCACTCACTCACTCTCCAACAAAAGTAAATGTCGGCAAGATGGTTCAAATGAGCTGTTTGCGAGCCAAGCCAATTGGTACAGGACATGGTGATCATCACTCGACGCCCGATTGTAGTGAGATTAGTACAGTTATGTTTGTTTGTTTATTGGTGTTTAACTGCCTATCAACAGCTAAGGTCATTTAAGGCAAACGGGTTTGATCCGGTTTTAACCTGCTGCATTGGGGGCAAAATACCAAAATCAGAACTGAATATTTACGTCAAGAAAAATATATTCAGCCCTGAAATTAGAATAACCTAACCTGGTGCCAGGTCCATATCACACAAAAGTCACTTGGCACCTTCCCCTAAAATAGGATTCAACTGTCGCATAGAAAATATCAAAGACGATTGTGAGGGCCAAACCAGTAGCCGATTTCACCAACATTGCAAAGTATACTTTGAGGGAGTAATCATTTATTTTCCCAGAAATGAATTATTCCATATAGAACTAACGAATGCATATATTTGATGATCAAAAGTATGCAGAATTATTATACTGAATTTATTACAATGGCTGTGATAATGTAATACATTCAGTATAATAAAAATTGATAAATTTATCCTTAAATTGAAGATTTCTCCCTCAAAGTGTACTTTGCAAGATAAGTATACTTTGCAATGTTGGTGAAATGGGCTACTGGTCTCCAGTAGGATACTGGTCTCCAGTAGGAATTCCGGTATGGATGAATGATCGTTGAGTTACCCGTCGCGTGCTCCTGACCGACCACCCACTGGCCGAGACAGAACAAATAGGATGATCTTGTCCCAGTAGCCTATTTCACAACATTGCAAAGTATACTTTAGTAGCAAAGTATACTTTGAGGGAGAAATTTTCAATTTAAGGATACATTTATTAATTTTTATTATACTGAATTTATTACATTATCACAGCCATTTTGGCTGTGATAATGTAATAAATTCAGTATAATAATTCTGCACACTTTTAATCATCAAATATGTGCAGTGGTTAGTTCTATATGAAATAATGCATTTTGGGAAAAATAAATGATTACTCCCTCAAAGTATACTTCGGTAGATACGGTAAGTAATACTTTGCAATTTTGATGAAATCGGCTACAGGAGTGGGAAAGAAACGGTAAGACAGGAATTTCAGAAAATAACAATTTTATTGCCAATTTAACTGTGACAAACTTGAATGTTTTAGTAAAGGCACACACAAATATTACAGTTGTACATCCAAATGGTTAAAACTAGTGTAAACAACAACAGGACGTGGGCCTACTACAACTGAACAGTGACGCCAAACGGGGATGCAGCACAGAAACACAAACAACATAGTTAACTTGTACTGCTAATGACATGCGAGTGAAAGTGGAACCAGTAGCCAGTCAACTTTTGACATTTCTCTCCATCTTTCTGTGAAACATCACTGGGAATTACTTCTACAAATACATGTTTAGGATAGTGCAATGGGACTATTAGTGGTATTATGTTGAATTAACCCTTAGAATGCAGGAAACAAAAATTGTTGTTTGCTGTTTTATATGTTGTCTTCTTTCTCACTAAAACATTATTTGACAGAACATTAGACCATTTCTATTGGAAAAGATTTCTGAAGTGTTGTCAAAGCATCCTTTTGATGAGAAGAATGGAAAATAAAAAAATAAACAGCAGATGACAAAATTTAATTCAGCATTGTATGCGATAATTACGAACTGAAATGTAAAATGGATGGTGCATCTCTCTACCATCTGTTTTATCAAATATTTTATAGCTAGAAAAGGAAGCATACACACGTGGCATAATGAAACACATCTTGCACATGAAGTTTGCTGTAAATGACAAAACAGAATTTGTGAAATGGTCGAATAAAGAAAAGATGGTAACATTTAGTTTAACCCTTTCAACACCACAGGTCTGTACAGTGGCCTTGGTAAAAAGTGTAGATCCAGTAGCCTATTTCATCAACATTGCAAAGTATACTTTAGTAGCAAAGTATACTTTGAGGGAGAAATTTTCAATTTTATGATAAATTTATTAATTTGTATTATACTGAATTTATTACATTATCACAGCCAATTTGGCTGTGATAATGTAATACATTCAGTATAATAATTCTGCATACTTTTAATCATGAAATATATGCATTTGTTAGTTCTATATGAAATATTGCATTTCAGGAAAAATAAATGATTACTTGCAATGTTGATGAAATAGGCTACAGATGAGGCAGCTCATCAAGATCTGCACATTTTCATATTTTTGAGACCAAAAACACGCCCTTTTCAGAAATGGACTAGTCTGAAAATCATTTTATGACCATTGGATTGGTTGCAAAATTAACATATCAAAATCCATTCCAGTTACTTATGGGTGAAAGGGTTAAACAATCGACCCCCTATTCAAAGGGGAACTAGCAATGTGAATGATGTGAACATATTAGTGGTCATTGCACAGTAGAAGTGAGGTATGTGGGGTGGCCCCAGTGTGACCTTGGCCGTACCTGCCCCATAATGGTTAACATTTGTGTGATGGTTGCAATTGTGTTTTCACTTTCAAGCTGAACTACACTGTAAAACATGGGATGCCAGAGCTCCAGATAAGGTGCGTATCGACATATTTTACACTTATTTTAGCTGAATACGCATTGATTATCAAAAGTCCGAGTACAAAATACTCACAGCAATGTGAAAATACACATCGATTTTCAAATGAGTAGTGGAAATCGAGTAATAAAGTTGAAAATTTACCTAGTTGAGCTGCAAACAGCTTTTGCAGCTCAACAAAGTAAATTTTCAACTATTACAGTATAAATAAGTGAATAAGTAATAATACAGTCACTCAAAATAAGAATGTTTAAATTTGTTTTGAGCATTTGTTTCCTATTTAATAATGCAGAAAATCCATATGTAAAAATAAAATATGCATTTCATTTTAAATCGGGGAGTACACTACTATTTAGACACCAATCTTATCTGGAGCTCTGGTATGCCCCATTGACATATATGATGAAAAAGAAAAACTTGCATCATTTTTGTTTCACCTTCGTGGGTGAGACTTATGTAAAGAATAGAATGTGTTTGTGAAATCTTGTGAAGTTTACCAGGGACAACATCACAGTAATAGTGGCAAGAGTGTGTTGCGTATGTATCAAATGTCTGAATGGTTATTTATTTAATGGTGTTTACTGGCCAGTCAACAGCTATGGTCATTTTAAATCGGATCCCCAATTTCACGAAATTTTAAACTAACCCTTTCAAGTTGTATTGAAATATGAAAATCTTGAAAACCCTGTTGATGTTACATCAGATGGAACAGAGTTTGTAGTGATGAAGTGGACATCGAGTATTTTACAGATAGGTGGATGATACAAATTCAATTTGCAATTATTGAGCTATAATTGGACATCTACCAATTACAGACAAACACGGTATGCCCCATTGGACACACTTGGGGCCCGTATCACTTAAGGTTTGTACGACTAAAATGTTTGTAACAGCAAATTTAGGATCGTCTGGAAATTTCAATTAATGGATTTACATTTATTGAGCATAGGCTGCATATGCAGCCTATGCTCAATAAATGTAAATCCAATAATTGTGTACAAGAAAACATTGTTAATGTGAAATTTACAGACTATCATAATTTTGCACTTACAAACATTTTAGTCGTATGAAGCTTAATAGTGAAACGGTCCCCTGGACGTTCACTTGTGACTCGCCATGACAGACTGAAGCTTATTGACTTCGATCCATGTACCTCCAGTTGACTACACGCAATTTGATTTATTGGTGTTTAACGGCCTATCAATAGGTAAGGTCATTTACGGCCTGACCAACGGGTTTGATCCCGTATTTAACCTCAGAGGAGGTTGCTGGATGCAACAGTACAAACAGCATGAATGATTCTCTGAAGACAATGTAGACCCATCATAGACTTCAAAGGCGTATTTCGCTAAACTTTGTGGAATACAAAAAAAAATTGTACGAAGGTTTTCAGAGCTTCAGATAAGGTGCGTATTGGAGTATTTTACGCACTTATTTTAGAAGAATACGCATTGATTATCGAAAGTGGGACCAGCAATGTGAAAATACGCATTGATTTTCAAATTGAGTAGTGAAAACACTGTCAAAAAATTTAAAAGTTAACTAGCTTTTGCAACTCGTACAAGTTAATTTTCAAATTTGTTTTATTTTTTATCATTTGTTCCCTATTTAATAAGGCAGAAAATCAATAATACATTTGTAAAAGTAAAATATGCTTTGAATTTGAAATATGGGGGTATACTACTCTTTAGATACAAAACATATCTGGAGCTCTGTGTTTTTATGAATTAGTGACACAGGCCCTGATATGCAGGATGATCTGGGTCTACAAATCAACAAGCCACTTTTGTCATGGCGCAACACACGTAGAAATACATGCGGAAATCATAGACAAGGTTGACCTATAAATATACACTATTGAGACAAGAAAATAAGACAAGAGGAATGTTAACAAGAGTAGAAACTTGTTCCCCTCTACACACGACGGATGACCGCTGGTGTGAAATTACTGCAAGATCGCCGTATGTATGTACCGTACCGTCTGTTGCATGCATGTTTGCTGACATATTTTTAGCTATTAAACTCATAATATACGCAACCTACTGTACATTAAACAAATAATATACTAGAAAATGTGTTCATAGACCACGGATGCCCCACATACCACTTTGATAGTAAACAAGGTGAAATTCCAAAAGAGGGAGATAATCCATGGCTCAGTGTCAAATCAAGACAATTGTTGATTTCTAAATCAAAAAGAGGGAGATAATCCATGACCCGGTGTCGAATAAAAAATTGGAATAAACTTTGTGCATCTACTCATCATAAGGAAGCTACTTACGAAGTTTCAGGTCTGGAAATATGACGGTTTAAAAGTTTTACGAGTTACAAGGCAAAATTGTCAAATTTTAAGTCGAAAATGGGGAGATAATCCACGACACAGGGGTCGGATTAAAAATCGAAAGTCTAAGTCGAAAAGGGGGAGATGATCCGTGACCCGGGGGTCAAATCAAAAATCGAAATTCTAAGTCGAAAAGGGGGAGATAATCCGTGACCCGGGGGTCAAATCAAAAATTAAAATAAACTTTGCGCATCTACTCATCATGAGGTCTGTAGCTAGTATGGTTTAAAAGTTTTACGAGTTACAAGGTAAAATTGGGAAATTCTAAGTCGAAAAGGGGGAGAAAATCCATAACCCAGGGGTCGGATCGAAATTCTAAGTCGAAAAGGGGGAGAAAATCCATGACCCAGGGGTCGGATCGAAATTCTAAGTCGAAAAGGGGGAGATGATCCGTGACCCGGGGGTCAAATCAAAAATCGAAATAAACTTTGTGCATCTACTCATCATGAGGTCTGTAGCTAGTACGGTTTAAGTTTTACGAGTTACAAGTCAAAATTGGGAAATTCTAAGTCGAAAAGGGGGAGATAATCCTGGAACGGGACGCGTGACGGACAAGGGTAACACTAAATGCCCCCTCCACTATCGAGGTGGGGCATACAAACTTTTAGAATGTGGTAGAAATAGGTTATGAATGGGTCTGACAGTGCTAAAATGTGGAAATACATGTACTGACCAAGTTTCATTAACAAAAACCAAAGCCTACAAAATGCCTAAAAACAGTACACACATGGCTGTGTATCATTCTGAAACGAAAAAAGCAGAAGACGGACCCTTCTATCTGTACACCAGCGATCAGCAAACGTGACATCACAATTGCAGAACAAAATCATGAGATATAGAATAGTAAGTACACATACAGTATATCAGTCAGTCGCAGAACAAACACCCTATAAATACCCAATATACCGGTACAACATAACCTGTCGGTGGTACAACATGGTGGTACAAGATGCATACTAAAACTGCCGGGACAGTCAATGAATAACTGGAGTGTGACTGAGGACAAAATGGGATGTACTGTATTCGTGATAGGCCAAGCTAGATTCATCATCACACACGGACAGTTTGTTATAAGCGCGCTGGATGTTTGACAACAATGGTGAACAATCCAGAGCCTGTATCAGAATAGGCAGGCTCAATTGTGTGTATGATGGTCGCAAATCCAGATTTGCAAGACAACATCTATTCAATATAACACATGGTGGAAGTAGGCTAATATACATGTAGTTTTGTGAGCAGCGTACTCGCATAAAGGGCGATTATAAATGGCAATGACTGGGAAAATGGGAGTATGGCATGTGTGGCCAGTCTAACTTCTGATCTGATTGGGAACTCCTGTAGCCTGAATCTATATTGTTTGTTAGTCACCAGAGCTCTTTCACTTATTAAATTGCATAGAGATAGGTAGTCGAAAATTGTTTGTTTGTTGGTTTTTTGTTTGTTTGTTGGGGTTTAACGGCCTATCAACAGCTACGGTCATTTAAGGCCGGGTCACTGGGTTTAGTACTAAATCCCATATATTACCTGTACTAATGGGGGGTAAATCTCAAAATCAGAACTGAATATTTACAATAAAAAATCTATATATTCAGGCCTGAAATCAAAATAATCTTGATCTGATGCCAGGTCCTCGCCACACCAGACTTACTTGGCCCCCTCCCAAAAGCATTAGGATCAGTAATAATCTTACTACTTTTATAATCGGCAATAACCCAATTCAACTCCCAGGTAACAAAGGAGCCAAAGATAAAAAACGTATCTGAGGGCCAAACCAGACAAATCGTGATTTCTATAAGGAGGAACCCCTACCGTTAATTTATGCTGCCGCGTTCGCCCTACCAACCACCCACAGTCGAAAATTGTAACACAAATCTCAGGTGGACATACAGGCGGACAGAGTGGTGATTGTATGTACCCCAATTTGTTGTTTTTTTGGGTGGGTACATAATAAATGGGTGTGGAGAGTGTGTCCTGACTGGAGCGGGGGTTGGGGATGCTCAACGCAGTTCCGGCCTGGTTTAAAATTAAATACGCCACATGGCTATCACAAACTAGTCGTACAACTATATACAGGGGACTATTTACAATAGCAATAAACATTAATGCCACCTCATGAACACCACTATGAGTCAATACATGCTAAACAATGAGTACATGAGTATCTGCACATTCTGCTGTTTTTTCATGTTACTTTTTCTCTCAAGATAAACACATGGATTGGCAGCACTTTAGGAAATGATTCTAAAGTGCTGCCAAACTATGTGTTCGGTGAGAGAAAAGAAAAATCTAAATAATCAGCAAACAACAAAATTTAATTCAGCATTGCAAGGGCTGAGAATTGTGTGTGCTATACAGTAACCGAGATTGTAACTTAACCATGAGAATATATGGCCATAACATCTATATTACGTTCGGTAAATGATCATTTATTGTGTTAGTTCCACTTGGCAAAGGTACATGCCCACACAGTAGGCACAAAATGTTCTCAATATCGGAGACATCACCTGTTCTGGTAAAATAAACATTCATTCACTATTATCCCATGTATTGATTGTCATAAATTCCCACACTATTATCAGGGGCGCTAACCTTGTTTCCTTAAAATGTTAACGGACGTTACTACATGTATTTATTCTCTGTATTTATTTTCTAATGTGCAATGATCATACTTTATAATCTGTCGAAAATATTATTTTTTTCAGACGACGCATTTAATTAGTATAAATAATTAAAAAAATATCATGGCTCAATTGCATAAGAAAATAGACTGATACCACCGCGAGTCACTATCAGTAAAATGAACATTACTAAATGATTATACATGTATCTGTATAGCGGACACTCGTAATTATTAGAACTGGTGGAATAGTGACACAATTATACACTTATTTAATTTCTATAAAGTACATTTTGTGCCAACTGAGTGGGCATGTACCTTTAACTATTCCTTTATAATTCCAGCACAAAAATATTTACACAATTCCTTAACATTTGATTGGCCCGTAGCAAGTCTCTGTCCAAAATTTATATCCCAGTAAACTCACATGCCAAACTACTTTCCGTAACCGTCAGGTGCAGTTAAAATAATTATTAAGAAAACGGAAAATAAACACATTTTCTTGATGAATTTATTTCAGATGCTGGAAGTATAAGGAATGAATGGCCTTTTTGTGGAATTTATCGGGGATATAAACATTCCTATAATATTTTACAATGTCCTAGTCTACCAATGATTATTGGTTTATACGTGTCACAATTGTGCCCTTCCGCTGTATGATACTACTGCTACATTGTATTTGGGGGACTGTGACCACAATGACTGACACTGACGACCATCATGAAGTCTATGCCACAGGCTAGATCAACGATTATAACCAGATCTGAAGCCAGGTCCTCACCGCACCAGACAAGACCATACAGAATATGATATGTCACGCTGGTGTGAATGCTGAATATTGCGCACATGGACCCTGGAATCATGATTGAACAATGTTACGTCTACATTCCAGTGAATGACTAGTCCACAGAATACACCAAGAAATTGTGTTTATTAGAAGCTATGTTGGTCGCAAATACTGATTTACTTTTTGGTACATGTCGTCGGCCCTGGGCAGTTAACTAGAGATGTGGATTGATGGCTGTCTTTGACACAGGAATTTGGACGGTGTATCAGGCAATATATGCACAAAACATGTGGATGACGGTAAAATCTGACCAGAGTGTGACTCAAATAGATGGCGAGATAAAAAATTCAAACAAAATTTGGGCAGTATATGTGGGCCAAAAGACGAGCTGTGATAACGAGGACATGAAGTGCAAGTCAATGGTTCCAAATGTTGAAGACAAACTGCTGTCTTGGGGACATAAATATATTGTTATAAATAGGTTCAGGGCTCAAGCTAAGGAATTAGTAATTGAGTATTGTTACTCCATCATTTCTGAAAATTTCAAAATTTTAATTGGGTAAAATAAAATCACACTACTGTTTACACATCAACAGACCGCAATTATTGAATAGTTTGCTTCCAAATGAAAACATGTATTGGCATTTCATAGAAAAATATGCTATATTTGTGGTCTGTTTATTGTTTTCTGCAGCATGATAAAGGTACCAAAAAATTTGTATTGCTTTTTGATACTCGCTATTTCGGATTTCAATTGAGTTTTTGGCAATTTCAATTGGGTATTTAAGCAAATACGCAGCTTATCTGGAGCCCTGAGGTTTATCAAACTGGGACAATCAGGAGTAACTGCCTTGTGGGCATCAGCAATGTAGGAATATTGTAAGTTTTACATCACATCGCTTAGTTTCTCATTGTTGATTTCCCTGGACGTAACGATTCCTAGAAGTTGTTCAGTACACAGCCTACATACAGCAGTAAATTGTATGTATGTTTGTGATAGATATTTTTTTTTTCCATTCTTTGTGTGTATGCTGTGTACCGGGTAGATATGATAATTATGAACTGTATGTGGTGAAGGAACAAAGAGATGCAAGAATGTCCCCAACGAGCCACCATAAAATAGGCCAGCACAGTTCATCAACGGATACAAAAAAAGTCACACACGCAAATTAACCCTTAGACCACTACACACAACAATTGTCGTCTACTGTTGCTTTTATATCTTGCCTTATTTCTCAATAAAAACATGGTTTGAAGCACTTCATAATCATTTCCATTGGAAATGATTCTGAAGTGCTGTCAAAGCATGTTGTAAATTATTCTAAAGTGCTGTCAAAGCATGTTTTTGATGATAAAAATGGAAAATAGGAAATAAACAGCTGACGACAAACAATTAAGATAGCGGTGTAAGGGTTAATACCATGTGTCATCAGTGCAGATTGTAACCATGCAGCCTTATGACAATTCACATCTAGGGTCTTAGGTGTTTTTAAAAACTGAACAGTAAACAATGAAGTCCTTTTTGTAACATCATGGCTCAACAGCATTTAAATGCAAATCACACAAAATAAAATACATGTAACTAAAATACAAGCAAGGTAGATATTGGTGGCAGCCATAAAACTACTGTCTGTTTCATGATACCTGCCCAAATTTTACGGATATATAAACAATGCAAAAACAATATTTTTTCGATAATATTAAATTAAAGCAAAATTTAAGAATGAGCCTTCTTTTTATTTCGTGAAATTTGTTCAAATATTTATTTTATTGCGAAAAACAACAACAATTTCCTGAAATTTGTTCAAATATTTATTTTATTGCGAAAAAAAACAACAACAATTTCCCCATGTTAAATCACCCTAAATATGTTCACAGAGTGAAGATATCTATGGATATTTAACATGGGGAAATTTTTAGAATTTCAAAAATATTGGACCAATTTTAAAAATTTAACTTGTTTTTTTAGTTACATAAACCCCACCCCCCCCCCCCCCCGCCAGCTCCTCCACCTCCTTTTCCCCCATGTGAAATTTCCATTGACAAATAAAATATTTTGTAATAAAATCAATATTTTACCAAATTTCACAAATTAAAAAGAAGGTTCATTCTTAAATTTCAATCAAATTTAATATTACCGGTATCAAAAAAGAAAAAAAAAGGTTTTGCATTGTTTACATGGTCGTAACATTTGGACAAGTTTCGTGAAACAGACATTTTTTATTACATACAATTGCTGCTAGAAACATACAACTGTTGCTCTCTAAATTGCAGATTATTCACAGGCTTGGCACAATCACTTCTCTTCCACTAGATTATATAACAGCATTTGGGGCACCTTGTATACACTATGTCTTAAAATTAATTATTAACTAAACAATTCTAACTGGACAACCATTTAGTGCTGGGCCGCTTGAATACAAACATGCCGACAATGATGGCAGACGCCGCTGCTGCTCCTATGAGATACAACCATGTGTTACTGAACCGCCCCTTCGCCTTCGCCTCTTGCTCGGCTATATCTGCTTCCTGTTTCCGCCGCTGAAACATTACAGGTATGTTTGCAACTATGGATGGGAAACCATAATCGTGGATTACACAATCATTTGAGGCATGCCATGCGATATTGTACCTTATAAATACATTGTAAAGTCAAAAGTTGACATTTTTTTTTTAGTACATGCGGAATATAATTCTGCATGTACTCTGAACATCTTGTCAACTTTCGATACAATTTATGGAAATATATTGTAAATTTTGTAAACGTCTTTCATGAAATTAAGCAGATGTCCGAAGGTACAAAATCGCATGGCGTGTCTCATTTGTTTCTGCATTTGAAGCATTTATAAGTAGTAAAATCTCACTGTGGCTCCGAGGTGCAGATCCAAGTTTTATGTTGCCACAAATTTGATGGACAGTGTACATGTGGTCCTCTGGCTGAGAACAGGGACCTGATGACATTTGAGACCAGTGTAGCGCCACAGGTGACAGACTCGGACCTGTGACACAAAAATAAATGCCCATTACAAAAAAATCCATTACCCCATCCACTTGGTCTCATACAGTATTATCTTCTATCTTCGACTCCTACTGCAGCTCCTCCAGCTCCTTTTGCCATATGTTAAATTCCCATAGGACAATCGTTTTTTTCACAATAAAATCAATGAAATTAAGCAGATGTCCGAAGGTACAAAATCGCATGGCGTGTCTCATTTGTTTCTGCATTTGAAGCATTTATAAGTAGTAAAATCTCACTGTGGCTCCGAGGTGCAGATCCAAGTTTTATGTTGCCACAAATTTGATGGACAGTGTACATGTGGTCCTCTGGCTGAGAACAGGGACCTGATGACATTTGAGACCAGTGTAGCGCCACAGGTGACAGACTCGGACCTGTGACACAAAAATAAATGCCCATTACAAAAAAATCCATTACCCCATCCACTTGGTCTCATACAGTATTATCTTCTATCTTCGACTCCTACTGCAGCTCCTCCAGCTCCTTTTGCCATATGTTAAATTCCCATAGGACAATCGTTTTTTTCACAATAAAATCAATATTTGATGGACATGTTTGATATTATACCGAAAAGCTATAACCCTAAAAAAAAACTTTAACCAAAAACTTTATCCCGGACGCATGCACGCACGCACATACGTACGTACTGACAAACGTATACCAAAGTGAAACTATCACGCTGTCCGCAAGCGGGCGCGACAAAAATTGAAGGGGACAGTGGAAGAAGGGCCACACACCCCTTCAATTGTGGCTGTATTAGCATAGGCTTCACCTAAGAAACACGTTTATTATGTAAGAGGTTTACCATAAGTTCCGCATGTGCACCATGTTGCACCTTGAGATTTACCGACTCCTTGGCATTGACAAAACACTGTACGGCGTCGTAGTGGGTCACTCTCTCTAAGCTTGTTCCGTTGATCTGAAATCAATACTACATCCTTCAACAGTAAAATATAAGAAACGGAAACATGGCTGCTCCAACCTACTTTAGGGATGGCAGGGATTCCGCTGAGGAAAATAAAAAAATCGCCACTTCAAAAAATTGGCGATAAAAAATTACAATTTTCGAAAAAAAAAATTGTATTTTTTTACCGCCAATTGTTTATTTTGATCGCCAATTGCGAAAGTGGCGATCACCAGCGGAATCCCTGGATGGGTTGTGGCCTAGGGATTAGAACACCTGACTTCCAATCCGGAGGTTGTGGGTTCAAACCTCGTCTAGGGCATCAAAAATACTTTCATAGTATTTCCATCCCACTGGTCTGTCGGATGAGACTTTAAACTGTGGTCCCGTCTCTATATGACCGTAGCTGTTGGTGGGGCGTTAAACCCTTTCACTTCCATTTCCTACCTCCTTATCGTTTTAATAGTATGATGTACATGAACATATTCTCAATGGCATTATGGGAGATCACTCCAAAAGTACAAATTCCATAGTTATCTTTGGTACCTGTGATGGGTAAATTTAACGATGGTGTTTCATCCTTACCAGAATCCCGATAGCCTTGGTTTGGCTCTCAGGTAACATTTTTGGCTTCCTTGTTACTTGAGAGAGTTGAATCTAATTATACCAATTATAAAAGTAGTAAGAGTAGTACTAATCCATTACTTTTAGGGAATAGGGCTAAGTGACTCTGATGTGGAAAGGACCTGGCAGCAGGTCAGGTTATTCTAATTTCAGGGCTGAATATATATATTTTTCTGAACATAAGTATATGAATGTAAGTATATGACATTTTATGTCATTCCGACTTACCGTTACAGAGATAATGGATACCCTAAAAACTTTAAAGTGCACGGCCGGACGGACGGATGGAATTACAAAAACTAGAAACCCCTCGACATACTTCGTATGCCGGGGGTATAAATAGCTGTGGCACATGTACATGTGACACAGCTTGACATGGTGATGTATATATATGCAGAGCTCCAGTTAAGCTGCGTAATTTGACCAACTTAGGGTGAATTTTTTTTATTCCTTCATCAAAAATGGCAAGTTGGGAGTCCTTTAGAATCGTCTCATTGAGACGATTCTAAAGCACTCCCAACTTGCCATTTTTGATGGAGAAATAAAAAATTTACCTCCAAATTACGCACCTTAACTGGAGCTCTGTTATACATGTACATGCCAGTGTTCTCCACGACTACATATAAGGCGGTGGTCCATCACGTTATCATAAAACACCACCTGACCGCCTTACTATCTTCCAATTATTGCTTTCGGCTTATAACTTATGAAGAATATTAGTTTTACACATTTATTTCTGTATTCATTCTAACAATAATGTAACAGGAAGAGAAAATATGCCCCTGACACGGGACTCGAACCGGCAACCTCCCGCTTACAAGACGGTCACTCTACCGACTGAGCTAATCGGGCACAGACTCATCTCTTCTCTCCCAAGTTACATGCAGAGCTCCAGATAAGCTGCATATTTTCTTAAATACCCAATTAAAATTGCCAAAAACCCAATTGGAATCAGAAGTAGCGAGTATCAAAAAGCAATACAAATGTTGTGGTACCTTTATCATGCTGCAGAAAACAATAAACATACCACAAATATAGCATATTTTTCTTATTTTACATGAAAACACATCTTGGTATTTCATTAGAATTGTCTCCAAGGAGACAATTCTAATGAAATGCCAAGACATGTTTTCTTTTCGAAGCAAACTATTCAATAATTGATGTCTGTTGATGTGTAAACAGTAGTGTGATTTTATTTTACTTAATTAACATTTTGAAATACCCAATTGCTTCAGGAATGATGGAGTGACAATACTCAATTACAAATTCCTTATCTGGAGCATGTACATGTACCTGAGAACCGTACCGTGACATACTCCCCAACCAAATTGAAATTCATCCTCAAATTACATATGTTTTGTGAATAGTGATGGGACAATCTCGGAGTATATGTATCAGTCACGGCCCCACGTTGGGCGCCAAATGTAACAGGAAGCGAAAAATATGCACCTGACCCGGGACTCGAACCCGGCACCTCCCACTTACAAGGCAGTCGCTCTACAGGCGGAGCTAACCGGGCACAGACACATATCTTCTCTCCTGAGTTACTAGATCCGTACCGTGACAATTAGTTAGAATTTTCAGTCCAGTCATTTCACACATTAATCCTTAAAAGGTGGGAACCGAAAACTGTCGTCTGCTGTTGTTTCATATTTTGTCTTGACAGCACTTTAGAATCATTTCCATTGGAAATGATTCTAAAGTGCTGCCAAACCATGTTTTTGTTGAGAAATATGGAAAATATAAAGTAATCAGCAGACGACAAAATTTAATTCAGCATTGTAAGGGTTAATTTCATATATTGTCAAACTGCAACCACCTTATAATTTTCAGTAGTGGAGAACACTACATATATATGTGAATTCACAGGTGGAAGACTCGGACCTATGACACCAAAAAAAATGCCTATTAAAAAAATCCCATTACCCCACCCACTTGGTCTCGTACAGTACCATATGCTATATATATAGCATATGGTACTGTACAAGACCAAGTGGGTGGGGTAATGGGATTTTTTTAATAGGCATTTTTTTTGGTGTCATAGGTCCGAGTCTTCCACCTGTGTGTGAATTAACCCTCACTACGCGCGAGACGAAAATTGTCGTCTGCTTGTTTTTCCATTTTTGTCTTAATTCTTAACAAAAAAACCTGGTTTGACAGCACATGAGAATGGAGACGATTCTCATGCGCTGCCAAAACAGGTTTTTATCGAGAAATATTGGAAATAAAACATTTTCAGCAGACGACAAAATTTAGCGTAGTAAGGGTTAACATTGACATATTCCAAGACAGACACTGCCATAATGATAAAGCAACAAGGAAAACATTGCGTAGAAAAGAAAAGAATAACTCGGTCACCTGTAGCCTATTTCATCAACACTGCAAAGTATACTTTACTAGCAAAGTATATTTTGAGGGAGTAATCATTTATTTTTCCTGAAATGCATTATTTCATATAGAACTAACAACTGCATATATTTCATGATTAAAAGTATGCAGAATTACTATACTGAATTTATTACATTATCACAGCCAAATTGGCTGTGATAATGTAATAAATTCGGTATAATAAAAATTAATAAATTTATCATAAAATTTAAAAATTCTCCCTCAAAGTATACTTTGCTACTAAAGTATACTTAGCAATGTTGATGAAATAGGCTACTGAATGACAGTCTTGTTAGCCACCAATGTAAGGAAGCTACTTGTGAAGTTTAGTACGCCACGACTAACGTTTCAACAGATATGCACACTTTGGACATACACGCAGAGCTCCAGATAAGGTGCGTATTGGCGTATTTTACACACTTATTTTAGCAGAATATACATTGATTATCAATACTCATAGCAATGCATTGATTTTAAATAAATCGAGTAGTGAAAATACTGTATTAAGTTGAAAATTTATTTAGTTTTTGCAGCTCAAATAAGTGAAATTTTAAAGATTTTTTTTTATCGTTTATTCACTATTTAAGGAATAAAATCAATAGGACATTTGTAACAGTAAAATATGCATTGAAGTTGAAATCTAGGGTATAATACTGTCTTATCACAAAACTTATCTGGAGCTCTGTACACGTACATCCAAGTTTTATGGGATGTGCGCTACATGTATATTTAAAAACAAAGTTGGTGAACGTTACCTCAGAATGACACATCGTGGTTAGCAATCAATGTGAGGAAGCTATTGATGAAGTTTGGCAATGAGTCGACTAACATATCACGAGATGTGGTATAAAATGTGGACTTGTTGGTGCCTTCAAGAATGACGATAACAGAATTGTGACTGCTAAAGTTGGCGTGACAAAAATCAGCATTATTTGTTGGTACAACATCAACATAAAACAGTTTATAGTTGTTGGATGTTTCCGACAGCAGATAAATGGTGATTAACCCCTAAATAACTGGAATCGATTTTGATACATTTTTGTTTTAATTTTCCGACCAATCCATTTATGAAAAGGGGGTGTTTTTGTTCTCAAATATTACTTGCAAAAAGTGCAGATACTGAGGAGACGGCTGTCTGCCAATAAAAGTACCACTATACAGGTCTGTGGGGTTGAAGGGTTAATTGGTAGTTGATACCAATTCAACTTATTATTGTGGTAATTAAATAAAAATGTTGGTTTGCTCGAAGTCAATGCACAAAGCTCCAGATAAGGAATTAGTAATTGAGTATTGTCATGCCATCATTTCTGAAGCAATTGGGTATTTCAAAATTTTAATTGGGTAAAATATAATCACACTACTGTTTACACGTCAACAGACACCATGGAATTATTGAATATTTTGCTTTGAAATGAAAACATGTCTTGGCATTTCATTAGAATTGTCTCCTTGGAGACAATTCTAATGAAATACCCAGATGTGTTTTCATGGAAAATAAGAAAATTATGCTATATTTGTCTGTTTATTGTTTTCTGCAGCATGATAAAGGTACAACAACATTGTTATTGCTTTTAGATACTCGCTACTTCTGATTTCAATTGGGTTTTTGGCAATTTTAATTGGGTATTTAAGCAAATACACAGCTTATCTGGAGCTCTGTATGTACATGCAGGCTATGTATACTACATGTACATGTATGTGTTGCTACATGCATGTGCATGTCAATAACCATATCTCACCTCTAAAATTTTGTCTCCTTCTTTCAATCTACCATCTTGAAAAGCCGCGCCATTTTCTCTGACTTTGGTGACAAAGATGCCTGCGTCTCCCTGTACATGGGGAACTACATCTACGCCACCTCGAATGTTGAACCCCAGACCTGAAATTACATTAACCCTTTCACCTGTAAGTAACTGGAATGGACTTTGATATGTTAATTTTGCAACCAATCTATTTGTCACAAAATGATTTTCGACTAGTCCATTTATGAAAGGGGTGTCTTTGATCCCAAAAATATGAAAATTACTTGCAAAAAGTACAGATCCTGATGAGACGGCTTACTATGCGGAATTAAATGTTGTCATCTGCTGTTTATTTATGCAAGGTTGGAAACAAAACCCCAAGTGCACAACTACACATGCTGAGTAACATTACTATATAATTTCATGCATGTAACTTACCGCCGACACCGCTTACCGGCCATTGTTATGGCCACTCTATGAAACCGCATCAAAATCACGAGATGCACAACTCCACATATTGATAACCATACACATAAGGTTTCATGCATGTAACTCAAATACGTTTAGAGTTCCGGCGACGCAAGTTGAAAATCGCCTCAAGGGCCATAACCGAATACTGGATGAATTTGCAACGAAAACATCAGGTGCGCAACTTCACATATTGACAAATATTCCTATAAGGTTTCATGACTGTAGCCCAAATAGTTTTTCAGTTATGTGCGTCACAATTTGAAAATCACCACTTTTCACTAAGTCAAGGGCCATAACTCGAATACTCGTCGTCGAATACTGGATGAATCCGCATCTAAAACCCACATGATGACAAACATTCCTGTAAAATGTTATGACTAACCCAAATACTTTTGGAGAATTCATAATTACTTGAATATGTTATTTTCACAATATTAATTTAATAAATGTACATGCCCACTCAGCAGGCACAAAATGTTCTTTATATCAGAGACATCATCCGAGACATTTTCTGGCAAATTAAACATTCATTCACCATTACCCCCCATATTGATTGGCATGAGAGGTATATACATGTACAGGGATCCTCCAGATTATCGGACAAAAATGGCTGTGTTTTTACAATAATTTTCTTTAAATAGCATCTATGGACATTACCTTGGTGATATATTCTTCACGCTGGTATGGAAACAGCAAGCAGCTGTGTGACTTATATGTATTCGTTGCAATATATGATCAAAAGAATGCGCTTAATTAACAGGTATTTTCATTTGTCCGATACACTGATTGTCCGGATAACTGGTATGACCCCTGTAGTGTGTTTTTTATTTTACATTGAACTGGAAAGCGAGATTGTATTGTAACAAATTTTTTAACAATATTTTAAAAATGTAAAAATAGAAAAAATTGTAATGAAAGTTTGACAATATTTTAAAAATTCAAAACAACAATTTGAACAAACATGATTTTACCTCGACACCGTTATTTTTCTTAACGGTGTTAGTACAGATTTCCGTTGGAGATGCAAGTGGATCATTTTACCTCGACACCGTTATGTTTCTTAAAGGTACATGTACATGCCCACGTGCCGGGTTATAATATAGGGAGGCATATTTTTTTCGTCCATACATTAGATATAACATTGTTTGGGGGCGATAACCGTGTTTCCTTAAAATGTTAACTGGCATTACTATTTATTCTCTGTATTTATTTTTTCATGTGCAATGGTCATACATATTTATCTGTCGAAAATATTATTTTTTCAGGTGATTCATTTAATTAGTATAAATAATTAAAAAATACCGTGCCTCATTTGCATATGAAAATAGCCTGATACCACGCGAGTCACTATCAGTAAAATAAATATTACTAAATGATTATACTTGTATAGCGGGCACTCGTAATTTTTAGATCTGGTGGAATAGTGACATAATTAGGGCCGCACGATTCACCCAAATCCTCATTTTTCCCCCAAATCCTCACCAAATCCTCATGTAATGAATAAGTTATCCAATTAATATGTCTCAAAACCTTTTAATATCGTTCTTAAGAAGTTATTGAACCCGATTTGAATACGTTTTTATGGTAAAAAGAGTCTTATTTCGATGTTTTAATTTAACTTAGGTGGCAGTCAGGCAGTGACCAGTTAGCCCACCAGTTTCGTATAATGGCACCAGTGAAATTTATAAATATTACACTTTCTGCTGATTAAAATTCATTTTAATTGTTTAATGAATTTTTTGTAGTTGATTTTGTATTTTATTCAGATGTTACATCGTATTAATTGATGAATGCTCATTCCAGGGCCATCTGACCTGTTCCCATTGATCAGAAATGGGCAAATACGAATTGAGAGTATGTTGTGACAAAAACTGATCAAAACAACAGATATTTCTGGAGTTTCAAAAAGAATTTATTTCAGAAAAAACTCATGGATGGGAACTGGTTTGCACCATGATAGTGCATTTGCCTCTGGATGATGATTGAGAACACATACAACATTCAATCTGTAGTTCCGCAAGTAGCGTGGCACGGCATGGTTTTAAAGTGAATATTTTACCTCAGAATTGGACAATTTTAAAGAGGCTGCACCAAGATATTTCACATTCCTGCATAGGTAAGGAGCACTAATAGAGCAGCATATTTGTGTTTATGTAAAAGCTTCTTGTGTGTCTAGGTCACAAATGTCGAACTCATATTGCTGTCTGCCTACTTATTTGGAATATTGAATTAAATACATACTGTCCGAGGGCGTGAAATTGATAATTTTAAATTAACTGGTCACTGCCTCCTTAGGCATTCTAGCAGCCAAGGGAGACCATCCAAAATAAATTATGAGATAAATGCAAGGGAGATAAATGTTGTTTGACCCATTTTGGTCAATTGAAACATGCAAGTTATTTACCATTCCAAATGTTTATAATACTATTCATCTGTTTTTTATCTCAATCAATCAACCAACCTCAGCACATATATAGCTTTAAAATATGAACACGTCCGTAAATGTGAAGTGTCTATGCAGTACCTGTGGGGCCCGACATGCAGCAAGTTCTAGCCCATTTGTTTGGATGGTGGTTGGGAGCCAGCGAAGGGTAATTTAACGATCGGCGTTCATCCTTACCGGAATGCCGACCTACATGGTTTGGCCCTCATGTACCGTTTTGGCTCCCTGGTAGTTGAGAGCTAAATCCTATTATGTTCCATTAAAAAAGAATAAGATCTGTACAGATCATATTGCTTTAGGGGCTGGAGCTAAGTGACTCTGGTGCGGTATGGACCTGGAACCAGGTCAGGATATTCTAATTTCAGGACTGAATATATATAGTTCTGTAAATATTGAGTTCTGATTTTGGGAATTTCTCTCATTGTGGACAGGTTGAATACGGGATAATCCATCCTGTTGGCCCGGCCTTAAATGACCCTGGCAGTTTATACGCCTTAAACACCAATAATCAATCAGTCAATCTAGCCCATTTGTTGCCCATGACTAGTCCCACCCAGGTCACACGTTTGTTTCTGCTTTTACCAGGTATATTCCGGTCTGTATATGACCATACTGTTGAATCATTATTATACAAATTAACAGTTTTAGAAGATTGAGAGAAAATGACAAGATACATACATGATAGTTCAATACATTTAATATTAAGCACATTTTGATTACAATAAAAATCAAAGTACTGAAAGTACTGACTGGCGGGAGACAAGTAGCCACTCGTGAATTTGCATACTCAGAAATGCCTTGTTAGAAATATATTCGATGTTGATTATTGGATGTACAATCTGCAAATTTGGAGAACTTGATCAGTTACTGGTGTTTGTAAAATACAGCCTGCTCTAAACACAAATAGGTTGATGAAGCAAAGGTGCTTTATGTCCGACTAATAAACCGTTTTACGAGGTATATTGCAGACGTATTATGTGAAATCTTTTAAAAATTATGACTGGGCGTAGGCCTACATACGTGTATGCTGCATGAATGGCAAAATGTTTTCATGAATTTTGTTTCGCTCACCCAGAGGGTAATTTTTCGAAAATCGCCCGTAAACCACAATATGAAAAAGAAATGGGCTTCAACGTCGCATTGCGACTGCGTGGTACACGATACGGGGGGCGTCTCAATAACAGCAATTTGTTCTCTTCAAAAGTAAAGTTGGGCATGCCAACTATTTTACACATAATGTTGAGCATTGCCGTTGCTATTAATAACTTGCTTTCAGTTCACTCGCTGACTTTAAATGTCACCTGACTGTTGTTAATTGCGAACGCAAATTGAGCCTATTGAGACGTCCCCCGATGAACAGAGAATCACGATCCCAATAGCCATACGGGGGGCGTCTCAATAACAGCAATTTGTTCTCTTCAAAAGTAAAGTTGGGCATGCCAACTATTTTACACATAATGTTGAGCATTGCCGTTGCTATTAATAACTTGCTTTCAGTTCACTCGCTGACTTTAAATGTCACCTGACTGTTGTTAATTGCGAACGCAAATTGAGCCTATTGAGACGTCCCCCGATGAACAGAGCGCCACTTCCGAAAGTAGACCCGTGCAAACGGCCAGAATCACGATCCCAATAGCGTGGAGACAGTATGTCTCCCGCCAAAAACTAGAGCTATCACAGGAGTGATCATAATACCTTGGACGTAGGTGCACGGTCATTCATCGCGACCGACCGACAAGCTGACTCCTATATATCCCTTCAAACTTTGATCTGGGCTTACACTGTTCGCTAGCCATTAGTGACATCAGAAGAAACGAAGTATGTGATGAATGTTTATATGTAATGTAGATTTATATGTTTAATAATTTTTTCTTCCGCAATTCTGATTGGCCGAGCTGTTAATGCATTAAAAGAGGATTTGGGGAAGATTTGGGGATGATTTGCTGCATATCGGGCCATTACTGCATAGACACTTGACATTTACGGACTTGGTCATATTTTCAAGCTATATGTGCTGAATTTGATTGATTGATTGAGATAAAAAAAAACAGATGAATAAACATTTGGAATGGTAAATAACTTGCATGTTTCAATTGACCAAAATGGGTCAAACAACATTTATCTCCCTTGCATTTATCTATTAATTTATTTTGGATGATCTCCCTTGGCTGCTAAGTTAAATTTGGGGAGGATTTGGGTGAATCGTGCGCCCGACACAATTATACACTTATTTAATTCCTATAAAGAACATGTTGTGCCTACTGCGTGGGCATGTACCTTTAACGGTGTTAGTACAGATTTCTGTTGGAGATGCAAGTGGATAATTTTACCTCCACACCGTTATGTTTCTTAACGGTGTAATAGTAAGTTAGATTATGTAATGAGCTTTTAATACGTTGACTTTCTTTTCTATTTTCAGGGACAGCACACTAGCAAAATCACTCCACAAACTAACAGACTACCTTACAAAGCAGTACCAAACAGACAAAACGATACAAGATTGGACAGAAACATATATACCACGCACAGTACAAGAAACTCAAAGAAGCAGCGACACAACAAGAACCAATGCACATCGATCAACAATCAAAGAAAATGACAAAACGGCAAAAAAGAACAAATTAAACCACGCCTTCTGTTATCAGACACAACAGAAAGACATATTAACGGCAATGTTGACCTGAATCTCACCAACGAACAAAACGAAACGAAAATAACATAATAAAGTATACCCCACCCACTTTTTCAACATTACGTTAGAGGTCAGAAAAAAGTAGCACAACTTCCATCCATTTATACCTTGATCACTTCGAACTAGAAGGATCTGCGTTACTGGAATATCAAGATCCATTTATATTTTGGACATAAATTAATGAAATACAGCCGTTTCTTTATGAATGTGCAGACCGAAATCGTCTCAAAATACAGGAAGTTGAAACAACGCACGGCTGCAGCCCACTGTTGGTTCCCTGGCAGATTCCGGTAAGTACAGAACGCGGTCCCAGAAAGCGCGGGAGTGATTGTCAATGGAAAACGTAGATTATTTCTAAATGGTACTGATTCAGAAATGAAATGGTGAATGAATTTGTTATATTTAAACTGATTTTTATTCATATAAATATCCTGTCGTATCCCCATGTTTATATACTCTAGCGAAGTTTGGTTAAATGGTCACTTCGGACCATGGTCAAGTCGGACCACACAGGTGGTCAAGTCGACCCACTTGCGTGGTCAAGTCGGACCACATTGGTGGCCAAGTCGGACCACATTGGTGATCATCTCTGACAAGATTTATTGTGCCATGTAATTTGTAAAGATAACGGTATATATAACATTATATATTCAATAACTAAATTTAGTCTGCCCGCCCTCCCGCCCGAATTACTTTGAAATTTACCTTAAATTTGTTTTTGCATTTAGGTTAAAGTTTTTAAGAACACTATATCTCTGAAACAGCTTTGCCAATTCATTTGAAACTTCACTTGTGTGTTTATCATCATCCATATTTTCATTCTTTGCCCAACCCACGCAGTCCAATGTCAAGGTCAAATTACTGATTTTTTTTTAAATCGATAGTATGTGTACGTGTTAAAGCTTTTTTGCATGAAAAGCTTTTTTAGTACTATCAAAGCCTCAGCGGGTGCGACATCTAGTTGTCGCGCCCGCTTGAGGACAGTGCGATATAGTCGGCACATTGGCATACGTCCATACATGTGTGTTTATCATCATCCATATTTATGCCCCAACCAATTTATTGGGGCAGGGGGCATTATGTTTTACCCCTGTCCGCCCGTGTGTGCGTCCGTCTGTGTGTCTGAGCAACCAAGGGTGTACAAGGGGCCATGGGGCAGAGCCTAACACAAAAGAATCCTTTGATTTATTCCGTATGGCCCCTTATTCTATTGTTATACAAGAGGCCATCGCTTTGATCTAGAACAATGGAAATGGCCCCTTGTTCACTATTGGTGGCACGTCCGTCTGTGCGTCCGTAAGGCAAATGCATTTAAGTTTTCAATAACTCATTAACTCCTTCACCATTTTCAATCATATTTGCCCACAATGTCTGTATTATAGGATTAGCTTCATAATAATGATGCCCTTTTACTATCAAGGCTGCAGGTGGGGGGCATCCGTGTTCTATTAACACATTTTCTACTTTGTTTTTACAGAATCAGATAGCTTCTCAATTGTTCAAAACAATCTGGAATCCTGAAAGGTGGAGAAATATAAAACTATAGCTAGTAGCGTGAGAACTCTGGTGCAAGTTTTACCGCGACCGGCTGTTTGTTTTGTGAAAACTGATAAAATACAATATTAATGATATATAATATTGAGGATATGAAACAGAAAATGCACATTTATATATATCTTGTTTAAAAGTAGCCTATCCTATCAAGAAATGAATGATATAAATATAGCAAGAAATACAAAACTAGTGACGTTTTGCCGTGATCTGCTTAACAATTACCTCAGTTTTTTGCTTGAATTTGAAGGCACTCCAGGTAAACATAATCAATTAATACCTTATTTAGTTTCCCATCTCTCAATATTATCTCTCTGATCAAATCAAATGTTTATTATCCTATGTTTTATAATATACACTCAGAGCTCCAGATAAGCTGCGTATTTGCTTAAATACCCAATTAAAATTGCCAAAAACCCAATTGGAATCGGACGTAACGAGTATCAAAAAGCAATACAAATTTTGTGGTACCTTTATCATGCTGCAGAAAACAATAAACATACCACAAATATAGCATATTTTTCTTATTTTACATGAAAACACATCTTGGTATTTCATTAGAATTGTCTCCAAGGAGACAATTCTAATGAAATGCCAAGACATGTTTTCATTTCGAAGCAAACTATTCAATAATTGCTGTCTGTTGATGTGTAAACAGTAGTGTGTTTTTATTTTACATAATTAAAATTTTGAAATACCCAATTGCTTCAGAAATAATGGGAGTTGACAGTTCTCAATTCCTAATTCCTTATCTAGAGCACTGTAAACTCAGTGTTCTGCCAAGGATGTGGGACCGCGTCATTGATGTTAAATTATCGTTAATGACGCATTGAAAAACCTACCAGTGCATTAAAATTTCTGTCCGACATCCTGGGTGGTGAAATTGTAAATGTACGAACATCACAGGATGTAAATCACGATTTCCGGAAATTAATAATTCACCTAGCAACAGTGTTTCAATGGCATATCTATCAATGGTTTTTATTGGATTCTATATTTACAACAGCAGTGTAAGTATTAGCTTGGCTATTTGTGTCTGCCAATCAAAATAAACCTTTTTAAAATGGCGTAACATCATAGCGAGGTCTCAACAATGGAGTCGCAAGTAAAGAAGCCGTAGACCCTTTTAAATCTTTTTAAATTCAAACCTATTGCAAAAACAACAAAAATAACTGAAGGCTCCGAAGGGCAATCTGAATACCCGGTGTCCGATATTTCAACAAAGATGAAAATTCCAAGTCGTGGCTTCAGGAATTCAAATAATTTCTGGAAGTCGGACTGCGTCCATTTCGCACACCTGCTGGTTATAATTACCTCCCCTGTCGAGGAGAGCAAGGGGAAACCTGACCTGTTTTCCTACATAATTTAATCATATTTGAAGGCTTATAACAACTAATTATGGATAATTTGAGAAAGTTTAAATGCAAATTTATAACATGTTGTCATATTGTGCGTCAATTCTTTTTATGAATACCATCGATGACCCCATTATATTTGTCATGCCCGCTTGCGGACAGCACAATATAGTCGGCACATTGGCGTACGTACATACATACGGACTTACATACATGCGTCCGGGTTTAAAGTTTTTTGTTCCAAGTTTTTCGGTATACTATCAAAACCTCGGCGGGCACAAGCTATCTAGTTTAAAATGACCATGCACCCTTTTTTGGCCCCCTGGATCAAATTTCTTGGTAGAACACTGTAAACTGTTAGTTGTTTAAACTATTATTGTTACATGGTTTCTGTTGTTTGCACATATGTGCAAACAAATAGCGCGTGCTGTTTGCACATATGTGCAAATAAATAGCGCTTGCTGTTTGCACATGGCTTTAGGCAATGCTCATTCCGGGGCCGCGCGTAATGGAAGTGCCTTCATGACGTCACTACGCGGAAGTGCCTTCATGACGTCACTACTTCATGACGTTCATGATGTTCATGACGCGGCCCCGGAATATGCATACCAAAAATTATCTACGTGAATGGGACAATTTTATAAAAGTACTGAAAATACTGAATATAATGCTCAGTTTACATCAGTTTTTTGTTGGAAATGTAACAATAACGTTTGATCATGTCCAGCCATGTGCAAACGTTTGCTGTGGCCCTCGGGAACTGTTTGAACCTGCGGCCTGCGGCATTGGGGTTCAAACAGTTCCCTCGGGCCACAGCAAACGTTTGCACACGGCTGGACATGATCAAACCTTATAATATTCCCAAAAACTTCTTTTTTGTTATTCTATAAAGTTAACATTCATAAATGCTCTAATGTCATCTGAATAAAATGCACAACCAACCCCCACTTAACACCAATGTAAAGCCATTCAGTTATGTCGCAAACTTGTTTGCTTAACCCTTAGACTGCTGAGCACAAAATTTTTTGTTTGTTGTTGCTTTGTATTTTGCCTTCTTTCTCGATAAAAACATGGTTTGACAGCACTTTAGAATCATTTCCATTGTTGTATGCACAAATGCAGCCTATGCTCAATAATTGTAAATCCATCAATTAAAATATCCAGACGATCCTAAATTTGCACTTACGAACATTTTAGTTGTACAAAGTTTAGTGAAACGGGCCCCTGTCTTGTAGATAAGTTACACAATTTGGAACACTTAGAATGTGGGAAACAAAAATTGTCATCTGTTGTTGATTTATATTTTGTCCTTTCTATCAATAAAAACATGGTCTGACAGCACTTTATAATAATTTCCATTGGAAATGATTCTACAGTGCTGTCAAAGCATGTTTTGCTGTGAAAATGGAATAAAATAAACAACAGATGACAATATTTAATTCAGCTTTGTTAGGGTTAATTCTCCTCGAACAATTTCGGGGTCATCATCAGCGTTACAATTGGTAGAGTTTGTGTAACCAAGAAAGGAGGTGATGCCAAACCAGCAAATTCTGTCAACTCAAGAATGCCGTAGAAGTTGTTCAACAAGAAGTTCTGCATGATATTTCAATTACCGGTACCATAATTTAGTTATAATAGTTGTCCATATAGAATATTGAATGAGGGATACTGGGGCCCGTTTCACTAAACTTTGTAAGACTAAAATGTTTGTAAGTGCAAAATTATGATAATCTGTAAATAGCACATTAACAATGTTTTCTTGTAAACAATTATTAAATTTACATTTATTGAGCATAGGCTGCATATGCAGCCTATGCTAAATAAATGTAAATGCAGCCTATGCTCAATAAATTTAAATCCATCAATTGAAATTTACAGACGATCTTAAATGTTCGGTTACGAACGTTTTAGTCGTACAAAGTTTAATGAAACGGGCCCCTGGTATGAACAAATGAATTCTCATGTTTTCTGGTGAGGTCTGGTGGTTCCAGCTTCTGTGCTGTTTAACCCTTAGAAGGTGGGAACCGAAAACTGTTGTCTGCTGTTGTTTCTTATTTTATATATTCTGTATATAAAAACATGGTTTGGCAGCATTTTAGAATCATTTCCATTGGAAATGCTTCTAAACTTTTGTCAAATAAGTTTTTTGATAAGAAAAATGTAAAATAAACAAGAAATGCGTCTGTCGAACGCAGATGCCACCTGCAGCATATTTGAGAAACTGTGACAAAGTGGTTAACCGAAAAGTGTGACGGACGGACGGACAGACGGACATTCTTACAGTACTATACTTATGTGGCTTATCACATGTTAAATATTAGCCACATAAAACGATTTTCAGCCACATAAAAAGATTTTTTAGGTTGCTAATTGTAACCAACCCTATCCTTTACCAAGTCCATAACCCTGTGGGACTAGCCACATAAGTACCCTAATGTGTGCCCGGACAGACGGACAGACGGACAGACGGACGGTCCAAAAACAATATGCCACCCGGCTCTTCTAGACCGGTGGCATAAAAATAAACAGCAGGTGACAAATTTTAATTCAGCACTGTAAGGGTTAAGCCGCTATAACCACATCCAGTATGTAGGGACTAGCATCATTGTGCAGTAATACATGTAGTTGTGCCTAGAGCAAGCACGGGTGACATTTTCCCACCTTAAGCTGCCCATGTCTCTTAAAATATGGGTATCTCCCATTGACCTATAGTGGGGAAGGGGCGCACAATCTGAAATTGTCCCCTGTGAACCGAGACCTAAGTACAACACTGAGAGCGTGAAAACGGGATAAATGTTCCAAATTAAGGTGAAGTGTATAGTGCTGCTTATCTGACCGGCAAGCTACATGTTTGTTCCTTATCTGTCCGCATTACCACAGGTCACATGGCCTTATCTGTGCTTGCCTGATACGTCAGACGAGACCGCGGCTCGACGATGACATAGATAGCCAGTACTATCATGGTTTGGAAGTGGCCAAGTTGGAAATGGCTTGAGAATGGCTAGATGGATACAGAAATATTACCTTGTGATTGTACTCTTGTACTATGAAACTTTGTCAGACCTTTGTATGTTTTGTCGCGGCTACAGATATGGAAACTACACGCAGTCACTTCTGTGCAGCGCCCAGTGTTTGGCTTTGTGTCTCGATCAGGTCGTGAGTAGCATAATAAGTAATAACCATAACTATTTGGACACAATTGGCTTTGGGAAACCCTTATAAAATAGAGGTTTCCCAAAACAAATTGTATCCAAAAACTTTGTTATTGTGATAAACCAGTTCAACCATGCAAACCCTAAATATTGAAACATTCTTTGTTATGGGAAACCATATATTTATTATAAGTGTTTCCCAGAATAAATTGTGTCTGAATAATTAAGGTTATTACAGTATTTCTTGTTGCACTCAATACAGTTAACCCGTTGTATTTGGTATATGCAGATGCAAATTGTAAATATTTTCTATTTTTTAGCTCAAGTGAGCTATTGTTACCGCTGTTTGTTCGTCCGTCGTCTGTCCACAATTTCAAACGTCTTCTTCTTATGAACCGCTGGGCCAATGTTGGTCAAACTTCAAGGAGATGATACATGTATATGGGTGGGGGCACATCAGATTTGTAAAATCGGAGGTCGTCGCATAATCCAAGATGGCCGCCGTGGAAAAGTAGGTAAAATTATTAAAAAATCTTCTCACGAACCATCAGACCGATTTGAACGAAACTTGGCAGGAATGATAGATAGTCAACGCTGTTTCAGATTTGTTAAAATGGTGGCCCCGGGGTCAAAGTAGGGGTCAAAGATGATCCCTTTGGAGTATTTTCTGTCAAAATTGGATGATTACGTCATCCAAGATGGCCACCAAAAGTTCAATAGGTCATGCTTTAATTAGAGAGTTCAATGTCTTCTTCCTTATGAATGTTAGACAGAAATGATCGACAGTCAATACTGTTTCCGATTTGTTAAATGATGACCCCGGGATAAAAAATGGGCGGGGCCTGTCGGGTCAATTCAGGGTCAAATTTCACATTTTACTGAATATGGTCATGTTGTATATCAAATCGAAGGTAGTGATGAAGCGGTTTTTATTACGTCATCCAAGATGGGCGCCAAAAGGTCAAACAGGTATCTTTTCCAACAGCCTTTTTCGATGCTGGCCAAACTTCATAGTTATTGTCTTTCAGTGAAACATTTACAGATTATTCAAATGGAGATCTTCACATAATCCAAGATGGCCACCGTATAAAGTTGGACACAATCTTTAAACAATGTCTTCCCATTATAATCACCAGACTGGTTTCAACAAAACTTCATAGGAATAATGAATGTATAAAGCTCTCTAATATTTACTTGCATATATATAATAACCAGGTGAGTGATATAGGACCACAATGGCCCTCTTGTTATTATTTCTAAATGAAAATTGGAGCGTATAATAATGTTGTGACCACTTATTCGAACCAACAAGGTAGTTTTTTTAAAAAGTATTAATGAATACTCTGTTGTATACACATACCGGTACAATTGGCTTATACAGGCTTATTTCATTAATCAGAAAAGGGTTCTGTTTGAAAACAGACAAAAAACGCAGATCTTTATGAGACTGCAATTGTCACTACGGTATTGGATTTCTTACTATCACATCACATTTACAAAGCAATTATGTTTGAATCATAAAATGATGAACATGGGTAGATGGGTCCTAAAATAAATAAGTAATTTTCAACTTTCGCATCTGTGCTTGTTTGAGGCAGTGTTTGCCATTTGTACAGTAAGGTATCGTTGTGATTGATAGCGAACCGGTAAAACTTGATGTTGTCACATATTATGTTGATTATTCATTATATGTGGCTATGCATGTTCCTTGTTAATATGTACGCATTACTGTGTACATGTATATAGAGGGCCACATGGAAGATTAGTATAAACTAAATGTGTCACCCTCGGTAAATAACAATTATTATTAACCCTTAGACCGCTACTCACAACAATTGTCGTCTGCTGTTGCTTTTATATATTGCCTTTCTCAATAAAAACATGTTTTGACATCACTTCAGAATCATTTCCAATGGAAATGATTCTGAAGTGCTGTGAAAGCATGTAAATTATTCTAAAGTGCTGTCAAAGCATGTTTTTGATGATAAAAATGGAAAATAGAAAATAAACATAGACAACCAAAAAAATTAAGATAGCGGTGCAAGGGTTAAATATTATTAGAATGTACAGAGTGATCAGAATGTACTGTCTGAACTTCCCCTGTGTCTCTATTGTCTGTCCATCAGTGGACGCAATCTGTAAAATCGTGATGCCAAGACATGATAAACTGAAACTGTGACAACTGATAACCAGGGTACCTGTGTAATGTAGTGATTACTGGCAGGTAATAGCAAATTATCTGCCAACCAAACCACCAAGCTCCCACAATGTGCTAGTTTTGTGGTCAACAGATGGTGGCATTCCCAACATGTTACAGGATAGCCTTGTTTTTAGCTTATCTCTTGTTTATTATGATGGATTTTTTATCTTTCAGTTCAATTGGTCATAGGCAGCCATATCTCAGTCTTTCAATGCAGGAAAGCAATTGAACGGTTCACTGGAATAAGGGGCTAACTCCCACATGGAGTTAGTCCCCTTTTTCCACTGACCCCTTCAATTTATTGCGTGAAATTTTCTTTTGTTTTGGAAATAGGGTGAAAATCGCTCGAAATTGAGATTATTTCATTTCTGACCAGTCTAGCTCTGTTAGAGCTGCCATACATCGTGATATTTCACATTGTTCACGGCCATATACACCATCATGGCAGCCACGACACACCGTGGCACTATTTTGGCTCTAGAATGCAGGAAACACCATTTTGAGGGTCTAGCTTGGATTGTTTTCCCTGCTCAATAGTCGGTCGTAGCATTATTTTATTCACCGATACAGGCCTGAATTGTGGTCTATAGTCAGTCGGAATTACATGCTGTGTAGACCCTGATCAGACTGATCAGAGCGAAAGCTTTTCTATATTTACACTACATGTATATACAAAGCTAAATGTGGCAGGCTGGAGAAATGGGACTTATGCTACTTGTGACCAGTGTAGATCTGGGTCAGCCTGTGCATCCGCACAGTCTGATCAGGATATGCACTGGTCCAATTATATCAATGAAACACCCGTTGTGCTTCTAACAAGCATTACAGCTTGTTATCAGGCTACAGGAGTGTGCTACTCGATCAAGAGCTAGACTGGTCACAAATCCCATAAGCCCCATTTCCCCAGTTGCAGCCACAATAAAAGATTGCGACACAACAAAAGGTGCTTTACGTAGTTTGTGACCAGTGTAAACGCTGATCCACTTACAGACTCATGCAACTTGTTATGGGTTTACTATTTCACTATATTATGCATCATGAATAGCTGTCGATGACAAACATTTCAAGTCCTGAACTGAATGTGCAGGCCGATTTAATGCTGCGCTGATCGGAAATTCAGTAAGAGCAAATCCTTTTTGTCACGACCAGTCAGCTCTGCATAACTAGGAAGTGCGGTATTATTAATGGGCGTTTTTCATTGTAACTCCTGGGTAGCCACTCGAATAACACGAGGACCACTAGAACAATTTCGATCTTTGAACCTTACTCGATTAACTTTAATCGAACCCATGCCGGGTGGTGGGTTACTAGGGTTCCAACTCGACTGGAACATGAGCAACGATTGTTCTTGTGATACTCGGGTTATTCGAGTATAACCGTGAGTTACCACGAAAAACGACCAATGACTTACGACAGCCTCTATTAAATGCGCCGAGTGGCCGAAGCCCAGAATATTTATTAAATCGCGGTATATCGTTGATCACAATCAACAACGTTAACGACCAAATTGCATCACTTTAGGCAATTAACTGCACTTGAAAAGAAATCACATAGACAGGTAGAGCGTGGATCTGTCTTTGATCGTAATAAGTCAGACGCGGAGGTGTGAAAATTAGCCAAGCACAAACTTCAACATGACTTTCGAGTCATCGTATAGCAAAATAGCGAGAAATGAGTCCGTGGGACTTGAAAAATGTTTCGAGGGATCACATTTTTCGAGGTGTTGCATTTTGAGCCATCGCATGTAAAATACATTAAACATATAGGGAAAATTATCACAAAACGTTTTCATTCCAAGCTTTAAAGTATAAGCTTTAACAGAACTGGAAGTGGGACCCATAAGTTTACAAAATGACTCGTCAAGACACCACACGCCACTCGTGACGTCATTCCTGCGCTTGCGGTATTAGGAGGTTCTACCAAATCCTGCCTATTGTTCAGACAAAAGCCACACGTATATAGTTATATTCCATTATTATCGCCCCCCCGCAACGAAGTTGTGGGGGGGTATACTGGAGTCAGCTTGTCCGTCCGTCCGTCCGTCCGTCCGTCCGTCCGTGTTTCCGTGTTCCGTGTTTCCGTCCGTCACAAAACTTAACAATTGTAAATTTCCTTTTAACTTCTCTTTCCCTTTGCGGAAATCTTTCATATTTTACCCGCCCCTTCTCTGACACTCATACATCATTCTGCAACAAACATACGACCCCCATTTATGCCAGGTGTCAAGGTCACGGACTTAGAAACTTAGAAAAAAACGAAAACTTAACAATTGTAAATTTCCTTTTAACTTCTCTTTCCCTTTGCGGAAATCTTTCATATTTTACCCACCCCTTCTCTGACACTCATACATCATTCTGCAACAAACCTATGACCCCCATTTATGCAAGGGCTCAAGGTCACGGACTTATAAACTGAGAAAAAAAATAATTAACTTAACTGTATGTAAATTTCCTTATTACTTCTCTTTCCCTTTGCGGAATGCAGTGATATTTTACCTGGCCCTTCTCTGACACTCATACATCATTCTGCAACAAACCTATGACCCCCATTTATGCCAGGGGTCAAGGTCACGGACTTAGAATGTCTAGTTTGCTTTTTTCAACTGGAACCACCATCGCACTCTCCATATGTGCTGACATAGTCTTTTATCTGAAAATGATAGTATGGAATTCATTCTAGGCCAGGGCTGACGCGGGGGGGGGGGGGGGGGGGGGTGGGGGGGGGGGGGGGGGGGGGTATTCCGTAAGCTCCTGCTTACTGACAAATCTAGTTTGAAAAATGCACTACAATATATCTGCTACAGTACATAGATGACATTCAGTCACACGTGACCGCAAGTGTCGAATGTATCAATGCCGGATGCTTAGCAATTAATATTGCAGCAGGGCAACAATGGGCACAGTCGGTCATAGACACCATGAGAGACTACCCTGACGGAATATAGAACGATAATTGTAGTTTTAGCCATACTTTTAAAGTTGTGTACTACACTACTTATTGACTAACCCTCGTAGTCTGAAAATCATTTTGTGACACTTGGATTGGTCGGAAAATTACAATACGTCAGTCCATTCCAGTAATTTAGGCTTGCAAGGGTTAAAGGTACATGCCCACGCAGCAGGTTACACTGTACTACTATTCATTTTCTGTCATGCCTTATATGAGCCATTTGTCTACCCACTAACGAGTTATTTTTAATTATGGTGCATGTTAATTGGTGTTAAATCGCATTTTATATGCCGCGACCAGAAAGGGTATTTTCCGACCTCGTGCTATTTTTACCAACACGCGTCACGTGACACAGTCAATCATATCACATCTTTGACATGTGCAGTGAAGTATCGGAAGTTGAGAAGAAAAATCTCTGTTCGAGTCCAAATCTAAATCTCCACGTAACTCTTTCCATTTTGTGATCTGGTTGCCAATATTAACCACTCTCTCTCTCTCTCTCTGTACTGCCTGTCCCTCAGACATTTCGCTGTTTTTTTGGATACGCCGTTTCATACAATTTCCGTCCTGGACATTTCGACATGTTGATATTCTTGTTTACATATTGGGAAGCCTACTGGCGCGCGTAGTATACTGCGCATGCGCACCGCAAGCCGTGATGTGAAAGTCATCGTCCCCGCACATTATCAAAATAGACTGTTACCGCCGTGCATCACTAACAGTAAATTGATAATTAATAAATGATTATATTTGTATAGCGGGCACTCGTAATTTTTAGAACTGGTGGAATAGTAACATAATTATACACTTATTTAATTCCTATAAAGAACATTTTGTGCCTACTGCGTGGGCATGTACCTTTAACCCTTTCAACACCACAGACCTCTATAGAGACAATGTTTGCAAACAGTGCAGATCCAGATGAGCCGGCTCGTAATGAGCCGTCTCATCAGGATCTCCACTGTTTGTTAATAGTTATCAAATTTGAAAAAAATTACCCTTTCTGAAGAATGGAATAGCCTGAAAATTTGAATGGACCAATGAAATAGCGTGAAACATTGGCATCGAACATCCTATTAAGTTACTTGGTGTTGAAAGGGTTAAATACTAAAACATGAGCTTATTGTGTGCTAACCTCATTTACATCTGATAAACCTACTCATCTCTTTGCTGTTTGCAGATCTTATCTCAGGCTTTTAACAAACACGCCTGTAGAATGGATTGTCATACAGTTTGAACAACTATGCCATTAGTACGCCATTCCATATCTACTACTTCCATTATGTTCCTGGAGTTCAGTCAACTTAACGTTGCTAAGGTTTTCCATGCTTAGTCGTCAGTCAGTCGGTACATGCACTATAGGAATGAATGGCCTTTTTGTGGAATTTATCGGGGTATAAACTTGGAAAAGTCGCGGGAATACTGGACGAAGGCCGCAAGGCCTCGTCCAGTTTTCCCACGACTTTTCCAAGTTTATTTCTCCGATAAATTCAACAAAAAGACCATTTATTCCTTATAATTCCAGCATTTGAAATAAATTCTAATTCATGAAGAAAATGTGCTTATTTTCCGTTTCTTAAGAATTATTTTAACTGCACCTGACGGTTGCGGAAAGTAGTTCGGCGTGGGAGTTTACAGGGATATAAATTTTGGACAGAGACTTACTACGGGCCAATCAAATGTTAGGGAATTGTGTAAATATTTTTGTGCTGGAATTATTACTGTTTATCCCTATGGTGGGCGCTTGATACACAAATATAATTTTGCATCAATTCTCCGCCATATAAGGCCATAAGAAAAGTACTTTCGTTCTCGGATATCGCCATGTCAGAAAAATTTCTGCGCGTCGAGCATTTTATCGTCGTGGAGAAATAAAATATACTGGTGATTTTTCACATCTACCGGTATATAGGTTATAGTAGCTTTAATAAGCATATAATTATGTGAACCACATGTTTAATTGACATGCAAAATGCATCTGGCGACTTAAAAAAGTCAGATACGAATACCTCATACAAAAAAATATTCGGTATCAAAAAAATCAGCCCTCTCGTGTAACGCGGGAGGGCTGATTGTTTTGATACCGAATATTCTGCAAACCCCGTGTCTGAAAACCAAAGTACTTTTGTAGGGCCACACAGCCATGATGTCTGTAAATTGTGGTTGTAACTGGAGAAATGGAGCTTTCACGCACTATAGATAATTATCAGACTACATGACTGCTGTATTATTTGGATCTACACTGGTCACAAATCCCATAAGCCCCATTTCTCCAGTCACAGCCACAATTATCGTTGCCGTCTTGATTCTCTATCCGCTAGTGGAGGTAAGGAACGGCAGTCTAATTGACATCACAATCGGTATACATCTACATTGTACTGAGAGTTTCACATCTACTAGCTATTAGCAGACATTTTGTTGACCATATCATCTGCTTCAAACATCATCATGCGTTTTATCCACATTAATACATGAGTACCACATCGCAAGGGCTGATTCACGTAGGGGAAAACTGCCGGCATGCCCCCCCCCCCTCCCCCCTAAAATTCGGCGAGTAAAGATATTTTTGCTCTAAAATGCGCCAGAATGCATCAAAATGTGGTGTAGATATCAAAAATATTCCGGATGGCATACTGCCGGACCCACCTAGCAGTCTCACAAGCTTTGCTTGGTCGACGAACAAACGGTGCTAGTTCGAAAATATAGTAAACTATTTCAATTAAGAAGTCCCCCCCCCCCCCCCTAACCTGAAATCCTGGATCCGCCCCTGCATCACATGTATTAACAAATGTGTACATGTACTATTGTGAATTTTTATATATCTAGCAGGTTACCCTAGGCGAAGGTTGCATGTTGCTGTTGTTTATCAGGTAGCAAGCTTTGTATTGGCCAAATACGTACTGAATTATAACATATTGCTGTATCGGGAATTGACCCGATATGAATATCCGGGTTACAAGAAATTGAAAACATTTCATTGGACAAACGGCGTCACATGATGTTACCAAATTACTTCAGTGGAATCACATCACAGAAACAAGTCCGCGAAAAATGATACCTGATAAATAGCTTACTATGCTAGTGTCTTTCAGAAGCCTTGCCTGATAAACTTGATATTAAAAGACACTAACCTGGTGTTCTCTACGTATTTTGGATTGTTACAGGACCAATGCGAGTTGTTGTGTGTCGGCGACCAGACCTGGGTCACCAACTGTGATGTGAGTACAAACTGTGCGTTCATAGTCGTCGTCGTCCTGGTGCACACAGGCAGTTAGGTTATTATATGTGGTTGTAACTGGAGAATGGGGCTTATGGATTGTGCGACCAGTGTAGATTCATTCGGCCTGTGCATCCGCACAGTCTGATCAGGATCTGGGGCCCGTTTCACGAAACTTTGTACGACTAAAATGTTTGTAGGTGCAAATTTAGGATTATCTGGGAATTTCAATTGATGGATTCACATTTATTGAGCATATGCAGCCTATGCTCAATAAATGTAAATCCAATAATTGTTTACAAGAAAACATTGTTAATGTGAAATTTACAGACTATCATAATTTTGCACTGAAGATCATTTTAGTCTTACTAAGTTGAGTGAAACGGCCCCCTGCACTGCTCACTATTCCGTCAATGAAACACCCGTCATGCTTCTAGCAAGCAATATTGATCGTTATCAGGCTATAGGAGTGTGCTATTAAGCCCCATTTCTCCAGTCACAGCCACATATCTCTGACATAATATCATTATTGCACAATAAAGCATCTTATATAGTGGTTACCCTGTCCTCAGTAGACAATTTTTGTTTCCGGGCGATAATATGTCTACTGTATATCCGATCTTCACATGTACGACATCATCCATGGGAAGATCTCTATTGAATGTGGGTTTCGTCTCTTAAAGTTCAAGATCACTGGTGCTAAAATACATTGTTTATTGTGCATGATGGTCTGTCAAACCAGGTTTTTGTGGAGAAATATTGAAAATTAAACATTTCCAGCTGACGACAAATTTAATTCAGTGGAGTAAGGGTTAAGAATTTTTGTCCACCCGTGGCTCATAATTATGTAATATCCAATATGTTGTTGTCATGTTGCTGCCAAGCTGTTACAACTGCCCATATTTTACAGGTGCCCAACTGCGCAGGCACATGTTCCGTCCTCATGAATAGATACAGTAAGTACTCACTCAATCTTTCTTGTTGTTCACAGCAAATTTCTGTTAAAAAATGCACTATATATTTATTATACGGCACTTGCTTATTTGGTAGACGAAAATATTGCAGCCTATCAGGTTTGTCAGATGCGTATATGAAAAAAGATACCGGATTACCGCATAACTCGAATACCTTTTGGAATATTTTCATGAAACTTTGCAAATGCGTAGACCATGACCCAAAGGTGTGTTGCTCCTCGCAAGAATGACAACTCTTGCATCTCTAATTTTTTAGTTATCTCCCTTTTTAGTTATCTCCCTTTGATTTTTCGCGCACTGATTTCGTGTCAGGAGCATAACTCGCACACCCTTTGGAATATTTTCATGAAACTTTACACATGCGTAGACCACAACCAAAGGTGTGTCGCTCGCAAGAAAGACAACTCTTGCCTCACTAATTTTCAAGTTATCTCCCTTTGTTTTTTTTGCATATTGTCTGAAGCATAACTCGATCACCCTTTGGTATATGTTCATGAAACTTCACACGTGCATAGACCACAACCAAATGGTGTGTTACATGCAATAATGATACCTCTTGCATCACTAATTTTCAAGTTATCTCCCTTTGTTTTTTTACATACTGATTTCTTGACCGGAGCATAACTCGAATACCCTTTTTATGAAACTTCCCACATGCATAGACCACGACCGTAAGGTGAGTCATGCACAAGAATGACAACTCTTGCCACACTAATTTTTCAGTTATCACTTCTTTTTTTTTCTTCTTTTTTTGCGCACTGATTTCTGGTTCGAAGCATTACTCGAATACCATTTGGAGTATTTTTATGAAACTTTACACATGCATAGGCCATATGACCCAAAGGTGTGTCGCACGCAAGAATGACAACTCTTGTCTCACTAATTTTCGAGTTATCACTCTTTGTTTTTTGCTCACTTATTTCTTGTTCGGAGCATAACTCGAATACCCTTTGGTATATTTTCATGAAACTTCACACATGACCCAAAGGTGTGTTGTGAGATTGAATGACAACTCTTGCCACACTGATTTTTTAGTTATCTCCCTTTCTTTTTTTCACACGCTTATTTCTTGTCTTTAGCATAACTCGAATACCCTTTGGAATATTTTCATGAAACTACACTTGCATAGACAACGATGATAACTCGCTCTTTTTTTAGTTATATCTTTTTTTTTCGCAAATTTATCTCCTATCAATCCAAAACTTGATTACCCTTTGGAATATTTTCATGATATTTCACATTTGCCAAAACCATGACCCAAAGGAATGTCTCATGCAAGAACGACAACTCTCACCTTACTAACATTAGTTATCTCCCTTTATTTTTTTTAGTGGCTGCCTGTAAGCGGGGAGGGGGATACACATGCGCTTGTGGAAAAGCGTCCATTTCTAGATTTAGACCTTTATTTACATTGTATAGCAATGCATTTCCTGGGTTGTTTATTATTATACCACCCACAACAAGTTGTATACTGGAGTCTGGTTGTCCGTCCATCCGTCTGTTAAGTTATAACGCTTGGGTAAATGGCTTATAATTTCTGTTTCCTTGCTCGGATCTGCTTCACATTCCACACAATCATTGCTCCACTGGACCTCTACTGCCCTGTGACAAATCCACATTTCTGTCGCTCCTGCTAAGCCCAGGGTCAAGGTCGCATACTTGGTGCATTTAAAACCTTAATGCTCGGGTAAATGTCTTATAATTTCTGTTTCCTTGCTCAGATCTGCTTCATATTTAATGCACACATTGCTCCAATTTTCCTCTACCTCCCTGTGACAAATCCACTTTCGTGCCGCCCCCTTTAAGGCCAGGTTCAAGGTCACATACTTGGACCCGTTCAGGGAGGTATTCCGTAAGCCTGGCTTACTGACAAATCTAGTTTCCATCAGATGTATGAAGTCATGTGCAACATGTAAATGAGCATATTTTGAAATGCTCATGACAGACTGATGGCCTGCTTTAACCCTTACACTGCTACATTAACTTTTTGACGTCTGCTGTTTATTTTCTATTTTCCATTTTTGTCATCAAAAACATGCTTTGACGACAGCACATTAGAATAATTTACAACATGCTTTCACAGCACTTCAGAATCATTTCCAACAGAAAACGACAATTGCTGTGTGTAGCGGTCTAAGTGTTAAATGCACACTGTTTTGTGCTTTGTCTGTGCTGTGTAACGGTATGGAATAATGAGGTTACCGTCCATGCACTAACAACCAATGTGCATACATGTATACACATCACTGCAGAAAATTCATTATATCGTGTTCATACTATTCTACAACCTCAAAAATTCAACAGTTCAACAATGGGAAGAATGCCAGCATGACGTTAGAGCAACGTAGCCAGACACTGCGCATGCTCGAAACGGGGATTAACATTACTGCCGTGGCATGCAGTATGCGAGTGTCTCGAAGCACTATATCGTGTCTTCAGTCTCCGTTTGTTGAAACTGGTTCAATGACCGATCAAATACGTGCTGATAGACCACATAAAACGACGCCCAATGAAGATCGCTACATTACACTGGTGTCTAGGTAAAACTGCTTTCAATCACAGCAAAAACTGGCAAACCATTTGCACTCAACTACCAGGATGCGAGTGACAATACAGACTGTTCATAATCGTCTTCCTTTGGCTATGCTAAAAGGCCAACAACGATGCATTGGCGTGCTATTGACGCGACGTCATCAACTTGAGTGATTCCACTGGGCCCAGAGACATCAACATTGTACACAAGAGAGGTGGAACAACATATTGTTTACTGACGGAGTCAGGTTTTGCTGTCTAGTTCGCTGATGAAAGGGTTCGTGTGTGGCGGCGCCAGAGAGAGCGTTTCAACATGCAGAACGGAGTTTGCAAATCTCAATCGTTCCGAGAATTCAAAATTCGGTCCAGAACCGACAAACTGAAAATTTTAAATGCCCTGTATAGTACATATATCCCATCACATTTACAAAGGAATTTATCTTTGAATCAGATGATGATCAGGTATACAATATAGGAATGAATGGCCTTTTTGTGGAATTTATCGGGGATATAAACTTGGAAAAGTCGCGGGAATACTGGACGAGGCCTTCTCCCCGATAAATTCCACAAAAAGGCCATTCATTCCTTATAATTCCAGCATTTGAAATAAATTCATCAAGAAAATGTGATTATTTTCCGTTTTCTTAAGAATTATTTTAACAGCGCCTGTGAGTGGGTGGCAGGTGGGAGCATGTGACGGGTAATTCAACGATCGGGGTTCATCCTTTCCGGAATTCCGACTGGAGACCTGGTTTGGCCCTCACATACGTCTTTGGTATTTTGTATGTGACAGTTGAATCTGGTTATATCCCTTATATGAGTATTACAATTATTTGTAGTCGTATTTTAGGGGAAGGGGCCAAGTGACTTTGGTGTGGTATGGACCTGGCACCAGGTCTGGTTATTCTAGTTTCAGCGCTGAACATATTTTTTCTCTATGTAAATATTCCGTTCTGAAAATCCACCAGTAAATTAGGGAGGAAAGGGTTAATACAATGATTTCAACTGTCACTACTGTGCGGGACCATTACAGCTGGCCAGAGTAGACAGCCAATGGTTCCTGTTCCCCATGTAACCGCCCAGCCCATGGGAAACAACAGCATCCAGTTGTCATGGAACCCCGCCCCACCGTCACCTCTGGCAACCATCTACCTTGTGGAACAGACCAAAAAGGACCCACGATGGTCCATCAACGTCGTCAACATTATTGGCTGGGTAAGTTATGTATTGTTGTGTGGATAAAATAAAGACCACAATTTTCAAATTGTCACATGTCAAAAACAATTACCATAACGGTTCTATTATTAGATGTCCGGGAATGGATTTTGATATGTTAATTTTGCAACCAATCTAACGGTAAAACATTTATTGTCAGACTAGTCCATTTATGAAAAGGGGGTGTTTTTGTTCTAAAAAATATGAACATTACTTGCAAAAAGTGCAGATCCTGATGAGGCGGCTCGTCACAAACCTGCTCATTAGGATCTACACTGTTTGCCAATACCACTATACAGGCCTGTGGAGTTGAAAGAGAGAAAGGAAGTAAATGGTTTTGGTACAAGTATAAAAATGCCCCAAAATCAATATGAATATTCAGATGTAGATGCATGTATTCACTGAACTATAGAATGATCACAAAATGTTTAAATACAAACACCAATGATCTGCGTCAATCATTAAATATTTGCATTCTGGGAAATGTGTGGGCTATAAATAGTTCAAAAGTAGCAGATAACAATTCAGTATATTTTCTTTTATTTCTCCCTGTAAATATCATGAATATGTTCTGGAATTTCATAATTTCAAGACATATTTACAGACAGAAATATAACATATACAGTCGCACCTGTACTAACGGCCACCTGTATTAATCGTCTCCCTCCGTTAAACGGCCATTTTATTTCCCCCCCAATGAAAATTACTCTAAAATGCACCTGTATTAAGCGTGAACCTGTCTAACACGGCCAACGGCCGTGCAAAATCGTCCATTTTGACTCGAAATCCTCGTTTTAGCGACCATTCTCGGCAACTTTGCCGATTTCTCTAGGTTAAACCACATTGCAGAACAGGTCAACAACTTGATATTTGCAACCAGCGTAGACCCGGATAAGTGTGCACAGTATTATTCAATATTATTCTGTGTGAACTAGCTTTTACAACAGCCCTTCCACATATGCATGCATCATAATGTGCAAGTTATAGCGAGCGTGGCATGGGGAATGCTGTTATGAGCCGAGCTATGCTGACCGTGGCCTAACTACATACGCCAGACAAATTGGTGGTTTTCTGACTAACTGATACGTCTTGTAACAACAAACACACGATTGACCCATCAAATTATTAAATGTTCGTTTGATAATCCATTCTATTGTGCATATTGTATTTACATTATCGGACCTCAATAAAAATTTAACGCAGACGCATTTTGTGTTTGGCATTTCTAATTGACCTAAGCACCGCTTAGATCAATGAGTATTCAAAATTAAAGTTAACACTGGATATCATGATTTTAACAAGATAATTGGATGGAATTATATCGCAACAATTAAGCTGGGTATGACGATCGACACAGCAGAATAATTGCCGTTTGTTTGTTAGTCAATGAAGGTGTTACATTTTAATTGGTAGCACGATTAACCCAAAATCCACCTTTTAATTATAGAATTTGATCAGCCAATTTAAATGTTGGATATTTTTTTCAATCCTTCCTTTCTTTGAATATTGTTACAGTAAGTTGGACTGTACATTAATTGTACATATAAATCTATATGGAACAAATTATAAGTCGGTCCAAGATGAACCTCCATTAAGCACCCACCTGTGTTAAGCAAGCAATTTTGGACTTTCCCATGGCCGCTTGCTTAAGACAAGTTTGACTGTACTCTTAATTCGTTTGGCGGATATTTTCCCCACTAGCATGCAAAGAGTTAAAGGTACATGCCCACTCAATAAGCACAAAATGTTCTTTGTAGGAATTAAATAAGTGTATAATTGTGTCGCTTTTCACCAGTTCTAAAACTTACTAATGCCCGCTATACAGATACAGTTGAACCTGTGCTAAAGGCCACCTCAGAATAGCAATTACCTGTCTATTGTTTTCCCAAGTATTCAATTGCTACATAATGAACCTGTGAACAAAGACCACCTGTGAACAAATGCCATGGTTTTCTCTTCCCATGATTAGCCTTTATTCACAGGTTTGTATAATCATTTAGTAATATTTATTTTATTGATAGTGACTCGTGGCGGTATCGGGCTATTTTCATATGCAAATGAGGCATGATATTTTTTAATTATTTACACTACCTGAAAAAATAATGTTTTCAACAGATTGTAAAGTATGATTATTGCACATCAAAAAATAAATACAGAGAATAAAATGTCTGTTAATATTTGAAGGAAACATGGTTTCATATCTACAAAATATATACAAAACTATCTGTCTTCCTATATTATAACCTGCCATGTGGGACCCCAGCTTTACTGGTAACAGCTTTTAAAATTTATGCCTATGGACGCTTTGGACCACGGATGTCTCGGCCCATATTAGCAGAATCTTTGGCATGCCTACTGTCTGATCAGGGTCTGCACCGTTCGCCATTCAAACATAGAAACAGCATAAGTGTCGTAGCAGATGGGAAATTTTATTAGTCAGAAATGTGATAAGCCCCATTTCTGCAGTCACAGCCACATGTAAGTAGCTTCCAAGCAGATCAGAAACTGGACTCACCAGAAATGCCCTGTGCTCCAGTTCCCACCTCATGTGCGTTTTTGTGACCATCCGGCCATGCCTGGTTGTAGGTACGCAGCACGAGCATACGGGTGAGCCAGGAGGTTTGCCGCGCGAGCACGTTCAGAGTGACGGCCATCAGCCAGGCTGGCTCCCTCGGCTTCAGTCTCCCTGTCACCGTGCCAGGTGAGTATTGTCTCTCATAATTCTTTCATGGACACCTGTCTTTAAAATGCCACCTTTTAGCCGTTTTTTTTCTTCAAATGCTGGCTATTGGATTGGCGAAAGGCGGGCAGGCAGCATCCAAGTCAAATGTTAAGTTTTTGTGTTTTGTCCATTTCTCTGTTACTGTACCACCTAGAACCATCATACTTGCACAACTTCATAAACAATGGGTGCCCATCACATACCATTATCCAACACGTGACCTTTTTTAGCTCGACTATTCGAAGAATAAGTAGAGCTTATGTTGTCACCCCGGCGTCGGCGTCACCGTCACGCCTTGGTTAAGGTTTTTAGTCAAGCTTGTATATGGAATACTACTGGCCCTACACCCACCATACTTGGACAACTTCATCTCCTAGTGATGTACATCAATAACCCCTGATCTATATTTCACCTTGACCTACATTTCCTCTTGAATTACTTGGTTAATTCCCCTTGGTTAAGGTTTTTAGTCAACCTTGGTTAAGGTTTTTAGTCAAGTTTGTATATGCAATACTACTGGCCCTCCACCCACCATACTTGGACAACTTCATCTCCTAGTGATGCACATCAATAACCCTGATCTATATTTGACCTTGACCTATATTTCCTCTTCAATTACTTACTTAATTCCCCTTGGTTAAGGTTTTTAGTCAACCTTGGTTAAGGTTTTTTTTCAACTTCTACATTGAATACTATTGTGCATCCAGACACCATACTTCGACAACCTTTTCTCATACGTATGTACATCAATAACCCCTGATCTATGTTTGACCTTGACCTACATTTCCTCTTGAATTACTTACTTAATTCCTTTTGGTTAAGGTTTTTACTCAACCTTCTATATGGAATACTACTGGCCCTACACCCACCATACTTGGACAACTTCATCTCCTAGTGATGTACATCAACAACCCTGATCTATATTTGACCTTGACCTACATTTCCTCTTGAATTACTTAATTCCCCTTGTTAACGTTTTTAGTCAAGCTTGTAGATGGAATACTCCTGGCCCTACACCAACCATACTTGGACAACTTCATCTCCTAGTGATGTACATCAACAACCCCTGACCTATATTTGACCTTGACCTACATTTAACCTTGAATTACTTACTTAATTCCCCTTGGTTAAGGTTTTTACTCGACCTTGGTTAAGCTTTTTACTCAAGCTTGTACATGCAATACTATTGTGCATACAGACACCATAATTGGACAACCTTTTCTCATAGTGATGTACATCAATAACCCCTGATCTATATTTGACCTTGACCTACATTTCCTCTTGAATTACTTACTTAATTCTCTTTGGTTAAGGTTTTTAGTCAAGCTTGTAGATGGAATACTCATGGCCCTACACCAACCATACTTTGACAACTTCATCTCCTAGTGATGTACATCAACAACCCCTGACCTATATTTGACCTTGACCTACATTTAACCTTAAATTACTTACTTAATTCCCCTTGGTTAAGGTTTTTACTCAACCTTGGTTAATGTTATTAGTCAAGCTTGTAGATGGAATACTAGTGTGCATACATACACCATACTTGGATAACTTTTTCTCATAGGGATGTACATCAATAACCCCTGACCTTTATTTTACCTTCACCTACATTTAACCTTCAATTACTTGGTTAATGTTTATAGTCAAGCTTGTATATGCAATACTTCTGGGCCTACATCAACCATACTTGGACAACTTCATCTCCTAATGATGTACATCAATACTCCCTGACCTATATTTGACCTTGACCTACTTTTATCCTTGGATTACTTAGTTATCTCCCCTTGGTTACGGTTTTTACTCAAGCTTGTATATGGAATACTCCTGGGCCTACAGCAACCATACTTGGAAAACCACGCACCTACGTCCAAGGTCAAGGTCACAGTTGAAGGTCAAAGGTCAAACCTATTGAAATTCCCTTCCGCTCTATATCTTCTACACCGATGCATGGATTATCAAATGGCTTGGCACAAATGTTTCTCATGATGAGAAAGTGTGTCGCGATCAATAACCACGCACCTACGTCCAAGGTCAAGGTCACAGTTGAAGGTCAAAGGTCAAACCTATTGAAATTCCCTTCCGCTCTATATCTTCTACACCGATGCATGGATTATCAAATTGCTAACCACGCACCTACGTCCAAGGTCACAGTTGAAGGTCAAAGGTCAAACCTATTGAAATTCCCTTCCGCTCTATATCTTCTACACCGATGCATGGATTATCAAATGGCTTGGCACAAATGTTTCTCATGATGAGAAGGTGTGTCGCAATCAATAACCACGCACCTACGTCCAATGTCAAGGTCACAGTTGAAGGTCAAAGGTCAAACCTATTGAAATTCCCTTCCGCTCTATATCTTCTACACCGATGCATGGATTATCAAATGCCTTGGCACAAATGTTTCTCAGGATGAGAAGGTGTGTCGTGATCAATAACCACGCACCTACATCCAAGGTCAAGGTCACAGTTGAAGGTCAAAGGTCAAAAATATTGAAATTCCCAAATGGCTTGGCACAAATGTTTCTCACGATGAGAAGGTGTGTCGCGATCAATAACCACGCACCTACGTCCGAGGTCAAGGTCACTGTTGAAGGTCAAAGGTCAAACCTATTGAAATTCCCTTCCGATCTATATCTTCTACACTGATGCATGGATTATCAAATTGCTAACCACGCACCTACGTCCAAGGTCACAGTTGAAGGTCAAAGGTGAAACCTATTGAAATTCCCTTCCGCTCTATATCTTCTACACCGATGCATGGATTATCAAATGGCTTGTCACAAATGTTTCTCATGATGAGAAGGTGTGTCACAATCAATAACCACGCACCTACGTCCAAGGTCAAGGTCACAGTTGAAGGTCAAAGGTCAAACCTATTGAAATTCCCTTCCGCTCTATATCTTCTACACCGATGCTGGATTATCAAATGCCTTGGCACAAAATGTTTCTCAGGATGAGAAGGTGTGTCTCGATCAATAACCACGCACCTACGTCCAAGTTCAAGGTCATAGTTGAAGGTCAAAGGTCAAACCTATTGAAATTCCCTTCCGCTCTATATCTTCTACACCGATGCATGGATTATCACACTATGCCCAGGGTCAAGGTCACAGACTTGATGCGTTTGAAACCTTAACACTCGGCTAAATGGCTTATAGTAAAAAATGCCTCATTTTCTTTGGCTGCCAGTGGGGGTATTCGTGTGCCGACAGGCGACATTTCTAGTTTCCCTTGGTTAATGTTTTTAGTCAACCTTGGTTAAGGTTTTTTATGCAGGCCGCAGCCACCTTCTTTGTCAAGCTATGTGTATATCGACAACCCTCGTAGTCGAGCTATGCTGTTCTCCTACAGCTCTTGTTTTTATCTTAACCTATTTTTTCCACGAAATCGACTTAGCCATTTTCAATGTTACATTTTCGTGTTTAGGTCCATTTCTGTTACTGTACCACCTAGGACCACCATACTTGCACAGCTTCATAACCAACGACTTGGCCATTTTCAATGTTAAGTTTTCGCGTTTAAATCTGTTTATCACATACTATATGACCTAGAACCACCATACTTGCACAACTTCATAACCAACGGGTGCCCACCAGATACCACTATCCAACATGTTTTTTTAGCGCGACATATTTTTTCCGCAAAATCGACTTAGCCATTTTTAATTTTACATTTACATTGACCTTTTTTTGACCTTGACCTATTTTTTCCACATAATTGACTTAGCAATTTTCAACATTAATTTTTTTGTCTTCTTTTGCCATCTTAGACCACTGACAGTTGTCACTTTCAATTGTGGTCATACTAACATTTATAGCCAATTATCTATTATCCAATTGTCTAGGCCTTGAAGAAAACCCATCCTTCATGGCGTTGCCTTGTCTTGTTATCCTTTATTGTCTATTTAATGTATTGCACATTCAAACTGTGTAGACCGGTGTTGTCTTGTATTATTGATATTGATAAGGCCTCGCAGTTCTGTATGATATCATTCTCTGCCTCAGTCTCCCAGTGATGCCATGCGATTGTCTCTCACAATTCTTTCGTGGGCACCTGTCCTGAAAATGCCAATTTATTTATCTATAATGTTATGCACCCCGAAAACTTTTCAGGGGAGCATATTGTTGCAGCCTTGTCCGTCTGGCGTCTGCACTATCCTTGTGATGGTGATAACTCAAATCTGCTGTTGCTTTTATATCTTACCTTATTTCTCAATAAAAACATGGTTTGACAGCACTTCAGAATCATTTCCAATGGAAATGATTCTGAAGTGCTGGGAGCATATTGTTGCAGCCTTGTCCGTCTGGCGTCTGCACTATCCTTGTGATGGTGATAACTCAAATCTGCTGTTGCTTTTATATCTTGCCTTATTTCTCAATAAAAACATGGTTTGACAGCACTTCAGAATCATTTCCAATGGAAATGATTCTGAAGTGCTGTCAAACCATGTTGTAAATTATTCTAAAGTGCTGTCAAAGCATGTAGGAAATTATTCTGAAGTGCTGTCAAACCATGTTGTAAATTATTCTAAAGTGCTGTCGAAGCATGTTTTTGATGATAAAAATTGAAAATAGAAAATAAACAGCAGACGACCAAAAAAATAAGATAGCTGTGTAAGAGTTTATATGCTTATATTGACGATATCTCGGATGACTTCTTAAACCATATACAGTCGAGCACCAGTACCTCGAACATCAGTATCTCGATGATATCCCCTATCTCGATGATTCGCTAAAGTCCCGAATTATATCCTTATTTGTTTAATATAAATTTCCTCAGCAATCTCGAACATGCCCTATCTCGTATATGTTCTCTATCTCGACTGTTCATTCTGTCCCCTTCGTATAAAAATACGTTAACAATCACATCGCTATCTCGATCACATAAATGCTTGTGTAAATAACCTAAGCGCATGGCTGCCAAGATCGATTTGGTTAACACTAATTTTCAAAACCTATTATCAAACAAAACAGATTCACACCTGCCTCGGGTTGTTTGCTCAATTGGTCCACCTTGATTTGTTGAGTGTTTGACACGATTCATTAAGCATATCACGCTGGTCATTTAAGCAATTCACTGAGAGTTGTGATGCCACCTGTAATGTTGGGTAGTTTACTACCTTTGGTCATTAGTTAATTGGTGATTAAAATTTGTCAGTAAATTAATTAATAATGTTTTTCTTGAATTAAATTCAGCGTGTATTAATCATTCAATCTGATGGTGATTAATGTCATAATCAATTATTTTGTATAAAATTAACATGGAAAATGAAGTCCGTCATTATGAATTCACAACACGATAACGCTTCTTTGTTTCATTATTCCTTTATTGTTTAATCGTGATGTGATGGGTAACATGATTTTATATTTTTTTGCGAAAATATTTGACCATGTCACTTCATCGCTATCTCGAACCTAGTCCTATCGCGACTAAAATATGATCTCCCTTCGACTTCGAGATACTGGTGCTCGACTGTATGTCACATGATCGGTTTCTGATTGGCTTAATTTGTGACCGCGATAACTCAAAACTTTTAAGTCTGATTTCCAAAAACTTTGTCAACATGCTTATTTTGACGATATCTCGGATGAGTTCTTAAACCATATATGTCACATGACCGGTTTCAGAGTTATTGCCCTTTGATTTTTCTGATTGGCTGAGTTTGTGACTGCGATAACTCAAAACATTCAAGTCTGATTGCCACCAAACTTTGTCAACATGCTTGCTGATATTGACGATATCTCGGATGAGTTCTTAAACCATATCTGTCACATGACCGGTTTCAGAGTTATTGCCATTTGATTTTTCTGATTGGCTGAGTTTGTGACCGCGATAACTCAAAACTTTCAAGTCTGATTGCCACCAAACTTTGTCAACATGCTTGCTGATATTGACGATGTCTCAGATGAGTTATTAAGCCACATATGTCACATGACCGGTTTCGGAGTTATTGCCCTTTGATTTTTCTGATTGGCTGAGTTTGTGACTGCGATAACTCAAAACTTTCAAGTCTGATTGCCACCAAACTTTGTCAATATGCTTGCTGATATTGACGATGTCTCGGACGAGTTATTAAGCTACATATGTCACATGATGGTTTTCCGAGTTATTTCCCTTCAATATTTCTGATTGGCTGAGCTTGTGCCCCGCGATATCTTGAAATGTTTAAGTATGATTTCCAGCTAATGTTGTCAGCATGCTTATATTGATGATATTACAGTTATTGCCATTTGATTTTTCAGATTGGCTGAGCTTGTCTCGATGTTATACGTTATGTTTGCATCAGAGAGCATCTGTCATGTTCATGTGAAATAAGTAGATTTTACTGCATATCCAAACCATGCAGATCCTTTATTGATGTGTATTTCTGTACAATATAATGGAACATACGTCTGAAATGGCCTTATCATCAGCCGATTTCACCAAAATTGCTAAGCATACTTATCTAGCTAAGTATACTTGGAGGGAGTAATCATTTATATGTCCTGAAATTCATTATTTCATATAGAAATAACGACTGCATATATTTCATGATTAAAAGAATGCAGAATTACTATACTGAATTTATTACATTATCACAGCCAAAATGGCTGTGATAATGTAATAAATTCAGTATAATAAAAATTAATAAGTTTATTCTTAAATTGAAAATTTCTCGCTCAAAGTGTACTTAACACGATAAGTATACTTTGCAAATTTGGTGAAATAGGCTACAGGTAATTGATGGTTTTGTATTTGAACAATATGATCTAAAACGTCACAAAATTTAGTTAACATTGTGTCCTTGGCATGTGATATACAGTACATATTTTATTTTCCGTGCGCGACCCACCCATCCCCGCGATCGTCCTGAGCGCGGACATGTCACTGTGATTCGCGGCGACGATTAGTCGCGGTGATCGTCACCGCGATCGTTGAAAATGGTCACTCTGACTGAAACCAGCGAGGCCCTAAGAGTGATTCGCGGTGTTTCACGGTGACGGTCACCGTGGATCACGGTGATGTCTGCTTGCATTACAGGTAAATATGCAGGCAAGGTTTTCGTACCAATGTACGATATTACATGTTATTTTTCACATCACCTTTGGTATGGTATATGTATAAAATACATACAGCTACAGGCACCGCAAAACCCGTTTATTTTTGTCCCGCCTGCTTTAGCAGAAGCGGGACATAGGCATTGCTTTTCCGTCGGCGGCGGCGTCAACATTTCACGTTAAGTTTTTGCGTTTAGCTCAGTTTCCAGAAAACTATAAATCTTACGACCTCCATACTTGGAATACATCAACACTGTGGTGTAACCATCTCACACAGAGGGAGCCCATGTGACCTTCACCTACTTTTCATGGTTCATTGACCTACTTTTCACATGCATTCAACGTTAAGTTTTTGCGTTTAGCTCTGTTTCTAAAACTTAACGCTCGGGTTAATTCATTGTAACTTCTGTTTCCCTCAATGGAATGCTTTAATATTGCATACATGCATTTGTAACAACATCTCACATCATTCTACAGAAATCCCATGGTGCCCGCTAACCTCAAAGGTCAAGGTCACTGACTTAGAAATTTCCGTGTTTGGAAAAGTTAACGCTCGGATTAATGTATTACAACTTCTGTTTCCCTTGATGGAATGCTTCGGTATACATCAACACTGTGGTGTAACCATCTCACACACAGGGAGCCCATGTGACCTTGACCTAGTTTTCATGGTTCATTGACCTACTTTTCACATGCATTCAATGTTAAGTTTTTGCATTTAGCTCTGTTTCTAAAACTTAACGCTCAGGTTAATTCATTGTAACTTCTGTTTCTCTCAATGGAATGCTTTAATATTCCATACATGCATTTGTAACAACATCCCGCATCATTCTACAGAAAGCCCATGTTGCCCGCTAACCCCAAAAGTTAAGGTCACTGACTTAGAAATTTCCATGTTTGGAAAAGTTAACGCTCAGTTTATGCTTTAATATTCCATACATGCATTTGTAACAACATCCCGCATCATTCTACAGAAAGCCCATGTTGCCCGCTAACCCCAAAGGTCAAGGTCACTGAATTAGAAATTTCTGTGTTTGGAAAAGTTAACGCTCAGTGTATGCTTTAATATTCCATATATGCATTTGTAACAACATCCCGCATTATTCTACAGAAAGCCCATGGTGCCCACTAACCCCAAAGGTCAAGGTCACTGACTTAGAAATTAACGCTCAGTTTATGCTTTAATATTCCATACATGCATTTGTAACAACATCCCACATCATTCTACAGAAAGCCCATCATTCTACAGAAAGCCCATGGTGCCCGCTAACCCCAAAGGTCAAGGTCACTGACATAGAAATTTCCGTGTTTGGAAAAATTAACACTCAGTTTATTCTTTAATATTCCATACATGCATTTCTAACAACATCCCGCATCATTATACAGAAAGCCCATGGTGCCCACTAACCCCAAAGGTTAAGGTCACTGACTTAGAAATTTTCCGTGTTTGGAAAATTAACGCTCTGTTTATGCTTTAATATTCCATACATGCATTTGTAACAACATCCCGCATCATTCTACAGAAAGCCCATGTTGCTCACTAACCCCAAGGTTATTACAAGCTCCATATTTATTAGTACTATCAAACTGCGCTAGGCGGGACATTTTGCTCCTCGGAGCTCTTGTTTGTTATTGCCGCAACCAAATTAACTTAAGTGCGGAATATTGCCACAATCTGTCGCAAAACTTCCTGTGGCAATTTGCGGGATAACGAAAAAACGCCCGCAAAGTTTGCGCGGTAATTTCCGTGCTGTTCCTTGGCAAAAACGCGGTAAAATATTCTGAGGAGTTTTACGACAGAATGACTCAGCAAAATGCTACGAATCACTGTGTTACTACTTTGTACATAGTTTGATTAAATGGAGTTGACCATACCGATTTCCATCATGTTGCATGCTGGAATTCAGCCGAATAAACGTAGAAACTATAATTCAAAACGATAAAGTTTGTTTATTCGCCGAGAAGGAACGTAAATTTTACTCCTCTCTAAAGATTTATTCTTTCCCGTTCGCAAACGTAAAATTCATTTCTATGTCACGAAAGGACGATAATTAGCGTTCATCCAATCTTTTTTTCCGCCGTCGCGTGTTCATCATCTAAGGATGCTAATTTTCGTTTCTTCTTGTCTACGGCTCCAAGACGAACAGCACTTGAAGTAACTGTGTAAAAAATGTGTAAAATGCCCAAGGCGATGTTTGAACCCACAACCTCCAGATTGGAAGTCGGGTGTTCTAAGCCCTAGGCCACAACCCATCCCTTTTAAACAAAGGAAAGTAATTCCCATAACGAGCGACCATACGTACTTAGAATAACAACTGAAATGGCCTACGTGACAATTGACATTTACGTTCAAACAAGATTTTCACGGTGTATAATCGATCGTATTTCCTCGCCACCATATGAAACCGACTCGAGAAACACAAATTAAGTTGTTGATTTCTGAATTTGTCAATTGTTTGCACGGTCTAAGAAATCAAACAAATGTGAAAACAATTAATTTTTTTACAAAATATTAGGCTCATCTAAGGAGACGATTCTTATGTGTTGCCAAAACATGTTTTATTAAGTCATCGGACAAATATGAAAAGAAAACCTGAATATATTGGTATTTCTTTACAAACACATGTTTTGACAAAATATGAAAATCGTCTTACTTAGGAGACGATTCTCATGTGCTGCCAAATCTTGCTTTTATCAAGAAATCAAACAAATGTGAAACTGCACAAGCTAATGCGTCAATTCGATGACGTCAGTCACACTTTGCACATGAAACTAGATTACCGACTGATGATTGTAAACACCATCAGGTGTGCAGCTAGACCGAAAATGATATGTCGCAAATGTGCTAGTTGGGGATGGGTGGAGATGGGTGGGTACGGAGGTATATTTTTTTTTATGTTACAATCTCGCGTACCAGGCGAAAATGCAAGAATGAATACAATAGAATCTCACGTTTTCGCCTCGCGATTTGGTCTCGCGTTTTGGCGATCTTGTGTATAGGTCGACGATGCGATGCAGTAGCCTAACCAGTAACACGTATCGAAATCTTTTTTTGTTTTTTTTGGCTCACTAAACGTGTATTGGTAGCACATTAGAATCGTCTCCTAAGACGATTATTATGTTTTGTCAAATTATGTTTTTGTTGTCAAGAACCATAGTTACCATTGAAGAGTACCTGCTAATTATAGTTCGTGTTCAATCTCCTGAAATAGTCACAGGTAAGCCACTAAATGATAAAGATGGGATTATTATACCCTCACAAACAAAGTTTGAGGGGGTATATAGGAGTCAGCTTGTCGGTCGGTCGGTCTGTCGGAAATTCCCTTCCGCTCTATATCTTCTACACCCATGCATGGATTATCAAATGGCTTGGCACAAATGTTTCTCATGATGAGAAGGTGTGTCGCGATCAATAACCACGCACCTACTTCCAAAGTCAAGGTCACAGTTGAAGGTCAAAGGTCAAACCTATTGAAATTCCCTTCCGCTCTATATCTTCTACACCGATGCATGGATTATCAAATGGCTTGGCACAAATGTTTCTCATGATGAGAAGGTGTGTCGCGATCAATAACCACGCACCTACTTCCAAGGTCAAGGTCACAGTTGAAGGTCAAAGGTCAAACCTATTGAAATTCCCTTCCGCTCTATATCTTCTACACCGATGCATGGATTATCAAATGGCTTGGCACAAATGTTTCTCATGATGAGAAGGTGTGTCGCGATCAATAACCACGCACCTATGTCCAAGGTCAAGGTCACAGTTGAAGGTCAAAGGTTGAACCTATTGAAATTCCCTTCCGCTCTATATCTTCTACACCGATGCATGGAGTATCAAATGGCTTGGCACAAATGTTTCTCATGATGAGAAGGTGTGTCGCGATTAATAACTACGCACCTACGTCCAAGGTCAAGGTCACAGTTGAAGGTCAAAGGTCAAACCTATTGAAATTCCCTTCCGCTCTATATCTTCTACACCGATGCATGGATTATCACACTATGCCCAGGGTCAAGGTCACAGACTTGATGTGTTTGAAACCTTAACGCTCGGCTAAATGGCTTATAATCAAAAATGCCTCGTTTTCTTTGGCTACCAGTGGGGGTATTCGTGTGCCGACAGGCCACATTTCTAGTTTCCTTTGCGCCCAGCATGGATTAAATCACCTTCATTCGCAATTCAATCAATCAACCACGTTAAAAAAATATATATACAATTTGACAAACATTGATGTCATCGTGTCTAAGCAGTTAACACCATAACTCGTGTACATATAGAATAGTGATATAGCATTATGTTCGACTCTTGCTACATCAAAGCGCGAATGCACACGTAAACATACACACGCACGCGATCACTTAATTCATGGTTTCATATACAAACAAAAATGTTTTATTTTGCAAAAGTACTGTACACATTTGTACATGCATTTATACAGGTAGATACGCAATCGCGGTGATCCCCCGTGAACGACCATGGCGAATCACCGTGATAACGTTTGGGCAGTGCATCACAGTGACCGAGGATGCTGTCACCACGATCCCACTGCCTGAAACAGTGATCGCGGGGGACAGGTAGGCTATGCCCGCGGTGATCGACCACTTTAAATACATTATGTCCACGGTGGCACAGTGACAAAAGACCACAGGAAAAAATGTGTACTGTAGCTCTGGAACACAAGGTGAAGGACTTGTCCGTGTGTATTACAGGCACGTTGCCGGGGCGAGTGGAGAATATCCACTATGTGGGCGACGGCATGTACTACTACAAGGACAGACTGGACCCCCAGGGCAGCTCAGAGTTTATGGCCATATTGGAGTGGGATCAGCCAGCAGGTGGGTGTCGTACTTCTAGTTATAGCCATACATACATAGGCTCATTACTTCTAAAGATATCGAGTGTCAACTGTTTGTGGCCGTTATTTGCCTACCACTATAACATAAAAGACCTAGTTTGTTTCACAGTGAAATCCAGTTCCTGGGTAATAACACATCTCGTGACCTTATCTGACTGAAACCGTTGTATTACGAATGCGCAGTTAGTTACTACTTCCAAAATTATAAACAACACGACAAACATAAATTTATTCGTTTATTTCCCTTCCTGTCGAGCTTAAACTACTGGGAGCAGCCATCTTTATTTAACTTAAATGATGTAGCACAGACTTATTGACGTAATCTTGTTTGTTTCAAGCATACTCGCTGTGGAGCTCGAAAATAGGACCCCCCCAATGCTGGATCCGCCCCTGCTAAGTATTAAGCAGTAATTACAGACTTCAACAGGCGCAGACAGAGATGTGACAGAGGTGTCATTACCTGTTTAAACTTTATTTATTTTACGATTACAAACAAGTGCAAAAGCACTTGTACAAATGCTTTCGTTGGCACAGATGGGGGGGGGGGGGTAGGGTGATCCTTAATGTGGGAGGAAACTGGAGTACCTAGAGGAAACCCACTTGTCCGGTCTGGCGATCACCATACCGTCTCACATACTGCCCCAGTCGAGGATCGAACCTACTGTCTGTTTCACGAAAGCTGCCCAAATTTTACGGCTATATAAACAATTCAAAAACAAGATTTATTTTGATAATATTAAATTAAAGGAAAAATTAAGGACGAGCCTTCTTTTTATTTCGTGAAATTTGGTCAAATATTGATTTTATTGCGAAAAAAAATTTCCCTATGTTAAATCCCCATAGACATCTTCACGGAGTGAAGATGTCTATGGGGATTTAACATGGGGATTTTTTTTATTTTTTTTTTGAATTTTAGAAATACTGGACCTATTTTTAAAATTTAACTTTTGTTTTCTTAGTTAGATCATATCCAATCATATCATATCTAGTCATGTTTCGGAGTCAATTTCCAATTTTTTTTCGTTTTTTGACTCCTCCCACACTTCCTTACCACTTTTTCCCCCATGTTAAATTCCCATAGACAAATCAATTTTTCGTAATAAAATCAATATTTGACCGAATTTCACGAAATAAAAAGAAGGCTCATTCTTAAATTTTCCTTTAATTTAATATTATCGAAAATTATATTGTTTTTTAATTGTCTATGTAGCCGTAAAATTTGGGCAGCTTTCGTGAAACAGACTATAGGCCACATTGGTGAGAAGCGCGATCATTACTGACAGCGCTAGCCAGAAAACCATTGCCTGTTGAAGACTGTGATTAACGCTGTATGCTTGCATGCTTTATTTGGTCTTAAATGGTTACATTTGTGGCTGTAACTGGAGAAATTGGGCTTACGATTTGTGACCTGTGTAGATCCTTATCAAATAGCACTCTCCGGTAACTTGATAACGATCTGTAGTGCTTGTTATAAGCATGTTAGGTTTTCATTAACGGATGGCAAACAATGCAGATCCTGATCAGACTGTTGCAAAAGCCATAAGCCCCATTTCTCCAGTCACAGCCACATTTTATTTTACCTCTGATTTTCTGTTGTCTTTGGATATACGGTTTTAATTTGTGTCAACCTTTGATACCATTTTCTTTAAGATATTGTATATTTTCAAAATCAGTATCGACAAAATCGGACTTGGATAATGGAGATATCCCAGAGATCGTCTCTGGACCGCATGTGGTCCGCTATGACTAAAATGAGTTTGACCAGTGCATCGGCCTATCAGGTAGAATACATATGCAGCCAAATATGATAGAATAAATACAGGTATTCCTTATATATGTAGTACTGAAGTACATGTACATGTCCTAATCAGACTGCATGGAGGCAAATGGTGATCTGGGGCTACAGTGGTTGCAATCTCAATTATGCCCCCTTTTATACGTCTGTCCGGGCAACCAAATGGGAGGAAGGGGCCATTGGGAGGAGCCTAACACAAAATAATCCTTTGATTTATTTCATGTGGCCCCTTATTCTATTCATAACAAGGGGCCATTTCTATTGTTCTAGAACAATGAAAATGGCCCCTTTCTCCATAGCGCTGGAACGTCTGTCCGTCTGTCCATCAGATTTGTTTTAAAGTTTCGTGTGTCTACCATCTCTGCAACACTAAGTCTGATTGACCTGAAACTTCATTTATTTGCTTATCACTCTATCTATATTCTCATTTCATAGGCCACATGCCCAAGCTCAATGTCAAATTACTTAGAAGTTTGCATGGAAGTTTTGGCAAAATTTGTGCTAATGTTTTGGTCTATCTGTTATATCTCTGCAGCCCTATGTCATATTGGCTTGAAATTTCATATACTTATGTGTCATCATCCATATTTTCATTCATGCAGCCCCTGTGCTCAAGGTCAAGGCCAAATGATTTGGCCTAAAACATTAACACATTTATATCTGTTTTATCTATGCAACCCTCAGTAAGATTGACTTGAAACTCGTATATGTATTTGTCATCATCCATATTTTCATTCTACAGCTAACCTGTGCGACCCCATTATTCAAGGTCAAGACCAAATGACTTAGCCAAAAACTTTAAAGCAACTTTCTATCTACAACCCCAAGTCGGATTCTATAGTCCACCCATGTTTACCCTGTGTTCAAGGTCATGGTCAAAGTACTTTTTACAAATTTGCATTAAATTTTTTTGGTTGGCTACCTGTTTTCTCTACAACCATAAGTCGTATTGGCTTGAAACTTCATACACCCATTTGTCATCATCCATATTTATATTCTATATCCCACCCATGTAGCCCCTGTGTACAAGTTCAAGGTCAATTAAAGTTTTTTGTTATGCCCCCTATGCAATAGAAAGGGGGGCATATTGCATTGCTCTGGATGTTCCGTCCATCCGTCCGTCCATTATCCAACATGTAATCTCTTCATTACACAAAGGATTGCTTCGATACTTGGACACTTGAATCACCTGAACATTTGTCACACACTTGCGCCATGTTTCTCATCTTTCTCACCTTCGAAATGTCGCTGAAACACTTAATGCTATTATTTTTACGTCCAAATGTTTGTAAGAGTTTCTCCAACATGTAATATCTTCAATATTAAGTGACAGATTACTTCCATACTTGGACACTTGAATAACCTGAACATAAGTCACACGCTTGGGCCACCATTAACATGACCTTGACCTTTGTCACCTTTGAAATGTCGCTGACACACTTAGCCAATTTTGTTTTGTAGCTTTGCCTTGTTTCTTGTTCTTATTTTTATGGTCCAGTATGCCAGGGGATCATTTACAGAATACTGCTCAAGTGTGGCTGTGACTGGAGAAATGGGGCTTATGGTATTTGTGACCAGTGTCGCACCTGGTCAAATAGCATAGTGGGGTGCCGGGGCACTCAGTCATTTCAAATTGATGCAAAAGTTTCGTTTTCGGTACCAATTTGAAGGTAAGGGTCTATAGAACAATTTTGGTTCGAGTGTCAAGCACTCAGATAAAAACATTCAAAATGGCCACCAAAATCAAAGATGGCTGCCAATTTCAAGCTTTTTTTCGCATTACGCCTCATAACTTTTGTACTATTGAACCTAGAATGGTGATTTTGGTCTCTATACCTAGGTTTGCATGTATGAGTAATTGAATAAAAATAAAATAAACATGATTGGAGCATATCTTCTCTTATATTGAGTCCTACTTCCGAGTAACTGCTTAGACAATTGCTTGAAAAACTCCTTGAACAATACATTTAATAAGAAAATGGCTAACAAATTAAACAAATCAACCAAATTAACCTATATACATGTTAGTATTGGAAATTGTTCTAGTCCAGCTACTTCTCGCATGTGCACTTGCACTGACGTGTGCACTTCAACATTGTCTTCACGCATTTGCAACGAGAGCAGATAATTGGGCAAGTGCACTTCACATCCAGGTGGAACACATCCTTGGCGAGGGGCAACAAGGTCCAAATGGGAAGCAGCTTGCCGTCCTCTTCCTTCCACCCATTGTTAGTTGGGTTGTTGACAGGCATCATGGACTTCTTTCAACCTTGGCGATGTTTGGAATGGAGTGTCGACAATAGTTGCAAATTGCTCCATAAGGGATGGCACTTCGTGCATCAACGTGCAGCAGGATCGCTTACCCTTGGACTTGAAGGAAGAAGTACTGTCTGATCCAGTGAATGCGTGGAAGAGGGCAATGGCTTTGCACGTTGTCGTGCCCAGGTTAGTGGCGATAGTGTTCAGGGAGATCATTCTGGTTGTCTTTCCCGCTTTGAAGGAGATCCAGATTTCTGCGGCCGGATTCAGAGCCTTGATGTGATGGAAAATACTTAGAAGGATTACGACAGCATCTGTGTCTCCAGTATACACCATCCCAAGTGACGATGATTGGAGGGCGTGGAGGAGATGTACTAAGACACGCGTGTCAGCTTATTCATGGTTGCATTGATCCATTGGTGGACTGTTTCCAACATGGTGGACTTGATCACCTGCAGTGATGTAGACATTCTTGTCATCTGGGAAATTTTCTTCTGTTATCTTTCTTGACAGGAATGAGAACAGTTCCTTCTTGTTATCAACGTTCGCCAGAAAATTCTGCCAATTTCCTGGGATTTTGGCAGTACCACATATGCGTTGTCGGATGCCTGTTCTTCGTTTTTCCCTTGTGCCTCCTTTGATTGTCAGTGCACGATACTGGTCCCAGACAATATCTACTCTTGTCAATCGCTTCAAGTTGTGGCGAACTCTTGGGCAGAATACCTTGTCGACATATGAATCAAAGGTCTTGCCTTGGACAGTTGTACCAGGAAGTGAGTGTATCAATACTCCGCCGTCAATAATAATGAAGTCGTAAACATTTGGCGCAACTAGCTCCTCGTCGACAGAAATGGCGCTACTTGTACTGGCTTCCATGATATATACCAACACATCTGACTTGGTACAAGCGTTGAGGGACCCTTCGGATGACAATGCAGGTGGGTATGGGGAAGATTTGTGATGAAAAAAATCCTCCAAATCCCCCCGCGGCTGTCTAATACAAGAAAAGCTTGCCCATAAAGCTCTGCATGACGCTTGAAGTGCTGCATTTTCAGCTTAATTGCTGACTTATTTTGTGTTTTCTTGTCATGGAACAACAAGTTGTTTCGCTTGATCGGTGCTGTCAGAGGTGTGTCATTTGAGTCAAGCACACTCTGTCTGAAGTTGTTGTACTGCTCTTGTCCCATAGACTCTACTTTATGGACAGATACGGCAGCAGCCGCAGACTCACACACCTTGTTGTCTAATGTAACCAGTTCTCCACTGTGCTCCTCAAAAGGATTCACATTGCTCAGCAACACCTCCATCAGGTCTTTGGCATGGCGTAGAAATCGGTGCTGAGATGCATATCCTTCCTCATGATGAGGGAGTTCTTCATCATCATCGTTATCGTTTGCACCAGTAAACTCCTCAACAACATTTATTGTCTCATTGGTGTGAAATACCATATAAGATATATTCCAATCATGTTTATTTTATTTTTGTTCAATTACTCCTACATGAAAACCTAGATATAGACACTGAAATCACTATTCTAGGTTCCATAGGACAAAAGTTATGAGGCGTAATGCAAAAGAAAAACCGAAATTGGCAGCCATCTTGATTTTGGCGGTCATTTTGAATTTTTGTATTCCAGTGCTTAACACTCGAACCAAAATTGTTATATAGACCCTTACCTTCAAATTGGTACTGAAAACAAAACTTTTGCATCAATTTGAAATTAAAAGAAAAAAATACCCATGCACAGCCCCCCACTAGCACTCGTGTATCCTGATAACGATCTATAGTGCTTTTTAGAAGCATAGCGGGTGTTTCATTGATGGAACTGCGAACAGTGCAGATCCTGATCAGACTGTGCGGATGCACAGGCTGGTCTGGATCTACACTGGTCACAAAACAAATAAGCCCATCGAGTCGAAGCAACAACTTTGAGCTGTGGGTATCATGGTAGCTGTCCAACCATGGCGAATCTGTTGCAGGCTGGAATGTGTCGGACATCGGCCAGTATGAATGGAACCCGATGGTCAAGTCCGACTGTCCACAGATTGAGCAGAACAGCCTACCAATATTTAATCAAATGGTAGGCTGCATTTTAACTCTTTGCATGCTGGGAAACTTGTGGGCTATAAATAGTTCAAAAATAGCAGATGAAAATTCATTATATTTTATTTTATTTGTCCATGTAAATATCATGAATATGTCTTGGAATTGCATTAGAATTGAATCCTGTGGACTCAATTGTAATGCCATTCTTTGATAGGCCGTTAAACACCAATAAGCAAACAAACAAACACTCGTCCTGCATACAAGTTAACAATACATATATATATATATATAATTAGGTATACTCTTTCATTTCTCGATCTCTCCCGCCTTGGATTTTTTTTTATGTCCGCCATGTTTGTTTATCTTGCAGACGCATTAATATTTCATACTCGTATTGTCTATCATATGGAAACATACGAACACTAGAATAACGCGACACCGACAATGCAGGGATTCCATTTACTAAGGCACGACAACTCAAAATATCTAACTCGCCCCAATCGAATCTCGGTCACCAAACTTTCTGGAGCGATTTTCGGACAATAATCAGTATTTTTTACTACATCGAAATAAAATTCAGATCTATAATAATAGTATTTATCATTGTCTCCGCACGCATTTATAATAAATGTAAACCTCAACGCGTTGTCGGTTATTTCGGCCAAAGACCAAATCAGTCCCAGTATCGGCGTGTCCGTTAGAATAGACACAGGGCTAGTTAATAATCTCCCTTAGAATTAGACGACGACATTTGCTTCAACGTAAACAAGCCTTCACAGAAAATCCAGTAATTTTACTATCATTACTTATTTCAAGCACATTATGTGGCAGATGGATATTTTTGTTCGCCAAAGCTGTAAATTGTCACTCATCTGACCGAAATGGATATTCTACTCTCCCGACCGGGAATGTCACTCGTCAATACGAGCGGACGAGTGGAATTTTTGTTATTTTCACCACTAGCATGCAAGGAGTTAACCCTTTCAACACCAAGTAACTTAATAGGATGTTCCATGCCAATGTTTCACGCTATTTCATTAATTTTGTTCATTCAAATTATCCCATTCTTAACAAACGGTGGAGATCCTGATGAGACGGCTCGTTACGAGCCGGCTCATCTGGATCTGCACTGTTTGCAAAAATTGTCTCTATAGAGGTCTATTTTCTGTTAACCCTTTCAACACCAAGTAACTTAATAGGATGTTCCATGCCAATGTTTCACGCTATTTCATTAATTTTGTTCATTCAAATTATCCCATTCTTCTAAAAGGGTAATCTGTACGACGTTTAAAATTATTAACAAACAGTGGAGATCCTGATGAGACGGCTCGTTACGAGCCGGCTCATCTGGATCTGCACTGTTTGCAAACATTGTCTCTATAGAGGTCTGTGGTGTTGAAAGGGTTAATTATTTCCCACTCCTGCCCGGCACACTGTGATTTACAGCTGTTGTGACATCACCATTTGGACATCAACAATGCATTATTGACTTTAACCCTTAGACCGCTACTCACAACAATTGTTGTCTGCTGTTGCTTTTATATCTTGCCTTATTTTTCAATAAAAACATGGTTTGACAGCACTTCAAAATCATTTCCAATGGAATTGATTCTGAAGTGCTGGCAAAGCATGTTGTAAATTATTCTAAATGCTGTCAAAGCATGTTTTTGATGATAAAAATGGAAAATAGAAAATAAACAGCAGACGACTAAAATAATAAGATATCGGTGTAAGGGTTAAAATGGTTCATGTGACACCGCTTTGTGTTTGAATTCTTTGTAGAATTCAGCAGTCACATTCATTAATTAGTAGATCTTTTTCTCAGATTTGAAATGAAATGCACATGCATGTTACTATGCTGTTGGCGTTTTATCTATGAAACTGTAAATATTCATACCTGTAATTTGAACAAACTGTTCACATGAAGAAGTTGTATTTCAGAATGAAGCCCCGAATTTGAAGTTATAGAGAATAGTAGGTTTGTGCCGTGAATGGGAAAAAATATCTGGCAAGGTTTGGGAAACGGGATTGGCGAGGCTCTGCCGATTAACGCCAAATATTTTTCCCATTCACTGCACTAACCTACTATTCTATTTATCCCGTCAACACCTACAAATAGCTTTAAAATGCAAAAAAAATAACCCCAGCTGCATCATCAAAATCGGAGAATCGACTAGTATGACAACCGCACATATTCATATGCAGTGGTTAGGTCGTATTGACAGGATATCAAAAATGTTCCACGGCACCGTGTTGACGGGATAATATGTGATACCGAGTCCTGAAATCATAGAAACTCTAATTTAGTACATTGCACACATTGTTTTGGAAATAGGTAAAATATGGTCTGCCAATGTTGTATCATGTGTGACTACAATTTAGTTATTGAAATTCATGTTTTTGCTGTAATTTGCAGAGCAACCAGACAACTCGCCGACTTGTGAGAATAGCGGCCAATTCTGTGGGCTGTAGATTTACCACCCAGGTAATGTATGATTCACATTCACTCGTGTGTATGGTGTGAGAACCACTGTTTGTCATGTACAGTATTATTTCCATGATGACTCGAATGGGAGAAACAAAGTACAGTGAAATCGCGATGGCTCGAAATGCCACGGGACCACACATTTTGTTAGAGTGATTGCATCTTTCGAGCCATCGCATGTTTCGATTTTGTTATATTTGCCGACTAGTGTACCCGTCGGATTTAGGAAATAAAGAAAGCACAATAGAATGTATCCATGTTTTAGATGATTATAATATTTATTCGCAGATTAGTTATCATGCAAAATTAAATAAACTACATGTGTTTACAAAACTGTCTTTATTTCAATTATTATCAAAGTCGAAAAGGAGAAAAGGTCCAGTATTCACTATAAATAGCGGCGCACATAATTAATGCAGCAGGTGGTTGTGACGTCACTCGAAACAGTGGTCTTTTCAATGGGCGTTTTTCAACAACGTTAACGATCAAATTGCACCACTTTTAAGGCAATTAACTGCACATGAAAAGAAATCACATTTCACAGACAGGTAGAGCGCGGCTCGGCCTTTGATCGTAATAAGTCGGACGCGGAGGTGTGAAAATTAGCCAAACACAAACTTCGACATCAATTTCAAGTCATTGTATAGCAAAATAGAGAGAAATGTGTCTGCGGGACTTGACAATTTTTTCGAGCGATCGCATTTTTCGAGGAGTTGCATTTCGAGCCATCGCATGTAAAATACATTAAACATATAGGGAAAATTATCGGGACCACAACGCCATTTCGAGCGAGCCCGACATTACGAGCCATCTCATTTCGAGCCATCGCGATGTCACTGTAGTATCAAAATCACTATTTCCATTAGTTATATTGCAGCTGATACATAACCCATTAAAGACGGGATACAATTATAGTAGTAGCTGATACATAACTCATTAAAGACGGGATACAATTATAGTAGCAGCTGATACATAACCCATTAAAGACGGGATACAATTATAGTAGTAGCTGATACATAACTTCAATTAAAGCGGGATACATTTAGTAGTAGCTGTACATACTAACATTAAAGAGGGATACAATTATAGTAGTAGCTGATACATAATCATTAAAGACGGGGATACAATTACTAGTAGCCCAGATACAGTGATACATAACCCATTAAAGACGGACGATACAATATTAGGGTAGGTAGATACATAACCATTTAAAGACGGGATACAATTATAGTAGTATGAAACTTTTTAGGGGAAAAAAAATCATATTTTATTTATTTCATCTCGAAAGTATATGTTGTTACCATTCATTTGAACCGGTTCAAATGAGTGGTAACAATATATACCTTTATGGAGAAATAAACACATTGACTTCAATGGGTTAAATGACTTATTTTGTTTATATATCAGGGCTTCAGATAAGGAATTTGGCATTGGGTACTGTTACTCCATACTTTTGAAATCAATTGGGTATTCTCAATTTTCAATTGGGTATTTTAAAAACGTTACCCCATCAATTTTTTTCAATTGGGTATTTCCATATTTTGATTACAAAAACCGATTCGGAAACAAATCGTAATAATTTATGTATTAATGGTAATGTTTTGTTGTTCATATAATTAATTGAAGCAGTGTTATACTTACATGTGTATGGTAACACTGTTTCCCTTACTTATAAGAACACCAAAATGATTAGTTCCAAGTTTTCAATGATTCTAAGTACATATAAATAACTGTTACTAGAGTAATTGCATGGGCTTATGGCATTTGTGACCTGTGTAGTTCCGGATCTGCTAGCACACTTATAGTTATAAGTTATGTAACAAGCAGTATCGTGTATTCAAAAATCATGCGAGATGTTTCATTATCTGAATGACAAACAGTGCATACGCTGATCAAAAATGCTTTGATTGGCAGATTGATCTTTGCAACACGGGATCCAGTTTTTTTTTGCCGACCACGTTTGACAGCAATTCATCAATAATGTCAATCACGATTAATTTGGGGTCTCCACACACCGAGCTCAACAAAATGACTGTATGATGCCTTGTGCAATGGATTGAGATTCCATCTTTGCATCAGTCGTAAAATAAATCGAAATAAGGTTAACATTGGTGGTGGACTTTTGCAATTTTTTTAATTTTTTTCTTCCACGTTTGTTGTGGCCGCCATTTTGTTGCGCCATGTGTCACCAATTTTCTACGAAAAAAGCTGACATGATCCGATTGTTATTTATAGTGTCTATCGCTACTACGATTATATTAATTGGTGAATTCGGGCGCCGTTCAACTCGTCCTATTTTAACTTAGTTAATTCGACCGCCATTTTATTCAACGCGTGCGTTGGTCGAAATAGTAATAATGTTACCATATTTTCATTTATTACTTATGATACTGTCCCACATGTAAAATATAAACCTGACACATTCAAAATAATAAAATGTCTGTCACGGACGTTTTTCGTTGCATCTCCTTGAGTAGACTCGATGTCGCCGAAACAAGCAGTTTCACATCGATTTCAATTTAAGAAAATAGACTAGTAATGAACCTGGATCTCGGGTTCACAATAGTGTCGCATTGCCGTTTTTTTTCTCCACAATTATTGATTTGAAAATCAGTAATATTTTCCGTAAATGACGTAATTGATAGGCCCTCTTATCCGATTTTTTTTCTCAAAATCAATATGGGAAAAAAAACGGCCGATGCGATAAGGGTGGAAATCTGATGGGTTACTAGAGTTTCGTATCGAGTTGGACTAATTTTTTTCCCGCTGAGAGTCGGAATCTCTCCCGCTATATCCTGGAGTTCAAATCGAATACACCCGAAAACTGGTTTCCAGCCGTTATCGGTGATATACAGCGAGACATTGTCCGCAGCTAGAGCCGGGACCAGACTTTGTAAACATTGAATGGCCGACCGCACAGATCATCGGCGATGATTTTGTAGGATTGTATACATGAACAAATCTAGCAGTACACGACAGACTGAAAATACATTTGAGGAGTATGCTACAGGATAAAAAAGAATTGCGTACCGGACATTTTAATTGCTTTTTGGTACGCATTGTCTCTGATTTTAATTGGGTTTTTGCATGTTTTAATTGCGTATTTATGCAAATACGCACCTTATCTGGACCTCTGTTATATGCACAATCCAGCCTATAGACAAGACATCAGGGGCAGTCTCAAGAGCCGAATACAAAACTAATCCATCGAAAACTGGGTAGTTGTGATGATTGACTGTTTTATAGCTGACAGAATATAGATCCTGCACATTCACCGTGTAGGCTCATCTGGGCGGAGTCATACAAATTTAACCCTGATCTGGGATATTTTGGTCTAAATATTGTCATGCTCAGCTAGAAATATACATACCATATTTATTCTAATAGTAGCCCTCTCTCTAATAGTTGCCCCCTCCAATATTTGCATACTAAATATGTTATTTTCACATACAAAAGCCATTTAAAACTTCGAACAATGTAGACCCCAATCAGTCAGATACGTATCATCCATTTAACAGAACGTGTCGCTTTATCTCGTGTGTACAGGTGCGGGCGATATCCCGGTGTAAGATGATTGGCCCCTGGGCGGACTTCACCGTGGACCTCACCAGTATGTATATGGCACCCAATGTGTGGCTGTGACTGGAGAAATAGGGCTTATGATATTTGTGACCAGTGTAGCTCCTGATCAAATAGAACACTCCTGTAGACTGATAGCGATCTATCTATATTGTTTCATTGATGGAATGGCAGACTGTGCATCCTGATCAGACTGTGCGAACTGGATCTACACTGGTCGCAAAACCTATAAGCCCGATTTCTCCAGTCACAGCCACATATATAGAGAATATCAGGCTAGTGTCCTTTGATACCAAGTTTATCAGGCTAGGCTAGGAAACGTGTAGCAATTCCGAGACTTGCCGTAACGTTTTATGCTCGAAAAATTATGTAATTACACTGACATCATTCGGTAACGTCACGTCGTGTCATCCGACCAATGGCACGTCAGTTTTGATTTCGTTGTAACCTGGATGTTTGTATCAGGTCAATGCCAATATGTTATCAGTCCGTACGTATTCTGTCAATACAGGGCAGGTTACCTGATGACACATACTATTATGACGTTTTCACCAACTGTACATGTGAATTGTAAAGAGTAGTAATTCTGGTGACAGGTGACATCTGCTCACCGTCTATCTCACCGTCTATCTCAACGTCTATCTCAAAGCTTAACATGTATGTTATTATCACATCATATAATTACCTGGGCCCAGTTGCTCAAAACCTCTGTTAGCTTAACAGACTGTTAAATCCTTAACAGAGGTTTTGAGCAACCGGGCCCAGCTTGTTTTCACGTAAAGCCTTGATCTTTCTCACATACATAACCAATGGTACCATTGGCCTGACACTTTTTGGGTTTGGAAGGTCCCCGAGCTGATTCCTACCCTTAAATATAAGCTAAAATATGCTGTGGTAAATCTGATGTTGCCCCACCCCTACCTGCTCACTTCTACTCCTACCATGTTTAAGGTCACATTCTAAGTTTGTTCCTTATCATTTCTGAGCATCTTCTTAAAATTTCTTAGGGCAGTCGTAAAAAAAACCCTTGCGAGAATTCTACAACTTCAGAATTTGCCTGTCTTATTACGGCCCTCGGCGGTGCTCTATAGGTTTCACCCTATCTGTCCGTCTGTCCGTCCGTTTATTTTTTGAAAGTTTTTATTCAATTTTTTCAAATCACCTGTAATTTCTGTTTGCCTTCAGCTAATATTTTCATATTGCACATATGCATTACTTAGTAACTATACATTATTCCACATTAATACAATTACCCTCGCTACTGATTGTACGTCCTTCCGTCCGTCCGTCCGTCCGTCCGTCCGTCAGTCAGTCTGTTTATTGATTTGAAAGTTTTTGTAAGAGTTTCTTAAATCATCTATACTTTCTGTTTGCCTTCAGCTAATATCTTCATATCTCACACATGCATTGCTTTTGTTTCATACTTTTGTTTTCAATGAAAACATGGTTTTTCAGCAATTTAGAATCACTTTCATTGAAAATACACCCGTATTCTTGCGATTATAAGTCACATTTTTTTTACTCAGATTTGTATCCCAGAAAGCCCCTGCGTCTTATAAATACATGTAGATACATGAGCATTTTTTTCCACCCGAAATATTGACATAAACAACCAAAAATAAAAAAAATAAAATGCGTTCCTATATTTGTTGTTGTTGTTAGTCTTTGGGGTAAAATCCGGTATTGGAATATTGGATTTGTATTCTAAACAGTTCGCGCCTTACTCGTTCCGGCCCTGTGTCACATTCGGTACACATTTTCTATACCGAAGGCGAACAGTGTATACCAAGATCAGATCCGGTCGACATTTTCTCTGCCGAATCACAATCTGGCCTCTATCATTTTAATTATCTTTTGAAAACATTTACCGGGCCCATATCGGTCGGTGTAATTTTGCCGTGGAAAATATTGCATGACGCCATTAACGGTAAATCCCAATATGCATAATGCAATTCCACGAAAGTTATAAAACTCCATCATTAGTTTCGAAACTGTGTGTTTACACGATGCTGATGAAAGTGGCAAGCCTAAGTCAGCTGGCCGACATCAAACACACCGCGTGTCAAGATTTACAACACAAAGCCATATCAAATATCAACACAAGCGGTTACTAACGTCAGTTTCGTATTCGTCACTAAACTGGTACCCTGTCTGATGCGTCCCAGTGAAACAATACCGAGAACCAGACTCTATTTATGACACGGCAAACGTGTTTATTTGAATTGTGTCTCTATCTCTGACAAATCCCGGCTTATTGCATTAGCGGCCAGGCCAGACCAGGCGGTGGATTCGCGTAGTCTGCACATGGTTTACAATGTTCGCCAATCTCTAATTAAAAACATTATAATTACGTCAGCGGACAATGCAAATTCGTCATAGCTAAAGGCTGCTTTCGGCATCATTTACGGAAGATACAACTGATTTTGAAATATTACATACTGTAGGCGAAAGTTGTGTGTTGCTTTGTGGAAATAAATCGATAACACCCAACCGTGTCAACTAACAGGTGCTTATCTTATGTCATCATTCAGCACGAGGCTGTAAACTGTGCGACCTTTAGGCTATGTTTTGAAATTACACTGATTGGTCAACACACTTTTTGATGTGTGCCGCAGATGTGGCGAACGTGCGGCTTTCATCCTCGCATCATGGGGGCAATCAGTAACCCATTTCATGCTGAGGATACGCTTATGTTTGCGGAAAATCCTAAATATTTTCCTTCTATGCACTCAGAAGTAATGCCGCGACCACCATTTAAACTGTTTCGTCAAGACGGTTCAAATGAGTGGTCACAACATATACTTTCAGAGAAATAACAAAAATAAAAATAAAATATTTAATAAATTTCATATCCGTAAATGTGTATTCAGAAAGGAACGGGTTAAAAAAACACTCTGGATTATACGCAGATCTGTCGCCATATTTCCCCGATATTGATTTTGAAAATAGTTTCCGTAAATGGTGTTGAAAAGAGATAATACATACCGCAATCAATAATTAACAATATAATACCACTTTCGGCAGCAATATGATCGCAAATATAACACGATTTATGACAATAGTCTGTTACACATTAGCACGATTTTGATACACAAATAGGCAAACAAATCGGGAGCCAATGCACAACCGTGTACTAACCGAGCACGTGTTATAGTCGAGCGTGTACTACCGAGTCGCAGTGTAATTGAAGATATTAGAAAACGGTGAAATACGGACCAGGGAATCACGGACATAGAGTCAGCAAATTACGGACATAGCAAACTATGATAGGGAAAATACAGACAAAAACGTCCAAAGTACGAATAAAAAAACAGTGTGGGGGAATAAATAACAACAACTTGGCGAGTTTTTTTCATTTTTTTGTTTCATTTTGTTAGGAAAATTGGGTGCGTCTTATAATCTCATGTAGACATTTTCCCCCAGATTTTGGACTGAAAATAGGGGTGCGTCTTATGCACTCTTGCGACCTATAATCGGCAGAATACGGTACACCAAGAAGTATGTCCATAGGTTGAGAACACCTTCCATACCCGGTACACAGAAAAATCTCAATGAAAGTGATATACAGTAAAACCTCTATAAACTGGACATCCTGGGAGGCCCCCAGGGTTTCCGGTTTAGAGATGTTCTACTCACCAAGTCCTGATTGTGTGGGAACAGGAGCACATGGTCATCATAGATAAATGTCAATAACCCCATCATGATTAACCCTTACTACACTGAATTAAATGTTAGCTGATTAAGTCTTATCGTCTGCAGGAAATGTTTCATTTTCAATATTTCTCAACAAAAACCTGTTTTGACAGCGCATGAGAATCGTCTCCACTGGAGACGATTCTCATGTGCTGTCAAAACAGGTTTTTTTTTCAGAATTAAGGTACAAATGAAAAACAGCAGACGACAATTTACGTCTCCCGCGTAATGAGGGTTAACAACACTGATGTTTCATGTGTGCCCAGCTTAACCCTTAGAATGCGGGAACCGAAAATAGTCGTCTGCTGATAATTAATATTTTGTCTTTTCTCTCAGTAAAAACATGGTTTGGCAGCATTTTAGAATTATTTCCATTGGAAAGTGCTGCCAAACCAAGTTTTTGATGAGATAAATGGAAAAATAAAAAATATTCAGCAGACGACACAAATTAATTCAGCATTGTAAGGGGGTTAAAGAGGTTCTGCTGAATAAGAGATTTGCCATGTTCAAGCTCATCCGCCAATGAACATCTAGAAAACAGTTTATTTAAGTGGATGTGACTAGAGAAATTGGGCTTATGGCATTTGTTGTCAGTCCTTGCCATCACATTCATTCAACTAGATATGGACATTATGCTGTTTGTCAGAAGACCTGTAGCCGATTTCATCAACATTGCAGAGTATACTTATCTAGCAAAATATACTTTGAGGGAGTAATCATTTATTTTTCCTGAAATGCATTATCTCATATAGAACCAATGACTGCATATATTTGGTGATTAAAAGTATGCAGAATTATTATACTGAATGTATTACATTATCACAGCCAAAATGGCTGTGATAATGTAATAAATTCAGTATAATAAAAATTAATAAATTGATCCTAAAATTGAAAATTTATCCCTCAAAGTATACTTTGCTAGATAAGTATACTTTGCAATGTTGGTGAAATAGGCTACTGATATGCAGGGTTTTGATGACTGAACAGCGAACAGTGCAGACCTGGATCAGACTCGCGCAGGCTGGTCTGGGTCCACATTGGTCGCAAAAGCCATAATCCCCATTTGTCCAATCCCAGCCACAAATGGAAAGTAACTGAAAGATTGTTGTGTTTCAGACTGCAGTGCTATTAATGGCTACAGATGCAAGAATGTGCTATGTAAGTGATACAGTCCAGGTGGCCATTTTACTAAACTTTGTACAACTAAAATGTTTGTAAGTGCAAATTTAGAATCGTGTGGAAATTTCAATTGATGGATTTACATTTATTGTAAGTCCAATAATTGTTTACAAGAAAACATCGAATGGTAAAACTGGTATTGAATATTCAATTGGCTATATATTCAAATATTCGGAACCACCCAACCTCTAAATCTCCTCACTATTACGGAATTGACACCGGTAACACGTCTCGGATAAATTGAGTTCCCACGTGCTTCAAATAATAATCAATTAACTATTTTTTCAAGCGAGTGGAAAATTAATGTCCTGGGAATACATGTTAACAACGAATCTGTTCTTTTATAATTTAATAATCCAACAAACAACATGATACTTTAAAACATAAAAGCGCTTTGTACACGTGTAATGCCCGATTAAAATATGTGTCAATAATACGCGATGTCAAACTTCCGTTGTGTGTATTGGTAGTGTCAAATGACGTCACGCATCACGCAGCGGAATGATGAAATCTGTATACCGACACGAGAATAATGGGTGTATTGAGTTTGGGAAAAATGGAGCTCCAGACCAGCATGCGCCTCCGCGCAGTCTGATCAGGAATTACATGTTTCGCGAATCAACTGAGAAACTATGCTTCTGCTTCTAAGGAAATTTCAGATGCATATCAGGATTAAAGGTACATGCCCACGCAGTAGGCACAAAATGTTCTTTATAGGAATTAAATAAGTGTATAATTATGTCGCTATTCCACCAGTGTCACCTGAGATAAATGACCAAGAAACCCCTACAAATTATGATCACATGTTTCTTGTTGTCTGGTTTAGAGAGGTTCCACTGTAGTTGATTACCGAATGTGTGATTGACCTGCCAACAGGTGCGGTTGATTCAAAGTTATGTGACTGTTAATTCGCCAACAGGTGCGGTTGACTGTCCAATGTGTGATCCCTCCATTCCACCATGAGACGTATCCATCTGGGCCGACTAGATACTACCTACTTCAACTGTAATACACTTGGTATAGTCTGCCCAATGGAACATCGCCTGTGTTGTGTTTTTTAACCTGCCAACCTGTGTCCTATGATCGAACTTCCCTCTGATCCATCTGGTCCATCTATAGTCTACAGTCAGCCCAGATGGTTCTGTCTAATAGTAGAATAGGAGGGTGGAGGGGTGGGGGAGTTTTCAATCGCCTTATGTTGTGTCCTATGACAGTTGACACGCCAGGCAACGTGGAGAACGTGACGATCCTGGCGACGAGTAACCGCAGCCCGTTCACGGTGAACCTACATATCCGGTGGCGGCCGCCCACAGACCTGGGCAGCCTTCACACCATCCACCAGTACATCATCCGGTCCGGCCAGGCTGTCCGCAACCCTTTCCCCATACCACCCATGTTCAACGAGACGCCCAGCTTTAAAAATGTCTCGCAGGTAATGCTGAGAATAAGATGTGCATTATTTGTGGCTGTGACTGGAGAAATGGGGCTTATGTGATTCGTGACCAGTGTGGCTTCTGATCAAATAGCACACTGCCTGATAACTATCTTTATTGCTTGTTAGAAGCATGACGGAATGGATCTACAGTAGGTGGACAGAAGTAATTTCCCAAAGGTTTAAATCTCATAGACTTGCATGTATTTCCATCTTTACTCTCAAATATGTAGCTCAGTACATACTTTACCAATTTGCATATGCAGCCTATGCTCGTGGGTGGCAGGTGGGAGCACGCGATGGGTAATTTAACGATCGGGGTTCATCCTTGCCGGAATCCCGACTGGAGACCTGGTTTGGCCCTCACATACGTCTTTGGCATTTTGTATGTGACAGTTGAATCTGGTTATACCCCTTATGTGAGTATTACGATGTTCGTATTCCAATTTTAGGGGAAGGGGCCAAGTAACTTGGTGTGGTATGGACCTGGCACCAGGTCAGGATATTCTAATTTCAGGGCTGAATATATTTGTTCTCGATGTAAATATTCCGTTCTGATTTTGGGATTTTCCCCCCAATGCAGCAGGTTAAAATGGGATCAAACCCATTTGCCCGGCCTTACATGACCTTAGCTGTTGATAGGCCGTTAAACACTAATAAACAAACAAACAAACAAACAACAAACAGCCTATGCTCAATATATGTAAATCCAATAACTGTTTTGATCCCCCCCCCCCCCCAGGTGTGTGAAAGCCCCGCTGGTTAGCCCCAGTTAGCCCCCGATGATATTCCCCATAATGTTTGGGCCTGTGCTGGTGAGGGCATTACAACTGATTGCTACATAATGGTTGCTGAGACAGATATGTATAATGATGTGTACTGTACTTTCAGAACATCAGAGAAATCATCTTCCAGTTGAACATGTCCCGGCTGCCCTACACGTATGGAGTCCAGGTTTGTGTTGCTGGTATACGTACTGTATTACCATTAATTTAGGGCCTCGCTGCGTATCACATTAATAGTTTTCTTTGTCGATATTACAATCCCCTCGCTGATAGGCAAGAGGGAATATAGTGTTAGTCCATGTATGTGCGTGCGTGCGTATGTGTGCGTGCGTGTGTGCGTGCGTGCGTGCGTGCGTGCGTAACACCTTTCATTTTTCAATAATTTATGAACTGCTTCACTCGATTTCGATAATATTTGGCCACAATGTGTGTCTACGGATGGTGCTTAGTTTTGCATATGACCCACGTCCGACCGCCCAAGGTCAAGGCCACTAAGGAATTATGGTTCACCTTGTTTGTAAGTCTGTGTGTCCGGCACATTAAGAAGTTCGCCAGAGTTTCCTCAATGCTGTTATGCGTCCGTCTGTCCGTGTGTCCGGCAAATTAAGAAGTTCACTGGAGTTTCTCAATTCTGTCATAACTTCTATATCCCTTGAAAGATTACTTAAATATGTCAACACAGCATACTTCTTGACAAATGCCACACATTCGTGCTGCCCTAATAATATGTCCTTGACCTTTTGACCTTGACAAATTTGAACTTTTTCACACATTAAGAAGTTCGCTGGAGTTTCTGAATTATGTCATAATCCTTGCAGGATTACTTTAATATTGCAATACAACATACTTGGGAACAAATGCCACACATTGATGCTGCTCTCAATATGACCTTGACCCTTTGACCTTCACAACTATGAACTTATCACATATTAAGAAGTTTGGCTGAGTTTCTCAATTATGTCATAACTTCTATATCCCTTGATGGATTAATATTTAATATTTCAACACAACATACTTGGGGACAAATGTCACACATCCAAGGCTCTACTACCATGCTGCGCCAAATTCACGACCATCCAACCCCCGCTTATCCCAAGGTCAAGGTCAAATACTTGGTCTCTTTACAAAACTTAACATCAGAGAAATAAGTTATGACATCTATTTCTTTCATTGTAAATTCTTAATATTTCACTCGTGCATTCCTCTAAGGTTGTACTATCATACTGTGACAAATCCATGACCGTCCAGCCCCCGCTGATCCGAAGGTCAAGGTCACATACTTAGTCTCTTCACAAAACTTAACATCAGAGAAATCTATTTCGTTGCTCGGATCTGGATTTTTTTACATATTTAGGGGTACCTGGGCCCACTCGGGGGGGGGGGGGGGGGGGGGGGGTGTATTCTGTAAGCCTCGCTTACTGACCAATCTAGTTTATTTAGAAAAAAAAACCTGTTTCATAAATTAACTGCTCCGAAAATTGGATGGGTGGGAAAATTAACATATTAAAATCCATATTGAGAGGTGAAAGGGTTATGATGTTCATCACCAATTGCCTATTGGCAGGTGGTTGCCGTGGCGCCGGGTCAGGTGATCAAGGACAATGAGTGGGGGTTGTTCCCGATCTACACGATCCGCGTTGAGCGCAGCCATGTGTTCAACGACGTCACCCGAGGTAACATGCTCATCAATCGTATGTGGAATAATTAGCCAGCCATAATTAGGTAGAACTCTCACAGCCAGTCCCACCAAAGGGTTCCATCCTACGAACAATGCCAGTTTCATATCCTCGCGTTTAATTCTGATGAGGGACCATAACTTTGGGACAAATAAAAAATGCAGAAAAAATAACGTTATCCTTTACAATTCTGTAGACCAGAATTTATGAGTATAAAACAATTAGTTAACAACAATTCTTTTCTCTCAAAAACCAACTATTATTGGCTAAAACAACTGCGTGTTTTCAGAGCTATGACTACAACATGCTTTAGTTTAAACAATATTTATTTCAAATAATATACATGTATATATATGCATCAAAATACATATAAAGTAACAGTGAATAAGGATTAGAAAACAAGCTCGAAGAGCTTATGTGAATTCTTCTCCTTGAGTAAAGCATCAGTAAATGGGAATGTGGCAAGAATGCATATAATCTATACATATGTAAGTTTTGTTTGATAATTGAAGGAAAAAGAGTTATCCCAAGCATGCGCTCCGAACCATAGGCATTGAATTCAATTGAACTGTTATAACAATATACGACTAACATTTGTCCTGCTATTGGCAGTTTACAAGATAATCGTTACAAACCGTTCAGTCGCAGGGGCAGTCTCCCGTCATGCAGTGAAACGTTTAGAGGCAATAATGAATTGTTGAACCCTTTGGAATACAAGGCTGTTTTCATTGTCCATTAAAAATTCGCTGCCGTAAATTAAGTTATTAAGGATCGGTGGACAAGGAAGAGATGACAAATATGTTTGTCTTTGATTTGTATAAAGGGGACATGTAGTGAGAGAATGTAGTGATTAGCATTTTCGATTGCGCCACAGGCGCATGTAGCGCTATCAACTATTGATTTCCGGAATAAGTCGTAGTTCAGCGCGCTACACCCTAGCCGGATACGAGTCAGGAGAATTTGGCCTTGTCGATTGAAAACATGCTTTGAAAGCACTTCAGAATCATTTCCATTGGAAATGATTCTGAAGTGCTGTCAAAACATGTTTTCAGCTTGAGCTATGACTTGAGTTCTGTATTCATCACCTGTGTAGCTGGTCACAGGTGAAAGACTGACCGTTGACAGAAAAAAATGTCCATTGAAAATGCTCCATTACCCCACCCACATGTTGTCGTACTGTACGATAACAGGTAGGTGGGGTAATGGAATTTTTTTATGTCACGGGTCCAAGTCTTTCTAATGTGGAACCGATGTGATTGTAGGTAAGGTGTTGCTGCACGTGGACGGTATAATCATCCTGTACGTGAACAACACGCTGCCCGTGCGCTTCATGTTTGACACGCCCCTCGGCCGCATGGACAACTCGTCCATCAACCGCTATGCCCTGGAGTGGGGGCCACTCGTGGGGCCCGGCCAAATATCCGTGGAGAACCACACCGTCGTACCAGTGGTAAGCCCAGTCTTTCGGCAGTCTGTCCTGTCTGTGAATGTGGCTGTGATTGGAGAAATTGGACCAGTGTAGCTCCTGATCAAATAGAACTCTCCAGTACCCTGATCTGTATTGCTTGTTAGAAGCATGATAAGGTGTTTCATTGAATGTCGAACGGTGCAGATCCTGATCAGACTGTGCGGATGCACAGCCTGATCTGGATCTACACTGGTCGCAAAACCCATAAACCAGTCACAGCCACAAATGACCATGCTGTCGGACAGACCTAAAACTTCAATCAGTCAAATCCCCAGTGTGTCCCGACCTTCACAAGTGTTCACAAGTACATGGAGGATCATACCTCTGTTACTATGATATTTATAAAACCCTCAATATTCGGACATAATTTGCTTTCGGAAACGCCTATAAAATTGTTTTTTTTTTCAAAACAAATCGTATCCAAATACACTGTTATTGTGATAAAACAGTACAGCCATAGTAACCCTAAATATTGGGACACTCTTTGTTGTGGGAAATAATACATTTCAGGGGCGGATCGAAGAGCTCGAAAATAGGATGACCCCCTAGTTGCGAACGCCAACTCTTGCAATTACTCCTGTACCGTCTGTAGCTAGCTACGGATGGTACGTGAGTAGAGTGCAAGAGTTACCTTCACAACTAGACAACACCCCCCCCACCACAGTCTGATCAGGATATGCACTGTACTTCATGGCGCGACAAAGGCATCACGGGACGGTTGAAAATAGCCAAAATTCACTGCTTTTCGGAGGGCGGCGGGTGACTTATATATAATTCACCGCCTCTCACAATCAGTTAAGGAGGCTCTTGCGACAAATATTTAAAAATACTCGCAAATGAAGTACAAATCGCGCCCATAATAAAAATGCAGTAACCGCACCAGATGTGTATATTTAATTTTTGTCGCGCCCGCTTGCGGAAAGCGCGATATAGTCGGCCGTTTGGCGTACGTACGTATGTCCGGTTAAAGTTTTTGGTTAAGCTGTAAGGTTAAGTTTTTTGGTTAAAGTTTTTGGTTAAGTTCTTTGGTTAAAGTTTTTGGTTAAGTCTTTTGGTTAAGTTGTTTGGTTAAGTTTTTTGGTTAAAGTTTTTGGTTAAATTCTTTGGTTAACGTTTTTGGTTAAGTTTTTTGGTTAAAGTTTTTCGTTATACTATATCTCTGCAACTGCTTTGCCCATTACCTTGAAACTTCACATGGGTGTTTATCATCATCTATATTTTCATTCTACCCCCATCCCGTGCGGCCCCTGTGCCCAATGTCAAGGTCAAATTACTTTGAAGTTTTTGGTTAAGTTCTTTGGTTAAAGTTTTTGGTTAAGTTTTTTCGTTAAGTTTTTTCGTTAAGTTTTTCGTTATACTATATCTCTGCAACTGCTTTGCCCATTACCTTGAAACTTCATATGGGTGTTTATCATCATCTATATTTTCATTCTACCCCCCTCCCGTGCGGCCCCTGTGCCCAATGTCCAGGTCGAATTACTTTGAAGTTTTTGGTTAAGTTCTTTGGTTAAAGTTTTTGGTTAACTTTTTTTGGTTAAGTTTTTTGGTTAAAGTTTTTGGTTAAGTTTCTTGGTTAAAGTTTTTCGTTATACTATATCTCTGCAACTGCTTTGCCCATTACCTTCAAACTTCACATGGGTGTTTTTATCAACATCTATAATTTCATTCTACCCCCCCTTCCCCCCCCTACCCGTGCGGCCCTTGTGCCCAATTCAAGGTCAAATTACTTTGAAGTTTTAGGTTAAGTTGTTTGGTTAAGTTTTTTGGTTAAGTTTTTTGGTTAAAGTTTTTCCCCTGTGCCCAATGTCAAGGTCAAATTACTTTAATTTGAAGTTTTTTGGTTAATTTTTTGGTTAATTTTTTTGGTTAAAGTTTTTCGTTATACTATATCTCTGCAACTGCTTTGCCCATTACCTTGAAACTTCACATGGGTGTTTATCATCATCTATATTTTCATTCTACCCCCCTCCCGTGCGGCCCCTGTGCCCAATGTCAAGGTCAAATTACTTTGAAGTTTTTGGTTAATGTTTTTGTCGCGCCCGCTTGTGGAAAGCGTGATATAGTCGGCACTTTGGCGTACGTACGTGTGTCCGGTTAAACTTTTTGGTTAAGTTTTTTGGTTAAGTATTTTGGTTAAAGTTTTTTGTTATACTATATCTCTTTTTTTTAGTGTCCATGCCTCGCCACAAGGTGCGACATGCAGGCCGCGGCCATCTAGTTTACTAAGTTACCCAACCCACTTATTTTTGGCCAGATATTTGAAAAGGACTGAATTTGTTGGAATTGTTTTCATGAAAATATGAAGCACAGAGGCTTTGTTATGACGTGTAACACCACACCATTTCCTGAAAATGATTCCAAAGCCACCTCATAACCACCTCAAATGTTTGCTACAAATGACGCGAAACTGTACCGGCAAGACATCATAGCATGCGCCATTTTCCAAGATGTCAAAATCAACCGCAGCTAACTTTCCGTTTCGTACAATTATGAAATACTCTATAAAAAATACACCTAGTCAAGCCTCCCAAAGTCATTAAATGTTCATATACCTATTTTTCATAAACCTAAACTTGCAGGGTCGGTAGTAAAGTATATATAAAATCGTCCTCCTCCCTTTTTAGCTCGCCTGCACGAAGTGCAGAAGAGCTTATGGCATACCCCCGGCGTCTGCGTCGTCGTCGGCGTCGTTCACAAACTTAATGTTGGGTAAATCTCATAACTTCTGTTTCTTTTCATGGAACACCTTGATATTTCATTCATACATTCGTCTGATAATACTCTATCGTGCTATAGCAAATCCATGACCCACCGCCCATCCCTTACCCCAAGGTCAAGGTCACATACTTAGCATGTTCATAAACTTAACGTTGGGGTAAATGTTGTGTAACTTCTGTTTATTTACAGGGAACGCCTTCATATTTCATACATGCATTCATCTGATGACCCTCTATCATGCTGTAGCAAATCCATGACCCACCACCCAACCCTTACCCCAAGGTCAAGGTCACAAACTTTGCATGTTCATAAACTTAACGTTGGGGTAAATGTTTTGTAACTTCTGTTTATGTACAGGGAATGCCTTCATATTTCATACATGCATTCATCTGATGATACTCTATCATGCTATAGCAAATCCATGAACCACCGCCCATCCCTTACCCCAAGGTCAAGGTCACAAACTGAGCACATTCATAAACTTAACGTTGGGGTAAATGTCTTGTAACATCTGTTTCCTTTCATGGAACGCCTTGATATATCATACATGCATTCCTCAGATGACCCTCTATCATGCTGTAGCAAATCCACGACTCGCCACCCAACCCTTATCCCAAGATCAAGATCACAAACCTAGCACATTCATAAACTTGACGTTTGGGTAAATGTTGTGTAACTTCTGTTTATTTACAGGGAATGCCTTCATATTTCGTACATGCATTCATGTGATGATACTCTATCGTGCTATACCAAATCCATGACCCACCCCCCACCCCTTTTCCCAAGGTCAAGGTCACAAACTTAGCACATTCATAAACTTAACGTTGGGGTAAATGTCTTATAACATCTGTTTCCTTTCATGGAACGCCTTGATATTTCATACATATGCATTCCTCAGATGGCCCTCTATCATGCTATAGCAAATCCACAATCCAGCACCTAACCCTCACCCCTACGTCAAGGTCACAAACTTAGCATGTTCATAAACTTAACGTTGGGTAAATGTTGTGTAACTTCTGTTTCTTTACAGGGAACGCTTTGATATTTCATACATGCATTCATCTAATGATCCTCTATTGTGCTATAGCAAATCCATGACCCACCCACCCCCCCCCCCCCCCACCCCTTACCCCAAGGTCAAGGTCACAAACTTAGCACATTCATAAACTTAACGTTGGGATAAATGTCTTATAACATCTGTTTTCTTTCATGGAACGCCTTGATATTTCATACATGCATTCCTCAGATGACCCTCTATCATGCTGTAGCAAATCCACAACCCACCATCCAACCCTTACCCCAAGGTCAAGGTCACAAACTTAGGCATGTTCATAAACTTTACGTTGGGGTAAATGTTGTGTAAATTCTTTTTCTTTACAGGAAAAACTTTGATATTTCATACATGCATTCATCTAATGATCCTCTATTGTGCTACTGCAAATCCATGACCAACCCCCCACCCCTTTCCCCAAGATCAACATCATAAACTTAACTTTTTTATAACTTCCATTTCTTTACAGGGAACGCCTTGATACTTCATATGTGCATTCATCTGATAATCCTCTATTGTGCTACAGCCAATCCATGACACCCCTCCACCCCTTTCCCCAAGGTCAAGGTCACAAACTTAGCACATTTATACATGCATTCCTCATGTGAATAGCTATCATGCTGTAGAAAATCACCAACTTAGTGCGTTCATAAATTTAGTGTTGGGTTAAATTTTGTTTTACTTCTGTTTTCAGGGAGCGCATTGATATTTCATACATGCATTCATCTTAATATGCTATATCATGCTATAGCAAATCCACGACCCACCTTCCACCACTGACCTCAATGTCAAGGTCCACCGCACACCCCTTAACCCAAGGTCAAGTTATATAATATTCATGTTTTTTTTACAACTGTGCCAAGTTTGAGTGAAGTCTGCTAACAGGCGAGCTTCGTTGTCTTCTGACAACTCTTTTAGCCGCGCACTGTCCCGCGAGACACAAGCAACGTTGTTTTGATGTTGACGTCCTCCTGTTTTAAGCGTCATTAGAAGCGACGGTGACGGTAAAATCACGACAATTGTTAAAATGCGCTCCTATTTGGCAATACAAAGTGTTTACAAGAACCTATACCATGGCATATTTATAATATGTTTGTTGCTAGTATTAAAACAATTTTTCTCGGTGGACATTTTTAACTTGAGGGAAAAATAGTCAATGGCGTCTTCTTGATACCTACAAAGTTTTCTGTTCTTTGGGGTGTGAAATCATGTGATGAACAGAACGTCAAACTCGTTTCCATTTGATATGACATTACGAAACTCGTCAGCAATTTCATGCACCTCGCCACAGACTCGGTGCATAAATTGTGTTTGACTCGTTACATAAATCTAATATCAAATGGAAACTCGTTTGAGATCCTCTTTATTCTTGTCACAGCTACATATCTACTTGAATTTCAGGAACCTAAGATATTTGATGACGGCTCCCCACTTCTTGCTTACATTGCTGGAACACCTACCGACACGGACGTTACCTCACATTTCGTGGGGTGACTTTCACCTTTGGCATTTGATGACCTTTATTCAGTGTGCAGCTTGCCAGTAATTTTAAATTTTGTTGAGTTTCTGTCCAAATTCAATGTACATACCTCATTCAGTATAAGGCTGTATATTAAACGTTGAAAATAAACATTGTTTCCGAGAACTTGTTAATGTTTCTCACTTTGACTATTCATGGTGAAAGTAGAATATCAATCTGCAGCCTGGGAGCATGGCACACTGAATGAAGGTACATCTCCCACCGCCTCCCACTGCCTCCTGATAGCCCATCCGCCTGTCCGCCCCACTTCCCTATACAGCACGCAGAGTGCTGGTACCCAGATGTGCCTGCCTTCCTCAGACTGCAGATTTATATTGCTGAATCATCATTCCCTATGACGGCTGTTCACAAATATTTTGAGTTTTGTGATCTATTTTACTTTTAATGATCCACAAGAACAAAACATGCATTAACTAAAAATATAACCGCATTAACTAAAAATATAACCTTTTCCCACTGATAATTCTCGAGAATTTTTTTTTTATGTTTGGTTATAAGAAAACTAAGAAAATCATTGGTAATGGCAACCCTGATCAGTCCAATTACATCTCTGACCTTGACCTTTTTTGTCGTGCCTGCTTTTGCAGAAGGCGTGACTATCGTCGACAACAATTAGTCATTTTTTTGACGTCAAAAAGTTGGTACAAGTTTATTCATCATGATATAACTTTAATATTTCTTTACAGATTGCTTCAATATTTGGACACTTGATACATGTGAGCATTTGGAACACACTCATGCCCCCATTACCATGACCTTGACCTTTTGTACCTTCACATTTTTTGCGGAAATACTTAGCCATCTTTTGCGTCAAAAAATGTGTACAAGTTTCTTCATCATCGTACGACATTTATATTACTTGATGAATTGCTTCAATATTTGGACACTTGATACATGTAAGCCTTTGGAACACACTCATGCCGCCATTAACATGACCTTGACATTTTTGACCTTCGCATGGTTGTGGAAACACATAGCCATTTTTTTATGTCAAAAAGTTTCTTCAACCTTTACCTTTTTCTTGTTATAAATATGCACTTCTCTGACGGTTTTTGACTATAGTGACCGCTTTTTCCGCCATCGTCGTCGTCGTTGTCCACAACGTCGTCGTCCGAAATGTCAAAAAGTTTGTAAAGCTTCATCATCATGCTATAACTTTAATATTACTTGACGGATTCCTTCAATATTTGGACACTTATTACATGTGAGCATTTGGAACACACTCATATCATTAACATAACCGTGACCTTTTTTACCTTCACATTTTTGCAGAAACATTTAGCCATTTTTTGCATCAAATAGTTTGTACAAGCCTCTTTATCATGGTATAACTTTATTACTTGACATATTGCTTCAATATTTGGACACTTGATATATGTGAGCATTTGGAACACACTGATGCCACCATTAACATGACATTGACCATTTTTACCTTCCAAATTTTGCGGAAACACTTAGCCATTTTTTGCGTCAAAAAGTTTGTACAAGTTTCTTCATCATTGTATAACATTAATATTACTTGATGGATTGCTTCAATATTTGGACACTTGATACATGTAGGCATTTCAAATACACTCATGCCGCTATTAACGTAACATTGACCTTCACCTGGTTGTGGAAACACTTTTTTTTATGTCAGAAAGTTTCTTCAACCTTTACCTTTTTCGTGTTTTAAGCATATACTTCTCTGACAGTTTTTGTGATGCCCATGATCATGTTACGGTCACATGCCTCGGCAGGCGTGACACCGCTTCTGTGGCAGAATTCTTGTTGTGATGCTTACTTTAGCACATGCCCATGATCATGTAACGGTCAAATGCCTCGGCAGGCACGACACCGCTACGTGGTTTCTCAATTTTGTTATAACTTCTATATCCCTCGAAAGAGTACTTTAATATTTCAACACATCATACTTGAGCACAAATGCCACACGTCTATGCTGCCCTTAATATGACCTTGACCTTTTGACCATCACAACTTTGCTGGAACACTTCTCAATTCCGTCATGACTTGTAATATCCCTTGAAGGATTACTTTAAAGGTGCATGCCCACTCTGTGAGCACAAAATGTTCTTTATAGGAATTAAATAAGTGTATAATTGTGTCACTATTCCACCAGTTCTAAATATTACGAGTGCCAGCTATACAGATATAATCATTATGTATTATTGTATCCCCCGGACTCCGTCGGGGGATACTATGGATTTGACAGCGCGCCGCGTCCGCGTCCGCGTCCGCCGCAGACACTTCTTGTCCGGAGCATAACTCGAACACCCTTTGGAATATTTTCATGAAACTTCACACATGCATAGACCACGACCCGAAGGTGTGTCACGCACAAGAATGACAACTCTTGCATAGCTCATTTTTGAGTTATCTCCCTTTTTTGTTTCTCGGACTGATTTCGTGTCCGGAGCATAACTCCACCACCCTTTGGAATATTTTCATGAAACTTCACACATGCATAGACCACGACCCAAAGGTGTGTCGCGCACAAGAATGACAACTCTTGCATAGCTAATTTTTAGTTATCTCCCTTTTTTGTTTCGCACACTGATTGACCATAACTCGACCACCCTTTGGAATATTTTTATGAAACTTCACACATGCATAGACCACGACCCGAAGGTGTGTCGTGCACAATAATGACAACTCTTGCATAGCTATTTTTTTAGTTATCTCCCTTTTTTGTTTTCGCGCACTGATTTCCTGTCCGGAGCATAACTCGACCACCCTTTGGAATATTTTCATGAAACTTCACACATGCATAGACCACGACCCGGAGGTGTGTCACGCACAAGAATGACAACTCTTGCGTAGCTAATTTTTGAGTTATCTCCATTTTTTGTTTTGCGCACTCTACAAACTGGACAATAATGCATGAAGACCCATTTTCTCGTCCTGCTCTGTACAAACCTTTTCTCGTGTGCTCTGTTACACCTTACCTGTAGAGAGAACAATAGAGACTGGGAGACCCATGTGCTAGCATGGGCTTGCATGTGCAAATGTCCAGTGCTTGACCACTGCTGACCACAGGTAATTTATACAGGTAAATTACTACATTGGGTACTGTGTTGAAAATATTGTGGCATTATGTGGACCTGTGCAGATATATGTAGATAAATATAGGACTATTAAAAAAAAATCTGGGCTCCAGTAGCAAGCATTATTATTTTTAAACTTTTTTTTTCCATTTTTTAATTTTTAATTTATTTTTTTTCATTTTTTTTCTTCATTTTTTCATTATTTTTTTTTCATTTTTTTTTTCTTTCATTTTTTCATTTTTTTTTTCTTTTTTTTTTTCATTTTTTTTTTTCAAATTATTTTTCAATTTTTGTCTAGTAGCATAAGGTCGTAAGTGCTATATACAGACTATTCACCTGTGCATGTGCTAGCATGTGCAACTGACCACTGACCACTTACAGGTAATTTATACATGTAAATGATTATATTACATTTCCGTAAACTGTGTTGAAAATATTGTGGCAATATGTGGACCTGTATATATATGATATGTAGATAAATATAGGACTATTAATACAAAACATTCTGGGCTCCAGTAGGGAGCATTATTCTTTTATTTTTTTTAAATTTAATTATTTTTTTGCATTTTTTTTTTTACATTCTTTTTCAATTTTTTAACTGACCACTAACTTATTACAGGTAATTTATACAGGTACATTATTACATTTCCGTAACTATTAACAAAAATTCTGGGCTCCAGTAGCGAGCATTATTATTTTATTTTTTTTTGTATATTACATTTCCGTAAACTGTGTTGAAAATATTGTGGCATTATGTGGACCTGTGCAGATATATGTACATAAATATAGGACTATTAAAAAAAATTCTGGGCTCCAGTAGCAAGCATTATTATTTTTAATTTTTAAAAAAAAAAAATCATTTTTTTTTTTCAAATTCTTTTTCAATTTTTGTCTAGTAGCATAAGGTCGTAAGTGCTATATACAGACTATTATCATATAATAAAACAATTATTGACTAGTGAGCCATAGAATATAATCTGATATTCTATGGCTCACTAGTCAATAATTGTATAATATGTTCGGGCCAGTGAAAATTGCTTTCGGGCCCAGGCTCGAGGTCAAGGCGGGACAAGGTGAGGCATCTGATTCCGCGGAATTCTTGTTTACTTATCTCCCTTTGTTGTTTCGTGCTCTGATTTTGTATCCAGAGCATAACTCGAACACCCTTTGGAATATTTTTATGCCCCACCACGATAGTGGAGGGGGCATTTAGTGCTACCCTTGTCCGTCCGTCCGTCCTCCGTCCGTCCGCACACACGAATGGGTACTTGTTGTAAGCGTACGGGGATCTTATTGGGTAGGGTTAGGATAGTGTTGGGTACTCTTGTTGGGTATTTTTATACAGTAAAAACCCAACAAGTATTCATTCGTAGGAACGTGCGTCCCGTCCTCCCGTCCGTCCGTCCGTCCGTCCGTCCGTCCGTCACAAAACTTTAACACTCGGTTAAATGTCTCATAATTTCTTCATCCTTCGACCGATCTGTTTCATATTTCATATACACATTGCTCTGATGGTTCACTACCGCCCTGTGCCAAATCCACGTTTGTTCTGCCCCCGCCAAGCCCAGGGTCAAGGTTACATACTTGGTGCTTCAAAAACTTTAACGCTCGGGTAAATATCTTATAATTTCTGTTTTCTTTCACGGATCAGCTTCATATTTCATATACGCATTGCTCTAATGGTCCTCTACCGCCCTGTGCCAAATCCACGTTCGTTCTGCCCCCGCCAAGAAGCCCAGGTCAAGGTCACATACTTAGTGCTTCTAAAAACTTTAACGCTCGGGTAAATATCTTATACTTTCTGTTTTCTTTCATGGATCATCTTCATATTTCATATACGCATTGCTCTAATGGTCCTCTACCGCCCTGTGCCAAATCACGTTCGTCCCGCCCCACGCCAAGCCCAGGGTTAACATCACATACTTAGTGCTTCAAAAACTTTAAATAACGCTCAGGTAAATATCTTATAATTTCTGTTTTCTTTCACGGATCAGCTTCATATTTCATATATGCATTGCTCTAATGGTCCTCTACCGCCCTGTGCCAAATCCACGTTTGTCCTGCCCCCGCCATGCCCAGGGTCAAGGTCAACTACTTGGTGGGGCTTCAAAAACTTTAACTCTCGGGTAAAAGAAAATTTTGACTGGAATTTGGTCTCATTTATTATCAAAGCGATATGTGGGACATCCGTGTTCTATTAAACACATTTTCTAGTTTATTAAACTTCACACATGCATAGAAGACGGACCCAAAGGTGTGTCGCACGTAAGAATGACAACTCTTGCGTCGTTAATTTCTTAGTTATCTCCCTTTGTTGTTTCGTGCACTGATTTCGTGTCTGGAGCATAACTCGAACACCCTTTGGAATATTTTCATGAAACTTCACACATGCATAGACCACAACCCTAAAGGTGTGTCACGCAAGAATGACAACTCTTGCATCACTAATTTTTTAGTTATCTCCCTTTGTTTTTTCCGTCACTGATTTTGTCTCCGGAGCATAACTCGAACACCCTTTTTTCAAACTACTTGTGTATCTGGGGAGGGGGATACACATGCGCTTGTCGACAAGCGTCCATTTCTAGTTTATTTTACTGATGGTGACTCGTGGTGGTATTAGGCTATTTTCATATGCAAATGAGGCATGATATTTTTTTTATTATTTATACTAATTATTTATACTAATCATCTGAAAAAATAATATTTTCGACAGATTATAAAGTATGATCATTGCACATCAAAAATAAATACAGAGAATAAATAGTAATGTCCGTTAACATTTTAACATTTTAAGGAACACGATTATCGCCCCTGATAGCAATGTGGAAATTTACGTCAGATATAAAATGTATTATAAGGCCAATCAATATGTAAGGTAATGGTGAATGAATGTTTATTTTGCCAGAGAATTACTCAGGTGATGTCTCTGTTATAAAGAACAGTTTGTGCCCACTGAGTGGGCATGTACCTTTAATATTTCACTACATCATACTTCCACACATTCGTGGGTGGTGGTCGGGCGACTGAGATGGCGTAAATTAACGGTAGGGGTTCCTCCTTATAGGAATCACGATTTGCCTGGTTTGGCCCTCAGGTATGTATTTATCTTTGGCTCTTTTGTTACCTGGGAGTTGAATTGGGTTATTTCCCATTATAAAAGTAGTAAGATTATTACTGATCCTACTGCTTTTGGGAGGGGCCAAGTGATTCTGGTGTGGCGAGGTCCTGGCATCAGATCAGGATTATTCTGATTACAGGGCTGAATATATAGTTTTGTTATTGTAAATATTCAGTTCTAATTTTGGGATTCCCCCCTCCCCCCCATTTGTATATGTACTTGTACATGTACATGTACTTGTACAGGTAATATATGGGATTTAGTACTAAACCCATTGACCCGGTCTTAAATGACCTTAGCTGTTGATAGGCCGTTAAACCCCAACAAACAAACAAACAAAACTTCCACACATTCATGCTGCCCTGAATATGACCTTGACCTTTTGATCTTCAAAACTTCGCTTGAACCCTTTGAAGTTTGAATAATAAATTTGCCATAGAATCTCAATTCTGTCATAACTTCTATATACATCAAAGGATTACTTTAATATTTCAGTACATCAGACTTGTGAACAGATGTCACACATCAATGCTACCATTAATATGACCTTGACATTTTGACCTTCACACCTTTGCTTATGAATACTTATCAGTAAGGTTAGAAAATGTGAACTTCTATATTGAATAGAGCAAATGAATGGAATTTCTTTTCTGAACTGATAATTCCTATATGTATTGTTATGACATTATTACAAATACAACAGAGATGGTCTACACAGAGCCCAATGATGGTGTCTCATTTAATATGATACTCCGGAAGAAGAGTTGCCATACAGTACAGCTTAGCCATTGTCTGCGTTTCTTTTGCAATACTATGATAATGCATCAACAAGATATCACTGAGTGATGGCCTAAGCATTTATGTGCAACAATGTAGGTGGTAATTGCATAAGAAACAAGACAAAAATGTGGCCTGTCGGCACATGAATGCCCCCGGGTGGAAGATTGGAACAACTCTGGCAAAGTTAATTGACCAAAACATCATATAACTTCAAACTTAATGCTCTGGCTTCACATCATGCTGCGAGTACGCTTTGGTGTGTCCTAGGACGAGATGGTTTGATCGCAACCTAGATGTTTAAGATTGGGACTTCAAGCATGGGATGTTACACTAAACCATAAAACCCTGTAGACCCTGTTCAGAATAAACGTATGCACATGCCTGTTAGAGGCAACTGAAGCCAGTGGCCCAAGAGAGCTATTGTTACTGCTTTTTGCCTCTCGTCTATGAACCATTTCAGTTGTATCTTGGCAAACTGCTGATACTATAGCTAAACTTCACAGACATAGTCCATAGGTAGAAAAACAAGGTTGCTAAGATTGTCTCTTCATCAATCAAAATGGTTATCATAGAAAACATAAGTCCAATTCTTCAAATGACTTCTCATCAACTGACAAGTCGATTTTGATGCATAATTATTAGTACCATAGTATATGGGTTTTCATCGGGATTGTGCCCCCCTATAATAGCAAGGTGGATTGCATATAATAGGTCCCCCATAATACGGATTGATGCCCCCCTAGGTTAATAGCAAGTGGGGATTGCTATGCCCCCTATGTAATAGCGAGGTGGAATATTGCATGCCCCATAATCTACATGCCCCCTATGTCTATGTATGGTAATAGCGAGTGGATATTGCTATGCCCCCTATGTAATAGCAGGTGGAATAGTGCCCCCTATAATAGCGAGGTGGATATGCTAGCCCCCATGTATAGCGGAGTGATATAGCGAGGTATGCCCCCTAATGCTATGTATGTGAGTGGAATATTGCTATGCCCCCTATACCCCCCTATGTAATAGCGAGGTGGAATATTGCTATGCCCCCTATGTAATAGCGAGGTGGAATTGCTATGCCCCCTATGTCATAGCCCCCCGAGGTGGATATGCCCCCTATAATAGCATGGTGATATGCTATGCTAGTAATAGCGAGGTTGGATATATCCCCTTATGCCCCCTATAATGTGCAATATTGTAATAGCAGGTGGAATATTGCTATGCCCCCTTATGTAATAGAGGTGATATGCCCCCATGGATATCAGGTGGATATGCCCCCTAATAGCCCCCGAGGTGGAATATGCTATGCATGTATATAGTGAATATTGCTATGCTGAATAGTGAGGTGGAATATTGCTATGCCCCCTATGTAATAGCGAGGTGGAATATTGCTATAATAGCGAGGTGGAATATTGCTATGCCCCCTATGTAATAGCGAGGTGGAATATTGCTATGCCCCCTATGTAATAGTGAGGTGGAATATTGCTATAACAGCCCCCTATACAGCTATGAGTGTGGAATATTGCTATAATGTAATAGGAAGGTGGATTATGCTATGACTATGTAATAGCCGAGGTGGAATATTCTATGCCCCCTATGTATATGCCCCCGAGGTGGAATATTGCTATGCCCCTATGTAATAGCGAGAGGTGGATATGCCCCCTGTGCAGCCCCCCTATGGTATATGAGATGATGGATTGCTATGCCCCCTAGTAGTATAGTAGAGTGATTTGTCCCCCCATCGGATTTGCTATGCCCCTATAATAGCGAGTAATAGCCCCCAGGATATGCTAGTGCTATGGTAATAGCATACTATGTAATAGGGAGTGGAATATGCTATCCCCCTATGTAATCATTGCGAGGTGGTAATATGCTAATAAGTAGTGAGGAATATTGCTGCCCCATGGAAGGAGTGGAATTGTATCCTAATGTATAGTAGTGGAATATTGCTATGCCCTATGTAATAGTGAGGTAATATAGCCCCCTAGTAATAGAGGAATATGCCCCTATGACTATATAGCGAGGTTAATACGAGGTGGAATATTGCATAAAAGCATGTATAGCGAGGTGGAATATTGCTATGACTATGTAATAGCAGGTGGAATAGTGCTATAATTGCATTGCTATGACCCCCTAGAGGTGAGGTGAGTATGCGGAGTGGATATGCCCCTGATGGTATGCCCCCCTAGGGAGGTGGTGTGCTAGTGAGGTGGTATGGATTGTAGTCCCCCAGCCCCATGAGAGAATATTGTATGCCCCTACTATGATATAGCGAGGTGGAATATGCTCATGCTATGCTAGTATAGCGGTGAGTGAATATAGCTATAGACCCCTATGAATAGCGAGGTGGAATATTCTATCCCCTATGTAATAGCGAGGTGGAATATTGCTATGCCCCCTATGTAATATGAGGTGAATATGCCCCCTAGTGAATGATGAGTGAATATTGCTATGCCCCCTATGTAATAGCATGTAATAGGTGCTACTATGTGATATTGCTATCCCCCTATGTAATAGTGAGGGAATATTGTTAATGCCCCCTATGTAAAAGCAAGGTGGAATAATTGCTATGCCCCCTATGTAATAGCGAGGTGGAATATCTAATAATAGCGAGGAGGGGGGAATAAAATTGCTATACCCCCTTTTTTTATGTAATACGAGGTTGGAATATTGGGGGCTAATACAGCGAGGTGGAAAATTGCTATGCCCCCTATGTAATAGCGAAGGTGGTAATTATTGCTATGGACCCCCTATTTAATACGAGTGGAATAATTGCTATGACCCCTATGTAAAAGCGAGGTGGAATAATTTGCTATGACCCCCTATGTTAATAGCGAGGTGGAATATTGGCCTATGCCCCCCATTAATAGTAAGAGGTTTGGGGGGAATATTGCTTATGAACCCCTATATTAATAGCGAAGGTGGAATAATTGCTAATGACCCCCTATGTAATAAAAGCGAGGTGGAATATTGCTAAGACCCCTAAGTAAGGACGGCGGAAGGTGAAAATTGCTAATGACACCCCTTATGTAATAGCGAGGGTGGAATTATTGCTATGCCCCCTTAATGTAATTAGTTGAGGTGGAAAATATTGCTATGCCACCAAATCTAATAGCGAGGTGGAATATTGCTATGCCCCCTATGTAATAGCAAGAGGGGGAAATATTGCTATACCCCCTATGTAATAGTGAGGTGGGAATATTGCTTATGACCCCTATGGTAAATAGCGAAGGTGGAAAATATTGCTATTGCCCCCTATGTAATTAGCGAGTGGAGTTATGGCTAAGGACCCCTAAGGAATAGTTGACTCAATATTTGCCCCTATGCCCCCTTTAATAATTGTGAGGGGGAATATTGCTATGCCCCCCCTATTGTAATTAGCAAGGGTGGGAATATTTGCTATCCCCTAATGTTAACGCCCCGAGGTGGAATATTGCTAAAATAGCGGAGGTGGAATATTGCTATGCCCTTAAGTAATACGAGGTGGAATATTGCTATGCCCCCTATTGGTAAATAAGTGAGGTGGTGGAATATTAGCTATAACAGCCCGAGGTGGAATATTGCTATGCCCCCTAATGTAATAGCAAGGTGGAATATTGCTTATAACCCCCTATGTTAATAGCGAGGTGGAAATTGTTTTATTGCCCCCCTATTGTAATCCCCACAAGGTGGAAAATTAAACTTTTTTAAATGGGGGGGGCACCCTATGTAATAGCGAAGGGAGGAACTAATTGCTTATAACCCCCTATGTAAAAGGAGGGGAATATTGGCTTAATGCCCCCCTAAGGTAATAGCAAGGTGGAATATTGCTATACCCTTATTGTAATACCCCCCGAGGTGGAATATTGCTAAATAGCGAAGGTGGAATAATTTTGCTAATGCCCCTTATGTAATAGCGAGGTGGGAATATTGCTATACCCCCTATGTAATAGTGAGGTGGGGAATAATTGCGATTAACAGCGAGGTGGAATATAGCCCCCTATGCCCCCTATGTAATAGCAAGGTGGGGGAATATTGCTTATGAACCCCCTATGTTAATAGCGAGGTGGAATATTGCTTATGCCCCACCCCTATGTAAATAGCAAGGTGGAATATTGGCTATTCCCCCGAATTAATTAGCGAGGTGGAATATTGCTATACCCCCTATGTAGTTAATAGCGAGGGGGAAAAATGCTATCCCCCCTAAGTAATTTGCAAGGAGGAATATTGCTAAGACCCCTATGTAATAGCGAGGTGGAAATAGTTGCTATGACCCCCTATGTAATAGCCGAGTGGAATCTTGGCCTATGGCCCCCTAATTAATTAGCGAGTGGAAAAATTGCCCCCTATGACCCCTATGAATAGCGAAGGTGGAATAATGGCTATGACCCCCTATGTAATAGCGAGGTGGAATATTGCTATACCCCCCTTATTGTAATAGTGAGGTGGAAATGTGCATTGACCCCTATGTAATAGCGAGGTGGAATATTGGCCCCAATACCCCCTAAGTAATAGCGAGGTGGAATATTGCTATGACCCCTACCTAAATAGCGAGGTGAATATGCTATGACCCCTATTGGTAATACGAGGTGGAATATTGCTATGGCCCCTATGTAATAGTGGAAGGTGGTAATATTGCTATGCCCCCTATTTATACAATAGTTGAGGTGGAATATTGCTATGCCCCCTATGTAATAGTTGAGGGGGAAATGCTATTGCTAAACCCCCTATGTAAATAGTGAGGGGTGGAATATTGCCTATGGAACCCCTATGTAATAGCGAGGTGGAATATTGCTATGCCCCCTATGTAATAGCGAGGTGGAATATTGCTATGACCCCTATGTAATAGTGAGGTGGAATATTGCTATGCCCCCTATGTAATAGTGAGGGGGAATATTGTTATGCCCCCTATGTAATAGCAAGGTGGAATATTGCTATGCCCCCTATGTAATAGCGAGGTGGAATATTGCTATAATAGCGAGGTGGAACTATTGCTAATGGGCCCCCTTATTTGTAATAGCGAGGTGAAAATGAATATTGCCTATGCCCCTATGTAAATAGTGAGGTGGAATCATTGCTATACAACAGCGAGTGGAATTATTGCTATGCCCCCTATGTAAATAGCAAGGTGGAAATATTGATATACCCCCTATGTTAATAAGTGAGGTGGAATATTGTTATGTTTTCCCCCCTATGTAATAGCAAGGTGGAATATTGCTATGCCCCCTTATGTTAATAGCGAGGTGGAATATTGCTATACCCCCTATGTAATAGTGAGGGGGAATATTGCTATGCCCCCCTATGTAATAGCAAGGTGGAATATTGCTATGCCCCCTATGTAATAGCGAGGTGGAATATTGCTATACCCCCTATGTAATAGCGAGGTGGAATATTGCTATACCCCCTATGTAATAGTGAGGTGGAATATTGCTATGACCCCTATGTAATAGCGAGGTGGAATATTGCTATGCCCCCTATGTAATAGTGAGGTGGAATATTGCTATGCCCCCTATATAATAGTGAGGTGGAATATTGCTATGCCCCCTATATAATAGTGAGGTGGAATATTGCTATGCCCCCTATGTAATAGTGAGGTGGAATATTGCTATGCCCCCTATGTAATAGTGAGGTGGAATATTGCTATGCCCCCTATGTAATAGCGGAGGTGGACAATAATTGCTATGGCCACCCCTATGTAATAGCGAATGGTGGAATATTGCCTGATGAACCCCCTTATGTAATAGTGAGGGGAATTATTGGCTTATGCCCCCTATGTCATTAGCAAGGAGGGGGTAATAATTGCTTATGCCCCCTATGTAATAGGCGAAGGGTGGAATATTGCTATACCCCCTATGGTCCCCATTGAGTTGGGATAATTTCTATGCCCCCCTATGAAAAAGCAATGGTGGAAATTCTAGACCGCCTATGTTACTAGCGAGGTGGAATATTGCTAAGGGAGGGGGGTTGACCCCTTATGTAATAGCGAGGTGGAATATTGCTATAACCTCCCTATGGTAAATAGCGAGGTGGAATATTGGCTATGGACCCCTAATGTAATTAGCGAGTGGAATATTGCATGCCCCCTATGTAATAGCGAAAGGTGGAATATTGCTATACCCCCCTATGTAAAAGTTGAGGTGGAATAATTGCTATGGACCCCTAATGGTAATTGCGAGGTGGAATTATTGCTATACCCCCCTAATGGTAATAGTCAAGGTGGTAATATTGCTATGACCCCCTATGTAATAGCGAGGTGGAATATTGCTATGACCCCCTATGTAATAGCGAGGTGGAATATTGCTATGCCCCCTATGTAATAGCGAGGTGGAATATTGCTATGCCCCCATATAATTAGTGAGGTGGAAATTGCTTATGCCCCTATAGTAATAGTGAGGGGGAATATTGGCTATAACCCCCTATGTAAAAGCGAGGTGGAATATTAGCTAAGACCGCCCCCTATGTAATAGCGAAGGTGGGGAATAAATTGCTATGACCCCCTATGTAATAGCGAGGTGGAATATTGCTATGACCCCCTATGTAAAAGTGAGGTGGAATATTGGGGCTAATCCCCCATTTGTTAAAGTGAGGGGAATATTTGTTATTGCCCCCAATGAATATGGCAAGGTGGCAATATTGCTATGCCCCCTATGTAATAGCGAGGTGGAATTATTGGCTAATAATTAGCGAGGAGGAATATCTATTCCCCTTAAGAAGAGCGAGGTGGAATTATTGCTATGCCCCCTTATGTAATAGCGAGGAGGAATATTGCTGATAACAAAGCGAGGTTGGGAATATTGCTAATGCCCCTATGTAAGTAGCAAGGTGGAATATTGCTATACCCCCTATGTAATAGTGAGGTGGGAAATATTTTGTTATGCCCCCCTATGTAATACCCCAAGGTGGAATATTGCTAAGCCCCCTAATGTAAAGCCGAAGGTGGAATATAGGCCTATACCCCCTATTAATAGTGAGGTGAATATTGCTATGCCCCCCTATGTAATAGCGAGGTGGAATATTGCTATGACCCCCATGTAATAGCGAGGTGGAATATTGCTATACCCCCTATGTAATAGCGAGGTGGAATATTGCTATGACCCCCCTATTACTAATTGTGAGGTGGAATATTGCTATGACCCCTATGTAATAGGCGAGGTTGGAATATTTGCTATGCCCCCTATGTAATGTGAGGTGGAATAATTGCTATGCCCCTATAGAATAGTTAGGTGGGAATATTGCTTAAGGGGGGGGGGGGGGGGGGGGGGGGGGGGGGGGGGGGGGGGGGGGGGGGGGGGGGGGGGGGGGGGGGGGGGGGGGGGGGGGGGGGGGGGGGGGGGGTGGGGGGGGGGGGGGGGGGGGGGGGGGGGGGGGGGGGGGGGGGGGTGGGGGGGTTGCACCCCCCTATGTTTAATTAGTGAGGTGGAATATTGCTTTATGACCCCCTATGGTTAATAGCGAGGTGGAATTATTGCTATAACCCCCTATGTAATAGCGAGGTGGAATAATTGCTATGACCCCCTATGTAATAGCGAGGTGGGGAATATTGCTATGACCCATGTAATACCGAGGTGGAATATTGCCTAATGCCCCCTATGTAATAGGGTGAGGGGAATATATTAAATTTGCCCCCTAGTAATAGCCCCCAAGGTGGAATATTGCTTGCCCCCTAATGTAATAGCGAGGTGGAATATTGGCTAATAATTAGCGAGGTGGAATATTGCCCCTAGCCCCTTATGTAATAGCGGAGTTGAATATTGCAAAACAGCGAGTGGGGGAAATAATTGCTATGCCCCCTATGTAATTAGGCAAGGTGGAATATTGCTATGCCACCCCCTATGTAATAGTGCGGAGGTGGAATATTGTTATCCCCCCTAATTGTAATTTAGCCCCAAGTGGAATATTGACTAATGCCCCCTATGTAATACGAGGTGGAATATTGCTTATGCCCCCCTAGTATAGCAGGTGGAATATTGCTAATAATATCGAGGTGGAATATTGCTATTGCCCCTTAAGTAATAGCCCCCGAGGTGGAATATGCTAATTAAACAGCGGAGGTGGGGAATAATTGGCTAAATGCCCCCCTATTTAATAAGCAAGGTGGATTTACTTATGACCCCTATGTAATAGGTGAGGTAATATTAGCTATGCCCCCTTTATGTAATAGTGATGGAATATGGTTATGCCCCTAATGTAATTAGCAAGTGGAATATTGCCCCTATGCCCCCGTGTAATTAGCGAGGTTGGAATATTTGCTATAATAGCCCCCGAGGTGGAATATTGGCTAATGCCCCTTATGTAATAGCGAGGTGGAATATTGCTATAACACGAGGTTGGAATATTGCTATCCCCCTTATGTAATAGCAAGGTGGAAAATAATTGCTATACCCCCTATGTATAGTGAGGTGGATTATTGGTTATGGCCCCAACTATTGTAATACAAGGTGAAATATTGCCCTATGCCCCCTATATAATAGCGAGGTGGAAATATTGCTATTTAACCCCTATGGTAATTAGCGAGGTGGGGGAATACTTGCTAATGACCCCTATGTAATAGTATGCCCCCCTCTGTAATAGCAAGGTGGAATATTGATATGCCCCCTCAATATGTAATAGCAAGGGGTAATACTGCTATGCCCCCTATGTAGTAGCAAGGGGGGATATTGTTATGCCCCTATGTAATAGTGAGGGGGGATATTGCTATGTCCCCTATGTAATAGCAAGGGGGAATATTGTTATGCCCCCTAAATATGTAATAGCAATGGAGAATATTGCTATGCCCGCTATGTAATAGCAAGGGGGAATATTGCTAAGCCCCCTATGTAATAGCAAGGGGGAATATTGCTATGCCCCCTATATAATAGCAAGGGGGAATATTGCTATGCCCCTATGTAATAGCAAGGGGGAATATTGCTATGCCCCCTATTTAATAGCAAGGGGGGATATTGCTATGCCCCCTATGTAATAGCAAGGGGGAATATTGCTATGCCCCTATGTAATAGCAAGGGGGAATATTGCTATGCCCACTACATAATAGCAAGGGGGGATATTGTTATGCCCCCTATGTAATAACAAGGGGGTATATTGGCATACCCCCCATATAATAGTAAGGGGGAATATTGCTATTCACCCTATGTAATAGCAAGGGGGAATATTGCTATGCTATGTAATAGCAAGAGGGGGATATTGTTATGCCTTCTACCTCCATGTACTAGCAAGGGGTATATTGTTATGCCCTCCATGTAATAGCAATGGGTATATTGTTATGCCCCCTATGCAATAGTAAGGGGGAATATTGTTATGCCCTCCATGTAATAGCAATGGGTATATTGTTATGCCCCCTATGCAATAGTAAGGGGGAATATTGTTATGCCCTCCATGTAATAGCAATGGGTATATTCTTATGCCCCCTATGCAATAGTAAGGGGGAATATTGTTATGCCCTCTATGTAATAGCAAGAGAGGGATATTGTTATGCCTTCTACCTCCATGTAATAGCAAGGGGTATATTGTTATGCCCCCTATGCAATAGTAAGGGGGAATATTGTTATGCCCTCTATGTAATAGCAAGCGAGGGGTATTGTTATGCCTTCTACCTCCATGTAATAGCAAGGGGTATATTGTTATGCCCTCCATGTAATAGCAAGGGGTATATTGTAATGCCCCCTATGTAATAGTCAGGGGGAATATTGTTATGCCCTATATGTAATAGCAAGGGGGAATATTGTTATTCCCCCTATGTAATAGCAAGGGGTATATTGTTATGCCCTCTGTGTAATAGCAAGGGGGAATATTGTTATGCCCTCTATGTAATAGCAAGGGGGAATATTGTTATGCCCTCTATGTAATAGCAAGGGGGAATATTGTTATGTCCTCTATGTAATAGCAAGGGGTATATTGTTAGGCCCTCTATGTAATAGCAAGGGGGTATATTGTTATGCCCTCTATGTAATAGCAAGGGGGTATATTGTTAGGCCCTCTATGTAATAGCAAGGGGGTATATTGTTAGGCCCTCTATGTAATAGCAAGGGGGTATATTGTTATGCCCTCTATGTAATAGCAAGGGGGAATATTGTTATGCCCTCTATGTAATAGCAAGGGGGAATATTGTTATACCCCCTATGTAATATCAGGGGGAATATTGTTTTGCTCTTGAAACTCTGTCTGTGCATGCTCATTTGTGTCCACCATCCGTTAGTTGGATCAATACAAAACTACATCAATAACTGTCTCATATTGATAACTATCTATCCAGTGTCATTCCGGCGACATTGACCTTCACCTTGGTGACATTAACCTTTGTGTCAACAATTTTGGATGTATGTCCAAATGTTGAATACCTCCTGATATGTTAGTCGGATCATTACCAAACTTCGTCAATAGCTTCCTCACATTGATGGCTATCTACCCAGTGTCATTTGTGTAAGCTTGACCTTGACCTTCATATTAATAATTTTGGACTGCCTCACATTGTGACCTTGCAGGTGATCATATTGTTTCGCCTTCACAATGTCGCTGAAGCACTTGCTTTACTCATGTTTCTTGTTTAGAACCAGTCTATTGTGCCGGTATTCCTGCACCACAGTGACCAGCCCTATGGATTAAAGGTAGGTGAATGTGTGGATATTATAACTGTAATCACCTGTAAGTTTTCATGAATTACAGGATTGGCTGTCCGGCCCGTCATTCCTCACCTATCCAGAGCCTTGTATTATTTGTTGTGTATAATAAGCGAGACACTTTTATCCCGTCTAGTTTATAAAAGTGAGACACTTTTATCCCATCTAGTTTATGCAGCAACAGGTCTATTCCTGTCCTCGACTATGATATGGGCCACGATCTGATGAAGCTTATTTCATTTCTGAACATATAGACTTGGATCACCAACACCTGTAGTCTTGTCACAAAGACCATAGGTCAGTTTTTGTCTCACCCACGATAGTGGAAAGTGAGATATAGTGGTCACATTTCCGGTGTCGTCGTCAACATCTCTTGATTGGTTAGTTGGATCATTACCAAACTTCATTAATAACTTCCTCGCATTGATAGCTATCCATCTTGTGTCATTCATGTGAACTTCTTCTTGGTGACCTTGACCCTTGTGTCGATAATCCTAGCTTCCTCATATTGATGGCTGTCCACCGAGTGCCATTTGTGTTGCATATCTCTGATCCGTTAGTCAGATTATTGCCAAACTATATCAATAGCTTCCTCACATGCATAACTATCCATTCAGTGTCATTTTGGTGACCTTGACCCTCACCTTGGTGACCTTAGCCTTCATGTCAATAGTTTTGTATGTACAGTCCAAATCTTGAATATCTCCTGATCCGTTATCCGGATTAATACCAAACTTCAATAGCTTCCTTGCATTGATGGCTATCCACCCAGTGTAATTTGGCTGACCTTCTCCTTGGTAACCTTCACCTTGATGGCAACAATTTTGGACAAAAGGCCAAAAGTTGAAGATGGCTTCCTCATATTGATGGATGTACGTCAAAATGTTGCATATCTTCTGATGTATTGATCAAATCTTTACCCAACTTGATCAATAGTTTCCTTACATTGATGACTGACCACCCTGTGTCATTTATGTGACATTTCCTACTTTTTTTTGTCCATCCATCCGTATTCTGTAAGTTGTATATCGTTTGGCATGTCTTCATGGTACTTCATCCATGTGACAAAATGTTCACCTTGTTGGTTTAGGTTCTTGTCCAGATAATAAGTTGTATACCAGTTGTCATATATTCATGATGCTTCACATGTTTACATTGTGACCGAGAGGTGCGTCATGTGCAAGAAAGATGACTGGATTGTGTATTTTTAGCTCACCTGGGCGAAGCTCATGTGAGCTATTGTTACCGCAATTTTTCAAACTTCTCAGTAACCATTGAGCCTATAGTCACCAAACTTCATGGTCATGGTCCTTAGGTAGGGGGATTGAACAATTGTTAAAATGACGTCATTACGTAATCCAAGATGGCCGCCGTCTAAAAATAGCACAAATTCTTAAAAAATCTTCTTCTCAAGAACCGCCAACCGGTTTTCGACAAAACTTGGTAGGAATGATCGATGTACAGTGCCCTTTTGAAGTTGTTAAAATGGGCGTTGCCCGTGGGGTCAAATTGAGGTCTTTTATTTTTGACCGAATATGGTCATGTCATATTAAATCGAAGGTATGAACGAGGCGATCACTCTGGTGCATTTTTTGTCAAAATCGGATGGTTATGTCATCCAAGATGGCCACCAAAAGGTCGTTCTTTTATTAGAGATTTCAAAATTCTTATTCATACAGGCGCGGATACGGGGGGGGGGGGGGGGGGGGGAGGGGGGTCCAGAGGGTCCGGATATGGTTATGTCATATATATCAAATCGAAGGTATCAACGAGGCGTTCACTCTGGTGCATTTTTTTGTTGAATTTGGATGGTTATGTCATCCAATATGGCCGCCAAAAGGTCGTCCTTTTATTAGAGATTTCAAAATTATTCTTCACATGAACCGCTTGGCCCATGGTAGCCAAGCTTAAAGGTTATGGTCCATGGGTGAAGCCTTTTCAGATTTTTTAAAATGGAGGTCATCGCTAATACAAGATGACCGCCGTCTAAAAATAGCATAAATTCTTAAAAAATCTTCTTCTCATGAACCGCTAGCTAGATTTCAACGAAACTTGGTAGGAATGATCGATCTACAATGGTGTTTCAAAGTTGTTAAAATGGTGACCCCGGGGTAAAAAATGGGCATGGTCCGTGTGGTCAAATTGGGGTCAAATTTTATTTTTGACCGAATATGGTCATGTCTATATCAAATCGAAGGTATCAAATAGGCGATCGCTCTGGTACATTTTTTGTCAAAATTGAATGGTCATGTCATCCAAGATGGCCGCCGAAAGGTAAAATTGTCGTTCTTTTATTAGAGATTTCAAAATTCTTCCTCACACGAACCGCTTGGCCCATCGTGGCCAAACTTCACAGTTATGGTCCATGGGTAAAGCCTTTTCAGATTTGTTAAAACGGAGGTCGTCGCTAATCCAAGATGGCCACCGTCTAAAAATAGCACAAATTCTTTAAAAATTTTCTTCTCAATCTCATGAACCGGCAGCCAGATTTCGACGAAACTTGGTAGGAATGATTGATGCAGAATGCTCTTTCAAAGGTGTTAAAGTGGTGACCCCGGGGTAAAAAATGGGCGTGGCCCGTGGGGTCCAATTGGGGTAAAATTTTATTTTTGACCAAACATGCTCATGTCATATATCAAATTGAAGGTATCGATGAGGCGATTGCTCTGGTGCAATATTTGTCGGAATTGGATCATTATTGTCAAAAGGTCATCCTTTTATGAGAGATTTTAAACATCGTCGTCTCGTGAACCGATTGGCCAATTGTCAGCAAACACTACCTGTAAGTTCCTTAGGTGAAGCCTTTCCAAAGTTGTTGAAATTAAGTTGGCCTGAAATCCAACATGGCCGCCATCTAAAAATAGCACAAATTCTTAAAAAATCTTTTTCTCATGAACCGCCAGCAGGATTTCGACGAAACTTGGTAAGAATGATCGATGTACAATGCTCTTTGAAAGTTGTTAAAAGGGTGACCCCGGGGTCAAAAATGGGCATGGCCCGTAGGGTCAAATTGGGGTCAAATTTATGTTCATGGAGTCGGGTCAGCGAATTAGGGCCATCATGGCCCTCTTGTTTGTGTTATCTACCCATGTCCTTGTCCGGAGCGTATGTTGTAGCCGCTTGGCAATGCTTCATGATCCTTCACACATGTGTACATCATGACCTAGAGGTGTGCTGCGTGAAGAAAAACGTATGTGGAATTTGCCCTTTTGGAGTTATCTCCCTTTGAAGAAATGTTCACCTTATTGGTTTTCGTCCTTAATTGTCCGGACCGTAATTAAGTCATATACCACTTGATATATATTCATCATACTTCACACATAGGCATGCAGCGTGCATGAAAGACAACTCTGAATTTTGTACTTTTGGAATTGTCTCCATTTTCCCGCAATGTTCAACTTGATGGTTTAGGTTCTTGTCCTGATCAGAGGTCAGAATATTTTCATCACAAGTCAGACATGTGTACAGATAATGACCTCTATTCTTATGGCCCATTAGTTATACAGTTTCCGTTGATAATGCTGCCAGCACAGGCATTCGGCATGTTTCGGCTTTCATCGCTATAACTCTATATATATGAACAAGGCTTCTAACTTTGGTCGGACACGTATCATAACAAAATAACATGTTTAAAATTGTAAGTTTTTATGCATTCTATGTATTTCTGCAGGATATCGATAATTCTCAAATGATCATATGAACTTGCCACTACAATATTGACATTAATAATATCGCGGAATGTGTTATGATACGAGGTCGTGTCCAACCAAAGTTAGAAGCCTTGTTCTTATATATAGAGTTATACCGATGAAAGCGGAAACACGCCGAATGCCTGTGGGGTCATCCGTGTCCCATGGACACATTTCTAATTTGTGGGTATGACACTCATTGGCAATCACCTTATTTTTGTAGACTTTCTTAAAATTTTCCTAATTAACCAACATATTTATAAAACCTTGTATCTTTCCTAAAGAAGCATGTAGTGTTATTTTCATGAGTATTAGTTACCCGGCAGATGAAGTACCTGTCTGTGGACGAGGCTGAGCCGAGTGATGCGGAATGGGCGGCTCTGCCCCTATACACCTTCTCCCTGCCCTCGAACCACACAGATCCCATTGTAGAAAGGCTGGGTAGGTGCCAGCCATAGCAGGCTTCATTCGGCTCATTAACTCTTCCACCCCTAAACTTGTATAGATTTGTATATGCTACCGTTTGGACTAGTTGGTAATTTGGACTAGTTTGGTAATTCGAGGATATTGCTTTTAAACCTGAAAAATACTGACAAATACTGTAGATCTTGATGTCTGGATCTACAGTGTTTGCAAATTTTGGCATTATGACCACCTATAGGGTTGAAAGGGTTGATACAGTTTATTTGTTAAGATGCACATTTTACTGATGGAATACTTTCTTATTTCTCCACAAATACGGTAGTTTTATAAAGGTGGCTGGCATTGCATATCTTAATGGCGAATCTTTTTGTATCACTATTTTCACATGGAACCTGTTGATTTCTTATAAGGTCCCATGGCACCATATCAGGATATTATGATTTGTGTGCTGAAATGATATTGTACGGTTGCATGGTGCTGACTTTACAATGATCCTCACTCCAAGCCCCCATAATTATATCACTATGGGTGTATTTCTAATCTGATATGACTAATAAAACATGAGGAAATAATCTGATAAGTAAAAACCTTTACACTAGCCATTAAGTCTTGGCTTTTCTGTATTCCATTACAGTATATTGATTCACTTCATACCTGGTTTCGAGTAGAGCAAGTGGGTGGAGGTTGGGAGCATCTGAAGGGTAATTGACTTATTTAATTCCTATAAAGAATCTTTTGTGCCTACTGAGTGGGCATATACCTTTAATACTTGGTACCGGTATATATTTTGTTTATTTATAAAGGAAAGTAGATACTGGAAATGAATTTCAATTTTAAATCGACCCTTGGGACATGGATTATCTCCCCTTTTGGACCTAATTTGTCCATACGTCCATCCGTCACATTTCTTGTAAGAAGTGAAACTGTTTAACCATAATAGGTAGGGACTTGAAACTTGGTGTGTGCTTTCCTCATAATACGTACATACACAAAGTGAATTTTGATTATTGATTCGACCCACGGTCATGGATTATCTCTCCTTTTTTTACTTAGAATTTGGGAAAAGTGGGTATATTGTGATGGCGTACCATCGACTGTGCTCTAGTCTCTATTAATAATATATGTTCATGATTACAAAGTACACACATGTCTTAAAGTGCATATTTAGCTGGATTACTGTGGAAACTTTCTAAACTGGACAACCTGGGGATTTCCCAGGGTGTCCAGTTTAGAGAGGTTTCACGGTCTCCGGTATGGAATTCCCAGCTTAATTTTCAGACGATTCAGAAAAGGTGTCATTTCATGAAAAAAGAGAATACTTTGTATTCCCAGTGTACATTCTGATCAGATGGCATATTACAGAGGCAGTCATTTATTTGCCTCGTTTATAGATGATGATTCCCCGAACCTCGTGCTGCTGTATGTAACAGTTGCCGTCGTCATTGTCGTGGCGATCGTTGTCGTAGCACTGCGGTTTGCAAGGCGACACCGCGACTTGAAGCACCTGGAGGGGCTGCTGGCGGAGGTGGAGGGGGAGGTGGGAGATAATGGTGAACTAGAACACTACGTTGTGATGCGCACTCATGGGTACACACTGCTTATTCCAAAGAGTCGTAACAAACACCCAATTGTTTCAATGTTAAATAGTAAACGTATTCGGACACCTGTTACTTCCGTAATCCGACACACTTTCATGACCCAACAACCCAATTAGTGCTTAGAAATGCCTGTGTAATCCGACACCTATCATCAACTCTGACTGATGGCTATTTGTGAGAAGTCGATAATTACTCCAGTAATTGACTCTGTTATATAATTTCCTTTGAAAGATGGGGCAAAGTTAAACTGGATACCAGGTTAATGATTGACAGCTGTGCATGGTCATTTATAGATTGTAAGCAAACCAAATTTAGATAACATTGCCGAACTGAAGCAATGTCGTAATCAGCTGTCAATAGTTGTCACTCATTGTGACCGGATGATAATTGCATGAGGAAACCCACCGTGCTACATTTGTCAGTGTAGACCCAGATCAGTATGAACATCAGGCAACATTGACAATACATGGTTTGACAACACATTTGAATTGTTTCCATTACAATGTGCTGTCGACCCATGTTTTTATTGAGAATGTGAGAAGACAAAATATGAAACTATAATTCCAACACAAAAATATTTACACAATTCCCTAACATTTGATTGGCCCGTAGCAAGTCTCTGTCCAAAATTTATATCCCAGTAAACTCCCACGCCGAACTACTTTCCGTAACCGTGAGGCGCAGTTAAAATAATTCTTAAGAAAACGGAAAATAAACACATTTTCTTGATGAATTTATTTCAAATGCTGGAATTATAAGGAATGAATGGCCTTTTTGTGGAATTTATCGGGGATGTAAACATGGCTATGTTTTTCGAGCTGAGCCTGATAAACTTGAAAACCAGTGGCCTGATATTATCCACGTCTTTGCCAGCCAAGACTAGCTAATATAACAATTAAGTTATTATATACCTATAAATAAACCCATTATCATTGGCTGAATTTCACATTTTAGCCGGTTCATAAAGTCTCATATTCACCAGTAGGATGGCAATATACAATGGCTTTTACGGAAACCCTAGTTATACAGTACGTGGAAAACCATCGCCAGAAGTTGACAAAGTGTAGGATCGGATGTTTTTAGATAGGAAGACGATAATTCTTATTTTGCATTCATAATCCAACCGCCTTTGTGTCATTCAGCTCATTCAGTTCACATTAATCATTATGTGGTTTTGTAATAAAAGAAATATGGACTTTTCAGCAGTGTATATTTATAGGTTAATTTGATTTATATGTGGATGTGTGCACGAGTTACATAGCGTGCGATATTACATGACTAGTAGCGCAATATCGTTCAATATGGACAAAATATTGATGACATTGTGTTTCAATTGGATGCGAAAGTATGTATATTAGAAGGAAAAATATAGATAACTTGCAGTCAATTGTGTTTTAGTGGGAGACAAAAGTATGTATATAATAAGGTGTGATCTGCACCAGAAGAATCAAAATTGATTCTTTGCTGCATATTGAAACACAATGGACCGCAAGTCATCTATATTTTTTCTTCTTATCACATGAAAACCTTGTTATGACCAGTTGTAACCCATTTCATGAATGTGATATAACACACGTGTAACAACACCTGCAGCCACATCACCCTATAGTCTGTTTCACGAAAGCTGCCCAAATTTTACGGCCATATAAACAATTCAAAAACCATATTTTTTTCGATAATATTAAATTAAAGGAAAATTTAAGAATGAGCCTTCTTTTTATTTCGTGAAATTTGGTCAAATATTGATTTTATTGCGAAAACAAAATTTCCCCATGTTAAATCCCCATAGACATCTTCACGGAGTGAAGATGTCTATGGGGATTTAACATGGGGAAATTTTTTAGAATTTCAGAAATACTGGACCGATTTTTAAAATTTAACTTTTGTTTTCTTAGTTAGATCATTTCCAAGCTATCTAGTTAGGTTTCGGAGTCAATTTCCAAAAAAAAAATTTTTTTGACTCCTCCCACAAGTCCTCTACCTCTTTTCCCCCCATGTTAAATTCCCATAGAGAAATCAATTTTTCGTAATAAAACCAATATTTGACCAAATTTCACGAAATAAAAAGAAGGCTCATTCTTAAATTTTCCTTTAATTTAATATCGAAAAAAATATTGTTTTTGCATTGTTTATATAGCCGTAAAATTTGAGCATGTTTCGTGAAACAGACTATAATTACGTATTCGTATTTGCGCCAACGTTTTGCCAAACGAACAAAATGTAGACATTCCGAATGATGCCCTGAAAGGCGCGACAAAGCAACAATGTTTTGACGTCATCCTATTTTAAATATCATTATACTATTCCACTGAAACGTATCGGATATTTCCAACTTGTCTGCTATTTTGAGTGTGAAGTCGTGTGATAAACAGAATCTTAAATTTGTTTCCATTTGATATGAAATTTATGAAACTCATCGGCCAGAAGCTCGTGACTCGTTTCATAAATCTTGTATGAAATGGGAACTTGTTTGAGATCCTCAATATATACACCAGCTAAAAAGTTCATATTGTATATTATTGTGCATGTTATCCAGCGAGGACAGCGACGTGCCGCCGACCGTGGTGGCTGACCGCTGGGAACTTCCCCACAGTTGCATCAAGGTCGGGCGCGTGCTGGGCAGTGGGGCGTTCGGGCAGGTCATCAAAGGTCGCGTCAGTCGGAGCCTCATGATGCACCGGGGCATTGACGTTGTTGGGGCGGGCGTCATTGGGACGGGCAGCAGGCGAGGTACCCACATCACCGTGGCCGTCAAAGTCTTACAAGGTACTCCTGCTTCAAGGCTGAAATATAAATGTTTTTTGCTTTTGCATGTGACCCTACATAATTATGAACCACGCATTAAGATTTAAATAAAATTTGACATGTGACATTACCACAATACAGCAGCTGCTTTTCAAAAAAAATTCTGTTCCACAATTTGTTTACAGTTATACCTCTTGGAACTGATGGATACCTTGTGTATTTAGCAAATATGAAGTATCTTGCTAAAGCAGCTGTGTCTCAGATGGTACTTCCAAAGATGCATTTCACAAAAACAGTTGAGATATGTCAATCGATGTTGTGTGAATACAGTCGCAACTTGTCACTTGTCATACACATGCGTTTGTCAGCTAATTATCGCTTTTGAATGCCAGTTTCAAATATAGTAAACATCAACTCCAGGAAATTTCATCCTAAATTGAACTTGGTTGTAGGCCTATTGCATCATAGGTCTATCGGAACACCACGCGAGTAGTGACATAATGCCATCTACAGATTCATGGTTACTACTGACTACTGCTTTGCTGCAGATAAGACACGAAGATACACCTGCTTGAAACTCTTCATGAGCTTTATTACAATATGTTTTCTTCATCATTATACCCCCCGCAACGAGTTGAGGGGGGGTATACTGGAGTCACGTTGTCCGTCCGTCCGTCCGTCCGTCCGTGCGTCCGTCCGTGCGTCCCGCCGTCCGGATAAACTTAACATCAGAGAAATATTGTTATAACTTCTATTTCCTTCATCTAAAATGCTTGATATTTCACACATGCATTTCCTGTAAGGCTCTAAACTACCATGCAGTGTCCAAATCCACGACCGTCCAACCCCCGCAGATCCCAAGGCAAGGTCAATTACTTAGTCCGTAAACATAACATACAGAGAATATTCTTATAACTTCTTATTCCTTCATCTAAAATGCATAATATTTCACACATGCATTCCTGTAAGGCTCTACTACCATGCTGTGCCAAATCCACGACCGTCCAACCCCCGCCAGATCCCAAGTCAAGGTCAAATACTAAGTCCTTTTACAAAAACTTAACAACAAAAGAACATATTGTTATAACTTCTATTTCCTCATCAAAAATGCTTATAATATTTCACACATGCATTCCTGTAAGGCCCTAATACCATGCTGAGCCAAATCCACGACTCCAACCCCCGCAGAATCCCAAGGTCAAGGTCAAATACTATAGTCACTTTCAAAACTTAACATCAGAGAAATATTTTTTATAACTTCATTTCTTCATCTAAAATGCTTAATATATTCACACATGCATTCCTGTAAGGCTCTAATACCATGCTGGTCAAAAACCATGACCGTCCAACCCCCGCAGACCAATGTCAAGGTCAAATACTCTTTACAAAACATTAACATCAGAGAAATAAGTTATAACTTCTATTTCCTTACATTGAAAATTCTTATTATTTCACTTGCATTCCTCTAAGGTGTACTATCATGCCTGTCACAATCTACGAGTGTCCCACCCCCGCTGATCCCAAGGTCCAAGGTCACATACTTAGTCTCTTTTACAAAACATAACCACAGAGAAAAATTTTATAACTTCTATTTCTTTCATGAAAATACTTAATATTTCATATGCTGTGACAAATCCCCGCTGGAACTCGAGTCAACTTCACATACATACCGTAACCTTGGCTTAACGCCCCCCTCCTAATAAACGCACCCCCCCCCCTCTTTTTTCTTTTTCTTTTTTTCTTTTTTACTGGCTAATAAACGCCCCCCCCCCCCCCCCCAAATAAATATTTTTTTTTTACCAGTGACCGCCATTTCAAAACACAAATAATCCTTAAATCCTTATTTGTGTTTGAAATTGGCGGTCCTTGTAAAAAAACATTTTTTTTTTTATTTATTTTTTTTATTTTTTATTTTTTTTTTTTTTACTGGCTAATAAACCCCCCCCCACCCCCACTCCCCCCCCCCCCCCTCCTCCCCCACCCCCCCCCCCCCCCCCCCCCCACCCCCCCCCCCCCCCCTCCCCCCCCCCCCCCCCCTCCCCCCCCCCCCCCCCCCAAATCCCCCCCCCCCCCCCCCAAAAAAAAAAAACAAATAAAAAAAAAAAAAAAAAACAAATAATTTTTTTTACCAATGACCGCCAATTTCAAACACAAATAATCCTTAAATCCTTAATTATTTGTTTGAAATTGACGGTCCTTGGTAATTTTTTTTTTTTTTTTTTTTCTTTTTTTTTTCTTTTTTTTCTTTTTTTATTTTTTTTTTTTTATCGGCTAATAAAACGCCCCCCCCCCCCCCCCCCCCTCCCCCCCCCAAATAAAAAATAATAATAATTTTACCAATGACCGCCAATTTCAAACACAAATAATCCTTAAATCCTTATTTTGTGTTTGAAATTGGCGGTTTTTGGTAATTTTTTTTTTTTTTTTTTTTTTTTATTTTTTTTTTTTTTTTTTTTTTCTTTTTTTTTACTGGCTAATAAACGCCCCCCACTTTTGTAAAATGTAACGCCTCCGGGGGCGTTAATTCGAGGTTATACGGTAGTCTCTTTACAAAACTTAACATCAGAGGAAATCGGTTATAACTTCTATTTCCTTGCTCGGATCTGCTTCACATTTCACACACTCATTGCTCCAATGGACCTCTACCACCCTGTGACAAATTCACGTTCATGCCGCTCGCGCTAATCCCAGAGTCAAGGTCACAAGCCCACACACTTGGAAATTTGTACATATTTTAGGGGTACCTGGGCCCACGCGGGGGGTATTCCGTAAGCCTCGCTTACTGACCAATCTAGTTAATAGAGGAATGAATGGCATTTTTGTGGAATTTATCGGGGTATAAACTTGGAAAAGTCGCGGGAATACTGGACGAAGGCCGGAAGGCCTCGTCCAGTATTCCCGCGACTTTTCCAAGTTTATATCCCCGATAAATTCCACAAAAAGGCCATTCATTCCTTATAATTCCAGCATTTGAAATAAATTCATCAAGAAAATGTGTTTATTTTCCGTTTTCTTAAAATAATTATTTTAACTGCGCCTGACGATTACGGAAAATAGTTTGGCATGGGAGTTTACTGGGATATAAATTTTGGACAGAGACTTGCTACGGACCAATCAAATGATAGGGAATTGTGTAAATATTTGTACATGCATGATCATAAAATATAACCAAAGTTAAAAATGTGAGAACTGAATGTTATCGGTGACGTAGTCGATGACGTAGTGTCTAGTCAAAGCCAGGGGGCCATGTTTTCTTGTAAACAATTATCGGATTTACATTTAATGAACATAGGCTGCATATGCTCAATAAATGTAAATCCATCAATTGAAATTTCCAGACGATCCTAAAGTTGCACTTACGGACATTTTAGTCGTACAAAGTTTGGTGAATCGGGCCCTGTAGCCTATTTCACCAACATTGCAAAGTATACTTTACTATCAAAGTATACTTTGAGGGAGTAATCATTTATTTTTCCTGAAATGCATTATTTCATATAAAACGAACAACTGCATATATTTTATGATTAAAAGTATGCAGAATTATTATACTGAATTTATTACATTATCACAGCCAGAATGGCTGTGATAATGTAATAAATTCAGTATAATAAAAAATAATAAATTTATCCTAAAATTGAACATTTCTCCCTCAAAGTATACTTTTCTAGCTAAGTATACTTTGCCATGTTGATGAAATCGGCTACTGGTACGTGGCTACTAAGTATGAGCGCATCATCCGGAAATATGAATGCTATATTTAGCAAAACTAGTGTTTGCAAAGCTAGATATCTTTTCAATTATAAAACTTTTTTTGTTTTACTTCTTTTTTCAGGTGACAAATCTACTATGAAATGCTTTTTTCTCCAACTGTTTTGGTCACATTTCATCCACATCTGAGACAGAAGGCCTTTAATCCACTGTTATACCCCTGTTTGATAAACGTAGCACTGTTGTCATGGTGTATTACTCATACAATCGATTCATGATTCCCCATTACCCAATAATTCCAGCACAAAAATATTTACACAATTCCCTAACATTTGATTGGCCCGTAGCAAGTCTCTGTCCAAAATTTCTATCCTAGTAAACTCCCACGCCGAACTACTTGTGAGGCGCAATTAAAATAATTCTCAAGAAAACGGAAAATAAACACATTTTCTTCATGAATTTATTTAAAATGCTGGAATTATAAGGAATGAATGGCTTTTTTGTGGAAATTATCAGGGATATAAACTTGGAAAAGTCGCGGGAATACTGGACGAGGCCTGTGAAGGTTGAAGACACTGTGTGGTGTGTATGACCACTATAGCCCCAGCTCAGTCTGCATACCTGTGGGGTTTGTAGCCTGTCTCCCATTTTCTCACAGAATTAATTGACAAAGTGATTAGATCCATGTCTGATTGTGAGAACATGCAAGAGAATTGGGGTGTACAATTATTGCAATTGCTTTCTTACAATGCTGAATTAAAGGTACATGCATATGCCCACCCAGTAGGCACACAATGTTCTGTATAGGAATTTATTAAGTGTATAATTGTGTCACTATTCCACCAGTTCTAAAAATTATACAGATATTTTACTGATAGTGACGTGAGGTGGTATCATGCTATTTTCATATCCAAATGAGGCATGATATTTTGAGTTATTTATACTAATTAAATGTGTCACCTGAAAAAAGAATATTTTCGATAGGTGATAAAATATGATCATTGCACATCAAAAAATAAATACAGATAATAAATAGTAATGTCCGTTACCATTTTAAGGAAACGCGGTTATCGCCCCTGATATCAGTGTGGAAATTTACGTCCGATATAAAATGTATACTACTGCCAATCAATACGTGGGGCAATGGTGAATGAATGTTTATTTTGCCAGCTAATGTCTCAGATGATGTCTCTGATATAAAGAATATTTTGTGTCTAACTTCTGGTGATTTCTGTCCCAGAGATCACAGAGGAGCGGTACACCGCAGACTTCCTCAAGGAGATACAGATGATGAAGGACATCGGTTACCATACAAACGTGGTCAGTATCCTCGGCTGCTGCACGCTGCGCGAGCCATACTGCCTCGTTGTGGAGCACCTGCCGCACGGTGACCTACTCGCCTACCTCCGCAAGATCCACCACAAAATACAACAGGTAACTCTCCGCTGACTTCTCTTTACAATTATTGAAACTGCCTGTTTGCTTTTGCAATTCAAGTCATAAAGAATACATGACCAAAAGGTAACTTTCATTTTCATTAGTACTTCTAGAGCTCATTCACTTTGGCGTCGTGCCCAATGGGCCAGAGTTATTTTTTCCAACGAGTCTAGATTTAATTTGAGCCATGCTGATGGTGGACTTTGTATTGACTGCAGGAAGGGAGAACGTTTCTCGGAGATTGTGTTCTTGAGTGCGATAGATTCAGCGGTGGCAGCGTCGTGGTGTGGGCAGGGAGGCATCATGGATGGGCAGAAGACTGATTTGGTTGTTATTTGTGGAAATATGGATGCGCAGTCTTGTATTGATAATGTTTTGCAGCCCGAAGTGATTCCCTCCATGGGGAGACACGGTCCTAGTGCCCGTTTCACTAAACTTTGTACGACTAAAATGATTGTAAGTGCAAAATTATGATAGTCTGTAAATTTCACATTAACCATTTCTTCTTGTAAACAATTGATGGATTTACCATTTATTGAGCATAGGCTGCATATGCAGCCTATGCTCAATACATGTAAATCCATTAACTGAAATTTCCAGACGATCCTAAATTTGCACTTACGAACATTTTAGTTGTACGAAGTTTAGTGAAACGGGCCCAAGGTTTCCTCATGCATGACAATGACAGACCACTCACGGCCAGACTTACTCAAAATGTACTCGCCCAACACAACAATGCTAAATATGTACATGTAGTATTTTGATATAAATATACAGTGGAACATCGATCTCTCGAACCGGCAACGGACTCAAATAAAAGTTTGAGTCAGGCGTAGTTCGAGGGAAAGAAAATAAATACTGGTCACTAAGTCAGTGATTTCATTCCATTTAGGAATGACACCGTTGATTGATGTTTGTATGGCCTTCTCGAAGAAATATCAAGTTAACAACTACATGTATAATGAACTAATTATTTTATTTCAATATGTACATGTATGCATACGTAAATAAATAAACTGTTAATTAAACTGAATATTACAAACCGTCTCGTCTTTGTTTTGTTTTTTTCTTATCGAAACCGGAAGTTGTCGTGAGCAACATTCCCATTGTAAACGTGTTTATTTTACTATGCTATAATTAAGCTAGACAACCATTTGTATTGCGAGCGAATGTTTTTTTTATCACGGATCATTTGCATACACAAGCAGGAAAGTGTTTGCAAAAGATCGGCGTAAATAACATTCAATAAACGAAAGAGGACAGGTGTGAAACATCGTATCCAAAGAAAGTATCTATAAATAGCACACTGGTTTATTAAATATACAAAATGTACAAATAAAATTTAAACGAAATTGCACAAAACGCAACAAAAATAAATGAATCACTCATAATTCACTGATGGTTCAGTTAAAATTCAATTAAATATTTAAAGGCGAATTTTGTTCAAATTAATTCATTATCGTGGTCATCTTGACGTGGAATTAACACCGTTTAATTTTTAAATTCATGATTTAATGTCACCACCTGTCAAGCGAAACAAATCAAACAGACTGCCAATCGTGATATTCACACCTCGTTAGGCAAACAGATCAGCTGGCTACAGACTTACCTGTTCGAGCTATCAATAGCACTTTACGTTGATTGACTGACCAAGGGACCGTGACTTCGGTTCGAGAGTTCGACTTTGTCGTAGTTCGTGTTTTTAATAGGTAGAAAAATATATGATTTATATAGGGAAATTTGTCTGGGCCACAGGACGAGTTTGAGTTTTCCACAGTGTTCGACAGACCGGTTTGAGAGATCGATCTTTTACTGTAGGTACAAAAACTATATTTACAGTGCACACATTTGTTTTTATTCAGTGTATATAGGAAATCACAAATCTATGAAAATGCAGCTTTTGTTCGGTTTAGGTAAATTGCACTATAAAGTCAAATGCTACATTTTACCCCCTGTGCCACTGGAACTCGCCTTCTAATTATTTTCTGAAGTTTTATTCATGTTGATAATTACCCTGTTTTTCACAGGACTAAAGAAATAAGTCTATAGACTCATTAAATGTTCCTCTCCACGGAAATCTTTAGTAAAAGGCGAAAGATTTATGCGTGGGTTGAAGAGAAACCAGAGTTGACTAAAATTTGCTATGTCGTTGCTCTTAAATAAACAAAATATATTCTATGTTTAGGATTGATTCAAATATTTAAAATATTGACTTTTTATAAATAAACTATATGTATTTTCTCCATTTTCCAGATATTGATTACATATTTATAACTTTTGTGTCATAAATTTACGAATTCTTAGATACATGTATAATTTTGTGTAATTTAAAAGGAATATAAATGGATGCAACTGAAATCCAAGGGAAGTAATTCATTACAAACTTCGCAACTGTAATCAAAGGGAAGTAATTTATTACAAACCTCAAGTTTTCTGGTATTACTGAACCTTCCCAAAAAACTTATGTCAATCTATTTAACCAATTGTACTCTTATGATGCTCTGTAGCTGATTTCATCAACCTATCAACACTTGATCAATCAGGACCAGTAGCCGATTTCATCAACATTGCAAAGTATACTTTGAGGGAGAAATTTTCAATTTAAGGATAAATTTATTCATTTTTATTATACTGAATTTATTATAGGAATGAATGGCCTTTTTGTGGAATTTATCAGGGTATAAACTTGGAAAAGTCGCGGGAATACTGGACGAAGGCCGGAAGGCCTCGTCCAGTACTTCCCGCGACTTTTCCAAGTTTTTATATCCCCGCTAAATTACCACAAAAGGCCATTCATTCCTTATAATTCCAGCATTCTGAAATAAATTCATTAAGAAAATGTGTTTTATTTTCCGTTTTCTTAAAAATTATTTTAAAACTGCGCCTGACGGTTACGGAAAGTAGTTTGGCATGGGAGTTTACTGGGATATAAATTTTGGACAGAGACTTGCTACGGACCAATCAAATGTTGGGGAATTGTGTAAATATTTTTGTGCTGGAATTATTACATTATCACAGCCATTTTGGCTGTGATAATGTAATAAATTCAGTATAATAATTCTGCATACTTTTAATCATCAAATATATGCAGTGGTTAGTTCTATATGAAATAATGCATTTCCGGAAAATACAGTACCCGATTTCATCAAAATTACAAAGTATACTTTTCTAGCAAAGTATACTTTGAGGGAGTAATCATTTATTTTTCCTGAAATGCATTATTTCATATAAAACAAAAAACTGCATATATTTGATGATTAAATGTATGCAGAATTATTATACTGAATTTATTAATTATCACAGCCAAAATTGCTGTGATAATGTAATAAATACAGTATAATAAAAATTAATAAATTTATCATAAAATTGGAAATTTCTCCCTCAAAGTATACTTTGCTAGAAAATATGTGTGTATATCTGTGCGGTCGTGTGTGTGTTTATCGGTGCGTCCGACACAAAACTCAAAGTCGCATTAATAGTTTGGAGGTATCACAATGTCCCATGTTAACCCTTTCAACACCACAGGCCTGTATAGTAAGTGGTATTGGCAAAATGTGTAGATCCAGATGAGCCGGCTCGTGACGAGCCGTCTTATCAGGATCTGCACATTTTGCAAGTAAGTTTCATATTTTTGAAATAAAAAACACCCACTATTCATAAATGGACTAGTCTGAAAATAATTTTGTGACAATTGGATTGGTTACACAATTATCATATTAAAATCCATTCCAGTTACTTAGGGGTGACAGCGTTATTAGTTTGGGGGTATCCTAATGTCCCATGTTAAAGGCACTGGGTCTCAGATGTGCACAGAAAGTTATGAAACAGTTCAGCAAAACATAATATATCAGCAAAACATAATTTAGTTCAGCAAAACATAATTTAATTCAGCGAAACATAATTTTCAAATGATATTTTTTCTGCAAGCCATAAATACTATAAATTTTACTAATAAACTACAGCCTGAATCGCTTAGTAGAGTGGAGTAACTCGTGGCAGATGGAATTTAATGTTAAAAAGTGTGCCATTATGAACTTTTCAAACTCTTCAAATAAAAATCAATTAAACTATACTATGAACGGAGAATCTCTTGATGTCGTAAAACATCATCCATACCTTGGCGTTGAATTAAGCGATAATTTGAAATATAACACGCACATCGATAAAATTACAAGCAAAGCTTCACAGACGTTGGGATTCATTAAGAGAAATTTGAAATCTTGCCACTAGCGGTGAAAGAAAGAGCTTATCAAACACTCGTACGCCCTAAACTGGAATATTCATCACCAATTTGGAACCCCCAGCAACAAACTCAGATAAAGCAAATTGAACAAGTTCAACGAAACGCTGCAAGATTTGTCGCCAGTAAACCTTTCAATCCTCATAAACCGGATAGTGTCTCATCCATTATTACATCTCTCCAATGGCCATCCTTACAACAACGTCGACAACGTTACGACGTAGTCCTACTCTACCGCGTGGTTCATGGACTTGTTGCAGTACCTGACTACCTACTACCTACACCAGCATTGGTTAGGTCTACACGCAACAGTAACAATCACAAGTTTCTGCAACCTCACTGCCGTGTGAATGTCTACCTACATTCCTTTTTCCACGAACTGTACCATTCTGGAATGCTTTGCCCTCTACCGTAGTATCAGCGTCGAGCCTGGACGCATTCAAGTTATCCGTCCAGTCGCTCCCAGAGTTCCACGCCTAGAAATTCTGATCATGTACAGTGTACATACATGTTGGCAACAGCCTTTTAACCACGTTGAAGCACTTCACACTCCGCCGTGCACAGTTTTAATCCCTCTCCAGTAGATGTCCGACGAGGCGTTGGAGAGTATTTCGTTGAAGTTGAAGTTGAAGCATAACAGTATACCAATTGATCCATTTATGAAATAGGAGTGTTTTGCTTCTAAAATAATAAAATTACTTGCAAAACGTGCAGATCCTGATGAGACGGCTCGTCATGAGCCGGCTCATCAGGATCTACACTATATGCAAACATTTTTCATGAAATTACTCACATGTTTTTAAGTACAAAAGTCACGTCTCATTTATGAAATTACTTCATGCCAGATCTTACCCAAATCGCGAGCAACTTGACTGATCTCACCCGATCCACAGCCTCGAGTTTGTCCCTTACGGTAAACTGTTTACGCTTTTTAGTTTATTTTCGCATGTTTACGTGTTTTACGGTACAGACAGCTGACACATACAATACTGAAATGAGGCTGATGGGTCGATATGGGTTATTTTTAGGTGTGTGTGATACGTGTAGATACATACACTGATTGGACGGCGATAACACATGATTAAGCAAGAGCGTTTCATTGGCTGATCAATATGGCAGATTCTTTGTCCTAGTACACGGGGCTGATCACAATCTTCAAAGGAAATGTCAGCTGTTTGTCAACTTCTGGAATATGGATAACTGTCAGTGCTCAGATCAATCCACATAACAGATATTATCCCAGACAGCCCAGCAGCACAGAAGTAATAAACGCATAGGGAGGTCTACATTCACGGAGTCAATTTAATTCGTCACTGATATGGGCCATATTGGGGCGTCACGATCTTGAAAGGTACATGTTGATAGTTTAGTTAGTGGATTGAAAAACAAATCAGGAGCCACGAGAGCACCGCATAGTAACCGTGTTCGCGTAGTAAGCGGTCGCGTAGAAACGCAACTTCCCTGTAGGTGAAATGCTTGAAATCGAGAGCCACGAGAGCCACGAGAGCCACGAGAGCCACGAGAGCACCGCATAGTAACTGTGTTCGCATAGTAAGCGGTCGCGTAGAAACACAACTTCCCTGTAAGTGAAATGCACCGACTAATGATCCACCCGTTTATTTGTCTATGATCATCTAAGGCAGAAAAATTCAATTCAAACCACTTGCAGTTGGGTGATAGGTAAAAAAAAATCGCAACAATCTTCCAAGGTATCGTTACAATCTCAAAATATTGCGTTTCTTTCCAAAATGTATTTTATGTAATAATTACCCTGTTTTCACAGGGTTAAAGAAATAAGTCTATAGACTCATTAAATGTTCCGCTCACCGTATATTAACACAATGTAATAAAACTCATAATACACTAGTGTAATAAATATGCTAATTACCTTAAAGTCAAATTGTAATGGAGATGAACTAACAAGAAAATCAAGCCTGTTGCTGCTTTAAAGGTACATGCCCACGCAGTAGGCACAAAATGTTCTTTATAGGAATTAAATAAGTGTATAATTATGTCACTATTCCACCAGTTCTAAAAATTACGAGTGCCCGCTATACACATATAATCATTTATTAATTATAAATTATCAATGTTAGCGATGCGCGGCGGTAACAGTCTATTTTGATAATGTGCGGGGACGACGACTTTCACATCACGGCTTGCGGTGCGCATGCGCAGTATACTACGCGCGCCAGTAGGCTTCTCGATATGTAAACAAGAATATCAACATGTCGAAACGTCCAGGACGAAAATTGTATGAAACGGCGTCGGCCAAAAAAAAAGGTGAAATGTCTGAGGGACAGGCAGTACAGAGAGAGAGTGGTTAATATTGGCGACCAGATCACCAAATGGAAAGAGTTACGTGGAGATTTAGATTTGGACTCGGAACAGAGATTTTTCTTCTCAACTTCCGATACTTCACTGCGCATGTCAAAGATGTGATATAATTGACCGTGTCACGTGACGAGTATTGGTAAAAATAGCACGAGGTTGGAAAATACCCTTTCTGGTCGCGGCATATAAAATGCGATTTAACACCAATTAACACGCGCCGTAATTGAAAATAACTTGTTAGTCGGTAGACAAATGGCTCATATAAGGCATGACAGAAAATGAAAAGTAGTAGTACAGTGTAACCTGCTGCGTGGGCATGTACCATTAAGGGTCTGCAGAATTTTCTGAGAAATGAAAAAAAAAATATATTATTGAAAATCTCATGGATGTTTCGATTTTAATTGACTGTAGGTAGTATATATGTATTTTTAAAAATGGGGGGAGGGGAATTGACCCATGTAGCTTTCTCGCACCATTTTGAGCCTGCAGAATAATATTGGCTAGCTACGCCCCTGAAAATGATGTACCGAATAAACCAGTCAGAACACAAGTCTGGTGACCAGTACAGCGTCAATGTATGATAATGTTCTTATGCAATAAATAGAATCTTAATGGTACATGCCCACTCAGTAGGACAAAATGTTCTTTATATGAATTAAATAAGTGTATAATTATGTCACTCATAATTCCACCAGTTCTAAAAATTACAAGTGCCCGCTATGATACAGATATAATAATTTAGTAGTATCTATTTTACTGATAGTGACTTGCGATGGTATCAGGCTATTTTCGTATGTAAATGAGGCATGATCTTTTTTAGCCAGGTTTTTTGAAGAAAAAAATCCAGGCTATTGGATTGGCGAAAGCCGGGCGGGCGGGCGGCGTCCACAATCAATGTTAAGTTTGAGTCCATTTCTTTGTTACTGTACCACCTAGGACCACCAAACTTTCACAGCTTCATAATCAAGGGGTGCCCACCACATATCACTATCCAACATGTTACCTTTTTTTGAACTTGACCCATTTTTTCCGCGCAGTCGACTTGGCCATTTTCAATGTTAAGTTTTCGCGTTTACAATGTTAAGTTTTCGTGTTTAAGTCCATTTCTTTGGTACTGTACCACCTAGGACCACCAAACTTTCACAGCTTCATAACCAATGGGTGCCCACCACATATCACTATCCAACATGTTACCTTTATTTGAACTTGACCCATTTTTTCCGCGCAGTCGACTTAGCCATTTTGAATGTTAAGTTTTCGCGTTTACAATGTTAAGTTTTCGTGTTTAAGTCCATTTCTTTGGTACTGTACCACCTAGGACCACCAAACTTTCACAGCTTCATAGCCAAGGAATGCCTACCACATACAACTATCCAACATGTGACCATTTTTTTTACCTTCACCTATTATTTCTACGTAATTGACTTAGCCATTTTCAACGTTAACTTTTTAACGTACGTCTGGTTAAAGTATTTTGGTTAAATTTTTTTTGTTATACTATATCTCTGCAACTGCTTTGCCCATTACCTTGAAACTTCACATGGGTGTTTATCATCATCCATATTTTCATTCTACCCCCCAACCGTGCGGCCCCTGTGTCCAATGTCAAGGTCAAATTACTTTGAATTTATTTGTTAAAGTTTTTTTGTGTACTATATCTCTGCAACTGCTTCACCCATTATACCTTGATACTTCACATGGGTGTTTATCATCATTGTCGTGCCCGCTTGCGGAAAGCGTGATATCGTCGGCATTTTGGCATACTACGTCCGTCCGTACGTCTCTGTCCGGTTAAAGTTTTTTGGTTAAAGTTTTTCCATCTACTATATCTATTTTTTTAGTGTCCATGCCTCGCCCCAAGGTGCGACATGCAGGCCACGGCCATCTAGTCTACAAAAAGTGGGTATTAGTTATCCAAGTGTCTATGCTTGGAAAAAACCTGGCCTTCGTGGCTTTGCCTCGTTTCTTGTTGATTATTTATACTAATTAAATGTGTCACCTGAACAAATAATATCTTCGACAGATTATAAAGCATGATCGTTGCACATCAAAACAAAATACAGAGAATAAATAGTGTTTGTTAACATTTTAAGGAAACACTGTTATCGCCCCTGATATCAGTGTGGAAATTTACGTCGGATATAAAATGTATAATAATGCCAATAAATACATGGAGTAATGGTGGATGATGTTTCTTTTGCCAGAAAATGCCATATCAACAGAATATACAAAACTATCTGTCTCTATATTATAACCTGGCATATGGGACCTCAGCTCTATATATTGGATGTCAATCTATTTAAAGGATACACTGGATTCAAATTGTCTGTCTGACTGTGTGTGTCCATCACAAAACTGAACATAGCGGGTTGCTGTGTCATATCAATGAACATCCGACACCCACTGTTCCCTAGCTGAAGGTCAAGTGTTTTTTCTCAAAACTTTATATGTGGGTAAATTTCTTGTAATTTCTGTTTCCTTTCTGGCCATCTGTCTTATCATTTATTACAGAAGGAGGTGGAGATTGGTTCATATGTAAATCAGGAGGTGGACTTCTTCAGCTCACATGACCTATTGTTATCATTTGTTACAGAAGGAGGTGGAGATTGGTCCATAATATGTAAATCAGGAGGCAGAGTTCTTCAGCTCACCTGACCTATTGTTATCATTTGTTACAGAAGGAGGTGGAGATTGGTTCATATGTAAATCAGGAGGCAGAGTTCTTCAGCTCACCTGACCTATTGTTATCATTTGTTACAGAACGAGGTGGAGATTGGTCCATATGTAAATCAGGAGGCAGAGTTCTTCAGCCCACATGACCTCTTGTCATTTGCCAGGCAGATCACAGTCGGCATGGTGAGTAGAGATCATGTGATATTGCACAGTAAAGTTGTGATATGTATACGTTATTGTTCACATATTGGCTTTTTAACTTTTTGCATGCTGGGAAATGTGTGGGCTATAAATATTTCAAAAATAGCAGATGACAATTCATTATATTTTCTTTTATTTCTCCTTATAAATGTCATGAATATGTCTTGGAATTTCATTAGAATTGTGTCCAGAGGACACAATTCTAATGAAATTTCAAGACATATTTACAGAGAGAAATAAAACATATACTCCTAATTCGTTTGGCGGATATTTTCGCCGCTAGCATGCAAAGAGTTATGGAATTAAATGCGAGGAGCATGAGTGTCTGCAACTATTAGCTTCTTAAAAATCCAATATGTGAACAATAACATACCACAGGCGATTGAACTCCCCCGTCTCCACGTCCATACCTCCCTACCCCTATCTATTATAAAGGTAAAGGCTGGCAAGATTTTTGAATACTATTGAAAACATCTCCTTTCAAACATCAATATTCTGTCAATTCTACCCGCATTGTGATGGCTTCAGTGACATATTCACATGGTTACAACAACAACAACAACAACAACAATGTCGCCCACTCCAAAGTAAGCATTATTTGATATTTTCCTTATAATGCAACGGATTTTGATGAAATATGACGCAGCAAACACGTCTTCATGAGCTGCATTTGGTGGTCTAGGGAGTTTGGCACAGACTTATGTCGTTTTTGCGAAGAATCGATTTCCGTGTTAGAGACACGGAAATCGAATTCTTCACAAAAACGACAGAAGTTTGGTCGAAAATAAAGAGACCACCAAATGCAGCTTAACAAGACGCATTTGATGCGCCATATTACATCAAAATCCGTTACGTAATAAGGACACTATAAAAGAATACGTACTTTGAATCGGTACTTGTTGTTGTTGTTAGTACCACGTGATCATACACTTGATATTAACCACAAATTGTTCTTCTTTGTTCATGCATGGGTCATATACCTATCTTCAACAAATAACCTTACCAAAAATTACGGGTATCCGCTATACAGATATACTCATTTAGTAATATGTATTTTACTGATAGTGACGCGCGGTGGTATAAGGTTAGTTTCATATGCAAATGAGGCATGATATTTTTTAATTATTATACCCCCACAAAAAAAGTTTGAGGGGGTATATATGAGTCAGCTTGTCGGTCGGTCGGTCGGTCGGTCTGTCGGTCTCGGTCGGTCGGTCGGTCGGTCGGTCGGTCGGTCTGTTGGAAATTCCCTTCCGCTCTATATCTTCTACACCCATACATGGATTATCAAATGGCTTGGCACAAATGTTTCTCATGATGAGAAGGTGTGTCGCGATCAATAACCACGCACCTACGTCCAAGGTCAAGGTCACAATTTAAGGTCAAAGGTCAAACCTATTGAAAATTCCCCCCCCCACTTCCGCACTATATCTTCTACACCGATGCATGGATTATCAAATGCTTGGCACAAATGTTTCTCATCATGAGAAGGTGTGTCGTGATCAATAAAACCCACGCACCTACGTCCAAGGTTCACAGTTGAAGGTCAAATTTGGTCAATAAACCTATTGAAATATTCCCGCCGCTATATCTTCTACACCGATTGCATGATTATCAAATGGCTTGGCAACAAATGTTTCTCATGATGAGAAGGTGTGTCGCGATCAATAACCACACACCTACGTCCAAGGTCAAGGTCACAGTTGAAGGTCAAAGGTGAAACCTATTGAAATTCCCTTCCGCTCTATATCTTCTACACCGATGCATGGATTACCAAATGGCTTGGCACAAATGTTTCTCATGATGAGAAGGTGTGTCGTGATCAATAACCACGCACCTACGTCCAAGGTCAAGGTCACAGTTGAAGGTCAAAGGTCAAACCTATTGAAATTCCCTTCTGCTCTATATCTTCTACACCGCTGCACGGATTATCAAATGGCTTGGCACAAATGTTTCTCATGATGAGAAGGTGTGTCGTGATCAATAACCACGCACCTACGTCCAAGGTCAAGGTCACAGTTGAAGGTCAAAGGTCAAACCTATTGAAATTCCCTTCTGCTCTATATCTTCTACACCGCTGCACGGATTATCAAATGGCTTGGCACAAATGTTTCTGATGACGAGAAGGTGTGTCGCAATCAATAACCACGCACCTACGTCCAAGGTCAAGGTCACAGTTGAAGGTCAAAGGTCAAACCTATTGAAATTCCCTTCCGCTCTATATTTTCTACACCGATGCATGGATTATCAAATGGCTTGGCACAAATGTTTCTCATGATGAGAAGGTGTGTCGCGATCAATAACCACGCACCTACATCCAAGGTCAAGGTCACAGTTGAAGGTCGAAGGTCAAACCTATTGAAATTCCCTTCCGCTCTGTATCTTCTACACCGATGCATGGATTATCACACTATGCCCAGTGTCAAGGTCACAGACTTGATGCGTTTGAAACCTTAATGCTCGGCTAAATGGCTTATAATCAAAAATGCCTCGTTTTCTTTGGCTGCCAGTGGGGGTATTCGTGTGCCGACAGGCCACATTTCTAGTTTATACTAAATAAATGTGTCGCCTAAAAAAATTATATTTTGGCCAGATTATAAAGTGTGATCATTGCACATCAAAAAATAAATGCAGAGAATAAATAGTAATATCCGTTAGTATTTTAATGTAACACGGTTATTGCCCCTGCTATCAGTGTGCAAATTTACGTCTGATATAAAATGTATAATAATGCCAATTAATACGCGGGGTAATGGTGAATGATTGTTTATTTTGCCAGAAAATGTCTCCGATGATGTCTCTGAAATAAAGAACATTTTGTGCCTACTGAGTGGGCAGGTACCTTTAAGTTGCGATCTGCATGAAAACCAGCTACTTCCAGTGACCCAATGTGACGAGCAAGTCGTTGGCGAGTGAATAATAAATAAATTAAATAAAATACATAAATGTGTCAATAATGAAAGTTTTACTTACACCAGAGAACAAAAACATTCTATTTTTTAACTGAATTTCCTTTGTGACGTCATCACGTTTGAAGGGTAATTTTCAAGTAGCAGCTGGCTTTCCTTTGAGGGTCGTCATGGAGTTCCAGGATTATTTTTTCTGAAAAGTCTTAACCCTTTCAACACCAAGTAACTTAATAGGATGTTCCATGCCAATGTTTCATGCTATTTCATTAATTTTGTTCATTCAAATTATCCCATTCTTCTAAAAAGGGTAATCTGTACGACGTTTAAAATTATTAACAAACAGTGGAGATCCTGATGAGACGGCTCGTTACGAGCCGGCTCATCTGGATCTGCACTGTTTGCAAACATTGTCTCTATAGAGGTCTGTGGTGTTGAAAGGGTTAATAGGGAATATCATGATTATGAATGATCACGACAAAATTGAATTCTGATGCAGCTTTTTGGTGAGTATGTACCCGGTATTCTGTCTTTTTGACGTATCAGTCGTCATTTAATATGACAGGTGTTTGCTCGTATGCGATGTCGACAATGTACATATAGTCGGACCAGATGGATTTATCTAATTGGGGGGGTGGGTATGTGTATGGAGAGTTCAATTGTACTTATAATTCACCAAGGTTTAGAACGCAGTCTCCCATCCAAGTATTGATTTTCCATTTCCTTTCCAACAGGTAGTCATTAAATCCGGTACTATTTAACTTATTGGGGTTAAATCTTGCAATATGTGAAATAAGTGGAGCGCAATACTGGCCAGCTATTGGCTTAGAGAGTCGGGCGAATTATAAGTGGAGCGCAATACTGGCCAGCTATTGGCTTAGAGAGTCGGGCGAATTATAAGTATAAATTTACATAATTAATTTTTTAAAAATTCAATATATGAACTATAACATACTTATTGTTTACCAGCCCAGTCACGAAATTAATTTATTAAAAATTCAATATATGAACTATAACATTACTTATTGTTTACCAGCCCAGTCACGAAATTAATTTATTAAAAATTCAATATATGAACTATAACATACTTATTGTTTACCAGCCCAGTCACGAAATTAATTTATTAAAAATTAAATATATGAACTATAACATACTTATTGTTTACCAGCCCAGTCACGAAATTAATTTATTAAAAATTCAATATATGAACTATAACGTACTTATTGTTTACCAGACCAGTCACGAAATTAATTTATTAAAAATTCAATATATGAACTATAACGTACTTATTGTTTACCAGCCCAGTCACGAAATTAATTTATTAAAAATTCAATATATGAACTATAACGTACTTATTGTTTACCAGCCCAGTCACGAAATTAATTTATTAAAAATTCAATATATGAACTATAACGTACTTATTGTTTACCAGCCCAGTCACGAAATTAATTTATTAAAAATTCAATATATGAACTATAACGTACTTATTGTTTACCAGCCCAGTCACGAAATTAATTTATTAAAAATTCAATATATGAACTATAACATACTTATTGTTTACCAGCCCAGTCACGAAGCTCCGCCCCTAACAGTGATTTCAATAGCTATACTAGCTTGTGATTGGCGATGTGACACGAAGTGAGCACGTGTGTGGCGGTAAAATGCTTTGCATCTCATGAACTGATGACAACAAGGCATAAAATCAGTTCTAAATATAGCGGCTGAACATTTAATTATTAATTTAATAGATATTGGTTAAAGTGTCGCAATATGCGATTAATTGAGATGAAATGCTGCTGTTTCATTGGTCGAGAAACTAGGGTAAACAATAAATACACAAATTGCCTTTGCATCTATGCGGTTGATCCGAGTATATTTGTGTGACTGATAGAATGATTGTCTTGTCTGTTTTCATCCCAATTACAATGCTGAATTAAATAATTGTCGTCTGCTATTGTTTCTCACATTCAATATTCTCAAAATAATCATGTTTTAACAGCACACAAGAATCTTTTCAAATAGATTTGATTCTCATTCTCTACCAAATCGTGTTTTTGCTAGGAAATTTGAATAGGACATATTGAAACAACAGCAGACAACAATTGTTTACCGACTTTTAACTCTTTCAACCCTATAGAGACAATAAAGCCAACATGTACAAACACTGTAGATCCAGTAGTCGATTTCACCAAAATTGCAAAGTACACATTGAGGAAGAAATTTTCAATTTAGGGATAAATTTATAATTTTTTATTATACGGAATTTATTACATTATCACAGCCATTTTGGCTGTGATAATGTAATAAATTCAGTATAATAATTCTGCATACTTTTAATAATTAAATAATCTATATGAAATAATGCATTTTGGAAAAAATAAATGAATACTCCCTCAAAGTGTACTTAGCTAGATAAGTATACATTGCAATTTTGGTGAAATCGGCTACTGATGAGCTGGCTCGTAACAAACCGTCTCATCAGGATCTGCAGCATTTATTGCTATCGTTCAAATCTAAAAAACAAAATCCGCATTTTGTCATTATGGAATAATTCCAGCACAAAAATATTTACACAATTCCCTAACATTTGATTGGCCCGTAGCAAGTCTCTGTCCAAAATTTATATCCCATTAAACTCCCACGCCGAACTACTTTCCGTAACCGTGAGGCGCAGTTAAAATAATTCTTAAGAAAACAGAAAATAAACACATTTTCTTGATGAATTTATTTCAAATGCTGGCATTATAAGGAATGAATGACCTTTTTGTTGAATTTATCGGGGATATAAACTTGGAAAAGTCGCGGGAATACTGGACGAGGCCTTCCGGCCTTCGTCCAATATTCCCACGACTTTTCCAAGTTTATACCCCGATAAATTCCACAAAAAGGCCATTCATTCCTATAATATAGTGGCAGTCCAAAAATTAGCATGAAAAAGCCAATGTTGTATAATTAGGGGTAAAATCGTTAAGGGTTAAGCTATGGCTTTGTTACTGTTCTTTCTTTATGTTATTTGTTACTGAAATACGTTTTGACAAATTGTCTGCAATATCCATCAGTCGTGTTTATATTAAAAATATTTACGCCTTCCACAAATTCATAATGGAAACGCCCATTTAACATATTGTGTTTATAGCCCAATGTTTGCATTAGCTCAATCAGATCTGACATTGTTGATTAGTTAAAGTTTTTTTGACATTATTAATCGCGATCTCCATGACATTGTCAATAACGGCTCGCTATTGACAGGCAACGTCGCTGTTCCATGAATTGTGACAAATTGGTGCAAAGCGAGATGATGTTTGTCGAGCCCGCTTGCTCACAATGATATCAGAGTGTCCGTGCTTGCGTCCGTCCGAAATATGTGTTAAAGTTTTTAAATACCATATATCTCTGCAGTCCTAAGTCACATTGACTTGAATCTTCATATGCTTATTAGTCATCATCCATATATTCATGCTGTATCCGACTCATGCGACCCCTGTGCCCAACGTCAAATGACTTAGAAGTTTGCGTTAAAGTTTTTTTGCAAAATTTTCGTTAAACTTTTCACATACATGTACCTACTATCTCTTTAACCGTAAGTCAGATTTGCTTGAAACTTTGTATGCTTATTGGTCATTATCCATATGTTCATTATGTGTCCCACTCATGCGCCCCCTGTGCGCCAACAAGGTCAAATGACTTAGAAGTTTTTACATACTTTATATCTCCACAACCCTTAATTCAAACTTCAAATAAATACACTTTGAGACCATCAAATGCCCCCGGCGGGCTCGATATGCGGTCAACAGCCATCTGGTGAATTTTAACGCTGTAGTTGTTTTACTTGATACTTTGAGAAAATGCAATGTAAATATAAGTTCGGACTCCACACACTTTAAACAAACAAAATGTTCAACACACCACAGTAAACACAATAGCCCATGAGCTTATTCCGTAAAAATACATAAAGTATACCAGGTAACTGTGTAAATCTCCATGTGATATATAATCTGGAGTTGTCTCCCTGTCACCAATGGCAGCATTTGTATTAAGGTAACAAAGGAAACCTTTCCCAATCCTACTGCTCCGGACTGCGTGCTATTAAATTGTAATTAGGTTTCAGACGGCTTTCAGCTGTGCTGAAATCCTCGCCGAAAAACTCGCCGAAAACCTCGCCGAAAACCTATTGTTTTCGTTGGTTTTTTTTTTTTTTTTTTTCTTTTTATTCAGCCGTTCAGTCTACAGCCCAAACCGCTGGTCGGATCGACTTCAAATTTTGCATGCCGATTCAGATCAAGTGTGAGTCGAGACTTAGAGATTTTCAGAAATCTCTTAATGCCACTTTCCACGAAACCGGAAGTGACGTCATACTTTCTATAACTTCCTTATTTTCCAACCGATTTAAAAAATTCTTGCATTGGAAAGCTGACAAAATTCTCTATCTCGGACTCGCTGACAGTTCTCGGCTATCTGGTCAAATAAGAGAGCTATAGGCATTTGAAGTTGAAAAATGTACATACTTTTCAACGATTTTGCCGAATTTCGGCTGATAACGGGTGGTCTTTACAAACGTTTTCCAATTTGTACAGTAATGTCAGCAACATAATTTCTTGCCAGTATGATAGGGGAGTGTCAGGCGCATATTGATAATTTTCAGAGCTCTATCTTGACTACTTCCGGTTCTATTGGATGTCAAAAATGAACGTCTTTTTTTTCAAGTTTTCAAAATAGAGCAAACGGATGTGACGTCAGCTTCGTTATTTATCAATAGATTTCAAAATTTCTTGCTGCGGTCGATATTTCAGTCCTTTAGCTAAAACTTTCCCGCTTTGTGCCCGGCATATGGTGAAAAACAAACGAAAACTTCACTGGCGGAATATTGCACATATTTAATTTCCGTTTTATTAGGTGTATTTACAAATGGCGTAAACTGCAATTTAAGGGCGATAACTATCGAAAAATAATCATCCGCTGACTTACGAGCTCCCTCCATCTACACCAAACCGCTGGTCGGATCGACTTCAAATTTTGCATGCCGATTCGGATCAAGTGTGAGCAGAGACTCAGAGATTTTCAGATATCTTTTAATGCTACTTGCCTACTTTTTTTCCCCCCACGAAAATGGAAGTGACGTCTTAACATTCCTATAACTTCCTTATTTTCCAACCGATTTCAAGAATTCTTTTTGCATTGGAAAGCTGACAAAATTCTCTATCTCAGACTCGCTGACAGTTTTCGGCTATCTGCTCAAATAAAAGAGCTATATGCATTTGAAGTTGAAAAATGTACATACTTTTCAACGATTTTGCCGAATTTACAAACGTTTTCCAATTTGTACAGTACTGTCAGCAACATAATTTCTTGCCAGCGTGATAGGGGAGTGTCAGCCGCATGAAAGATGATAATTTTCAGAGCTATATCTTGACTACTTACGGCTCTATTCGATGTCAAAGATGAACGTATTTTTTCGCTCCGAGTCCATCACTCTACCTCTAAGCTATTAACCGGCCCCACATCGGTGTGATGATGCGAACACAATAATGTTGGACTGTTCATTCTAAAACTTCAGAAATTCTTTTTGCAACCGATAGTTTACACCTTGGGCTAAAGCTTAGTTACACATGAAATCAATGTTTGAGGCTCAAACCGTTGATGCAGCTCAAGCTGCTCTAGTTTGTGACCGGAGAAATGGGGCTTATGGGCTTTGTGACCAGTCTAACTCCTGATCAAATAGCTCACTCATGTAGCCTGATAGCGATCTATATTGATTGTAGAAGCATGACGGGCGTTTCATTGATGGAATGGCGAACAGTGCAGATCCTGATCAGACTGTGCAGATGCACAGGCTGATCTGGATCTACACTGATCGCAAAACCCATACTGGTAAGCCCCATTTCTCCAGTAACAGCCACATTTGAGTTCATATTGCTACTAGGTGTGCTCTGTATGGGGTGTGATGGTGTCTTACGAGATTGACATGTATACACACTATCGCAATACCAGCCGACTGCAATTTGTCCTTGATCATAAACGTGGGTTTGTCAGCTAACTATCACATTTACATGTCAGATTCACATGTTGTAAACACCAAGTCAAGGAAATTTCATACTAAATTGAACTTGGCTGTATTGCGTCCTCCATCTGGAAAACCCACTAGCAGTGACGTAATAACACTTTTTTTACAGGCTTGCTTTTTTTCAGGTCACCCATAGAGTCATATATGTTCGGAAAAGCAAATTTTCCGTAAATGCTAATTAATTTACCAACTGTTTTGCTCATATTTCATCCATGTCTGAGACCCAGGGCCTTTAGCCCTTACAATGCTGAATTAATTTGTGTTGTCTGCTGAACATTTTTTATTTTCCATTTTTCTCATCAAAAACTTGGTTTTACAGCACTTTAGAATCATTTCCAATGGAAATGATTCTAAAATGCTGCCAAACCAAGTTTTTACTGAGAGAAAAGACAAAATATGAATTAACAGCAGACGTCTATTTTCGGTTCCCGCATTCTAAGGGTTAATATTCCCTATGGTAGTTTTCAGAGCTTCTGTGAGATCAACACTGGGTTCATCCAGTACATGGAGACATGATGAAAGGCGTGACTATATTTCGCAACTACAGGTGTCCAATTTTATTGTCCCATAATTGTTGAAAATTGCTATTGATTTCTCATAGTTTGCTCCCATCTTCATTCATGAGTACCGTACACACAATACAGTACAGACAGTCAGTGTGGCGAAGTTGGGCCACAGTTGACCAAGTTTTTATTTACATTTATTTATTGCCGATAATATCATAAGATTTCAAGAAAGATCTTTTCTTGTAAATTCAAGCGCTTTGCTTGAAAATTCCAGAAAACATCTGTAGCCGATTTCATCAAAATTGCAAAGTATACTTGCTAAGTACAGTTTAAGGGAGAAATTTTCAATTTAAGGATAAATTTATTATTTTTTATTATACTGAATTGATTACATTATCACAGCCATTATGGCTGTGATAATGTAATAGATTCAGTATAATAATTCTGCATACTTTTAATCATCAAATATATGCAGTCGTTAGATCTATATGAAATAATACATTTCGAAAAAAATAAATGATTACTCCCTCAAACTATTCTCAGCTAGATAAGTATACTTTGCAATTTTGGTGAAATCGGCTACAGATCTTGAAAATTCAAGGAAAAAATTTGAAAATTCAAGAAAAGATCTTGAAAATCCATGGTAATAAAAAAGAATTGGAAAATTCCAGAAAAAGTCATGATCATGAATATCTTGAATAAATGGTAATAAAAAAAATCAACTGTGGCTTTAAAGATACATGCCCACTCAGTAGGCACAAAATGTGCTTTATAGGACTTAAATAAGTGTATAATTGTGTCACTATTCCACCAGTTCTAAAAATTAAGAGTGCTGCTATGCAGATATAATCATTTAGTAATATTTATTTTACTGATAGTGACTCGCGCGCGGTGGTATTAGGCTATTTTCATATGCATTTATTTATTTATGCTAATTAAATGCGTCACCTGAAAAAATAATATTTTCGACAGATTATAAAGTATGATCATTGCACATAAAATAATAAATACAGAGAATAAATAGTAATGTCAGTTAACATTTTAAGGAAACATGGTTATCGACCCTGATATCAGAGTGGAAATTCATGTTTGATATACGAAGTAAAATAATGCCAATTATATCGTCGGGGAAATGGTTAGTGACTATTTATTTTACCCGAACAATGTCATATCTAACGAATGGACGAAAAAAGTATGCCTCCCTATATTATAACCTGGAACGTGGACATGTATGCACCTTTAATGGGTGTCCATAGTGAAGTAAATGTAGACACAGTGATGAATGGCGCGTGAAAACTTTGATGCAAACTTTGTGAAAACTGTACAATGCCATTTCATATTGTCTTTGATCCAAAATTAAAGTGGATGATGATGTTAAGAATATAATATATTGACCCTTAGACCGCTTTAAGTCCTATAAAGAACATTTTGTGCCGACTGAGTGGGCATGCATCTTTAAGATAACGGTGTAAGTGTTAACCCTTACAATGCTGAATAAAAAATTGACGTCTGCTGTTTATTTTTTATGTTCCCTTTTTCACATAAAAAACTTGGTTTTACTGAGAGAATTGATAAAATATGACACAGCAGCAGATGACTATTTTCGGTTCCTGCATTCTAAGGGTTAACCCTTAGACCGCTATCTTATTTTTGTTGTTGTCTGCTGTTTATTTTCTATTTTCCATTTTTACCATCAAAAACATGATTTGACAGCACTTTGGAATAATTTACAACATGCTTTGACAGCACTTCAGAATCATTTCCATTGGAAGTGCTGTCAAACCATGTTATTATTGAGAAATAAAGCAAGATAGAAAAACAACAGCAGACGACAATTGTTGTGAGTAGCAGTCTAAGGGTTAAGAAATTCAGATAGGTAGAAAGTCACGAAATAAATAAGTATAAAAGTGTGCAAAGTTCACCACTGTCCATCAATAAATATAACTGTCGCGGTGTACAACGAACGCGGGAAATTGGAAGTACAATCCATGTATTGTTGTGACGGTTCATGCCAATCTCGGGGGATAATCTTTAAAGTTGACAAAAGAAAATTAGATTAAATGCATTAAATTTTGATAAAGCTGTAAAATGGGCTATAAACCCTGCTAATTCTGTGCCAGGTGTTTACCTGGGAAAATATGGGGGGTTATACACGAGATTATGGGACAGGAACTTTTAAGGGATGCAAACATATTTAAATTAAAATACTTAACAATTTTATTCTTCGATAGTAAAATGCATTAACCCTTTCAACATTAACCCTTTCAACACCACAGACCTCTATAGAGACAATGTTTGCAAACAGTGCAGATCCAGGTGAGCCGGCTCGTAACGAGCCGTCTCATCAGGATCTCCACTGTTTGTTAATAATTTTAAACGTCGTACAGATTACCCTTTTAGAAGAATGGGATAATTTGAATGAACAAAATTAATGAAATAGCGTGAAACATTGGCATGGAACATCCTATTAAGTTACTTGGTGTTGAAAGGGTTAAACAGACCTCTATAGCATGCTTGGAAACAGTGTAGATCCAGATGAGCCGTCTCATCAGGATCTGCACTTTTTGCAAGTAATTTTCATATGTTTTAGGAAAAAAAATGTTTCTTCAGTCCCAAAAGATCAGGAGCTAAACTGAACACAATTACTATAAGCCCAACTCCTCCAGTCTCAGATCAGGGGCCGATTTCATCAACATTGCAAAGCATACTTAACTAGCAAAGTATACTTTGAGGGAGTACGGTAATCATTTATTTTTCCCGAAATGCAATATTTCATATAGAACTAACGACTGCATATATTTGATGATTAAAAGTATGCAGAATTATTATACTGAATTTATTACATTATCACAGCCATTTTGGCTGTGATAATGTAATAAATTCATTATAATCAAAATTAATAAATTTATCCTAATATTGAAAATTTCTCCCTCAAAGTATACTTTGCTAGGAAAGTATACTTTGCAATGTTGGTGAAATAGGCTACAGGAGCTAGACTGACCACAAATACTATAAGCCCAATTTCTCCAGTCACAGATCAGGAGCTAGACTGACCATAAATAACATAAGCCTAATTATCCCAATCACGTCCCCATGGTATTATATAAAAGGATTTTGAAAGTAGACAAAATATGCAGCCTATGCTCAATAAACACAAATCCATCAATTGAAATTTCCAGACGAAACATTTTAGTTGTACAAAGTTTAGTGAAATGGGCCACTGGAGCTAGACTGCCCACCATTTCTCCAGTCACAGATCAGGAGCTATACTGACCACACATATCATAAGCCCAATTTCGCCAGTCACAGACCAGGAGCTAGTCTGACCACACATATCATAAGTGCAATTTCGCCAGTCACAGATCAGAAGCTAGACTGACCATAAATAACATGAGCCTAATTATCCCAATCGCGTCCCCATGTTTACGATACTCTCCGTATTATATATAAAACGATTTTGAAAGTTGACAAAATGCGGATTTGACATGAAAATTTTGTCACCTTTCGACGCCATTTGGTGTATCTCATGTGCTGCAAGCGGATACACGCACGCACGCACGCACGCACGCACGCACGCACGCACGCACGCACGCACGCACGCACGCACGCACGCACGCACGCACGCACGCACGCACGCACGCACGCACGCACGCACGCACGCACGCACGCACGCACGCACGCACGCACGCATGTACCCACCTTAACCATTTCAAAACCACAGGCCTGTATAAGTGGTATTGGCAAAAAAGTGTAGATCCAGGTGAGCCGGCTCATGACGAGCCGGCTCACCTGGATCTACACTTTTTTGCTGAAGCAATGGTGGGCAGTCTAGCTCCAGTGGCCCATTTCACTAAACTTTGTACAACTAAAATTTTTCGTCTGGAAATTTCATAATTTTGAGAACAAAATCACCCCATGTTCATAAATGGACTGGTCTGAAAATCTTGTGATGATTGGATTGGTTGCAAAATTAACATATCAAAAAATCCATTCCAGTTACTTAGGGATGAAAGTGTTAATCTGCCGAGGTCTGACTGTGGATGTGTAACGCACCCCCCTAAATTAATCCCTGCGTACGGGCCTGACATTTCCCATCATTTACACCTGCAGGTCTACCTGTCCCAGAAGGGATATGTTCACCGTGACCTTGCCGCCCGCAACATCCTCGTCAGTGCCAATAACACCGTGAAGATTGGCGACTTTGGGCTGGCCCGCTACATCTACGCCAATGTTGGCAAGGTATACGTCAACCGACGTGGCGGAAAATTGCCGCTGAAATGGATGTCCGTTGAGGCCATCTTTGACCTGACATTCTCCACGGCCAGTGACGTGTAAGTGTTGCTTGTATGATATCTACGTACAAATGCAGTATTTATTCTAATAGTAGCCCCCTCTCTAATATTAGCCCCCCTCCCATATTTATAATCAAAGTATGTTATTTTCACTTACAGAAATCATTTAAAATGTCACATTTCTCAAGTTTTTGGGTGTAATAATGTATTTTGATGATCATCAATTGCATAGCCGCGGGGGCTTTTATTGGAATAAATACGGTGTGTTTATTTTCCTACTTCATCATTGCTTCTTAGCTCAGCCTTTGGTCATTGAGGGAGTTGGCCCCTTCTTCCATTGACCCCTTCAATTGCAGATAGGATGCATGGGTACAATGCTACAATGTACAATGCTACTTCATCACCCTATAGCTCTCTGTGTACAATGTCTGACTCACACATGCTTCTGTATCGGCAGCCCCTGTGCTATTTTCAGGCCTAGGCTAGAAAGTTTTAGGTTTTTGAATGAATGCACAAGTGTGAATGTACTTTTAACCCTTTCAACACCACAGTGGTATTGGCAAATAGTGTAGATCCAGGATCTGCACTTTTTGTCAGTAATTTTCTTATTTATGAGAACAAAAACACCCCCTTTTCATAAATGGACCTTGCCTTAAATGACCTTAGCTGTTGATAGGCCGTTAAACCCCTACAAACAAAACATAAATGGACTAGGCTGAAAATCATTATGTGACGATTTGATTGGATGCAAAATCAAATCAAAATCCATTCCAGTTACTTAGGGGTGAAAGGGTTTAGAAGAAATGGGGCAGACACAATTGTGGTCAGTCTAATGTCTGGTCTACTACACTACTGCCGACTCTAATCTTGCCAATATTTGTAAATATCATTGTTTAAAAATACTAGAATAATTATTGTACTTGATTGCGAGCTTTTGGTATCACCAATAGATCTTCAGAAACACCGACAATCTTGGCAAGAGTAATACAGGCGGTTCCGTAGCACTCTTATTGTACTTGAAATCAAGCAGCTTGACTGACTGAACCTGAGCTGTGCTACAGCTCAGGCTCAGTCAGTCAAGCTGCTTGATTGCGAGCTGTTGACATCACCAATAGATCTTCAGATGCTTTAGCAGAGGCTCGACTATAGTCGGCGCTTTTTCCATCGTCGTCGTCCGCGTCGTCGTCGTCTTCGTCGTCCGTTTTTTTTGTAAGGCAAATGCGTTAAAGTTATTGTTTTTTCACAATATCTCTTTAACCCCTTGCCAGACTTTGATAATATTTCACATCAATGTTTGTCTAGGGATGATGCTTCATTATGCACACCCCCACATCCAAATTCTCAAGGTTAAGGTAATTTATTTACTTGTAATGTTCACAGTCAAATGCCTCGGCAGGCGCGATACCGCTTCCGTGGCGGAATTCTTGTGTTATTTTCTGGTTTAATACTGGGCATGGAGTACTTGATAAGATGAAAAGACTGTTGAAACTTGCATGTGACAATACCAAGTGGTTAAAAAGTTGCGGAGATTATAAATTTTAATAAGCTGAAATATTCTGGAATCAATTGACGTCTTATGAGAAATGGCATATCATAACCTTTTTTAAATTAGTTTGCAATCTCGATGTCTATTCATTCAAATAATAAAATGACATTGTAAAATCTTATGCAGTTTACAGAGCTCCAGATAAGGTGTGTATTGGCGTATTTTACGCACTTATTTTAGCAGAATACGCATTTGTTATCAAAAGTGGGAGTACAAAATACTCACAGCAATGTGAAAATACGCATTGATTTTCAAATTGAGTAGTCAAAATCCTGTAATAAGGTTGAAAATTTACTTAGTTGAGCTGCAAAAAGCAAACACTGTTTGCTTTTTGCAGCTCAAATAAGTGAATTAAAAAAAATTGTTTTTATCATTTGTTCCCTATTTAATAAGGAAGAAAATCAATACTACATTTGTAAAAGCAAATTACGCATTTGAATTTGAAATCTGGGCGTATAATAGTCTTTAGATACAATAATTATCTGGAGCTCTGAGTTTAATACATATGATTGTTTTTGCCTTGTAGCGCCCCAGTTTATGTGCATTCCTAGCAGGTTGAGTTGGCCATAAACTCCCCATTACACACTTGATGATTAATCATGATATATTCATCCATTCATTTTACAACATTTAATATTTTAATAAATAATTTCAATTTACTGTTTTTACCTCTTGATCGACAACTGCAATTAAACGATTGTGTGTTATTTAGTGGATTGGTAGTTGGTCGTTTCTCATGAAAGGCTGTGTCATTTTGTTGTCAGTAAGGTTTGTTGTCAGAGTTTCCCTGTCAAACAATCCTGGATAGGAGTAAGGTTTGTTGTCAGAGTTTCCCTGTCAAACAATCCTGGATAGCAGTAAGGTTTGTTGTCAGAGTTTCCCTGTCAAACAATCCTGGATAGGAGTAAGGTTTGTTGTCAGAGTTTCCCTGTCAAACAATCCTGGATAGCAGTATGGTTTGTTGTCAGAGTTTCCCTGTCAAACAATCCTGGATAGGAGTAAGGTTTGTTGTTAGAGTTTCCCTGTCAAACAATCCTGGATAGGAGTAAGGTTTGTTGTCAGAGTTTCCCTGAACAATCCTGGATAGGAGTAAGGTTTCCCTGTCAAACAATCCAGGATAGCAGTAAGGTTTGTTGTCAGAGTTTCCCTGTCAAACAATCCTGGATAGCAGTAAGGTTTGTTGTCAGAGTTTCCCTGTCAAACAATCCTGGATAGCAGTAAGGTTTGTTGTCAGAGTTTCCCTGTCAAACAATCCTGGATAGGAGTAAGGTTTGTTGTCAGAGTTTCCCTGTCAAACAATCCTGGATAGCAGTAAGGTTTGTTGTCAGAGTTTCCCTGTCAAACAATCCTGGATAGCAGTAAGGTTTGTTGTCAGAGTTTCCCTGTCAAACAATCCTGGATAGGAGTAAGGTTTGCTGTCAGAGTTTCCCTGTCAAACAATCCTGGATAGCAGTAAGGTTTGTTGTCAGAGTTTCCCTGTGAAACAAAGGTTTGTTGTCAGAGTTTCCCTGTCAAACAATCCTGGATAGCAGTAAGGTTTGTTGTCAGAGTTTCCCTGTCAAACAATCCTGGATAGCAGTAAGGTTTGTTGTCAGAGTTTCCCTGTCAAACAATCCTGGATAGCAGTAAGGTTTGTTGTCAGAGTTTCCCTGTGAAACAATCCAGGATAGGAGTAAGGTTTGTTGTCAGAGTTTCTCTAGCAGTAAGGTTTGTTGTCAGAGTTTCCCTGTCAAACAATCCTGGATAGGAGTAAGGTTTGTTGTCAGAGTTTCCCTGTCAAACAATCCTGGATAGCAGTAAGTTGTTTGTGTCAGCGTTTCCCTGTCAAACAATCCTGGATAGCATTAAGGTTTGTTGTCAGAGTTTCCCTGTCAAACAATCCTGGATAGGAGTAAGGTTTGTTGTTTTGTTGTCAGAGTTTCCCTGTCAAACAATCCTGGATAGGAGTAAGGTTTGTTGTCAGAGTTTCCCTGTCAAACAATCCTGGATAGGAGTAAGGTTTGTTGTCAGAGTTTCCCTGTCAAACAATCTTGGATAGTAGTAAGGTTTGTTGTCAGAGTTTCCCTGTCAAACAATCCTGGATAGCAGTAAGGTTTGTTGTCAGAGTTTCCCTGTCAAACAATCCTGGATAGCAGTAAGGTTTGTTGTCGGAAACTGTCAGAGTTTCCCTGTCAAACAATCCTGGATAGCGGTAAGGTTTGTTGTCAGAGTTTCCCTGTCAAACAATCCTGGATAGCGGTTAAGGTTAGTTGTCAAGGTTTGTTGTCCAGTTTCCCTGTCAAACAATCCTGGATAGGAGTAAGGTTTGTTGTCAGAGTTTCCCTGTCAAACAATCCTGGATAGCAGTAAGGTTTGTTGTCAGAGTTTCCCTGTCAAACAATCCTGGATAGGAGTAAGGTTTGTTGTCAGAGTTTCCCTGTCAAACAATCCTGGATAGAGTAAGGTATATTTGTTGTCAGAGTTTCCCTGTCAAACAATCTTGGATAGTAGTAAGGTTTGTTGTCAGAGTTTCCCTGTCAAACAATCCTGGATAGGAGTAAGGTTTGTTGTCAGAGTTTCCCTGTCAAACAATCCTGGATAGGAGTAAGGTTTGTTGTCCGGGTTTCTCTGTCAAACAATCCTGGATAGGAGTAAGGTTTGTTGTCAGAGTTTCCCTGTCAAACAATAACTGATTTAGCATAGCAGTAGGTTTGTTGTCAGAGTTTCCCTGTCAAACAATCCTGGATAGCAGTAAGGTTTGTTGTCAGAGTTTCCCTGTCAAACAATCCTCAAACAATCCTGGATAGGAGTAAGGTTTGTTTTCAGAGTTTCCCTGTCAAACAATCCTGGATAGGGGTAAGGTTTGTTGTCAGAGTTTCCCTGTCAAACAATCTTGGTAGGAGTAGTAAGGTTTGTTGTCAGAGTTTCCCTGTCAAACAATCCTGGATAGCAGTAAGGTTTGTTGTCAGAGTTTCCCTGTCAAACAATCCTGGATAGCAGTAAGGTTTGTTGTCGGAAACTGTCAGAGTTTCCCTGTCAAACAACTACTGGTTTTTACCTGTATCAGGTAAGGTTTGATTTGTTTTCAGAGTTTCCCTGTCAAACAATCCTGGATAGCGGTAAGGTTTGTTGTCAGAGTTTCCCTGTCAAACAATTCCAGGATAGGGGTAAGGTTTGTTGACAGAGTTTCCCTGTCGTAAACAATCCTGGATAGGAGTAAGGTTTGTTGTCAAAAATGTCAGAGTTTCCCTGTCAAACAATCCTGGATAGCAGTAAGGTTTGTTGTTAGAGTTTCCCTGTCAAACAATCCTGGATAGGAGTAAGGTTTGTTGTCAGAGTTTCCCTGTCAAACAATCCTGGATAGGAGTAAGTTTTAGTTGTCAGTAGTCTTTCCCTGTCAAACAATATTGGATAAGTAGTAAGGTAGGTGGTTGTGCAGAGTTTCCCTGTCAAACAATCCTGGATAGGAGTAAGGTTTGTTGTCAGAGTTTCCCTGTCAAACAATCCTGGATAGGAGTAAGGTTTGTTGTCCGGGTTTCTCTGTCAAACAATCCTGGATAGGAGTAAGGTTTGTTGTCAGAGTTTCCCTGTCAAATCAATTTCCTGGATAGCAGTAATGGTTTGTGTAGTCAGTTTCCCTGTCAAACATCCTGGATAGCAGTAAGGTTTGTTGTCAGAGTTTCCCTGTCAAACAATCCTCAAACAAGTTTCCTGCCTGGATAGAGTAATGGTTGTTTTCAGAGTGTCCCAAAAATCCTCAAACAATCCTGGATAGGTGAAGGTTTGTTTTATTTCCCCTGTCGAGTAAGTTTCCCTGTCAAACAATCCCTGGAATGGATAGCAGTAAGGTTTGTTGTCAGAGTTTCCCTGTCAAACAATCCTGGATAGGAGTAAGGTTTGTTGTCAGAGTTTCCCTGTCAAACAATCCAGGATAGCAGTAAGGTTTGTTGTCAGAGTTTCCCTGTCAAACAATCCTGGATAGCAGTAAGGTTTGTTGTCAGAGTTTGCCTGTCAAACAATCCTGGATAGCAGTAAGGTTTGTTGTCAGAGTTTCCCGTCAGAGTTTGCCTGTCAAACAATCCTGGATAGCAGTAAGGTTTGTTGTCAGAGTTTCCCTGTCAAACAACTGTAGGGAGTAGTTGTCAGAGTTTCCCTGTCAAACATCCTGGATAGGGGTAAGGTTTGTTGTCAGAGTTTCCCTGTCAAACAATCTGGAAGGAGTAAGGTTTGTTGTCCATAGTTTCCCTGTCCAAACAATCCTGGATAGAGTAAGGTTTGTTGTCAGTTTCTGTCAAACAATCCTGGATAAGAGTAAGGATGTTGTCAGAGTTTCCCTGTCAAAAACAATCCTGGATAGGAGTAAGGTTTGTTGTCAGAGTTCCTGCAAACCTGGATAGGATAGGTTTGTTTTCAGAGTTTCCCTGTCAAACAATCCTGGATAGGAGTAAGGTTTGTTGTCAGAGTTTCCCTGTCAAACAATCCTGGATAGCAGTAAGGTTTGTTGTCAGAGTTTCCCTGTCAAACAATCCTGGATAGCAGTAAGGTTTGTTGTTCAGGTTTCTCTGTCAAACAATCCTGGATAGCAAACAATCAATCCTGGATAGGAAGTAAGGTTTGATGTCAGAGTTTCCCTGTCAAACAATCCTGGATAGGAGTAAGGTTTGTTGTCAGAGTTTCCCTGTCAAACAATCCTGGGCAGTAGGTTTGTTGTCAGAGGTCAAACAATCCTGATAGCAGTAAGTTGTTCAGGTTGCTCTGTTAAACAATCCTGGATAGGAGTAAGGTTTGATGTCAGAGTTTCCCTGTCAAACAATCCTGGATAGGAGTAAGGTTTGTTGTCAGAGTTTCCCTGTCAAACAATCCTGGATAGGAGTAAGGTTTGTTGTTCAGGTTTCTCTGTCAAACAATCTAGGCATGTGGTTTCCAGATGTGTAGGTTGTACGGACCTATTGTATTTTGGTGACCTATTATGGTTTTAAGGAGAGTCGGATAAAATGGCTCTATTAAATGCCCCATCTTGCTATATTGCAATGTCCCGGGGGATTTTAATAGTATATATACCAGGGGCGTAGCTAGCCAATTTGAATCTGCAGGCCCGGTTGACGACTTTGAGCACCGTTGGTGTGAGTATGCTAGGGGGGTCTGGGGGCATGCCCCCCCAGAAAAGATAATCGAAACTAGAAGGTAAATGATGCACTCTGGCACATTTCAAAACACCATTTTCTCGAAAATGCTGCAGGCCCGGGCCTGCAGTGCCTTAATGCAGCTACGCGCCTGTATACAGTAGGTGTAATTATTGTTAACAAAGATGAATTCAATCTTTTTTAGTCGTGGCTCCAAATGAAAAGTCAGCGACTGGATTTGAAACCCAAAATCGTGCTTGAGATGTCAAAGATACTATAACATACTTCGATAACATAAGTCGATTGACCAGGTTCTGCAGGCACACTGTGTCTATGTCCTTAAACATGTGACTAGACACCTAGACATTACTTTTTCACAGACTCTGACTACTACTGACTACACCGTACAGGCCCGTACGCAGAGGGGGTGCGACCCCCTTAACCCTTTCACTCTTTACCGCAGGCATGCATAGTGGTATTGGCAAACAGTGTAGATCCAGATGAGCCGGCTCGTAATGAGCCGTCTCATCAAGATCTGCACTTTTTGCAATTAATTTTTATAATTTTGAGAACAAAAAATGGACTGGTCTGAAAATCATTTTGTGGTGATTTAGATTGGTTTTCAAAATTAACAAATCAAAATCCATTCCAGTTACTTAGGGGTGAAAGGGTTAATCTGCCGAGGTCTGTCCGTGGATGTGCAAAAACAATGTTTAGCCCTTCGCGCCGTCGATAACGCACCCCCTTAAATATTTCCTGCCGTACGGGCCTGCCGTATATGAATATCTAATTGGTTTATGTAGTAAAATCTGTAACGTTATTTACTTGGGAGAAAACTCCTCGACTTAATAAAAATTCAGTGCAGTGCTACTGCGGTGTCTGAAGGTGAAATGTGACATCCTGTGACATCATGTGACAGCCTGAATGAAGGTTAACATATGTCAGTTTAGTATTAACACTCTCCTATAAATATTCATGAATTCCAGCAATGTTTCACAAGTCATTTTACCGTTGCAAAAATGGGCTTCATAGAACAAACAGTTATGAGTGCATTATCATGATCAGGGTCTACACTGAACACCCAGGTTTATCAGCCTGCAGCCATATATGTGAGTGTGCAGAATGAAGACACCTGTGGCAACATATCTGGGGCACAGGTCGTGTTTCGGTGGACTGTTTATTGGCATATTTGCGGGCGGGCCAATAGCCGGGCACCGCGGTATTGTGACTGGAGTGGAACACCTGGTTGGGGATTGTTTTAGTCGCCCTAATCTCCACTAATTCACCTGTTGTTCACCTGTGTTTGCTGTGCATGCGAGACAACCAACACCCGGACATGTGTAGCCAGCATACATACATGCCAACTGGCCAGGGGGCCGTTTCACTAAACTTCGCATGACTAAAATGTTCTGTAAATTTCACATTAACAATATTTTCTTGTAAACAACTATTGGATTTACATTTATTGGGCATAGGCTGCATATGCAGCCTATGCTCAATAAATGTAAATCCATCAATTGTAATTTCCAGACGATCCTAAATTTGCACTTACGAACATTTTAGTTGTACAAGGTTTATTGAAACGGGCCCCAGGTCTGCAGGTGGCTCTGGGTCTGTACTGTTTGCCATACTGAATATATTGTCACCATAATTATACATGCCGAACGTCACAGGTCCTGCTTAGACTGTAGCAATGTGGTGCCAGTCCGGTTGTCATGGTTTCTATATGATACTAGCAGCTAATTTACAACACTGGAAATAGGTCTGAACTCATAGTTGGGACAAATTTAGGCATTATAGCTTATTTACGGTAACTCTGTCACCCCTACATCTATAACATTGTTTGTTCCATGTTAATTGCATACTATTCCATTCATCAAACAACGAGGTATTGCTTCAAATTCTTAATGGTATTGACAAACACTGCAGATCCTGATGAGTTCATTAATTATCATTTAACATTTAAGTTTTCTGTGGAATGTTTTCTGTAGCCGATTTCATCAAAATTGCAAAGTATACTTATCTAGCAAAGTATACTTTGAGGGAGAAATCATTTATTTTTCCCGAAATGCATTATGTCGTATCGAACTAACGACTGCATATATTTGATTATTAAAAGTATGCAGAATTATTATACTGAATTTATTACATCATCACAGCCAAAATGGCTGTGATAATGTAATAAATTCAGTATAATAAAAATTAATAAATTTCTCCCTCAAAGTATACGTTGCTAGATAAGTATACTTTGCAATGTTGGTGAAATAGGCTACTGGTGGCATGTCACATATATACAGCTGTATTACAACATTGGCATTGGTGAGATCATTTTGGGTGGACCAAAGGTGAAATGTGGCTGTGACTCTCCAACTGAGACCAGTGTAGATCCAGATCAGCCTGTGCATCCGCACAGTCTGATCAGGATCTGCACTGTTCGCCATTCCATCAATGAAACAGTCGGCATCCCTCTAACAAACAATACAGATAGTTATGAGACTACAGGAGTATGCTATGTGATATGTGATCAGGAGGTACATTGGTCACAAATCCCATAAGCCCCGTTTCTCCAGTCCAGCCACAAATGTCGTGAACATGTGATAGTGGTGATCTGTAGCCTATTTCATCAACATTGCAAAGTATACTTTACTAGCAAAGTATACTTTGAGGGAGAAATCATTTATTTTTCCTGAAATGCATTATTTCATATAGAACTAACAAATGCATATATGTCATGATTAAAAGTATGCAGAATTATTATACTGAATTTATTACATTATCACAGCCATTAAATGGCTGTGATAATGTAATAAATTCAGTATAATAAAAATTAATAATTTTTTTAAAAAATTGAAAATTTCTCCCTCAAAGTATACTTTGCTACTAAAGTATACTTTGCAATGTTGATGAAATAGGCTACTGGGTGGCGACCATTGACCAACTTACACTGCAATCCGGACTGGCTGCTCAGTGACCATCAACAGTTACTTCCCTTCGGTCATTGTCTATGGATGGTGAAAAATGTAAATGTAAATGCTTTGATTTAACGACGGCACTGGCTCGATGACCTTGCATGCCGGGACCGACTATTTAAGTCCCCATCCGATAAGACTAGGCTAGCACAAAGTTGTCTTGCCCAAGGAAACGCCAAATCGGCCATCGGAGCAGGTTGAGGTGGGAATCGAACCCTGGGGCTCCCGATCCGCAGTCCGACGCTCTACCTACTGAGCCATAATCCGAGCATTGTGGGTGGTACTCCAGCAGGGTACAGATTAAATAGATGGCCCTTTCAATACCACAGACCACTAGCCCATGCAGTTCTTACAATGAGCCATCCCATCCGTCATCTCGGGGGCTGTTTCACTAAACTTTGTACAACTAAAATGTTTGTAAGTGCGAATTTAGGATCGTCTGTAAATGTAAATTAATGGATTTACATTTATTGAGCATAGGCTGTATGTGCAGCCTATGCTCAATAAATGTAAATCCATCAATTGAAATGTACAGACTATCATAAGTTTGCACTTACGAACATTTTAGTTGTACAAAGTTTAGTGAAACGGCCCCCTGTACCATGTAACATTATATTCCACTCCGTCCATCACAAACCTTGTAACTTGTAAAACCTTTCATCCATAATAGATAGACTTGAAACTTGGTATGAGCTTCGTTTTGATGAGTAGATGCACAAGCTTTATTTTGACTTTTTGTTCAATCCCCGGGTCATAGATTACCTCCCCCTTTTGGACTTAGAATTTTACAATTTTGCCTTGTTTACTATCAAAGCAATAGGTGGGGCATCTGTGTTCGATAAACATAATTCTAGTCTGTTATCTGCTAAAAATACTAATAGATCTGGCACATTTATGTTTAAAGGTACATGCCCACTCAGAAGGCACAACATGTTCTTTATAGGAATTAAATAAGTGTATAATTGTTTCACTATTCCACCAGTTAAAAAAATTCCGAGTGCCCGATATACAGTTATAATCATTTAGTAAAATTTATTTTACTGATAGTAATGCGTGGTGGTATCAGGCTATTTTCATATGCAAATAAGGCATATTTTTTAATTATTTATACTACTGGTAATTAAATGTGTCACCTGAAAAAACAATATTTTCGACACATAAAGTATGATCATCGCACATCAAAAAATAAATACAGAGAATAAATAGGAATGTCCGTTAACATTTTAAGGAAAATGGCTATCGCCCCTGATAGCAGTGTGGATATTTATGTCTAATATAAAATGTATAATAATGCCAATCAATACGTGGGGTAATGGTGAATGAATGTTTTTGCCAGAAAATGTCTCAGATGATGTCTCTGATATAAAGAACATTCTGTGCCTACTGAGTGGGCATGTACCTTTAACCCTTACAATGCTGAATTAATTTGTGTCGTCTGTTGAATATTTTTTATTTTCCATTTTTCTCATCAAAAACTTGGTTTGGCAGCACTTTAGAATCATTTCCAATGGAAATGATTCTAAAATGCTGCCAAACCATGTTTTAACTGAGAGAAAAGACAAAATATGAATTAACAGCAGACGACTATTTTCGGTTCCCACATTCTAAGGGTTAACGCTGGCCAGGTGATATGTCTGTGTATGCCAGTCCTACCATTAGTTACATTGTATCTAAACCCTCGCCGACCATATAGAGATAGAAACGAAGTTGGTGATGATTACCGCCCGGTGACAGGTCAAGCCACATCACTTGTGAATACCCACGTATCAACAACACGGTTTTAGAGTAGGATTTAACAAATCGCTCTCCAACTATTGCTCTAGATAAGATGATCAATGCAACTTAAACATTAAATTTTTCTTGTCACAACAATGTGTTTGGCCATCGTTTAGAGTCACTGTACTGAGAAACCTGCTGAAAACCCCATTCTTTACTATTGCAGTTCGAACTCCAAATTATCGACACGAATCTGAGTATTTTCATTGGCCTTGAGTTTTAATATCCAGGCACATGGCGACAGTTCACCCCAGTGCCATTGAATTTTTTTATCAATTCGAAAAACATAATATGTGGTTGTGACTGGAGAAATGGGGCTTATGGGTTTTGTGACCACTGTAGTTCCAGATCAACCTGTGCATCCGCACAGTCTGATCAGGATCTGCACTGTTCGTCATTCCATCAATGAAACATCTGTCAGGCTCATAACAAGCAAAATGTATCGTTATCCAACTACAGGAGTGTGCTATTTGATTGGGAGCTACACTGGTCACAAATCCAATTAGCCCCAATTATCTACCGGTAGTCACAGCTGCATATTACGACAAACTTATCCTCATTTGTTTACTTTCCATTTGTTCTGAGCGATGTTCTACTTTACACCATATTGTTATTTTGATGTTACGTCTCTGATTTTGACGTGAAACATTACAATGAAAATACCTGTGACCAATTGCCGTATACTTTCATTGGAAGCTGAAAAGGATGAAAAATAGTACTTAACCCTTAGACCGCTACTCCCAACAATTGTCGTCTGCTGTTGCTTTTATATCTTGCCTTATTTCTCAATAAAAACATGGTTTGACAGCACTTCCGAATCATTTCCAATGGAAATGATTCTAAAGTGCTGTCAAAGCATGTTGTAATTTATTCTAAAGTGCCGTCAAAGCATGTTTTTGATGATAAAAACCGAAAATAGAAAATAAACAGCAGACGACAAAAAAATTAAGATAGTGGTGTAAGGGTTAAACCTTTATACCAGGATAAATTCTTTGTTTTTATAGTGATTAACATTGTTCCACAGGTACTGAGCATATCTGCGAGAACAGTTTACACTACTGTCTGTTTCACGAAAGCTGCCCAAATTTTACGGCCATACGAACAATTCAAAAACAATATTAAATTAAAGGAAAATTTAAGAATCTTTTTATTTCGTGAAATTTGGTCAAATATTGGTTTTACAGTAGAAACTCTGAATAACGGACAGCCTCCGGACTGGACAAAAAGTCCGGTTTGGAGAGGTTTCCGGTTTTTAGAGGTTTTTCACTATTCTTACTCAAGACTTGATATACATGTACATGTACTGTAGTATTCTATTTTTCTATCATCATTATTGATAGCCTGCCAAATGCAAAACACATATACATTGTATAATCTGTATAAACGTGTACTCCAATTAGCGAAGACTAATCGGCAATTTTCAATGATTATTTGACCTCATAATTACTTTACATATACCTACCATCGTCAATTACAGCCGCATCAATCGATTTAAGTCTTCAATGGAAAATAGCGGCATGTTTTTCGCTATTTAATTCAAGACCAAACACGGCCCGATTTGTAAATGTAAATATCGAGTATCCATCTTTGTTTTGACGAAAGTTGGGAGAAACAATTGTTTTCATTGGTCGGTTTTCCAATATCACGCGTCGATCACATGCTCGGAAATATTTGTAGGTTGTAAGAAACAAAATCGCAATGAGTGCGCACTACGCAACCAGTACAAAACATTGTTGGTTATTAAATGACAACAAACGGCGTAACATCCTTTTAAAAATAAACAGTCCCGACCATGTGACTTGACTTGTGAACCGTGTGAAATGCGTAACGTCTCTCTTATCACACCTGTCTGACAGGAAATCCAACACGACCATTGTGTGAAATGTATCCACAGCCGCGGGCGCTTGGTGATTTTAGCAATTCTGATCCGTCCGGTATTCAGAGGTAAAATTATGCTGAAAAGTCTTCTTTTTTTTGGGAAAATCGTCCGATTTCCGGAATTCAGAGGATCCGGTATTCAGAGGTTTTTAGTATATTGAATAAAGAAGAAATTAAATCGGGACTATGAAAATTGTCCAGTTTCGGGAGGATTCCGGTATTTAGAGGGTCCGGTATTCAGAGTTTCTACTGTATTACGAAAAATTGATTTCTCTATGGGAATTTAACATGGGGGAAAAAGAGGTAGAGGACTGTGGGAGGAGTAAAAAAAAAAGAAAACATTTGGAAATTGACTCCGAAACCTGGCTAGATATCTTGGAAATGATCCAACTAAGAAAACAAAAGTTAAATTTTGAAAATCGGTCCAGTATTTCTGAAATTCTAAAAATTTCCCCATGTTAAATCCCCATAGAAATCTTCACTCTGTGAAGATGATCTTCACTCTGTGAAGATGTCTGGGGATTTAACATGGGGAAATTGTTTTTTCGCAATAAAATCAATATTTTACCAAATTTCACGAAATAAAAAGAAGGCTCATTCTTAAATTTTCCTTTAATTTAATATTATCGAAAAAAATATTGTTTTTGAATTGTTTATATGGCCGCAAAATTTGGGCAGCTTTCGTGAAACAGACTATAGCTTCATATACATGTTACATGTAATCAAGATTTGTACTTACGGCAATTGTTCTTGAGGGCTTCTACTTCACTGGCTGTTGGAATATAACTACCCAGCTTATCTGGTGCCCAGAAACTTATACCGATGTTTCTGGGGTAGCGGCCGACATACCACAGATGGTACTAGTTGCTGCATGTGTCCGTTGTTAGGTGGTGGTGTGTTTAATCGTCGTTGTTCAGTTTGGCTCTTTGTAAATGACTTTTAACTTTCACTTAACCCTTAGAATGCGGGAAACATAAATTTTTGTCTGCTGTTGTTTTATATTTTGTCTTCTTTCACAATATAACATGCTGTGACAGTACCTTAGAATCATTTCTAAAGTGCTGTTAAACCATGATTTTATCAAGAATAAATAAAGATAAAGATAAAGAAAAACAACAGACGGCAAAATTTGATTATTTAGTCAGGAGCAAACATATGCTTGCTTTTCACTTTGTGTACAACTTTGTTTGCTCTGGACATTACGGTGTATAGCATTGTATTTTCTTTTTTATTTGCATGTATACAAATAAACTTTAACCCAGTTGTTTTATCCGTCCGTACACATGTTCCTGTCCGAGTCTTGTATGTGCAGTCTGTTTATTGAGTGTGTGTGCAACTTCTCTCCATATTGTACGTGTGCTACTTTTCTGGTACATTTATTGTATATGTATTCAACTTTTATTACCTATTTATGTACAGGGTAGCTAAAAAAAACTTGGACACTTTTTATAACTATTATGTCTCCATATATAATCTTTCAATCTTATAAGTTTTTACATACATACTGGTTATTACATTGGGCATATGAACATTATATTTATTATATACTGCAAGTTTGCTTCAGGTTTGTTAAAAACAAAAATTTCTGACATTTATGTCACTTTGAACATTCAGGTGTGACATTTATCAACTTATCTGTGTACTATTTGCTGTTAATGGCATTGTAAATGTACCTAACATGTATTTATTCATTTAATATGTTTAGTATACCAGTTAATTCATCCTTTCAATGAAAGTAATGACTATGGTACAGCTTTTCAACTGTTCCACAACATTCTCAGCAATGGAAATTCCAGAGTAAGACATAGCAACATCAAAATGTGTGCATGAGCAGTATGCATCCTTCAAATAGCACAGACGTTCCACAATCTGTATGCCAACATTTATAAGATTCCAACAGTATGTCAAAAGATATGTGGGTTACAAAAGTATTCAAGTTTTTTGGGCCACCCTATGTGTACAGCTTGTCTGGTTAATTTATTGTATGTATAGAAAAACATATTTTGTTGTCTATTTATTGTATATGTACACATTTTATTTTTTTCTTGTTGTATGTGTACATCTTTCCTTGTCTATTTGCAGTGCGTGTACACATGTCCTTGTCTATTTGTTGCATGTGTACAACTTTACTTGTCTATTTGTTGCATGTATACAACTTTCCTTGTCTATTTGTTGTATGTGTACACATGTCCTTGTCTATTTGTTGCATGTGTACAACTTTACTTGTCTATTTGTTGCATGTATACAACTTTCCTTGTCTATTTGCTGCATGTGTACAACTTTGCCTTTCTTGTCTATTTGTTGGTACAACTTTTCTTGTCTATTTGTTGCATGTGTACAACTTTCCTCGTCTATTTGTTGTATATGTACAACTTTCATTGTCTATTTGTTTCATGTGTACACCTTTACTTGTCTATTTGTTGCATGTATACAACTTTCCTTGTCTATTTGCTTCATGTGTACAACTTTCCCCCTTTCTGTCTATTTGTTGGTACAAAACCTTTTCTTGCCTATTTGTTGCATGTTTACAACTTTCCTTGTCTGTTTGTTGTATGTGTACAACTTTCCTTGTCTATTTGTTGCATGTGTACAACTTTACTTGTCTATTTGTTCTAATTGTTTGTTGCATGTGTACAACATTGGTTACTTGTCTATTTGTTTGATGCATGTGTCAATCTTTCTTGTCTATGTTTTTGTTTGTTGTAAACTTTTCCTTGTCTTTTTTGCTTGTATGTGTAACTTTCCTTTCTTGTGTATTTGTTGGTCAACTTTTCTTGTCTATTTGTTGATGTACAACTTTCCTTGTCTATATGCTTGATGTTGTACAACTTTTATTGTCTATTTGTTGTATATGTACACCTTTCCTTGTCTATTTGTTGTATGCATACAACTTTCCTTGTCTATGTGTTGTATGTGTACACCTTTCATTGTCTATTTGTTGTATGCGTACAACTTTTATTGTCTATTTGTTGTATATGTACAACTTTCCTTGTCTAGTTGTTGCATGTATACAAATTTCCTTGTCTATTTGCTGCATGTGTACAACTTTCCTTTTCTTGTCTATTTGTTGCTACAACTTTCCTTGTCTATTTGTTGTATCTCTACAACTTGTATTGTATATGTGTTGCATGTGTACACCTTTCCTTGTCTATGTGTTGTATGTATACACCTTTCATTGTCTATTTGTTGTATGTGTACAACTTGTATTGTCTATTTGTTGTATATGTACAACTTTCCTTGTGTATTTGTTGCATGTATACAACTTTCCTTGTCTATTTGTTGTATGTGTACAACTTTCCTTGTCTATTTGGTGTATATTTACAACTTTCCTTGTCTATTTGTTGCATGTGTACAACTTTCCTTGTCTATTCATTGTGTATGTACAACTTACCTTGTCTATTCGTTGCATGTGTACAACTTTCCTTGTCTATGTGTTGTATGTGTACAACTTTCTTTGTCTATTTGTTGTATGTGTACACCTTCCATTGTCTATTTGTTGTAAGTGTACAACTTTCATTGTCTATTTGTTGTATATGTACAACTTTCCTTGTCTATTTGTTGTATGTATACAACTTTCATTGTCTATTTGTTGTATGTGTACAACTTTTATTGTCTATTTGTTGTATATGTACAACTTTCCTTGTCTATGTGTTGTATGTATACAGCTTTCCGTGTCTATTTGTTGTACGTGTACAACTTTCCTTGTCTGTTTGGTGTATATGTACAACTTTCCTTGTCTATTTGTTGCATGTGTACAACTTTCCTTGTCTTTGTGTTGTATATGTACAACTTTCCTTGTCTATTTGTTGCATGTGTACAAATTTCCTTGTCTATGTGTTGTATGTGTACAACTTTCCTTGTATATGTGTTGTATGTGTACAACTTTCCTTGTATATGTGTTGTATGTGTACAACTTTCATTGTCTATTTGTTGTATGTGTACAACTTTCATTGTCTATTTGTTGTATGTTTACAGCTTCCCTTGTCTATGTGTTGCATGTGTACAACTTTCCTTTTCTATTTGTTGTATGTGTACACCTTCCATTGTCTATTTGTTGTATGTATACAACTTTCCTTTTCTATTTGTTGTATGTGTACACCTTTTATTGTCTATTTGTTGTATGTGTACAACTTTTCTTTTCTATTTGTTGTTTGTGTATACCTTTCATTGTCTGTTTGTTGTATGTGTACAACTTTCCATGTCTATTTGTTGTATATGTACACCTTTCATTGTCTAGTTGTTGTATATGTACAACTTTCATTGTCTATTTGTTGTATATGTACACCTTTCATTGTCTATTTGTTATATATGTACAACTTTCCTTGTCTATTTGTTTTATGTATACAACTTTCCTTGTCTATTTGTTGTATGTATACAACTTTCCTTGTCTATTTAACTTTCCTTGTCTATTTGTTGTATGTATACAACTTTCCTTGTCTATTTGTTGTATGTATACAACTTTCCTTGTCTATTTTTAAGCTTTCCTTGTCTATTTGTTGTATGTATACAACTTGCCTTGTCTATTTGATGGGACATATTGTCTGACTGGTGTAGTGCAAGCTCCGTTCGCTGTGAAGTTTCTGGGACTTTATGTCACTACTATTGGCTCCTACATTTACGATGGGTGAGGTCTGATTATGTGGCGGTGGTTGTGGTTTGATGGCTCAACAACATCATATCTCATCTATTTGTGAAGATTAGCAACATAACTTTCACCTTTATTATGTACGCTGACAGTCATTGCATGGAAAATGTAAGGAAGTTGTAGGATTCTGGTATTTGCCAACCAGTCATCCATGCTAGCATAGCATGGATGATTCGTTGGCAAGTACCAGAATCATACAATTGTTGCTGAACCCCTGGCCAGTAATGACCGCAATGGCAGCAGCTGTTGGTTGCTGAACAGGCAGCCATACCATAGAACAGAACAGAACATGTCCTTTATTTCGGCATCAATCTCAGACCACACAGTGGTATATGAGTGCATACATGCATGCATATAATAAATTGTATTTTCAACAACAACATGACGGACGGCATACACGTATATGAGAGCGTATTGTCAATTACAGGTGCAATAAATAGTATTCGTTGGTGTTTCGCATCAATAATACATTATCAGTAGTTTAAGAAGTCGGGTTGGTTGCAAAGTAGTTACTACTTGAACAATTACTGGTAACTCTAGTAATTGTATAAATGTTCAATAAAATGGAGTATATCCTGGGAGATCTTTCGAGCATTGACAATACTGGTAACATTAATACGTCGAGACAGGGACTGCAAAATTAATTTTTGATAGATGCGAGAATTTAGACTAGTGTAACGTGAGAATATCACGTACATGACACGCGTATATGTAGATTGTGTTGGAATGGAATGGGAATGGGAATGGAATGGAATGGAATGGAATGGAAGGTGCTTAACGGCCCATTTGCACAAAAGAGTATCATTTAGGGTCAAATGCTGTGTTGGAATCTGCTTGGAAGATACAGGTTACAGGTAGTGGCTACATGTATCATACACCATACACATTGAACAATTTCATGGTAAAAAAAACCATGTTCACTGGCTCATACAATGTGTATGGTGTATGATACATACACCATACACATTGTATGAGCCAGTGAACATGTTTTTTTTTACCATGAAAACGTTCAAAGGCCTTCATACAACACCAGGAGGGTTGACTTATCTGAATTATATATAATATATGTAACCATGTTTGTGTAGTAAGGACACCTGACACCTGATCAGGATATTGTAACTTCTGTGATGGGAAGGATATTGTAATCTCAGTGATAAATTTGTAAGTTCACCATGTCCAACACCAACACGTTTCATAGGGTGCTGGTGTCATATGGGGACCTTGCACATCATATATTTACATGTCAAATGTATCTCAAATGGAATCATCACCCCGACCACTTTCCCATTCCCATTTCCGGATATAGTATGGCATGTATATTTGTCTTCTTGAATTCTCAGTCATATTCCAGAAAATGTCAGAACTCCCACTCCTCCACCAAAGAAGCACACTGTATTTTGTCCGAGGGCGGGAGGAACACTTTGGGGTTAGTTTATACTATAAACTCCAAATGAGCATTGAAAAGCCTTGAATTTTATTTTTTTGGCCTTGAAAAACTGAAAATATAGCCTTGAAAAGTTTTTGAATAGCCTTGAATTTTACCATCTGGGGGAACCCTGCATTGGCGGTGTGTGTGCACTATTGAAGTTAAGTCTCTGTGATGTTTGTTTCTTGTTGCGGATGCCTTACTTTCTTACCCTCACTGTAGCTGCCAGTAATGTGTTAGCAGTTTCACTTGCATTGGCGATGTGTTGTATGTGCACCATTGGCGATGTGATGTGTGTGGACCATTGGAGATAAGTCACTGTGATGTTTGTGTCTTGTTGCGTATGCCACATTTCCAGTTTGATGTTTACCTGGCTGTAATTGTCACTGGCAACAGGCTGAATATCCATCATAGTCACATGAATGTCGCGAGTCACGTGTCAACCTCCCGGCCCGCGATCTGTTCCCATTGATGACTGTCACCGGACATGGCTCACCGTACTGTCAATGTATGCCCATTCGGATGTGTATGGGTTTGGGTTTCACGTCAGTTCTGGACTGGTCTAGGGGATATAGCGTTAGTCTATGTACTTATATTGATAATATTTGGCCACAATGTGTGTCTAGGGATGGTGCTTTGTTTTGCATACGATCCACGTACGACCGTCCAAGGTCAAGGTCACTGAGGACTTATGTTCACCTTGTGTGTAAGGCAAAAATGTAAAAGTTTTGTTTTCTTTCCCTTTTTTATTATCAAGGCTGCCAGTACGACCCACATTTGACCACCCAAGGTCAAGGTCACTGAAGACTTGTGTTGTTATTTTTTTATTATTATTATCAAGGCTGCCAGTGAGGGTATAATCTTCATTTAACAATGCTATTTCTTGTTGGTTTTGCGACAAGTGTAGATCCAGATCAGCCTATGCATTCACACAGTCTGATCAGGCTCTGCACTGGTCGCCATTCCAGAAATGAAACGCCCGTCACGCTTCTAACAAATAATATAGCTCATTATCAGGCTACAGGAGTGTGCTCTATGATCTGAAGCTACATTGGTCACAAATCCCATAAGCCCCATTTCTCCAGTCACATCCACCTTTGTGTTGCCCAGTAGCCTATTTCACCAATATTGCAAAGTATACTTATCCAGGCGCGGATACAGAAATAATTGCAGGGGGATGTTCTGTAATTAAAATTCGGCATAGCCGACCTCCGCGAGCGCAAAATCGTAAAGTAGGGGGGTCTGGGGGTCCTCCCCCTGGAAATTTTTAGATGCCAGATCGCCGCAGATGCGATTTCCCGACACCTAGGCCACGAAAAAAGTCATCCAACTATTCGAGTATTGTAGATTTTCGTCTTTTTTTTTTTTGGCGAGAGCAGGGAGGGGGGGGGGGGGGGGGGTCCGGACCCCCTGGACCCCCACCCCCCCAACCCCCCCTGTATCCGCGCCTGTTATCTAGCAAAGTATACTTTGAGGGAGAAATTTTCAATTTTTCGTTATTTTTGATTATGCTGAATTTATTTCACTATCACAGCCATTTTGGCTGTGATAATGTAATAAATTCAGTATAATAATTCTGCATACTTTTAATCATCAAATATATGCAGTCGTTAGTTGTATATGAAATAATGCATTTCGGGAAAAATAAATGATTACTCCCTCAAAGTATACTTTGCTAGATAAGTACACTTTACAATTTTGGTGAAATCGGCTACAGAAACATTGCCAGTTTGCAGTGTATTCAGAGTGCATCCATCCTCCTGTCCGGGTGGTAGCTGTAACACATTGTGTGATGATTCTCCTGTGCTGTCTTCAATTGTTTTCTTATCATGTTTGTATTGTTTACTACAGCTACTTTCTCTGTGCCCTTTATAAATCACCTCCTTTAACCACAACATGGTCTGAGTACCTGCTAAACAGTACCATGTCGTGTTTGTAGACCATTGTTCTGTGCTTGGCAGTCACCAGGGGCCCGTTTCACTAAACTTTGTACGGGTTTTGCGACCAGTGTAGATCCAGATCAGCCTGTGCATCCGCACAGTCTGATCAGGATTGGACTGTTCGCCATTACATCAATCAAACACCAGTCATGTTTCTAACAAGGAAGTTTGATTTTTAACAGGCTACAGGAGTGTAGTATATTGTATTTAATCAGGAGTTACACATCCCATAAGCCCCATTTCTCCCGTCACAGCCACATGTCATATTCATTTTTTAATTTTGTAGTCTGCTGTTTGTTTCTATTTTTCTCTGTGAAAACACAGGACATGAGAATTGTCTCCAAATATGTTAAAAACGAAGAGACAACAAAATTTGGTTCCCGCCTTTCAAGGGTTCAAACTTTATGTACCGAACAGGACCCGAGGCTCTGCCAATCTCAAACATCACTGGGCCATTTTGATAGACAGGGACCGATTTCAGGAGTAGACATGTAAACATGGTTGACCTTTAACCTGTGGTTGTAGCTCCCCTTCAGGAAATGCCAAAGGTTCAATGTACGTCTTTGTCTACTGGTATAAGTGAATCATTTTACAGAGAAAAAACAGACATATTTTTATGGACCAATCCTTGAAGACATAACAATTCGGCTTGTTTATTATAACAATCATACATGTCATCGAATCACAGGACCGCTATATTTATGACAAAGCAGATTTACAACTCACAAACTGCAGATAAAATGGACCTTCAGAATAACTCGACCAGTGTAGATCCTACTTCTCATGGTCACTCAGACACGTGGTGGAATTGAACAATGTTGACGAACACTAGTTTTATTGATGAACACTATATAGTTTCATTGATTGAGTATTGAACTGTGGAGGCCCTGTCCAGACTGTGCATGGTGATCTGTGACTACGGTGGTCACAAACGTCGTAAGATGCCTTTTGTCAGCTCGGCACCCAATTATTGTCACTTGTCTTCTCATCATTTATTGTCTTGTGTCAATCATGAATTTGCACGATGTAATCTCTAAGCCCTGCCAGATTTAATCTCTAACCCATTTCAACGATACAATCGCGTTGTGTAACGCATTAGATGTGAAATATCTCTATGGGTATAAAACTCAAAATATTTTCCACCAATTTATTTCTCATTTCTCATCCAAAGTATATTTTGTGACCACTCATTTGAACCATCTTAACTCTTTGCATGTTGGGAAATTTGCGGGCTATAAATAGTTTGAAAGTAGCAGATGACAATGCACTGTATTTTCTTTTTTATTTCACCCTATAAATATCATGAATATGCAGGGCCGTAGCCAGAGGTAAAAATCTACTGAGGCAAATCTTATGAAACGTGTATCCAGTGGGAGCGCATAGCACGACCCGCATCATAAAAAAAAAAATCGGCAAAATTTTGGTTCGCCTCAACGTGGCTATGGCCCTGATATGTCTTGGAATGTCATTAGAATTGAGTCCACTGGACTCAATTCTAATGAAATTGCAAGACATATTTACAGAGATAAATAAGAAACATGCTCATAAGTTATTATTTTCACCGCTAGCATGCAAAGAGTTAAGAAGATGGTTCAAATGGTACATATACCTCCAAGAAGAAATAAGAAAAATATTTAGAATTCTCGGTATGGAAAATGGTATATCCCAGCATGTAACGTTTAACGGCTATATGACCAGCTATTGTAAATTCTGTCTTTTACAATGTATGAAAATAACAGCCAACAAATTTGGAGTTAATTAATGAAATTCCAAGACATATTCATGATATTTATCTGCTATTTTTTAACTATACTGAACACAAAGAAAGAAACGTTACAGTGTTCAAATGTACCGGTATATCCAGTGTTCAAATGTATATCAATCAAATTTTATGGATTTTCTTAAATCGCACACTTTCTTTACAAGAAACCCGCATGCATTGTTACTAAATACATCGCATATGCATGACACAATTTCCGGTACACAACATTTGTTTTGCAAATCACAGCCAATAAACATCAATGAATAATCATTACATCTAAATGTCAAAGTTCGCTGTCTCTTCTGACGATGATATTATTCAATCACAAAATGCAAGACCCACATTTCGTCCCCAAACCACCTCGGACCTAGACTTGTCGGCCACAAATAAATTTGGCCCAAGTCAAATGAAATTGGCGTTAAGAAATGTCAAGTTCAATTGACTTGATTTTTTTGTTTACATTTACGTTACACACTCCTGTAGCCGATTTCACGAACATTGCAAAGTATACTTTTCTGGCAAAGTATACTTTGAGGGAGTAATCATTTATTTTTCCTGAAGTGCATTATTTCGTATGGAACGAACGACTGCATATATTTGAATTACGGTATGCAGAATTATTATACTGAATTTATTACATTATCACAGCCAAAATGGCTGTGATAATGTAATAAATTCAGCATAATAAAAATTAATAAATTGATCCTAAAATTGAAAATTTCTCCCTCAAAGTATACTTTGCTAGAAAAGTATACTTTGCAATGTTGGTGAAATCGGCTACTGCACTTGATGGTTGGGATGTTTACCGAATATGAAGAGAAAACAGTATAGTTCGCCGGACAAGGAAACAAATATATTCAGAGTCGAAAAAGGGGTATAACTGCAGATGGATTGGTGGGACAGCGGAAATGTTTACATAACACAGCACTTAATGGTTACCGAGTATGAAGATAATCGGCCAAAAACTGTAGAAGTAGTTCTCCTGACAAGGGGAAAAAAAATGAGTCACAAAAGGGGCATACATGTGGATGGATTGGTGGGACAGCGAAAATATTTAAGATACAGACTCCTTCACTGCCCCTTTTTCGACTCTGGTATACATCCCAACCATCAGTTGGGATGTATACCAGAGTCGAAAAAGGGGCATAACTCTGGATGTATCAGTGGGACAGCGAAAATGTGTACGTTACGCACTCCTGCACGAGAGTAAAAGTAAAAGTAGTTCGCCGGACAAGCCAAAAAAAATGTTCAGAGTCAAAGGTCATAACTACAAATGGATCTGTGGGACAGCGAAAGATTTTACGTTACACACGCCTGCACTTGATGGTAGGCTGTATACCGAATATGAAGAGAATCGGCCAAAAACTGTAGAAATAGTTCGCCGGACAAGCAAAAACAATATTCAGAGTCAGAAAAAGGGCATAACTATACATGGATCTGTGGGACAGCGAAAATGTTTATGTTACACACTCCTGTACCGAATATGAAGAGAATCGGCCAAAAACTGTAGAAGTAGTTCGCCAGACAAGGAAAATTGTCTACTGACAGACGAACGGACGGACGAACGGACGGACAGGGTAAACACTATATGCCACAGACAACTATCGTTGCAGTGGCATAATAATACTATGATATCACCATTCTGTGACTGTGCCAGTCCCTACAAGAGTCAGCGATATTTATATCGGGTATACCCGTACAGTGGTACGCCCTGTGCCACACTTGATATGTGTTGACACAAATCATTACTGTTGTGTCTAATATTGAAACAAAACATTTCACAGTAATCTGAGAAAGTGTACCATTTGTTTTGTTTCACCACTATATATCTATATATAGCACTGTTATCACCGTTACAATACTGAATTAAATTTTCTGTTTGCTATTTATTTTTCTCAACAATAACATATTTCGGCATCACTTGAGAATCGTCTCCAATGACGATTCTCAAGTGCTGCCGAAACATGTTTTTGTTGCGAAATAAGACAAATATGAAAAACAGCAGACGACAATATTCAGTTCCCGCCTTTTTACGGGTTAATCAGACACACATGAAACAGAGTGAGAGTAGATGCTGGCCATCTTCACATGTGACCTTATATGTGCAACCTGATCAGGATCCACTGAGCGAGACTGTTGATACGTGCAACCTGATCAAGATAGATTGTAAAATATCTACCCCAACTTGGGTGTGTCCCCGTTGTGGCAATGTGGCTAATTATACTTTGATGATGTGAACTCGGAATTTCAGTTTGTTTGTTTATGCATTGTTGGTGGGAATCAACTTCCATAATCTACTCTTTATATTTGCACAAAACTTATAAAACTAAGTGCCGTCTTTCATCATCGTGATAAAATCAATGTGGATTGTGCGCGATGATCTATCGCCTCTCCAGATACAAGTTTGTAAATATAAAAAAACATAGTGCAGTACGTTCCCGCCCCGTGTAGGTTTTCATCGTGTCGTTACCTCACGTGTGTCGTTCGCCGGGTTACTGTGAGTATCATCACCGCCCACGTACAGTTATTGTTGTGGCAACTCGAGTATTTGTTTTATTTTGATGAATACAATATCTTGTGGTTTCCCATCTGAATTGTCATGTACACCATAGGCATACGTACATCCAAGTAACATTCAAGAACTATGGCATTTTTCTGTTTCATATTTCCAGACACGGATAATTTTGGGCATAACTGTAGCCAAGCTATTTCACCAAAATTGCAAAGTTTCAATTTAAGGATAAATTTATTAATTTTTATTATACTGAATTTATTACATTACCACAGCCATTTTGGCTGTGATAATGTAATAAATTCAGTATAATAATTCTGCATACTTTTAATCATCAACTATTTGCAGTCGTTACTTCTAAATGGATATGTATGACATCAATATTTTTGTACATGGAATTAGGTGTACCTTATTTTCAATTCTAACCAATTTCATACTGAAAATATTTTTCTACACAGAAGTATATGTTGTGACCACTCATGTGGGTAGGGGGGGGATCATCAGGGGCGATAAGGCCAAGAACATATTGTCAGTTTTAGGTAAGATTTTGTCATAATTAGCGTTATGCGAATGTTTCATCATTTTGTCATAATTAGCGTCATGTGAATACACCATGCAATTAAATCTTGTTCAGTAACATCAATATTAATTTTGGTAACTCAACACATTTGCGAATGAAATATTCCGGATATGGAAAGTTTTCAAGTTACCATAAGTTGACCTAACTATGAGATAGTTTATTTTAATAGTAAGTAAGTGTGACATTTGTGAGTTTATTTTAATAGTATTAAGTAATTGTGACATTTGTGCTAGGTAATCACATGCTAGAGGTCAAACTCATTTTTTCGATGGGCACATTAATTCTTATTTGAATCGAAACTCTCGTGTTAGCAATATAAGTGGCTCGCCAGTTAAGGAAAGTGACCTTACAACATTTATAGATCACTACGCTGTTGCACATCACATCATCAAATTATCATCACTCTGATGAAATTTCTGTCCAAATCGGATTATTACATCATCCAAGATGGCCGCCAAAAGTTCAAAAAGTCATCTTTTTATTAGATATTTCAAACCTTTTGTTCTCCATGAATGACTGATTAACGAACAGCATAGGCCCAGATCAGACTGCACATCCGATCTGGGGCTATGCTGGTCGCATATGTATGTCGTAAGGTACATTTTCTGATCTGGGGCTATGCTGGTCGCATATGTATGTCGTAAGGTACATTTTCTCGGCCCATAAGTAGGATTAGGCTGCTACTTATGTGAAGTAGATGATAATAAAGAAGAATGCTGTCTGTCCTGGCCCCCATAATTCACAGGTGCTAAAAACAACACCTGTAGTCGGGAATTAATCAAAGTTGGACGGCCGCCAGGAGAAAACAAGGAAGTTTAGGCCAACCGAAACACCTCAAACGAAAATCCATCCACACATTTGAAAATTTTGATGCATCGGGTCTACACCCAAGTTAATAGATTTCGGTTTTGTTGAATTATGTAGTCGCCCACTGTGGATCTGCATGGTTTGCCATTCAGTCTGTGAAACACACGTCCTGATTCTATCAAAAAGTATATATCTTTATAAGGCTACAGGCTACAATGTTTTTCTCGGCGTTTGGTATAGAAAGGTTACACTGTACGATAAATCTAAAGCATTCGGATAACCTGATATACATAATTTTGGCTGTGACTGGAGAAATGGAGCCTATGGCATTTGTGATCAGTGTAGTTCCTGATAATGAACTATACTGCCTGTTATAAGCATGGCGGGTGTTTCATTGATAGAATGGTGAACAGTGCAGATCCTGATCAGACTGTGCAGATGCACAGGCTGATCTGGATCTACACTGGTCGCAAAACCCACAAGCCCCATTTCTCCAGTTAGAGGCACAATTTAGTTTTTACTGAAATCACGTTATCTGTGCATAAATGAATGTGTCAACGCAAACATATTGTCAAAATCGGTTTTAAAGTTTATCAATTAGTCTCTACAATGGCTAGGAAGATTGATATGAAACTCTTTGATTGTGTTTACATTCCAGTATCCACATACCCATTGTTTCCACCACCTCTGTAGCCCACCTTCCCAGGGGCGAGGTCATACAGCCACGAACCCTGGAGTAGGCCTGACATGCGGGCAGCTGTTCACCTGACTATACCCACCTGTACTGATGTACTGATGACCAGTTTCCATTTCTGCACACACCTACACCAGTCTAGACTCCAGCTCGTGATATCGCCCTTCCCTTGCTAATTTTACTGATGACCAGTTTCCATTTCTGCACACACCTACACCAGTCTAGACTCCAGCACGTGATATCGCCCTTCCCTTGCTAATTTTACTGATGACCAGTTTCCATTTCTGCACACACCTACACCAGTCTAGACTCCAGCTCGTGATATCGCCCTTCCCTTGCTAATTTTACTGATGACCAGTTTCCATTTCTGCACACACCTGCACCAGTCTAGACTCCAGCTCGTGATATTGCCCTTGCTAATTTTACTGATGACCAGTTTCCATTTCTGCACACACCTGCACCAGTCTAGACTCCAGCTCGTGATATTGCCCTTGCTAATTTTACTGATGACCAGTTTCCATTTCTGCACACACCTGCACCAGTCTAGACTCCAGCTCGTGATATCGCCCTTGCTAATTTTACTGATGACCAGTTTCCATTTCTGCACACAACTGCACCAGTCTAGACACCAGCTCGTGATATTGCCCTTCCCTAGCTAATTTTGATGTAGTGCTTTATTTGCCACATCTGTTGAACTATGTTGGCTGGTGTTTTGTGCTTCTGACTCCTGATCAAAGGTGATGTGCTTATCTCCATTGATGTATTGTTATGGGCCAGTTTTTGCCAGGGGAACAGGTGCTACAATTACGTTCATGTGAATTATATTGTTTGTGCCTACACTGGATACCACCCATGACAGCCGGGCTATATTGGGAGGCAGATTTAATGTGTCTAAATAGCAATGCCCCCCCCCCCTCCCCTCCACCACTATGTGCATGCCTAAATGTTCTCAGCTTGTATGTCGGGCCATCACGGTTTGTGGAATTTTCAGACTAGTCCATGTATGAAAAGGGGGTGTTTTTGTTCTCGAAAATTACTTGAAAAAAGTGCAGATCCAGATGAGCCGGCTCGTCACGATCCGGCTAATCTGGATCTTCACTTTTTTGCTGATATCACTATCTGTGGCGTTGAAAGGGTTAAACTTACACAGTTTCTGAAATTATCACACCTGAAAAACCACATATAATGTGGTGATCACTGTGTCTTATTATATCAATTTACAATATTAATATAAAACACATAATTTATTATGAATTACTTTTTTAAATATTTGCATGTTAAAACCTATGTTAGTAATCAGTTTATAATGTAAATACCTTATCAAAACAGAACATACTTTTTCACAGGTGGGTGGTTGGTCGGGCGAACGTGACGGCGTAAATTAACGGTAGGGGTTCCTCCTTATACAGGAATCACGATTTTCCTGGTTTGGCCCTCGGGTACGTTTTTATCTTTGGCTCTTTTGTTACCTGGGAGTTGAATTGGGTTATTGCCCATTATAAAAGTAGTAAGATTATTACTGATCATACTGCTTTTGGGAGAGGGCCAAGTGATTCTGGTGTGACGAGGACCTGGCATCAGATCAGGATTATTCTTATTTCAGGGCTGAGTATATATATATATATATCTTTTTATTGTAAATATTAAGTTCTGCTGATTTTGGGATTTTCCCCCATTTGTACATGTACTTGAACGTGTACCAGTGATTATATTTTATGTACATCTGGTGTCCCGGTGTAATTTACTGACAAATCACACAATTTATAAGGAAAATTATTTTTTTTTTCAGTAAAGAAACTATGTACAATACCAATCCATTAAGAAAACAGTATTTACACTTCATGTTATGTGTGTTTAGTTATTATTTTCTGTTGTTGGCATACGTGTGGTGCACCAAATGGGCATGTCCCGATCATCAATCAGCACAGTTCACAAGCCCGTAATTCTCAAATCTTGTCCATTTGTACTTGACTATACATTGCATCTGAATTAAAATAGTTTAACATTTACATTAAACTTATTCTGCAATAAATTTGCCTTTTGTTGTAAAAAATACTGACGTTAATGTATCTGTCCCGCGAAATCGAATCATTACCGTTACGCTGAACAAAAAATGTAAAATCAGAGTAACCTCCCTTTTCTACTCTCAGCGACTAATGCAATGAACACTGTTTATGGGCGCCCGATTTATAAAGGAACACGGTGGTAACACAACTTGAGTCGTTGCCGAGAACGAGGCCGGTCTGTATTCGGAATTTTAAGGTTTCACATTACATGCATCATTACCGTTCGGGGTTTATACACGTCCATATGTATGTAGGTCGACTGAAACCAAAATGGGTGGATAGACACACTTACAACGTTGCATTTGCATATTCTACCTTCATGATACGTTGTATACAGAGGGGTGAAAAATGGGAGTTTTCAAAGAAAAATCATTACTGTTACGGTCATTTCCTTTACAAAATTGTGTAACGGTAATGACGATCGTGTAACGGCAATGATAAATTACCATACTAATTTGTCGGTTCATGCGTCAATTAGATATAAACCATGTCCCATCAGTTGTCGGTCAGTAATGGCACATTTATTCAGACCTACAACATTTATATATCAGGATTTAATTAGTAAAAGCTCTGAAACAACAAAAAAACAGATACAGCTTCAAGGAGTGTGGGTTTCTATTGGCAATCACATTAAAAGTAAACACTAACTTGAAGTTATATTGTACAGCATATTCAAAGTATAAATATGTTTGTTATATATGCTGTATTAGTATTTTAAATAAATGGAGAGTCATTACCGTTACATTTTGTCATTACCGTTACATAATCATTTCCGTTACGCCCATATTTTTGGAGGCTGTGCTATTAATTAAATGTAGCTTTATAACGATGTTTGGTACATGTGGTAAAACACGGCATTCTGTTAGGCCACAAAAAGTTAATTAACAGATTCTCATCCCCGCCCGCCCCTAAAAATATGGGCCGCCCCGATAACTTTTATTTTGTTAAAAAAAAAAAAAAAAAAAAAAATCCGGTATATTTTGTAAAATAATGTTCGTCCGTGAATTACACCGCTCCAAAGGTCTATCACATAGACGCTTTATGTATGCATTATAATTCGCAGTCAAGCCTCTGTGTGACTGCCTGACTTACGCTTGTAGACGATTTCATTTTATGTTTTTAAATGATTTAGAAACTGGTGTATCAACAGATCGAGTGGTATAATATGTTTGTGGTAGTACAATTTAAAGGCCACAAGGACTGGATTGGTGTCACAGCTGGCAATGACTTCAATTTCGCCGACCTTTATCATGAGATTGTGAATGGAAGTTTGGACGGTAGTCCGACAGTCTCGGTACCCGTCAAAAATGTATCGGTGTTCATTGGCTCATCTAAACACGACCTTACGCGTATCACAGCACCTTACGCGTATCACAGCAGACATTAAATTATCCGATGCTGTTGGTTGTCTAGGGAGATTTGTTGAATATGTGGAAAACAGGAGTGAACCTGAAGCTTGTGAATCTGTTACAAATGATGCCTTCCATATATTGATGTCAGCGGCCAACAAGGCTAATCACCTTCCGCAAACAAAACCAGAACCTAACAACAAAGCAAAACTGCATAATGATCTAGTTAAATGGCTGCAGGACCAACGTGTTGGCTTTATGTCGACGAATGTTGACACTCTTGGACAGAACCTAATGAACACTATCACAGATGTACTTTGGTACCTGGATGGGAACCATGATACGTTGGCTGACTGCGGTTGTGCTATGCCGAAATCCCTTGAACATTTCAACAATTATTACAATCCACACAATAGAAAACGGAAGAAGGTGGACGCTACAAACCTTAAGGAGGAAGGCTTAAGAAACCATGCTACAGCCGTGATGCTGATGTCGGACAATAGCTTCTTCAAGCGTGAAGCTTGGGTTGGTGTACAACAGGTTAATATTTTCATAAACATCTTGTTTAACAAAACAGTGAATTTACTGACATTAACCCTTTCAATCCCAAGTAACTGAATGAATTGTTCCATGCTAATGTTCAGAGTTATTTCATTGGTCCATTCAAATTTTCAGACTAGTCCATTTTTGAGATAGGGTGCATTTTCAATTTGAAAATTATTGGCAAACAGTGGAGATCCTGATGAGATGGCCACAGATCCTGATGAATAGCCACAGATACACATAAATGACTAGCAACACTTCAAATGAGCATGCTATTATAAAACACCATTGGATACCCATGTATCTTGACGAATATCATCTCATCTGGGTGTTGCCTGAAAATAAAAAATAAAAAATAAAAGTCGCCCACCCGCCCCATTATTTTCCAAAATTTGGATGAGAATCTATATATTAACTTTTTGTGGCCTTACATGCCAAGCTATTTTGTTTTGCTTAACTTTACTGATTCATATTAAATACATGTTGTTGGGTTACCATAAATGAGAAATTCCACGACTTGCTACTAAATTTCTCTGTTTCAAACTAATACAATTAGCTTACCATATTCTTGACACTTTTCTAAATAGATATGCCCCTTGAGTTTTATGTTTTATGCCGTTGAAAAGAAAAAAATGTAAATGTAAAGCTATATTTACTTCATGTAAATGTACGTAACGGAAATGACATTTCTGAGACCCCTGGTCCCTTGAAGTGGAAATAAAATATATAAAATGACGAGAACAATTGGCTATACTATTATAAATAACACCTGGACTGTCTGTCACCCAATGGAATAAACACAGTTTAATGAATTATTGGTTCTACATCGAAACTAGAAAATGTGTACATAAAATATAGAATCACTGGTACATGTGCTTGTACAGGTAATATATGGGATTTAGTACTAAACCCATTGACCCAGCCTTAAATGACCTTAGCTGTTGATAGGCCGTTAAACCCCAACAAACAAACAAACTTTTTCACAGTACAGAATGTACCGAGTCAGCCTTGTCACGAGAAGTGAGCCCTGGATATGTTGGACGCCAACTGGGAAATGGCATTGGCAGCAAATGTAGACCCTGATTATGTTGCATGGTTGCTCAGCCAGATTAGGATCCATTTGTTTTGGTGACAACAGTAAAGCTACATGTACTTCCGTGACTGATTTGTGCACAGTGTCGGCCCTGATCGCACTAAGCTGATGCGTTCTCAGCCGGGGTCTGTAAACATCACATTAACAATGTTTTCTTGTAAACAATTATTGGATTTACATTTATTGAGCATAGGCTGCATATGCAGCCTATGCTCAATAAATGTAAATCCATCAATTGAAATTTCCAGACGATTCTAAATTTGCGCTTACAAATATTTTGGTCGTATGAAGTTTAGTGAAACGGGCCCCAGCTGCCGAGATACAACCGTGACTATACCATATGTCCCTGACATCGGTACTGATACATTTATTAACTTTTAAACATGTAACACACATATGAGACACGCCATTTGATTTTGTACCTTCGGACATCTGCGTAATTTCATGAAATACGTTTACAAAATTTACAATATTTTCCGTAAATGGCATCAAGTTTACGAAATGTTCAGATATGTACTCTGAAAATTTGGTGAAAAATATTGTAACTTTTGTAAACCTATTTAATGAAATTACGCAGATGTCCGAAGGTACAAAATCACATGGTGTGTCTCATATAGTGGCGGTAGGTCGCTCGTGCCGACACAGGTCGGCATTTTTATACAACACACTCTTGGACATCCAATCAGTGAATAATTTCAAATGTGGGGTTGGTGGGGGGTGCATACTATGCAAACCACACACAGTGGAACCTCTCTAAACCAAACACAAGAAAACATCTGTGATCTTATTTTTTATGACTCTTGGTCATTTATCTCGGGGATAATGTCTGTTCATGATCGCATAGCACACAGCTATCGCTCAGAATGATGAAATGCATGATTTACAGTGAAACCTCTCTAAACCGGACACCCTGAGGTTTCACTACAAGTAACCAATTATCATTGTGATGTCCTACGAATGGCAAACAATCATGTGTGAATGTAGGGCAATTTGTAGCCACGAGTAAACAGTCATAAAACATAATCCATCCATACTGTCAATAAATGAAACCTTGTAAATGGGTTTTTAAAGACTTGTTTTAAAGTATTTGTTATAAGTCGGCTCATAACAAAACCTTTAACCCTTAGACCGCTACTCACAACAATTGTCGTCTGCTGTTGCTTTTATATCTTGCCTTATTTCTCAATAAAACCATAGTTTGACAGCACTTCAGAATCATTTCCAATGGAAATGATTCTGAATTGCTGTCAAATCATGTTGTAAATTATTCTAAAGTGCTGTCAAAGCATGTTTTTGATGATAAAAATGGAAAATAGAAAATAAACAGCAGACGACAAAAGAAATAAGATAGCGGTCTACGGGTTAAGGAGACTAGTGCAGACCCTGTTTGGATTACGTGAATGCGTAATCTGATATGGGACTGCACTGTGTTGTTTCTTGTTTCCTCCTTTTCATTGTGGCGAGTCTCCTACACCATTACATCGACATTCTTCAGTAACGTCATGTGATCTTGTTCAACAGATGGATTATCGGCAAAAGTAACGTTAGCCCTTTCAACACCACAGAGCCTCTGTCCTAATGTTTGCAAACAGTGTAGATGCAGATGAGCCGGCTCGTAACGAGCTTATGGAATTTATGACCAATGTACATGTAACTCTTGATCTGTAGACTGTATCCTGGTAACACTCTGCTTGTTCGAAGCATAATGAGTGTTTTATTGATGGAATGGCGAACAGTGCAGATCCTGATCAGACTGCGGATGCAGTCTGATCTGGATCTACACTGGTCGCAAAACCCATAAGCCCCATTTCTCGAGTCACGGCCACAGAAAAATCTCTGACAGCTATACTGATATGATCCCATCTCATGGTCCCTATTATCAACCAGGGACCAATGCAATATATTGTATATCTGTGACATCATAGACATTCCTCGCGTAAATTTCTTTCAGCAAAGATTTCATGCACCTAAAAAAGGTGACAGCTCACAAAACTGATGTTATAAATGACGTTTATCATCCACGTATCCCAATATTAGTCGGAACATCTGGTCAGGACCTATGATGTTTGTCATTCACTCACTAATGTCTCGTTTTGGTCATTACACAATGTTCTATGTCCATGTTTTACTGAGTAAATGTACAAAATGATCGGAACCATCACTGGTACACAGCCTAAGGTCCATTTTAACCGAGATTGGCATCATTTCAACCATTTCTGTAACTATAATAACCACAGTTATTTGAGCTTTTTCACTCTGGTTGATCAATCGGAACATTACATGCTCACAAGTGCATTTTGCAAACTCATCCATGGTAATTTTCCTCAGGTCGTGTGCCCCTTTTGTCTGGTGTTTACCTGGATGATGATTGGATGATTTCAAACACATTTTTGTATGTAATTTGCGATCTTACTTAGACCAGAATGTGAGATAACGAACATGGGCAGCGATCTGGCAATGTCATGTTTATTGCAAGCAGTGAACACCCCCTGATCAGACTGCACATTCATGCAGTCTGATCAGGGTGTTCACTGTTTGCCATAGCGTCACTGACTTGTCCTCAAAGAATCCAGTAAAAAACGGCCGATTATGAAGCGGTCAGAAGTGAAATATGCCTGGTTTTGTGATACATTTCCTGACATTACCAAGTGAGATCTTCATATATGTTTGTATGAAAACTTGGCGAAAATATCGAAGCAAGTGTGGAATTAGATATATATTTTTTACATTTTTGTACACCATTTAAAGAAATGTTTATCAAAATATGTATCACTAAGTAGGCGGTTGTGATGAGTTGTGATAAAAAGGCATTGATTCTGGTTTTGTCCAATTTTGGCTTCTTCTGATGTTGGATCTGTAATTCCTATTCTCCCTGGGTCTCCTGAACGTAAATCAAATAATCAATCAATCAATCAATGAAATAATCAACCAGGTAACAAATCAATAAAAAACCAACCAGGTAACAGACCGACCAACCGACCAACCGACCGACCGACCGACCGACCGACCGAACCGACCGACCAACTGACCGACCAACCAACCGTGATCGTTTGATTGATTGATTGATTGATTGATCAATCAATTGATTGATTGAGATCAATCAATCAATCAATCAATCAATCAATCAATCAACCAACCAACCCACCCACTCACTCACTCACTCAATCAATCCTTCTATATTGTAGCTGGGCGTTCGGCGTGCTGCTGTTTGAGATTGTCACCCTGGGGGGATGTCCGTACCCCACCCTGTCCAACACAGACCTCGTCCGACAACTGGGGCAGGGGTATCGCATGGAGAAGCCCGCCAACTGTAGCCCAGAAATGTAAGCATGTAGAAAATACCAGGTCCGTGTCTTTTGATATCACATTTATCAGGCTAGGCTGGGAAATGTTTAGTAATTCCACGGCGAGCCTCCGTCATGATATTTAGAGAATATCAGGCCAGTGGTATTTGATATCACTTGGTATGTATTATGTCAATGCAAAGTTTGGCCATTAAACACATTAAATCCAAGAAATATATAAATGTAAGTACTTTTTCATCAATAATAAAAAAGTTACCCTCCCCAAAAAAAATTATTTGAAAAACATATTTTCCTATGGGAATTTAACATGGGGGCTAAAAATAGATGTTTTTGGAAGTAATTTTTCATTTGTGGACCGATTTTCAAAATCTATCTTTTGTTTGCTTAGTTACATCATTTCCAAGCTATTTAGCCAGGTTTCGGAGTCTAGTCTTGTTTAAAAGAATTTTTTTTTTGACTCCTCCTCCACCTCTTTTTCCCCCATGTTTTTTTGCCATAAAATCAATATTTGATAGAATTTCATCATGCAAACAAATTTAGGGAGGGTGACTTTTTTGTTATTGGTGCAAAAGTACTTACATTTAAATATTTTTTAGATTTAATTTGTTTAATAGCCAAAAGTTTTTTCGTCAGACAGTAGACGACATGTAGAACGTATACAAACACTGTATACAACACAGGCATTCCAACTGCACTGATTCACGGAGAAACAATGGCTGCTAGTGGCTTCCGTCGGAGATAATTATACATATTGACACAATTTTCTCATTCGTTTCTTACAAGTTATGGTGTTTACAATCACGGTCAATTACACGCACATGCAGGGTAATTACATGTCCGTTTACGTTTACACTTTTCCATCCAAGACATCATCCCATTTCACGCTGAATACACCTATACCGTGCATGAACAAATTGAAATAATCTTCGCTATTTTGCTTATTTCTTATCGAAAGTATATGTTGTTACCACTCATTGGAACCGTCTCGACGAGACGGTTCCAATGAGTGGTGACGCCATATACTTCTGTGCATAATAAGAGAATTTTTGTTTGTGCAAAAAATTGTGTAGACTCCGTATGTAATGGGGTATGCATAAATGGTGTTATTAGTCTCCAGTGTGGTCTCCATAAATTATGACGAATATTCCGTTACATATCACTTTGCTGCCTCTGATAACTGAGCCCAGTTCGTGTGCATTCGCTAATTACAGGGGACGGTCTTCCACAGATATGACACATGGGCCATCGCCGCATAAACGCTACTCTACCTTATGATTGTGACCATTGTAGTGTCCCCACCGCCCACTGATTGGCCCATATATCTAGGCAGACTGGTCAGGGCATGCATACAGTGTTTGCTATTCAGACAATGAAATTTTGTTCATCATCTTTGGCCATGCCCTATGGTCCGAAGTGAACTGACCAGTCTTACAATAGTACTTACATTTTTTTCTTCATATATGGCACAGACTTACTGCACAACTAGTGAATGCCAACCAGTTTTGCTCTGCTTCTGGTGCCCATTTCACTAAACTTCATACGACTAAAATGTTTGTAATTGCAAATTTAGGATCGTCTGGAAATTTCAATTGATGGATTTACATTTATTGAGCATAGGCTGCAGCCTATGCTCAATAAATGTAAATCCAATAATTATTTACAAGAAAACGTTAATGTGAAATTTACAGAATATCATAATTATGCACTTACAAACATTTTAGTCGTACAAAGTTTAGTGAAACGGCCCCCTGAGTTATGATAATTTTTTGATAATCTGACGGCCGCTTCTTCAGTTTTCATCGGATTCTATTCATACTCGGTATGGTCCTCAAGGGCAGTTGTGGGAATGAAACACTCTGCCTGTTCACAAAATGATTTTCAGACTTGTCCATTTATAAAAAGAGGCTGTGTTCTTTTCTAAAAAATGTGAAAATTACTTGCAAAAAGTGTAGTTCGTGGTGAGACGGGTCATCACGATGATCATGAGCCGGTCACAAATCCTATAAGTCCCATTGCACCAGTCACAGCCACAGGGGCCCGTTTCACGAAACTTCATACGACTAAAATGTTCGTAAGTGCTAAATTACGATCAGTCTGTAAATTTCACATTAACAATGTTTTCTTTTAAACAATTATTGGATTTACAGCCTATGCTCAATAAATGTAAACGCAATTGAAATTTCCAGACAATCCTAAATTTTTTAGTTGGGCCCCAGGGGCCCGTTTCACTAAACTTTGTACGACTAAAATGTTCGTAAGTGCAAATTTAGGATCGTTTGAAAATCTCAATTGATGGATTTACATTTATTGAGCATATGCTGCATTTTTTTTTTAAAATGTAAATCCAATAATTGCTTACAAGAAAACATTGTTAATGTGAAATTTACAGACGATCATAATTTTGCACTTACAAACATTTTAGTCGTAAGAAGTTTAGTGAAACGGGCCCCAGATGTGTAGTATAGAAGCGTATTCCCAATGTAACGGCAATAGGGAGAGGAATGGTGTGGGAAGATAAATGCCGTGGAAATTTAGCATAAACACACTGCCAGGTTGCGAGGTATTTCACCTGTTTCGGTGTCAGTAAGCACAAATTCATTAACTTTGTCATGTTAATCTCGGTATTCATGATAAATTGCTTATTAATTTGCTTAATGTTTCTTCACTGTGCTGGGGAGGAAAGTTGTGTTGATTGCTTACAAACGTGGAATTCTTGAGATCCATAGTTAACAATTTGCTTGTGTCCATCATAATTCTGGCTGTGACTGGAGAAATGGGGCTTATGGGTTTTGCGACCAGTGTAGATTCAGATTAGCCTGTGCACGTTTACCGCTTTATAGGCAACAGGTTGCACAATATCGCTATACCACAGTCAATGGTAACAATTTGCATTTCACACACTAAAATAGAGAAAAATTAGCCTTCAGCCTTTATGCCGCTTCACTAGTATTTTTTCTCAAAAAGTTTGTAAGTCTTATTTTATTGGCCTGTATGGCAGGGAAAGTTTACATACGTAATGTCCAGTTTTGTTTGTGATGCAGCCTCTCTGTGACAGAGATAGAAGTATTGTACTATGAACTAGTATGAACAATGTGAAATTTCAAGACATCAGGTGCCCGTTTCACTAAACTTTGTACGACTAAAATGTTTGTAAGTGCAAATTTAGGATCGTCTGAAAATTTCAATTGATGGATTTACATTTATTGAGCATAGGCTGCATATGCAGCCTATGCTCAATAAATGTAAATCCAATAATTGTTTACAAGAAAACATTGTTAATGTGTTATTTACAGACTATCATAATTTTGCACTTACAAACATTTTAGTCTTACAAAGTTTAGTGAAACGGCCCCCAGGGACATGGGCAGGCTACGGGATATGAAACCTCGCGTTTTCTCGGAAAACCTGGTGTGCCTACCACGTGTTATGGTTATTTGTGAGGTTTAAGTTGATTGCATGTGCGTCTCACTACCTTACACATTGCATACCAGCAACTTTTTTCGTGCCTATTCGAAAATGGCTGAAATACAATATTAAGGATTAATGTATTAATATTGAGGATATGAAACATAAAATTTACATATATCTTGCTTAAAAGTAGCCTATTCTATCAATAAATGGTTAATCTTGCTATTACACAAAACAATCAACAAAATATAGCAAGAAATAAAAAAAATGGTAGCATGAGAACTCTGGTGCAAGTTTTACAGCGACCCGCTATTTGTTTCACAAAAACAGCTAAAATACAATATTAACCCTTAGACCGCTATCTTATTATTTTTTTGTCGTCTGCTGTTTATTTTCTATTTTTATCATCAAAAACATGCTTTTGACAGCACTTTAGAATAATTTACAACATACTTTGACAGCACTTCAGAATCATTTCCATTGGAAATGATTCTGAAGTGCTGTCAAACCATGTTTTTATTGAGAAATAAGGCAAGATATAAAAGTAACAGCAGACGACAAGTGTTGTGAGTAGCGGTCTAAGGGTTAATGGTATTATAATATTAGGGATATGAAACAGGAAATGTACATATATCTTGCTTAGAAGTAGCCATCTTGTCAGTAAATGGTTAACCCTTAGCCTGCTGATCGCGAAAAATGTCGTCTGCTGTTGCTTTATATTTTGCCCTGTTTCTCAATAAAAACATGGTTTGACAGCACTTTAGAATCATTTCCAATGGAAATGATTCTAAAGTGCTGTCAAATCATGTTTTTGATGAGAAACAGCAGACAACAACATTTCATTCAGCAGGCTAAGGGTTAATCTTGTTATTACAAAAAATCTTCGAAAAATAGCAAGAAATAAAAAAATAGTAGCGTGAGAACTGCTGTGATCGGCTGGAGAACAATTTACCTCAGTGTCTCGTTTGAATTTTAAGGCACACCAGGTAAACGTAATCGATTAATACCTTATAAAACGAGCTTCCCATCTCTCTGTATCAATATGTTGTCTCTGAAATATTCATGTTTTCCTCGACAGCAATTTATTGTCTTCTTTCCGTGCAGCAGGTGAACCCTGTCACCCCCTAATAACTGTAATGGATTTTGATATGAAAGTTTCCAGCCAATCTAATCGTCAATAAATGATTTTTGTTTTTTGAAAACATATGAAAATTACTTTCAAAAAGTACAGATCATGATTTGACAGATCCTCTGGATCTACACTATTTGCAAACACCGCTATGGAGATCTGTATTGTTGAAAGGGTTAACTGTTATGTTGGTGAAATAAATAATTACTGATCGTCGGAATGTCAATTGTGAATTACGTGACATTTACTTAAAACGTATTACATCATATTAATTATTTTGCTGCATCAATAACAGTGTTGGTAATAAATCAGCAGATTTATAATGACAAAGGTTGATGCTGTCATACACCGCGTGTACTTGTACTTGTACTCACAGGTTAAAGACTCGGACCTGTGACATAAGAAATGTCCATTTAGAAAAATCACCCCACCCACCTTTTGCATTATTGTACCTGTATGTTATGTATCTTAGAGAAAATGCAACGGACACTACAATAACATGTGGGTGGGGTAAGGGGATTTATTTAAACCCTTAAAAGAGGGAAACCAAAAATTGTTGCCTGCTGTTTTTCATATATGTACCGGTATTATTTTTTTACGAAAGCATATTTTGACGGTGCATGAGAATCGTTTCCATTGGACTTTTCACAACACAAGATGAACGTATATGTCATATTTGTTTAAAAAAATATGAATATTCTATTTATTATATACCTCACCAAGCAAATTAATCAGTCATTTAGACTGTATATTTGAAAAGACAATGAATGTCATTTGCAGCCTACGTTAGCTTGGCAGGTGCACATATGCATATAGATACCGGAACTATTCATATCTCATCGGAAATTGTTTATTTTCATCGCTGAGAGCATGTAACTTTTATTTGCATTGTATACATATGTATTTCATGGATATGTATGTAATAATTTTGTTTAACTCTTTGCATGCTGGGAAACTTGTGGACTATAAATAGTTAAAAAATAGCGGACAAAAAATATCATATTTTCTTGTATTTCTCCCCGTAAATATCATGAATATGTCTTGGAATTTCGTTAGAATTGAGTCCTCAGGACTCAATTCTCATGAAATTTCAAGACATATTTACAGAGAGAAATAAAACATACTCCTAATTTGTTTGGCGGATATTTTCACCGCTAGCATGCAAGGAGTTAATTCAGTGTTGCTAGGGTTAATGTGCATTTCTGATGTCACTGAGGTCCAAATGTTTCACCTGTGTGTGTACCTGGGAGACCGGGTGATTGTGGGTGTTGGGTCGGCCTTGTTGTTGTGTGTTTACAGAATCTGCCCGATGTTCATGTAAATATGTCAATCACATTGAATTCATGTGTAATCACCGGAGGATGGGAGGGTCTGTACTGTACGTCTTAGCAATGAATCCATCCTTTACCCTTAGAATGCTGGAAACGAAAAGTGTCGTCTGCTGTTGATTAATAATTTGCCTTTTTTCTCAACAAAAACATGGTTTGACAGCACTTCAGAATCATTTCCATTGGAAATGATTCTAAAGTGCTGTCAAAACATGTTTTTTTATGAAAAAAATGGAAAATATAAAATAAACAGCAGACGACACAATTTAATTCAGCAGTGTAAGGGTTAATTATCCATATGTTGATAGTGAATATTACACATATTCACACATGTAATGGGGCCAAGTGATGTGGTGTAGTAGGGGTGCCTGACACTAGATCACAAAACGGTCTTGAAATGGGTAGAATAACAAGTATATATCAACCCTTACACCGCTATCTTAAATGTTTTTGTCGTCTGCTGTTTATTTTCTATTTTTCATTTTTATCATCAAAACATGCACTTTAGAATAATTAACAACATGCTTTGACAGCACTTAAGAATCATTTCCATTTCCATTCTACCGTATGGCATCGACTGTCAGTAAAGTCACACATCAAACTGCTGAAAACTTGCATAACTAACCCTAAGTAATATTCAAGACTTATTTGTGTGATATTTGTTTTCAAGCTCCCAAATATTGGCAGTCCTGGAATTTGGCTGAAATATTTCACAGCAGATGTTCAGTGAACTATTTTTGTAATTGTTTATGTGGTTGAGCCGAAAAAAGAAGTCAGACGAAAGTTGGGATGACGCAATGGCGGCTATAAGTGGTGGGCTGCGTATGTATACATCCCGTGATTGTGGCTGTAAGTGGCGAGGTGTGTTCGCGGTGCGTGCGTAACTTCCTGAGGCCCAGATGGCCGGCCAGGTGTGACGTGGTACTCCCACCGGATGGATACTGGCAGCAATACTGCCGAAGTGTTGGCAGCGATACTAGTATACCCTGGGAGCGGTCCACCCCATGTATAGCTATTGCCACAGTGAGGCCTCCCAGATGCCAGCTCTCGGTGGACTAACACAAGGTGTATGATCACGTGGTACTAACAACAACAACAAGTACTGAAATTTCCAGAATCCATCTGATTCAAAGTACGTATTCTTTTATAGTGTCCTTATTACGTAACTGATTTTAATGAATTATGGCGCATCAAACGCGTCTTGTTAAGCTGCATTTGGTGGTCTCTGTATTTTCGCCCAAACTTCTGTCGTTTTTGCGAAGAATCGATTTCCGTGTCTCACGACATAAGGATGTGCCAAACTCCTTGGACCACCAAATGCAGCTCATGAAGACGCGTTTGCTGGGCCATATTTAATCAAAATCCGTTTCATATTAAGGAAAATATCAAATAATACTTTCAAGATTTCAACACTTTCAGCCACTGTTGTTGTTGTTATAAATACGTGATCATGCACCTTGTAATAGAACTGCTCACATTGCTGACCAGCTGATATTGGAATCAGAAATTACAAGTCGCGAGGTCCGTGATAATTGAAGGGGTCAGTGGAAAAAGGGGGCTAAGTCCCTGAGGGCCAAGGGACTTAGCCCCCTTGTTAATCGTCAAACATACACTGCAAAAATATACACTGAAAATGCCATTTTATTGCTCTTGTTCATTTGATTCCCAAACTGTGGAAGTATTATCATCGTCCAAATGTTGAATATCTCCTGATCCATTAGTCGTATACTTTACCAAACTTCATCGATAGCTTCCTCACATTGATGGTTATCCACACAGTGTCTCATTCGGGTGGCCGTGACCATGGTGACCTTGACCTTCATGTCATTTTAGTCAGATCATCTCCAAACTTCATCAATAGCTTCTTCACATTGATTGGTATCTACCAGTGTAATTCGGCTGACCTTCACCTTGGTGTCAACAATTTTGGAGATACATACGTCCAAATGCTGAATATCTCCTGATCCGTTAGTCATATCATTACAAAATTTCATAAATATCTTCCTCACATTGATAGCTATCCATCCAGTGTCATTCTGGTGATCTTGACTTTTGTGTAAATAATGTTTTATGTACGTACAAATATCTCTTGATAATTACCAAACTTCACCAATAGCTTCCTTCCTCACTTTGATGGATATCCACCCAGTGTCATTTGTGTGACCTTGACCTTGGTGAAAGTGACCTTTGTATTAATAATTTTGGACTTAATATTCTGACCTTTAAGGTGACCTTGACCTTGGTGGCGCTCCGCCTCGTTCAGTGGGTGAGACACTCCCCCGCCTTGTTGAGCTATAAGGACACGTCTCTGCTCAAAGTTGACAGTGCCATTCAGTCGCCGATTTCACCAACATTGCAAAGTATTTTGTAGCAAAGTATACTTTGAGGGAGTAATCATTTATTTTTCCCGATATGCATTATGTCATATAGAATTAACGACTGCATATATTTGATGATTAAAAGTATGCAGAATTATTATACTGAATTTATTACATTAAAAAGGGCTGTGATAATGTAATAAATTCATTACAGTGAAACCTCTATAAACCGGACACACTGGGAGGTACCCAGGCTCTCCGGCTCAGAGACCTTTCACTGTAAATTAGGCATTTGATCATTCAGAGCCATACTTGTGTGCTATGTGATCACGAACAGACACTATCACCTGAGATAAATAACCAAGAAACTCATCAAAATTAAGATCACGGGTGTTTTCTTGGTGTCCGGTTTAGAGAGGTTCCACTGTATAATAAAAATTAATAAATTTATCCTAAAATTGAAAATTTCTCCCTCAAAGTATACTTTACGAGATAAGTATACTTTGCAATGTTGGTGAAATAGGTTATGGGATGCTGCTTCGCCATGGTCCTCTATCTGGAGCGGCTGTCTCCCATGTTCCAGGACTTATATGAGACAAGCCATGTGATTTTATACCTTCGGACATCTGCATAATTTCATTAAATACGTTTACAAAATTTACAATATCTTTCATAAATAAAGTAAAAAGTTGACAGAATTTTGTCAACATATTTCATAAAATTACGCAGATGTCCGAAGGTACAAAATCATACAGCGTGTCTCATATGGAAGCTCTTTAGGCCATTTTTTTTTTATTTGTTGGTTTACGGATTTTTTTTCCGCGAGATCGGGTCGGTCGGTCGGAAAAAAATAAAAATAAAAAAAACTTTTTTCAATTTGGTCAAGGAAATAAAAAAAAGAAAAAAAAAAAAGAAAAAAGTGTCGAACGCGGATGCCACCGGCGGCATATTGAAGAAACTGACAAACGGGTGAACCAAAAGTGTTAAGTCAAAGGGTGAAGGTCATATGTAGTATGGCAATTAAGGCAGGTGTAGCATACATGCAAATGAATGAAGTATGGAAATATTGAAGCAGTTAAGCAACTTATGTAGATGCTATGGCCAGTTTGAGAAACTGTGACAAACTGGTTAACCGAAATTGCTAAGTCCTTTCAGCAGCCCTGTGAAGGTCAAAAGGTCAAGGTAATATAAAGTATGACAAGGCAGGTATAGCACACATACCAATGAATGATGTGTTGAAATATTGAAGAACTTGAGCAACTTATGTAGAAGATATGGCCGGTTTGAGAAACTGTTACGAAGTGGTAAACCGAACATGTGACGGACAGACGGACGGTCCGAACACCATAAAAATCACCTTTTTAAGGCACATGGTTGGGTCGGTTCACCTTTTTAAGGCTCATGGTTGGGTCGGTTTGTGGTCGGTAAAAAACAAAAAGGCCAGTGATTGTGATAGAGTGAAACTTGTGTTAACCGGCATCGTCTCGGACCAAGAGTTTGTCGGTTAACGTAGGGAGTCGGTTCAGCAAGTTTCTTTATATTCTACATAGCAACTCAGTTTCATATTCACATACTGTTGAATGTTGATCACTGTGAATGGGTTGCGTAATGCGTACATATTAATACCGTATCTGGTATAATTAAATACAAGACAACGAAGCGGCGATATAGTTGAAACGAATATCAGTGGGGGTGGCACGAGTGTGGATTTGTGGCAGGGCGGTAGAGGACCCTAGGAAGAACGCATACATGAAATATGAAGCACATCGGAGCAAGAAAACAGAAAATATAGGCCATTTACCCGAGCGTTAAGGTTTTGAATTTTTGCATTCAATCTGAAACAGAGATATATCAAATCATATCGAATCATCCAGTCCATTCGCATGTTGTTGTTGTTGTCGCTGCTGCTAAGATCCGGTTTCTGCCACTTACTTTTCTCGGCACAGCAAAAAAAAAAAATTTTTTTTTTTTTTGGATCGGAGGTAAAAAAATCTAAAAAAAAATCGGAAATTAAATTTTTTATTTTTTTCCACATTGTCAAAAAATCGGGTCGGCGGATCTGTAAACCAACTAATAAAAAAAACTGGCCTTAGTGAAGCTTTAAGTGCAATTGAAACGTTTCTTTTGACCTTTCTGGTTGGTGAACCTGACAACAAATCGCTATCGCTAGAATTATGTGTCCTTTGGTAGTCGACTGTTTGGCATAGGTTAGTTACCGATGGCATATGGGCTGCACATAGAGTAGTTACAGATGACACATGGGCAGCACATAGGTTAGTTACCGATGGCATATGGGCTGCACATAGAGTAGTTACAGATGACACATGGGCAGCACATAGGTTAGTTACCGATGGCATATGGGCTGCACATAGAGTAGTTACAGATGACACATGGGCAGCACATAGGGTAGTTACAGGTGGCATATGGGCAGCACATAGAGTAGGTACAGATGGCATAATATTATGGGCAGCACATCACATAGAGTAGGTACAGATGGCATAATATTATGGGCAGCACATAGAGTAGTTACAGGTGGCATATGGGCAGCACATAGGGTAGTTACAGATGGCATATGGGCAGCACATAGAGTAGGTACAGGTGGCATAATATTATGGGCAGCACATAGAGTAGTTACAGGTGGCATATGGGCAGCACATAGAGTAGGTACAGGTGGCATATGGGCAGCACATAGAGTGGGTACAGGTGGCATATGGGCAGCACATAGAGTAGGTACAGGTGGCATCTGGGCAGCACATATAGTAGTTACAGATGACATATGGGCAGCACATAGAGTAGGTACAGATGGCATATGGGCAGCACATAGAGTAGTTACAGATGACATATGGGCAGCACATACAGTAGGTACAGATGTCATATGGGCAGCTCATAGAGTAGGTACAGGTGACATATGGGCAGCACATAGAGTAGTTACAGGTGACATATGGGCAGCACATAGAGTAGGTACAGATGACATATGGGCAGCTCATAGAGTAGGTACAGGTGACATATGGGCAGCACATAGAGTAGTTACAGGTGACATATGGGCAGCACATAGAGTAGTTACAGATGTCATATGGGCAGCACATAGAGTAGGTACAGATGACATATGGGCAGCACATAGAGTAGGTACAGATGACATATGGGCTGCACATAGAGTAGGTACAGATGGCATATGGGCAGCACATAGAGTAGGTACAGATGACATATGGGCAGCACATAGAGTAGGTACAGATGACATATGGGCTGCACATAGAGTAGGTACAGATGACATATGGGCTGCACATAGAGTAGGTAGAGATGACATATGGGCTGCACATAAGAGTATGGAACAGAGACATATGGTCTGCACATAAGAGTAAGTTACAGATTGACATATGGGCTGCACATAGAGTAGTTACAGATGACATATGGGCTGCACATAGATAGTTAACAGATGAACATTGGGGCTGCACATAAGTAGTTATACCAGATGGGACTAGGCTTCACATAGAGTAGGTTACCGATGACATATTGGGCTGCACATAGAGTAGTTTTACAGATGACATATGGTGGGGCTGGCACATAGAGTATACAGTTATGACATATGCTGCACTAGAAGTAGGTACAGATGACATATGGGCTGCACATAGAGTGAGTTACAGATGACATATGGGCTGGGCACATAGAGTAGTTACATGATGACCACTATGGGCTGCACATAGAGTAGTACAGATGACATATGGCTACACATAGAGTAGTTTACAGATGACTATATGGGCAGCACATAGAGTAGACATGGAAATGGCATATTGTGCTAGCTCATAGAGTAGTTACAGATGACATATGGGCAGCACATAGAGTATGTACAGATGGACATATGGCACTGACACGATAGAGTAGGTGACAGATAGACATATGGGCTACAACATAAAGAGTAGTTACAGATGACATATGGGCAGCACATAGTAGTACAGGTACATATGGCACTTAGGATGGGTACTAGATGACATATGGGCTGCACATGTAGTAGGGACAGATGACATATTGGGCAGCACATAGAGTATGGTACTGATACATATGGGCGCAACAATAGTAGGAATACAAGATGACATCTGGCATCTCATAGGAAGTATGTACAGTGACATATGGGCAGCACATAAAGAGTAGTACAGATGACATATGGGGCAGCACATAGCGGTAGGTTTACAGATGACATACTGGCAGCACATAGAAGTAGGTACAGTGACATATGGGCAGCACATGAGGGTAGGTGTACATAGGTGACAATATGGGGCAGCACATAGAGTAGTTACAGGATGACATAGGCAGCTCATAGTAGGTACATCATATGGCAGCACAATAGAGTGTTACAGTGGCATATGGGAGCTCATAGAGTAGGATGCATATGCTGCACATAGTGTAGGTACAGTGACATATGGCAGCACTAGAGTAGGGTCGATGCATACATGCAGGTCATAGGTAGGGTACAGATGTAGGGCTGCATGATGGTCAGATGGCATGGACTCACATAGAGTAGGTTACAAGATGCATATGACGCACATAGGTACAGGGATAGATATGATGCACATGATAGGTACAGAGAGGTAGTGCATATGCACACATATAGATACATATGGGACATATGGCGCATAGGGGAGAGGTACAGCATATGGGAGCCAAGAGTAGGTACGACATATGCACATAGGGAGATCAGATGGACATATGCGGACTAGAGTAGGGTTACAGTGGCATAGCACCATAGGGAGTTACAGATGGCATATCTGCTCATATAGTCAGATGCAAATATGACGGCACTAGAGTAGTACAGATGCATATGGTATGCACATAGAGTAGGATTCTGATGACATATGGGCGGCATCAGTCAGTATCTGCCTCCGTGGAATTCAGCGCCAGGTTAGCTGGCAATTTCATCCAGATTTTTGTCGCAAAACACTTACATCCTCCACACCATGTGTTTAGGATTCTGAGAGATTAGTGTGAATATTAGTCCCCAAGTATGTCTATATTAAACTAAACAATTGCAAACAATTGGTAAATGCCCCGCCCATGTACACCTAGGTTGATGGCCTGAGGAACAGCACCATACACGCCATGTGTTCAGCAACAGGTGTTTACTATAGCAAATAATATTTACATTGTTGTATGAATTAAGCATTTTTCCTGGCTAAAAATATAGTTTCACTATCGGCATTTACATATATAGCGACAATGAATTTCCTGTTCCACATAATTCCTTGCCAAATATCTCGGCAACAACAACCGGCCATGCTCATGAACTCAAACTTGTGGTGTGCCATCACAAAACCAGCCTCCAGTCAGTATGTGTGGCTATGTCTGCGGGAAGCGTATGCTGTTGTTAATATTTTGTCTTTTTCTAAAAAAAAAAACATGCTTTGGCAATAATAATTTAGAATAATTTCCATTGAAAGTGATTCTAAAGTGCTGCTAGGCCATGTTTTTCTTAATAAAAATGTAAATTAAAAATCAATGTTTTACCAGTAAATTAAATACCAGTTTCTTACATTGTTTATGGTAGTTTCTCTACAAACATGCATACTATTTTTTAGACATTTTACAGCCATATTGTGGTGGGTGGCAGGTGGGAGTATGCGATGGGTAATTTAACTGTTGATGTCCATCCTTACCAGAATCCCGACTGGAGACCTCGTTTGGCCCTCACATATGTCTTTGGCATTTTGTATGTGACAGTTGAATCTGGTTATATCCCTTATGTGACTTATTATGATTATTCGTAATTCTATTTTAGTGGAAGGGGCCAAGTGACATTGGTGTGGTATGGACCTGGCACCAGGTCAGATTATTCTAATTTCAGGGCTGCATATATTTTTTCCTGATGTAAATATTCCATGGGATTGAACCCGTTTGCCCGGCCTTACATGACCTTAGCTGTTGATAGGCTGTTAAACACCAATAAACAAACAAACAAACAAACAGCCATATTGTCAAACTATTGATTTTTTTTGTAGAGCACATTCAAATATTGTCTTGTTGATATTAACCCTTAGACTGCTACTCACAACAATTTTCGTCTGCTGTTGCTTTTATATATTGCCTTATTTCTCAATAAAAACATGTTTTGACAGCACTTCAGAATCATTTCCATTGGAAATGATTCTGAAGTACTGTCAAAGCATGTTGTTAATTATTCTAAAGTGCTGTCAAAGCATGTTTTTTATGATAAAAATGGAAAATAGAAAATAAACAGCAGCCGACAACAAAATTAAGATAGCGGTCTAAAGTATTGCCACTGAAACTACAAACACTAATAGTTTTTATATGCCCGTTTGACGTATTATGTATTCATCTTGTACGGGCGGGCAGGCACAGCTTGTTCACGCAATAACTAGAGGTCTACTTGACGGATTGTAACCAAATTTGGTATACATGTTTAACACGGCAAGACGAAGAAGCCTATTGATTTTGAAACATTTCTAATGACTTATCTCCCCTTGGCGGCCATTTTTAATTTTCGCACTTTGTATCCTTGTCCACGCAATAACTCAAGTTCTACTTCACCAATCGTAACCAAATTTGGTATACATGTTTATCACGGCAAGACAAAGAAGCCTATTCATTTTTAGAAATTTCCAAAGACTTATCTCCCCTTGGCGGCCATTTTTTATTTTCCCACTCTGTATCCTTGTCCACGCAATAACTAGAGTTCTACTTCACCGATCGTAACCAAATTCGGTATACATGTTTATGAAGGCAAGCTGAAGAAGCCGATTGGTTTTCAGTGAATTATCTCCCTTTGTTGACTGGCCTTGCCTCGACGGGCATATATTGTGACCTTCGGAACTCTTGTTTTCATTATTGATTCGTAAAAATAGAGATTGTTTTCATGTTATTCATAGAGGATTTATTGATTCAGAAATCCAAAACTTCAATGTATTTTCTTTCTTATGTTTTTTTCTCAGTGAGTTTATTCACTTATTTACCGAGCTTGACACTTCAATCCATTAGCTGTGGCCAAGTTACATGGTTGTATGATATGTGGACACTTGTAGCTGTATATGTCAGGGCTCCAGTAGCCTATTTCATCAACATTGCAAAGTATACTTTAGTAGCAAAGTATACTTTGAGGGAGAAATTTTCAATTTTTTTAAAAATTTATTCATTTTTATTATACTGAATTTATTACATTAGCATTTAATGGCTGTGATAATGTAATAAATTCAGTATAATAATTCTGCATACTTTTAATCATGAAATATATGCATTTGTTAGTTCTATATGAAATAATGCATTTCAGGAAAAATAAATGATTTCTCCCTCAAAGTATACTTTGCTAGTAAAGTATACTTTGCAATGTTGATGAAATAGGCTACAGATAAGGTGCGTATTGGAATATTTTACACACTTATTTTAGCAGAATACGCATTGATTATCGGATGTCGGAGTACAAAATACTCACAGCAATGTGAAAATACGCATTGATTTTCAAATTGAGCAGTGAAAACGCTGTCATTAAAATTTACTTACTGTAGTTAAGCTGCAAGCTTTTTGCAGCTTAAATAATTGAATTTTAAAATTTGTTTTATTTTTTATCATTTGTTCCCTATTTAAAGGTACATGCCCACTCAGTAGGCACAAACTGTTCTTTATAGAATTAAATAAGTGTATAATTGTGTCACTATTCCACCAGTTCTAAAATTTACGAGTGCCCGCTATACATATATAATCATTTAGTAATATTTATTTTACTGATAGTGACTCGCGGTGGTATCGGGCTATTTTCATATGCAAATGAGGCATGACATTATTTATACTAATTAAATGCGTCACCTAAAAAAATTATATTTTCAACGGATTATAAAGTATGATCATAAAATGCACATCAAAAAATAAATACAGAGAATAAATGATAATGTCCGTTAACATTTTAAGGAAACACGGTTATCGCCCCTGATCAGCGTGGAAATTTATGTCTGATATAAAATGTATAATAATGCCAATCAAGACGTGTGGTATTAATGGTGCACGAATGTTTATTTTGCCAGAAAATATCTTGGATAATGTCCCTGATATAAAGAACATTTTGTGCCTTTAATAAGGAAGTAAATCAAAACTTATCTGTAGCAGATTTCATCAAAATTGCATAGTATACTTATGTAGCTAAGTATACTTTGAGGGAGTAATCATTTTTTTCCCCGAAATGCATTATTTCGTATAGAACTAACGACTGCATATATTTGATGATTAAAAGTATGCAGAATTATTATACTGAATTTATTACATTATCACAGCCATTTTGGCTGTGATAAGGTAATAAATTCAGTATAATAAAAATTAATAAATTTATCCTTAAATTGAAAATTTCTCCCTCAAAGTATACTTTGCTAGATAAGTATACTTTGCAATGTTGGTGAAATAGGCTACAGGAGCTCTGACAATATGGGGGTATAATACTCTTTAGACACAAAACTTATCTGGAGCTGTGAGATGTGGATGACAATATGTCATGTTTCCACTAATACTTCAACTGACAACTTTGTGAGAACGTTTTTCCTAAGCGTTTGTAATCACTGACAATATGTCTCCATCGTGTGAGTATTGTTGTGTTAGTCCTGTCCCATGTATAACCAGTCGTCAGTGTTCTGTGTTAGTCCTGTCCCATGTATAACCAGTCGTCAGTTAAAATTGCCACCGGTCCGACGGTATTCCGGAAGTCGCCGGACCGAAGGACTATAATTTTTTTTTTACTTTTCTATTCTAAGCTTCAATGAAATCACCTTCCTTTGCTATGCACTTCTGGTGTTAGATAGCTTTTCTTGTATGACAGATATATACTTATAAATAGCTCTTAAATATCACACAAAATCCATTTTCTTTTTATATTTTTTTTCTTTTTCGGTCTGGTAAATTTTTGTCCGGCTGTAAAATCTTGGCAGTTTCGCGGAGATTACCCGTCCACTGCTGAATGACATTTTGTCGTCTGCTGTTGTTTTTTTTCTATGTTACATTTTGCTCATCAAAAACATGTTTTGACAGCACTTTAGAATATCTTTCCTAAGGAAGTGATTCTAAAATGCTGTTAAACCATGTTGTTATTGATTAAGAAGGCAAAATATGAAGCAACAGCAGTGTCCAGTATTCTATTGGTTAACCCTTTCAACACCACATGCCTGTATAGTGAGTGGTATTGGCAAAAAGTGTAGATCCGGATGAGCCGGCTCGTGACGGGCCGTCTCATCTGGATCGGCACTTTTTGCAAGTAATTTTCATACTTATGAGAACAAAAACACCCCTGTTTCATAAATGGACTAGTCTGAAAATCATTTTGTGACGATTGGATTGGTAGCTAAATTAACATATCACAGTCCAGTCCAGTTACTTAGGGGTGAAAGGGTGAAGAGAGGTCTGCTGGTGGCAAGTAATGTATGGTGCGGTGTTTGACATGGTGACATTTATCATGGGCTACAACCATGTATGACCAGATAGTGGCAATCTCACCGTGACTCAGGCTCAACGTTACATGGTTTCTTCATTAACCTGTATGTTATCCCTGACACTTCATACAGTTTGTCGCTGCTTGGTCTTGCTCACCTCTCTAAATTAGACACCCTGGGAGGTTCCGGAGGTTCCCAGAGTGTCCGGTTTAGAGAGGTTCCACTGTAATTCAGGTATGTGAGCATTCTAAGACCATGCTTTGCAATCATGAACATACATTGTCATCAAAGATACATGGCAGTGAATGGAATCAGAATTAAATAAACAGATATTTTATGAGTGTTTATGTTTAAGAGGTTTTACTGTATTTTCAAAGTGCGACTTGTTTTATTTGTTTTGCATTGTCTTTATGTATTAGAGAGGTTCCACTGTAATTCTGGCAATTAAGAGCTCCTGGGGCATGTTTATGTGGTTTACAGGAAACAGGCAGGCAATTGATTTCCCATAGACCCACATTCACACAAACTTGACAATCGCAACATCAATTTTGTTACTTCCATTACTGGAGTCAGTGACCTAAGCCGGTTCTAGATCCATGCAAAACCGTCTACTTTCACTTTCGAAATCTCTATCTCACCCCCACCCTGCAGCATCTATTTTATTTATCTCTCTGTCATAATAATAACAATCAATGCCGGAAATGTCCTGAGAATTTACTCCCTGTTGCTAAGCTGTACCAGGACTGGTTTACAGTCGCATTATTCATTGGCCGACTGGTTCCTACAGTTTTGAAGTGGCTTTATCACTAGAAATGAATGACAGTGAAACAAATGAACATTAATCACACTGCAGTGATTGGAGAGGTTCCACTGTAAAAGTACAATTTTAACCCTTAGAATGCTGAATTAATTTGTGTCGTCTGCAGAATATTTTTTGGTTTCCATTTTTCTCATCAAAAACTTGGTTTGGCAATGGAAATGATTCTAAAATGATGCCAAACCATGTTTTTACTGAGAGAAAAGACAAAATATGAATTAACAGCAGACGACTATTTTCGGTTCCCGCATTCTAAGGTTTAAAATGGGTAATGTTAACCCTTAGAAGGCGGGAAAAGTAAATCTTGTCTGCTGTTATATTATATTTTGCATATATAAACATAATGATTTGACAGCACTTTAGAATAATTTCCAATGGAAATCTCATCAAAACCATGTTTTGACAACACTTTAGAATTATTTTCAATGGAAATGATTCTAAAGTCTTGTCAAATCATGGTTTTTATCCAATGGAAATGATTCTAAAGTGTTGTCAAATCATGGTTTTGATGAGAAAACATGGAAAATAAACAGCAGACGACAAAATTTAATTCAGCATGTTTGTAATGGTTAAAAATCAGGAAATACTAATGTCCATGGACATTGTTTGCAGACATTGTGGTATTGTTGAAAGGATCTAGTAGTTTGACTGAATGCTGACTCATGATCAGCAAATAAAATACATAAAGTTTGAGTCGTATATTCTGGTATTCGACCTGGTACCCATATACCCTGTATGTCGTTGCGACAGGGCCATAGCCGGCCGGTCATAGTAACACCTGCCACTAGTTCATTGTGGCGGCCAGGTATATAGAGAATACTAATTACTATTTTGGTGTCTTGTGATATCAAGTTTATCACATTAGGTAAGGCTTGGAAACGTGTAATAATTCCGAGGCTTGCCGAGTAATTGCTACCGTTTCCAAGTCGAGTCTGATAAACTTGATATCAAAAGACATTAGCATGGTATGCTATTTATCAGGTAGCGTTCTTTCTGTGACGTCTTTCTGTGACCTCATTCTACTGACGTGATTCGGTAATGTCATGTGACGCCTTTCGACCAATGAAACATTAGTTTTCAATTCGTTGTAACCGAGATAGCCGTATCCGTTCAATGCCAGATACGACATAATGTTATCAGTCAGTACATATTCGGCCAATACAAGGCTCATTGCCTGATAAATAGAGAATAGTAGGTTAGTGCCGTGAATGGGAAAAAAATGTCTGGCAAGGCTCAGGAAATGGGATGGGCGAGGCTCTGCCGAGCACATCCCGTTTCTGTGCCGCGCCAGATATTTTTCCCATTCACGGCACTAACCTACTGTTCTATTTATCCCGTCAACACCTACAAATTTCTTTAAAATGCAAACAAAATAACCCCAGCCACCGCACATATTCATTAGCAGTGATAGGTCGTATTGACAGGATATCAAAAATGTTTCACGGCACATACGCACTGTGTTGACGGGATAAAGTTGTATCTTCTGAACTCTCCCGCACGTAGTGACAACTGTTATATTGCAGCATCGCTCTCGTCTATATATATCTCCCCAGGAACTGCTTGTTGTGCATTCGCTGTAATATCAAAGCATTCTGGGTCAAAGACCATTGTTGTATTATGACGTCAGCGGCTTGTGTCGACTGAAGCAGGATACGTTTGTATACATTATACACACAGCTGATGCACGAGAATATTTCCTGTTGATAGTTGGAATATATAGGTAATATAGTGTTTGAAGGTTACCTGATGCCAGAATTACACCTGGACTCCCATTCACTTACTATTACCAGATGTGTTAATGGGCATTAACCCTTAGACCGCTACTCACAACAATTGTCGTCTGCTGTTGCTTTTATATCTTGCCTTATTTCTCAATAAAAACATGTTTTGACAGCACTTCAGAATCATTTCGAATGATGTCATTTTCACAATCATGTCAATACAATATTTATTCAGGTGAAGCATTTAATTAGGGCCCCGCCGAGAATCGGGGTGCCCTATAGGTTTCACCCTGCCTGTCCATCCGTGTCCGTCCGTCCGTCCGTCTGTCCGTCTGTCTGTCCATCCGTTTATTTTTTTTAAGTTTTTGTAAGAGTTTCTCAAATCACCTATACTTTCTGTTTGCCTTCAGCTAATATCTTCATATTGCACACATGCATTACTTAGTAACAATGCGTCCTTCCACATTACTACAAATACCCTCGCTACTGATCGTACATCCGTCCATCTGTCTGTTTATTTTTTTGAAAGTTTTTGTAAAAGTTTCTCAAATAGTGCATCAACAGACCACATTTTCTAGTTGATATAAATAATTTGCATATCAAAATAGCCGGATACAACTGTGCGTTTATATCAAATTAAATTAAATTAAATATTACTGAATGATTATATTTGTATAGTGGGCTCTCGCAATTTTTAAAACTGGTGAAATAGTTACACGAGTATACACTTATTTAATTTGTATAAAGAACATGTTGTGCCTAATCGCTGGAACCCCAACTTTAACTATGGAAGGTATCCACGACTGTGTGTGACTGGTCGCCATGTGTATGTACCCTTGATACTACTGTCTGCTTCACGAAACCTGCCCAAATTTCATGGCTATAGCCCCAATTCTCCTGGATTCGTGCCTTCACATCGATTCATGCCCCTAGAAAACAAGTCAATAAGCATATTCTAAGATTAGTGTTAATTGAACATTATAATAAAAAGGTATTTTAAGTTGTTTCCCACGGTTTTCTAAGTTACAGTTACATACAATTGTGATTTATCACCTATTTTGTGATTTTTCTACATACTTCCTTAATCTGAACAGGGTCTGTTCGCAAATTATGCATGAAATGTGATATATGTTGATTTCTAGGCGAATCTGGACATCACCATATTTAAATTTGATGCATCTAGGCAGCAACACTTATTTATTGTACGAGTGAGCAAGGAATGTCACTCAAATGTGCAAAAAGTTGTAGGGCACGAACCTGATGAGTTTCAAGATCAATTAGGTGACTTGGGTGGGTTATTTCTAGGGACTCTTAAGACTTGCATAAACAACAATTTTGGCAAATTCCTTATGTGCACTCATAGTCAAGTGTTTGAACTTTATGTTGATGTACACATTTTCAGGAATTAATCAGAATATAATGCACAATATGAATTTATTTGCTTAGGGGCACGGATCCATGAGAACAATGACTATAAACAATGCAAAAACAATTAATTTTTTTGATAATGCTAAATTTTATCAAAATTTAAGAATGAGCCTTTAATTCTTTTTATTTTGTGAAATTTGGTCAAATATTGATTTTATTACGAAAAATTGATTTGTCTATGGCTATTTAACATGGGGGAAAAGGAGGTGGAGGATCTGTGAAATATTTTGGAATTTCACTCCGAAACCTAGATAGCTTACAAATGATCTAAGTAAGAAAACAAAAGTTAAAGGTGAAATATGGGATGCGACCCTGTTAGTGTTAACTCCATGCAATAACTAGAGTCTACTTGACGGATTGTAACCAAATTTGGTATACATGTTTATCACGGCAAGACAAAGAAGCCTATTGATTTTCAAAAATTTCCGATCCCCTTGGCGGCCATTTAAATTTTCGCACTCTGTATCCTTGTTCACGCAATAACTCATGTTTTACCTTGACTGATCATAACCAAATTCGGGAAACATGTTTATCACGGCAAGATGAAGAAGCCTATTGGTTTGCAGTGAGTTATCTCCCCTTGTTGACTGGCCTTGCCTCAACGGGCGTATATTGTGACCTTCGGCACTCTTGTTATAAATGGACTAGTCTGAAAATCATTTTGTGACAATTGGATTGGTTGAAAAATGAACATGTCAAAATCCATTCCAGTTACTTAACTCTTTGCATGCTGGGAAACTTGTAGGCTATAAATAGTTCAAAAATAGCTGACAAGAAATCATCATGTTTTCTTTTATTTCTGCCTGTAAATATCATGAATATGTCTTGGAATTTCATTAGAATTGAGTCCTGAGGACTCAATTCTAATGAAATTCCAAGGCATATTTAATTTTACAGAGAAATAAAATATATACCGGTACTCCTAATTCGTTTGGCGGATATTTTCACCGCTAGCATGCAAAGAGTTAAGTGTGAAAGTGTTAAATGAAATGAAATGATTTGATACTCACGTTGACACTGGGACGCCCCCACAACACAGGGATATGTTGGCAATGTCGGAGATGACAACACAAAGTGGGTATGATTAATATTTTGTTCGTTGTTCATTAAGCTGTGGTCAGAGTGGAGACATGATTCTGAGTGTGGTATATCTGATTATGTTTCCTGCTGTGAGATATACCGTATTGATCCTAATATGCGCATTCAGGCACTAAATAACAATTTGTTCCCTCAATTTAACAATTCTTTCCCTCAAATTAACAATTTGTTCCTCAATTTAACAATTTGTTCCCTCAAATTAACAATTTGTTCCCTCGAATTAACAATTCGTACCCACGATATAACACTTCGTTCCCACAAATTAACAATTCGTTCCCGTGGGAACGAATTGTTATTTTGTGGGAACGAATTGTTAAATAGAGGGAACAAATTGTTAACAAATTAGTAACAAATTGTTAAATGGAGGGAACAAATTGTCAATTCGTGGGAACGAATTGTTAATTTGTGGGAACAAATTGTTAAATTGAAGGAACAAATTGTTATTTCGTGGGAACAAATTAATAAAAAAAAGAATTCTATGTCCCTGCGGGGCTCCGTAAGGTGCAATGTAACATGGACACTCTAATTAGGGTCGGTCTGGATGCTACAATGGTTTAAATCCACAATTGTGGCTGTGACTGGAGAAATGGGGCTTATAGGTTTTGCGACCAGTGTAGCTCCTGATCAAATAGCACACTCCCGTTGCCTGATAACAATCTATATTGCTTGTTAATAGCATGACAGGTCTTTCATTGATGGAATGGTGAACAGTGCAGATCCTGATCAGCCTGTGCGGATGCACAGGCTGATCTGGATCTACACTGGTCAGAAAGCCCATAAGCCCCATTTCTCCAGTCACAGCCACAATTACTTTCCACCAACTGCATGCACAGTGTAGAATTGCCGGTATACATAAAGATGTTTTACCCTATCGGGGAGGGATGGATTGTGGCATAGGGGTTAGAACACCTGACTTCCAATTCGGAGGTTGTGGGTTCAAACCTCACCTTAGGCATCAAAAATACTTTCATAGTATTTCCATCCGACTGGTCTGTCGGATGCGACTTTAAACTTAGGTCCTGTGTCTCTATATGGTCCTAGCTGTTGGTGGGACATTAAACCCATTCACTTTCACTGTTTACCCTATCGAAAAATCACAACTTGCCAGTACAGTCATGTTCGGTATGGAACTTCCGGTGTAAACTTCCAGAGCAATGTAAGTGGACATATGCTGCTGATACTGTCATTTCAAGGTCAGATTAATGTAGCTGCATCTAAAGTTTAAGAATTTGCACATTGGCCTTCGACAATTTAGCTACGAGACAACTCAAACCCTTGAAACTTCGTCCCATATCCGTATTCTCATTTATTGGAATGGTATATATATATATATATATATACCATTCCAATAAATGAGAATACGGATATCCACAAATGGAGTGTATCCTGATATATTGGATTACAGATAGCTTGTGCATATTGACTATATGGCTGTATATTAAACATTTCAACACTTGCCTCTATTCTATCGTATGCGAACAGTGTAGATCCAGATGAGCTGGCTTGTAGCGAGCCATCTCATCAGGATACACTCCATTTGTGGATATCCGTATTCTCATTTATTGAATGGTCTAAACATTTACAATGAATTAACACTTAGACCGCTACACACAACAATTGTCGGCTGCTGTTACTTTTATATCTTGCCTTATTTATCAATAAAAACATGGTTTGACAGCACTTCAGAATCATTTCCAATGGAAATGATTCTACAGTGCTGTCAAAGCATGTTGTAAATTATTCTATAGTGCTGTCAAAGCATGTTTTTGATGATAAAAATAGTAGTATATAGGGAGTCAAAATGATACCACCTATGGTGGTATCAGTTTCCCCCCCTATATACTACCCCCACCACCCCCAAAAAACCCAAAAATTGGTTAACGATGAAATTGTCTCCCTACAGCAAATTTATGAATTTTTGGAGAAAATAATTTTGAATAGAAGGAGTCAAAATGATACCACCTCCAACCAAAAGTTGGTGGTGGTATTGAACGATAAAAAAAGTCAAAATCATTAATGCAATTTCAATGTGCCCACGAGTGATAGTTTATATTCCAACACCCCATTTTTCTCCTCCAATATAGCTAATTTATTTTGCAGATCAGCAACTAATTCTACCAGCTCTAGTCTACCACGTTCACCTTTAGCCACCTGACAGCGCAGTTGCTATGTCTACAAAGAGTTTAGGCACTAACGAATTTACAAAGGCATCTGGGGCATTGAAATTGCGGGGCGACACAAGGAAATTTTCTACGTCTCGATAGATGCCTTCGTAGATATTCTTTACACGTAAAAGTCTTACAACAAATCTCACACTCCATTATATATGTATATGTTTATATTCAATTGGACGTGAAAAAAACATGATGTAAATTTTTCACGTCCAATTGAACAGATAAATTTCATAGGTTATAATACAGAAAATATGATAACGCCAGAAACTAGAGCAGAAATCGAAAGTTTGAGAAGAGAAGCCGAATCTCTAGGGATTACTTATAGTAAACGGTTGAGAGTTAGGGGGTTGACAAAGCTGATAAACGCCACAAAGAATGAGGCATTTATGAAGCGGTTTACCCGCGCCCACAAACGAGGAGCCTTTAAAGACCTCTCACTAGCAGAGGAAGTTGGTAACAGAATTAAAAAAGAAAGTATTGTGGGGTTAAAGGCTAGTGTAATAAAACCTTCAAGCACCAATTTCAGATGCACAGGTGACCCAATACCAAATAATAAAAAAAAATCTATCGTTCGCGCGATAGTGGCAGAAGGTGAAGAAATATTGGGGGCTCACGATGAAACATTGGAAAAGGTAGAAAATGGAAGACGGGTAGTTACATTATCCTTTCGTAAAAACATTGACATTAACGAGTCTGAACGCATGTCCGATAAACTCGCTCCTTATCTAACAACCAATTTTTAGCTCGACTATTCGAAGAATAAGTAGAGCTTATGTTGTCACCCCGGCGTCGTCACGCCTTGGTTAAGGTTTTTAGTCAAGCTTGTATATGGAATACTACTGGCCCTACACCCACCATACTTGGACAACTTCATCTCCTAGTGATGTACATCAATAACCCCTGATCTATATTTCACCTTGACCTACTTTCCTCTTGATTAACCCCGGTTTTTAGGTTTTTAGTATTCATTTCCTCTTGATTACTTGGTTAATTCCCCTTGGTTAAGGTTTTTAGTCAAACTTGGTTAAGGTTTTGTTTTCAAGCTTGTACATTGAATACTATTGTGCATCCAGACACCATACTTCAACAACCTTTTCTCATAGGTATGTACATCAATAACCCCTGATCTATATTTGACCTTCACCTTCATTTCCTCTTCAATTACTTACTTAATTCCTTTTGGTTAATGTTTTTAGTCAACCTTCTATATGGAATACTACTGGCCCTACACCCACCATACTTGGACAACTTCATCTCCTAGTGATGTACATCAACAACCCCTGATCAATATTTGACCTTGACCTACATTTCCTCTTGAATTACTTACTTAATTCCCCTTGTTAACGTTTTTAGTCAAGCTTGTATATGAAATACTCCTAGCCCTACACCAACCATACTTGGACAACTTCATCTCCTAGTGATGTACATCACCAACCCCTGACCTATATTTGACCTTGACCTACATTTAACCTTGAATTACTTACTTAATTCCCCTTGGTTAAGGTTTTTACTCGACCTTGGTTAAGCTTTTTACTCAAGCTTGTACATGGAATACTATTGTGCATACAGACACCATACTTGGACAACCTTTTCTCATAGTGATGTACATCAATAACCCCTGATCTATATTTGACCTTGACCTACATTTCCTCTTGAATTACTTACTTAATTCTCTTTGGTTAAGGTTTTAGTCAAGCTTGTAGATGGAATACTCATGGCCCTACACCAACCATACTTGGACAACTTCATCTCCTAGTGATGTACATCAACAACCCCTGACCTATATTTGACCTTGACCTACATTTAACCTTAAATTACTTACTTAATTCCCCTTGGTTAAGGTTTTTACTCAACCTTAGTTAAGCTTTTTTAGTCAAGCTTCTTGATGGAATACTATTGTGCATACAGACACCATACTTGGATAACTTTTTCTCATAGGGATGTACAGTGCGACCCCGTTAGTACACGGAAGTCCGGCGACATACAACCTTCCGTGTTTCTTATCCGAACCGTGCTATATCCGTTCTCGCCCAAGACGCATCATAATGTCAACAAAAAATACATGTACACTGTACAGTGACTGCGAATCAACGACGTCGCCAATGCCTATAATATGCCATAAGTTTTCACTGTTATCTTCGCATATAATAAATATATTGAATCCAAGAATTGTTAACGTCATGTTTTATTTATTCATCATGTTCATGTAGAATGTAGATCTACGCAGGTCCGTGCAATCCATTATTGTAAACGCGTGTAGAAAAAAGTGTAGTAATGATGACGCAATGAACCAATGACCGATATCCTGTTCCATCAGCCGCAACATCACGGACAAACTCGTGCGTTGCAATCTGTGTTTACTCATATGGTGAGCACAGGTGGAAGACTCGGACCTATGACACCAAAATAAATGCCTATTAAAAAAAATCCCATTATCCCACCCACCTGGTATCGTACTGTACATGACGTTAATAATAGAACGAGATCAAGTGGGTGGCGTAATGGATATTTTTGTAATGGTCATTTTCTTTGTGTCACACGTCCGACTATTCCACCTGTGGGTTTGAGTACAGACCTGTCTAGACATGTTTTGCCAGACATGTTAAATATTGCGCCAGTTCATGAGGTAATCGGGCTTATCACGCGAGATTTTCGACGAAGATGAATCTGATAATAGTGTACATTTTCTGTAAACGATATCGAATGTTGACGAATATTAAATTAGTAATTATTACGCATTTGCTCTGAAAATGTTATCAACTTTCCGATATATTAGCAGAAAAAAGTCAAATCATTCTCGGCGAAAATCTCAGTTACCGTATATAATAAAGTTGATTATCTCATGCACTGGCTCAATTATGACGTAGCGAAACAAGGCCAGTTGTCACGTACACACATTTGTGTACATGCGCCAGGGGGCGTGGGCAGTGCTGTAACAATTTAGTTAATCTGGGTCGAGTTAATCTGCGCGACTGATACGCGATCTCCGATTGGTCAGCCTTTACACCTAATTAATATTCTACCAATGGTGAGCGCGAACGCATGCCGGAAAAATGAAATCGAGCACATAACAATTAGCACTGCTTTGTTACTGGTCTTACTGATCTTATTCCCAGTTTGCTCGGATTAATTTACGAAATGTGCAAACGTGATCAGCTGCACATTCACATCGGTGAGATAAAAGGAGGCTATGCGGCCATAAAAAAAAAATCGTCCATTTTGGGTCTAATTTGGGAAAGAATCGCAAATTTAACACGATTTCTGACAATAGTCGTGTTACAAATTTAACACGATTTTGATATACAAATAGGAAAAAAATTCGGGAGCCAAGGCACAACCGTGTACTAACCGAATTCGTGTTACAGTGAAGCGTGTACTAACGGGGTCGCACTGTACATCAATAACCCCTGACCTTTATTTTACCTTCACCTACATTTAACCTTGAATTACTTGCTTAATGTTTATAGTCAAGCTTGTATATGGAATACTTCTGGGCCTACATCAACCATACTTGGACAACTTCATCTCCTAGTGATGTACATCAATAATCCCTGACCTATATTTGACTTTGACCTACTTTTATCCTTGGATTACTTAGTTATATCCCCTTGGTTACGGTTTTTATTCAAGCTTGTATATGGAAGACTCCTGGGCCTACAGCAACCATACTTGGAAAACCACGCACCTACGTCCAAGGTCAAGGTCACTGTTGAAGGTCAAAGGTCAAACCTATTGAAATTCCCTTCCGCTCTATATCTTCTACACCGATGCATGGATTATCAAATGCCTTGGCACAAATGTTTCTCAGGATGAAAAAGTGTGTCTCGATCAATAACCATGCACCTACGTCCAAGGTCAAGGTCATAGTTGAAGGTCAAAGGTCAAACCTATTGAAATTCCCTTCCACTCTATATCTTCTACACCGATGCATGGATTATCACACTATGCCCAGGGTCAAGGTCACAGACTTGATGCGTTTGAAACCTTAACGCTCGGCTAAATGGCTTATAATCAAAAATGCCTCATTTTCTTTGGCTGCCAGTGGGGGTATTCGTGTGCCGACAGGCCACATTTCTAGTTTCCCTTGGTTAATGTTTTTAGTCAACCTTGGTTAAGGTTTTTATGCAGGCCGCAGCCACCTTCTTTGTCAAGCTATGTGTACATCGACAACCCTCGTAGAGCTAGAACATATGGAGGAAACTAAAAATGGAAAACCTATAACTATAATAATGCACAAAAATCTCGATAGCGAACCACTATCATCAATGAAAACCGTTAAAAAATGGTTGTCAGATAAGGAGCAAACACGAATAATGTCTGATAAAATAGACAGACCAAATACAAAGTGGAAGTTTGTAAGATGGGTAGAGGTTTTTATAAAGCTAATACAGGGCAATAGGGGAATAGATTTGGGACTACAATCCAAAGAAGCAGCAGGAGGAGAACTTCCAGAATGGTTGAAGAATAAAAAATGTATGTACATGTATTCTTTAGATAAGTATAATGACGACCTTTGTCTGTTCAGGTGTCTAGCTATGCGTATGACAAGTGCAAGGCCCGACAGATGCACGGACAAGGCGAAAGAACTTAGTAAGCAATATTTTGGTAGTAATGTGGTTTCACCAATTCCTTTTTCAGATCTGAAAAAGGTTGAAGAGTTTTTTAAAATCGGTATAGAAGTATATCAACCCACTGAATGTGGCGTATGGTGGTTGAAAAAGGTACCAGCGCACTATAAGGCAATAGGTAATAAACCAATGACAATAGGACTGTTTAATAATCACGCATTTCTGATAAAAAAACCAAAAAAACCTTTTTAAAAACCTATCTAAAATTTACGCCTGCGATAATTGCAAACAGAAATTCACGAAAGCGAGTAATATGAAAAGACACGGACCAAAATGTATGAAAGGTGAGACAAAAGTAATATGTGATGGTAATTATTTAGAGCGCCCGCGTTCGTCGTTCGAGAAAGCGTTTTACCCAAAAAGTTCTAACAGTTATGGGGTGATCGATTGGATGTACTCTGTGGAAAAGCAGGAGGGAATTCACATTCACCACGAACAGTGTGGACATGGGGGTGAAAGATGGATTTTAGGAGCTCCAGTAGATGGATACTGTCAAGAAAACAATACAGTATATCAATATCACGGCTGTTACTGGCACTGGATCGAGATTCATGCAAAGCATAGAAAAGAAGAACGCGCATCCACTATGAGAAGAGATAAATTTATTAGAAGCAAAGAATTCAACCTAGTAGTTATGTGGGAATGCGAATTTCAAAGAACGGGTAAAGATATAAAGATCGGTTGCGACACTACTCTTTATCCATATCAGATAGTATACGATTTTGAGGCATATCTCAACCCAGAATTTGAAACTCTCGGTAATAATCTAGAGTATGAAGCTGAGCACGTTCCGGTAAGCGTTAGTATAGGAGATAATTTCTCAGGAACAGTAACTCATATTTGTGATAAAGATCCCGCAAAACTTATAGAAAAATTCGTAGAAGATTTGAAAGTCAGGAGAAAAGCTATAAGAGAAGAAGTATGGTCAAGATATGGGTTTAATACAGAACATTTACGTAAAAATCGAGTTACACAGATCGAACAGTGGATAGAGCAAGTACCGGTTATAGGTTTTAACAGCAGTAAGTACGATATAAACTTAATAAAGAAATATCTAGTAGGCGAACTGGCATCAACAACAAAGAAAGTAATGGTCGGAAAACGGGCAAACACAACAATATTTCTATTTACTCCAGAATTTAGATTTCTTGATGTAATACTTTATCTAGAACCTGATGTAAGTTACGATAGTTGGATAAAAGTCTACGACTGCAAAGGACAGAAATCTTTCTTTCCTTACGAGTGGTTCGATTCTCCAGACAAACTGGATTACCCAGGACTGCCTGATATAGAGAATTGGCATTCCAAACTATCTGGGAAAATGTTAATAGATGAAACAGAATTAAGTAAATGTCGTAGAATTTTCGAAGAAAATAATATGAAAACTTTCAGAGATTGGTTGAAATATTATAACGATTTAGATGTAGCATAGAAGCGGTGGAAAAAATGTGTGAATTTTATAAACACAGAGGTGTGGATATTTTCAAAGATGCGGTAACACTACCGGGAGTAGCTATACAATATTTATTGAGAGGAACCATTAAAGAACAAAAATCTTCAAAGACGATTATACCGGAGGATGCTCTATATGCACCAAAAGAAGAAACATACAAAATGATGAAAGACACTCTAGTTGGCGGTCCATCAATAGTATTTACACGATATGCAGAAGCTGGTGTTTCAAATATTAGAGTGGGTTCCAAACCTTGCAAGGCTGTTTTGGGGTACGATGCAAACGCGTTATATTTATCTACGTTAAATAAAGAGATGCCGTGTGGGAGAGAATACACCATATAGATACCCCATATAACCCTAAATTTATTAAAAAGTTTTGTAAAAGAGTTTTATCTGGAGACTGGTTTGGGTTTGCGGAGGTGGATATAGAAGTTCCACACAACTTAAAAGATAAGTTTTCTGAAATGTCCCCAATATTTATAAACAGAGAAGTAGAGGTTGATGAAGTTCCCGCAGACATGTTAAAATATTTAAAAGATACTGGCCGAACAAGAGGAGATGGAAAAAAATTGGTGGGATCTATGACTGCCACTAAAGTATTGCTGTGCGCGTCACTGTTGAAATGGTATTTAAAACACGGCCTAGAAATAACTGGAGTTCATCGTGTTATAGATTATATTAGTGGAAAACCAATCGAATGGTTCGCAAAAGAAGTTACAGCCGCAAGACGAACAGGCGATGTAGAACCAAATAAGAAACCAGTAGCCGACATAATGAAATTATTAGGAAACTCGTGTTGTGGAAAAATGATAGAGGCAACGGAGAGACATTTAAATACGACATATACACAAAACGAAACCTGTGTTGACAAAGCATTAAGATCTGCATTCTTTGACGATTTGGAAGAGATAGGAGATGCGTACGAAATATCTTCAAGAAAACCCAGGTGTGCGGTAAAGAGACCATTCCATTGTGGAATAGCGGTTTATCAACTAGCTAAATTGAGAATGTTGGAATTTTACTACGAATTTCTAGACAAATACGTAAAAAGAGAAGACTTTGAATTAATACAGATGGATACGGATTGTATGTATATAGGAGTTAGTGGAAAAACGATAGAGGAATTGATTAGACCTAACTTACTAGACGAGTTTGAAAAAGAAAAAAAGAAATAGTTGGCTTGGGATAAATGGAGCGAAAGAGAGCCCGGACTTTTCAAAATGGAATTTAGCGGAGATAGGGTGATAGCGTTATCTATTAAGTGTTATTTTGTAGAAAAATTTAATTCCACTAATTTTGATAAATCTAAAGAATTAATTAATAAAAACTCTGCGAAAGGAATGTCCAAGAGAACTAACAATTTAAATTGGGATAGATATAAACGAGTACTAAGTGAAACTACAGAAGATGGAAAACACATTATAGATGTAGCACAAAATAGAGGATTTAAAATGAAAGACGGCGTTATGAAAACGTACTGTCAACAAAAATTAGGACTCTCGGCATACTACGATAAAAGACGCGTGTTACCAGACGGAATACATACAGAACCTCTCTAATGATTTATTAATAAATCAATCTAAAGACTCTGATGATCCAGGGGTAGCTGGGTGTCAGAAGGCACTGCAAGAAGTTCTTCGCGAACAAAACCGCGAGATGGACCACCATCCATATAGTAGAGCACGGGCTCATCGGGTTTGGTAATAGATCGATCCAGATGATATACATTCAGAGACCACACAGGATCAGTCGCGCGGCGGCTGCCACCTTCGAGCTCTCCCGGTTGATAGAGATACCGGACGTCAACATCCGATGGAAGCCGTTGCTCCTCTAAACCAACGGGTCGCCCGCGCGAGATGGCAGAGGGCTTGCTCGTCACATTTTTAGACTTGATGGCATCTACAGGCTTCTTACCTATCAATCTGGTCACCTCTCCGTTCAGTGCGGAGACCACGGCGGGCAGTCTGGCCACCCACTCGGTCGATCGCGAATGAGGGTCTACAAGTTCTTTGGCATATTGGTGTCCGAACAGCCTCTCAGCCAGGGTTCGATTGAACCGCTCCACGATCCCCTGGTCCCGGTGGATGTTGACGCGGCCGCGTCTGATAGAAACTTTGTGCTTAGACAATAGATGAGAGACCGCGCCCATGAACTCGCGGCCGGGATCGACCTGGAGAAGATTCGGCCATTTGAGAGGACTCCACTTATATATTCGGGAAAGAGCCTCGGCCACCTCCTTAGACTCTTTAGTGGCCAACGGCTCAGCCCCCTTATAACGACTCACTACGTCAACGATTGTCAGTGCGTACTTGTACGTCTTGCGACCGACGCGATCGTGAGGGAGAAACAGGAGATCCGCTTTGTGAACTTGGTTCGGCACCGGCACGTCGATTTTTCGGGGGCGGAATATTGTGAGGCGCGGGTAAATAGATCTGCCAAATGGCCTGCTTCTTGAGCCATTCCTTGACAGCGTTTTCTGAAACCTTGGTCGCCGCCGCGAGGTTCTTGATGGCCGCGAGTCCCTTCCAGTAGCCGCGGGGGCTATAGTATGTGTTCGCTAGCTTGCGCGTTAGGCGAACCGATAGTTTGGTATTAAGTTTAAGCGTCTTCATCGTATGCGAAGTATTCCAATATATCGGACAATCTCCAACATGCCCTCGCCAGATCGTCCGGTAACTGCGTCGTTAATAATAAACCTTTGTTGGAAGTACAATTGGAGGTTACGTTCTGAAGGAACTTGGGAAAATCTAATGCATCCAATCTCGATTGGGAGGAATCTAACATCCACTTTGCGAAAAGGGTGGCCGCTTTTTCGTCCTCGCGCCACGTCTCGAGAGAATCTCGGGCCAGACGAATCATACCCTTTGCGCCAGCTATACGGTGTAGCCTACATCGATCATAGCAAAATAAACTTTGTCAACTAACATCGTTCTATATATATATTTTTAAAAAAATCTTTTAAAATAATTATAAAATTAATTAATTTGAAATCTCGATTGAATATTGTAGCCGACGAGCCCCACCACACCCATTCCCACGACGATGAACGCGATCTCGCGGTCTTTTTGGGCCTCTGACGGTACATAGAAATCTGAAAGTTGGGGCTCGCGATCCAGCGGCGCAAGACCTTTCTGCGGATATGCCAGCGCGTACTCGCGGTTGGCTTCTTCAACGTTCTGGAAAGTTTGCGCGGCGAAGCTCTTCGTTGACCCAGTCCAGATGGGCGGTTCGTTTTTTCGACCATGCTTCCTTTGCGCTATTGAGTTGTTCTACAGCTAAATCGTGACGCTTGCGCTCCTCATGCACGTTCGAGCTTCTCATTTTCGAGAATATAAAGTTGCTACCGCTGAACGCCAATGCGTTTACAAGCGCACCACCTATCATTATTCCGATAAAAGCCATTATTTCCATATATTAGCAGGTAGAGTTCCAACTTTAACTAGATAATCTCGAGTCCAAACTGCGCTCGCTATATTTAAGCCCATGTTTAATACGTCTTTCACAGTAAAGTCTAATTTGGGAGAGGGCCCTCTTAAGATCGTCTTTGTTAGTTGAGCCCATCCGATACTTAAACCCGATATCACCACGCCGTGATAAATCGAATTCACGAACATTTTATCACCAGTTTCAGCCATTGTTGATAATTATAATTATTGCATATAAAAGGGATCGTGATCAATGTTTAAATGGGGCGCATCCAATTGCGATTGGTGTTTCGTAACTGTTTTTGGATGAATTGATGGGGGTTGTTTTTTCGATAAGGATTGGTGTAATAGGGGGTATTTCTACACGCACAGGGCACCAACAACTGCCAGACCACCACCAACAACCCAACTCCAATTCGTGAATTGGGGGTGTTGGGGTTCAATCGGATTCGTCCAATCTCGATTGGGTGTTGAGTGTGCTTCCAATTCGTGAATTGGGGGTGTTGTTGCAATTCTCAATTGCTCTGTCTTCAGATGTTTTGCTGTGTCCATCCCCGATTGCAACGACTGTTTGGCCTCTCGAAGCTTGGCGAGTATTTTATCTTGTTTAACTTTTCGGGCGGCAGCTGCCGCCCGCCCAGCTGCCTGTCTTTTTGGGTTTTTAGCCAGCTTTTTTGAAAAAAAATCCAGGCTATTGGATTGGCGAAAGCCGGGCGGGCGGGCGGGCGGGCGGGCGGGCGGGCGGGCGGCGGGCGGGCGCGGGCGGCGTCCACAATCAATGTTAAGTTTTCGTGTTCGAGTCCATTTCTTTGTTACTGTACCACCTAGGACCACCAAACTTTCACAGCTTCATAATCAAGGGGTGCCCACCACATATCACTATCCAACATGTTACTTTTTTTTTTAACTTGACCCATTTTTTCCGCGCAATTGGCTTAGCCATTTTCAATGTTAAGTTTTCGCGTTTTCAATGTTAAGTTTTCGTGTTTAAGTCCATTTCTTTGGTACTGTACCACCTAGGACCACCAAACTTTCACAGCTTCATAATCAAGGGGTGCCCACCACATATCACTATCCAACATGTTACTTTTTTTTTTAACTTGACCCATTTTTTCCGCGCAATCGACTTAGCCATTTTCAATGTTAAGTTTTCGCGTTTTCAATGTTAAGTTTTCGTGTTTAAGTCCATTTCTTTGGTACTGTACCACCTAGGACCACCAAACTTTCACAGCTTCATAATCAAGGGGTGCCCACCACATATCATTATCCAACATGTTACATTTTTTTTAACTTGACCCATTTTTTCCGCGCAGTCGACTTAGCCGTTTTCAATGTTAACTTTTCGCGTTTACAATGTTAAGTTTTCGTGTTTAAGTCCATTTCTTTGGTACTGTACCACCTAGGACCACCAAACTTTCACAGCTTCATAACCAAGGGGTGTCTACCACATACAACTATCCAACATGTGACCATTTTTTTACCTTCACCTATTATTTCTACGTAATTGACTTAGCCATTTTCAACGTTAACTTTTTAACGTATGTCTGGTTAAATTTTTTGGTTAAAACTTTTTTGTTATACTATATCTCTGCAACTGCTTCGCCCATTACCTTGAAACTTCACATGGGTGTTTATCATCGTCCATATTTTCACTCTAACCCCCAACCGTGCGGCCCCTGTGCGCAATGTCAAGGTCAAATTACTTTGAATTTTTTTGTTAAAGTTTTTTCGTGTACTATATCTCTGCAACTGCTTCACCCATTACCTTGATACTTCACATGGGTGTTTATCATTATTGTCGCACCCGCTTGCGGAAAGCGCGATATCGTCGGCATTTTGGCATACGTCCGTACGTCCATGTGTCCGGTTAAAGTTTTTTCCTTAAACTTTTTCCATCTACTATATCTATTTTTTTAGTGTCCATGCCTCGCCCCAAGGCGCGACATGCAGGCCACGGCCATCTAGTCTACAAAAAGTGGGTATAATTATGTTATCCAAGTGTCCATGCTTGGAAAAAACCTGGCCTTCGTGGCTTTGCCTCGTTTCTTGTTATGTCGTGCAACCAGATTCGTCCAATCTCGATTGGGTGTTGAGGGCTCCTGTGGAGCTGCAGCAATCCCCGATTGAACCCCCAACGTGCTCGGGTTCAACACTGTTGAAGTTGGAGATTGTGGTTCCGTCACTCTCGCAGGTGTGTCTTGTGTCATCATTTATAATATTAATATTAGAGCTTATAGTTCGTGGGCATATATGTCCAAATTGACAGTGTTTACCCGTGGTCAACGCGGTTGTCAGCGGAGCTAAGTATATTCCAAACTTGTGATAAATTGAGCAGCAGGCTGTTCTAAGAGTGTTTCCTATAAAAGGGTCAGTCTCTAGATCGCAAATCAACCCCGCGGTGTTTGGTATAGGGAGAAGTATACTAACGGCGGTTGCGTACAAATGAATAGCATCTGACATCTTATCCACCTGACAAACTGAGAGACGCCTACCGAGATAATGCTCCGATTGTCCCCCAGCAACCAGCATTTTCATTCTTATCGGCAGGTGTTGCACTCAACCCAATCGAAATTGGAGTTGATCCCGATTGCTCTGTCGGAGTTGATGTTTCATTATCTTTCAGGAAAGATACCGTGTCGACAGTCGGAGTTGAGGTTTCTTCCATTAGCTGATCGAGAAGTTCGTCGCAGTTCATTATTGCTAATTTTCTTAAAATTAATTTAACTTTTCTAACAAGTCTCATAACTTTAACATATTTCCAAGCGCACCACCCGATACTTATGATCACCGTTATGCTCGCAACAAAGCTCGCAGCGGAGCACCAAATTGTTAACATTGTTAACCATTGTTCAGCATTTGTTCAACATTTGTTAAGCATTTGTTCAGCATTGTTCAGCAATTGCTAAGCATTGCAATAGCTTATTACTTTGCAAGAAAATTATAAAATTAATTAATTGATAGCTTTATAAGCAGTTGGTTGATCAGTCTTTAGTAGAAGCTTGGCGTGCTTAGTTTCCGAAAGCATCTGTCGAACCTCCAGGCGCTCCTCGCGCGTTGGGATAACGTCATTCTCTCGAAGACAGTCATCGAATGAGTCTCGGTCCTTGCAGTGAAGGAGGGCGACCCATTTTGTTTGCTCGCGCAGATCCTTGAGGACGGCGTTGTACTTTTGAGTGGAGATCCATACGCTTTGCCTAGCATGGCGGCCAGAAAATGCGAGCTCAGAGAGCATGTCCTTCTTTTTGGTCATTGCCGCCTTGGCCGAGCAATCGTCAATCACGTATAGGGTGGGCTCACCCTGGAATCTTTGGTATAAACCACGCAACCAATCGTGAAGCCTATCACCGGGATCAATAACGTATACCTCAGGGTCGGTCCATATCCACGGGCGCCGCTGATAAGTATCGTTGTGCCGCACAGTGGGACACAGGATCACAATGTGACGAAAGGCATCGCGGTAGGACCCCTCGAGCAAGTTGAGGATGAAAACCGTTTTTCAACATCCTGTCTGCCCACATATTATGGCATCTGCAATCGTGAATTGGTATTGATTGCTAATTTTCTTAAAATTAATTAATAAATCGTTAGAATGATTGCTAATTTTCTTAAAATTAATTAAATCAGTAGAGTGCTGAGACGTATCAGCCATCTTCGATGTTGAGTTGTGCGTCTGTAATTATATATAAGTACACGTTCAATGCGCCATTTCCATCTGCTTCTTTGGTTATCTGGATCGTCACACCCTCGCTAGCGTTCTCAACTTGGCGTCCGCTGCCGTGTATTTGGTCGTCGTCACTGGCTCGCATGTCTAGCCATAACGCGTATTTGGTATTCAGGAACTCTGCGAGGGAGACGACCGAGAGCTGCAGGTCTTTTGCAACCGCGGCAACCTCCGGAGAGCGCTTAGAGCCGGCAGCAAACTGCTTTCTTACTTCGTCCCACTGCTGGTGCGCGCGAAGACCCGCGCTGTAGAGTTGATTGGGTACTCCCTCGATCGTCACCTCTACCTTTGTGATTTTGGGGTTATAGAATTTGTCAGTTTTTCTAGCACCGAGTGCGAACCGAGCATCATCGAACAACATCAGTATACCTTTCATCGAGCGGGCGGGTACGTTGACATTAATATTCCACAATGTGTCGCTTTTGTCTTTCGTCATCTTGGTCGTAAAGTATGGCAACGCGCCCGGCGTACTGGGCTCTGATCAATCGTGCGAGTTCGGGCATCGTGACCATGTCGTTCTCCAGCGAAACATTGTCGATCGTATACGTCGATGCTATGTCGGTGGCTATGAGAACACGGCCGTAGTCGTTGAACGTTAGTTCGTATTCGAGGCGGTCAGCCAAAGCACTCTGATAGTAGGGCATGTGACTCTCCAGCAACTCAAAGTCGAGCGGGATGTAGAAGCGGTTGCCGTAAGCGGCCGCGATCGCGTTGTCACTCACGTTGTTATCTGCCTTGTTATCAGCCCCGATTCTAAGTTTGGTTACGTTCTTATTTTTTCTGGTGTCAATACCCTGATAGACCGCGTTTTCACGCTCTTGCGCCGTCTTCCACAGTTTTAACAATGGTAGATGTCGCTGTCATCGATCGACATCACCTCATTACCAGAAATCTTTATCATGGTCTTCTTGACCCAGGTTCTGAATGACGGTTCCGTTCACCTCCGTCGATGTCAGCGAAATAGTGAAAGCGAGGCGAACAGTCCCCGGCACAATGACGTTGTTAGCTCCGAGGTTGGGGAAGCGGACTAAGAGCTGCTGGTTCTGGTCAATCGTCGATGGGTTGTTCGTAATAACGACACTCTGTCTCACGCCTTTCGCCCCGAGGGGCTCATGCTGTCTGCAGTATGGATTGAGTTTGCGACCGTATTGACTTGAAGACATAATTTAGTGAAACTATTAAACTCGTATGGTCTTGTCTTTAATACATAATTATATAATTATAAAGATGGCTGATTACGATATTGACATGGATGAAATCGGCAGAGACGATTACGTCGATGAGGATGATGATGACATAGATGATGATAACGATAACGAAACGCCCTTCATAGAGACTCCAGTTCCAATCCAATCGCAATTGGGCGGATTAGGTGGCGCTACCACTAGTCAAAGTCGGGAATTACTCGAGGGAGCTGTAAACGACTACTACAACAGTTTGGCAGAAAAAGGTCTGGTCCCATCTGTCGGTCGCGACTACTACAAGTTCAAATTTGATCTGAACGGTAGATTGCGACTAAAAGCAGCATCAAATCTCTCAATAGTCAACACAAGGACCGGTAAACCCCTAGCGCTGAGCACCATTGCCGGAAACCCGGGCGGTGGCCAACTCATAAGGAACAAACTATTCCCAGATTGGAAGAGGGGTAAACCAATTATGCCGACCCGCGCTGTAGAGGCCCTACAGTCTACCGACGAAACGATGGCGAAGACGGCCTCCGCGATAGAAACGGTCAAGCTCAGCGAGGTCCCTCAAGTAGCCACCGACACTATTAACACGATGGAGACCACGTTCAGCGAAAACGAAATACTCAACCTCGACCAAGGGTCTAACAATGACCCACCGTTACCTCTTCACGAACTCCGTGGACTCGATAAGGCTCTGCAAACGGTCCGGGGCGAACTGGTCCTTAACCTCTCCAAACTCTCATCGCTGGATGAACATATCGAGCTAGAAGAAAGAAAACTGGAGGAAGCCGGTGGCGATAGAGAATCTACCGAGCGGATCACCGAAAGCCTGCGGTCGTTGCGGGACGAAAGAGAAGCTCGCTTGCAGGCTGCATCGGCTTGCCGTGAGGCTCTCCGCACACAAATAATTCGGATCCGCGAAACAATCTCGAGGGTCCTGCACGAGGAGACGACACTCGGTGAGCGTCTTCGCACTCTGTTCAGAGAGCAGGGTGTCACGATAGCAAGCATCCTCGTTGCTATCGGCATGACTATATCGACCATAGTTCTAGCTTTCACTGGTGGTGCGGCGCCACCACCCGCGCCAGCACCCACACCACCACCCGCGCCATCCGGTGGAGCCAAGTAGTGGGTAAAAAAACAACTGAAAGCCCTCGCCAGTCTCCTGGCTAAATTAGCCGAAAAGACGGCTGCCGCACTACCTGGACTGATCGGAAGTATCGTTTCTTACTTGCTATCTATATTAGCAAAAACGGCCGGATGGCTCGCCAAAAATACTTGGGCTTTAATCGTGGCAATCGCCGGTCTCCTACTTTTATTCTCTCGAGAGTTCCTAAAACCAAAGCGTGAGGAGTCCGATTGCCACGAGGGCAACGACGAGCCCTAATTGTGCTTCCAATCTCGATTGGTGTTTCCGCTCCTGTTGGGGGTACTGGGTTCAACGGAGTTGAGTGAGGTGTATCCATTTTGTGTTTTGGGGGTTTTACGTAATAGGTTCCACTTACAACTCCGCTCCCGACCGTCTTGGGGGGGAGTTTGATGATACCCGTGTTCACGTTCCCGTTGCGGACGATTTTTTTATTGGTGGTTGCGACTACGATCTGATTATTGTAACCGTTAACCGTGTCGTCTCGTAGTATCATATTGCTCGGCGCCATATAAAGACCTATTCCAAATGCGTAGTCTACCGGGGTGCGGGCAGTCTGCAAAACGTCTTGATAATTCTGGATCGCCTTCTGGAGGTCCACCTTAGACGAGATAGCGTCCTCGACAAGTGTCAAGAACTGTTTTTGTGCATCAAAGGCCGTTCCCGTACCCAGTATAGCGCTGCGCGTTTGCTTCTGTGAGGCGAGGATTGCCCATACGTATATGCGAATGGAGTCATTGAAGCGAATAACCCCGCCCTGCGTAAATCCAGTGCTTTTATTAAACATAAATGTGGTCCACGCATTTCACATCTGTGGAGTATCACCCAGGTCTAGGTATTCCACGTGGGCTACTTTAGTAGGTAGCCAATGACAATAACCGTCTTTACACGCAAGCCCTCCAAGCACTTCATCACCGAACGTCATCGTATTTTTCTAACTGGTGGTGGGGTAGCTCCGCGAGCACTCCACAACCCTGAGAAATATGCGGGAACTTTATCAAGATGCCCACCACTAACTAAGCCTTTAATAATAATAGACAATTTAAACAATTTAAAAAAAAGAAAAGTTTTAGGTCCAACCGAGGTTCGAACTCGCGCCAGCAAAACCCCTCTGGGCTCACCCGGCTAGCCACCTTCTTTGTTCTTTCTCTTTCTCTTTCTCTTTCTCTTTCTCTTTCTCTTTCTCATCTCATCTCGTGGCTAGCCGGGTGTATAGCTACCCGTACAGTACACCCCCATCTATCGGCTGATCTAGATTAGTGTCGAAATTCTAGGCAACCTTGGAAGTGCCTGCACGGAAGCACTGAGCGCTCATTTTTTTATCAAGGGGCGTCCCCCAAGACAAATTATTGGTGTTAATTTTACATATATTAAGCTAAAACCGTGTTGTGCAATACCAAAACATGCCAACCAATCAGAATGTAAGAAATACTTCCGGAATATCAATAGCGGGTTGCCACATTCTCGGCTGTAATACACACCCTCGTGTGTGTAGTATATATTACAGTGTGTTTGTTTTCCATCCCGGAAGATGTAATCGTGTAAATCTCTCTAAAATGGACACTTAATATGCGTGTAAGGTAGGACACCTAATTTGCCTGTTCATAACACGTGTAATTTGAACATTGTCGTCTGCTTGGTGTTGTGATCACAACATAAATTAATTAGTAGTTTTTTTTTCTGTTCAATAATAATTTTTCAATATCTTTAAAAGCGATATCGTAGAAATGTACATTTGTAAACGAATCGTTGGGTTTTAACAATTTTATATAATACACCTTAGTTTTATATCCGATACGCGTTATCCTTCTTAATGTTTGTATTTGCCTCTTGTATAGTTCACATAATTGTCGGTATTGTAACAGAATAGTACCTGAGTGTAATTATAACTCCCATGCAAAGTGAGTGGGTGGGGTACACGACTCATTTTGACAAGCTAAATATGGTATTATTATTGACATATCTACACTCTGTAGCTAATATAATGGTAATTCAGGCATATACTTCCACATTTTCACTAAGACAAACATGCCTGATATCTTTTATGGCCACATGAAGAAATCTAGCAACTTGACAGAATTGTGGTAGGACTGACAAACATGTCTGGCAACCTTGCTGACAGTGTCTGGCAGTCTTATTCTTAGGATGATGGTAGTGTTTCAATGACTAGTTCACTCTTTCTTGCAAAACAGAATATATTATGAGAGTCATGACCCACATCCGGCATGCATATGTGTCCTATATTTGTTTACTTTCCAAGTCTGGCAAGTTGACATATTCGTGATTTCTCTCAGACAGCGGCCATGTTTGGCAGACCTGCCAAATCTGACAGATCCTGAGAAGCACATTAGAATTGCTAAATTAAGGCTATTTAATCAGATATTCACGAGGTTTGGTTTGTAAATCCTAATTAATGTGTAAAACTAACATTTACACAAAGTTTCAGACTGTAAATTCCTGTTTTGGTTGATTCTAAGGATAAAATCAAGTTGAAGTGGCGCTCAATTTTGAATGCGAAAACGCCAGAGTCTCTGCATCAAAATTGTCCCATAAAGTTATCAAATCACCGAACCACTCTTGATTACCTGTGTAAATACATAGATAAATATACAAACTACATATTTAGGATGTGCCAGATAGGTTTTGAGCTGTTTTAATGTGTGAAATTGTTAAAAGTCTCATGGTGATGACGTCATTTTTGGCGATCTCGCAAATCTGGCAAGATGGCTGACATTTTCGACAGATTTGCCTGACGCCCAAGCATCATGATTGGTCAAGTGACATCATGTGGTACAGTTTCAGAACCTATAAATACAACCCAAATGGCTAGGATCGAAGGGTTCAGCTCATAAGAGCGAAGGATAACATCTATGTGGCGTATTCTCGCCAGTGACCAGTAGTCGTCACCTGCATGTAACCAGTACCCGTCATGGTCTTGTTGTAGAATAACACTCAGATAATAAACTAAATACCTGAATAAACATCTTCCATTGACTCTCCATAAGCCATCCTGACAACACAACAAATCGTAAGACCGCTCGCTTGCGTTTGTTACAGTATAATATTGTAAATGCAACGTTTTTATCGGAGCGTAATAAATTACGCTGATATTTCATGTATTCTATGGTAGTGTTTTTCTGTTCAATTGGTGTCACATTTAACTTATGTATTTATGACACCAATATAATTGGGCTACAATACCACTTTTTATCGTTCAATACCACCACCAACTTTTGGTTGGAGGTGGTATCATTTTGACTCCTATTCAAAATTATTTTCTCCAAAAATTCATAAATTTGCTGTAGGGAGACAATTTCATCGTTAACCAATTTTTGGGTTTTTCGGGGGTGGTGGGGGTAGTATATAGGGGTGGAAACTGATACCACTGTAGGTGGTATCATTTTGACTCCCTATATACTACTAAAATGGAAAATAGAAAATAAACAGCAGACGACAAAGGTACATGCCCACTCAGTGGGCACAACAGTTCTTTTATACATATCAGAGACATCATCTGAGACATGTTCTGGCAAAATAAACATTCATTCACCATTACCCCATGTATTGATTGGCATTATTATACATTTTATATCTGACATAAATTTCCACACTGATGTCAGGGACGATAACCGTGTTTCCTTAAAATGTTAACGGACATTACTATTTATTATCAGTATTTATATTTTGATGTGCAATGATCATACTTTATAATCTGTCATAAATATTATCTTTTCAGGTGACGCATTTCATTAGTATAAATAATTAAAAAGTATCATGCCTCATTTACATATGAAAATAGCCTGATACCACCGCACGTCACTATCAGTAAAATACTATTATTAAATGATTACATCTGTATAGCGGGCACTCGTAATTTTTAGAACTGGTGGAATAGTAACACAATTATACAATTTAATTCCTATAAAGAACATTTTGTGCCTACTGAGTGGGCATGCATCTTTAAGATAACGGTGTAAGGGTTAACCCTTACAATGCTGAATAAAAATTTGACGTCTGCTGTTTATTTTTTATGTTCCATTTTTCACATCAAAAACTTGGTTTGGCAGCAATTTAGAATCATTTCCAATGGAAATGATTCTAAAATGCTGACAAACCATGTTTTTACTGAGAGAATTGATAAAATATGACACAGCAGCAGATGGCTCTTTTCAGTTCCCGCATTCTAAGGGTTAACCCTTAGACCGCTATCTTAATTTTTTTTTGTCGTCTGCTGTTTGTTTTCTATTTTCCATTTTATATCAAAAACATGCCTTGACAGCACTTTAGAATAATTTCAACATACTTTGACAGCACTTCAGAATCATTTCCATTGGAAATGATTCTGAAGTGCTGTTAAAGCATGTTTTTATTGGTAAATAAGGCAAGATATAAAAGCAACAGCAGGCGACAATTATTGTGAAATAAGTGGTGTAAGGGTTAAACCACTGTCTCTGATGTCTGCTGTAGACCTGTATGGAGGTCTTACCTGTATGACAGACTGGTAAACCGTTGATACAATTGTGGTCTGAGTGGACAGACAGAAATCTTGTGGTCACCTGACTCATTCATCATCTTGTTACTAAGTAAAACGGTGTACGGTATCTTGGATTTGCCATGTATCAGCGACAACCTTATGAAACTCAGCTTATTGCGGAAGGTCTCTGGGTGAAAATATCAATAATTTAATCTCTTTAACTCTTACACTGCTGAATTAAATTCTGTCGTCTGCTGTTTATTTTTTATTTTCCATTTTTTCTCATTAAAACATGGTTTGACAGCACTTTAGAATCGTTTCCATTGGAATGATTCTAAAGTGCTGTCGAACCATGTTTTTTTATTGAGAAAGAAGCTAAAATATAAAGCAACAGCAGACGACAATTCTAAGTGTTAATATTCATATTCTGTGTCCTTGTCCTTATGATGACTCAAGTTCTACCAGAAGGACCATGACTTCTCTGTCAGAATATGTCATTCCATGTCAGAATATGTCATTCCGTGTCATAATATGGCATTCTGTGTCAGAGTATGGCATTCCATGTCAGAATGTGTCATTCCGTGGCAGAATGTGTCAGAATATGTCATTATGTGTCAGAACACATCATATATGTCAGCACATGGCTTTCTTTGTCAGATCATGACATCTGTGTCAGAACATGACACGTGTCAGAACATGGCATTTTGTGTTAGAATATGGCATATGTAAGAACATAATTATTATGGCTTTCTGTTTCAGAAGAGAACATGTCATTATGTGTTGGAACATATTATTATGTATTAAAACATGCTATCTGTGTCAAAAACATGGCATCTGTGTCAGAAACATGATTGCTGTGTTAGAACATGTGTCAGAATGTGTCGCTCTATACCAGAACATGACATGTGTGTCAGAAAATGACATTTGTGTCAGGAACCTGTCAATATGTGTCAGAATATGGCATTCTGTGTCGGAACATGGCATTGTCAGAAAATAACATTTTATGTCAGAACATGACATTCTGTGTCATAATGTGGCAATCTGTGTCGGAAGATGCCAAACTATGTCGGAACATGACATCATTATCAGAAGAACATGTCATTATGTATCAGAACATTGTATTTTGTGTAAGAATACGTCATTTTCTTTGTCCAGTATTTGTTTTCTTAGAACCTGTAACTCGTATATCGCTACCACCTTACTGCATTCAAACAGATCATTTCTATATGGCAACAATGATAGCAGCTTTTCTAACTAACCTATTATTGCTGTTATCTCCCTTTATGATTATGCCCCACTGACGATAGTGGAGGGGGCAGTTAGTGTTACCCTTGTCCGTCTGTCACGTGTGTCCCATCCGTCTGTACGTCCGTCCGTCCGTCCGTCCGTGCGTCTGTTACCAACATTGTAACTTGAAAAACTTTTAAACCGTACTAGCTACAGACCTGAAACTTTGTATGTAGCTTCTTTATGATGAGTAGATGCACAAAGTTTATTTTGATTTTTGATCCAACCCCCGGTCATGGATTATCTCCCATTTTCGACTTAGAATTTCTCCATTTTGCCTTGTAAATCGTAAAACTTATAAACCGTGCTAGCTACAGACCTGAAACTTGGTATGTAGCTGTCTTATAATGATTAGATGCACAAAGTTATTTTTGTTTTTTTGTTTGACACCCAGGGTCATGGATTATCTCCCCTGTGTCAACTAAGAATTTAGCAATTTTGCCGTGTAACTGCTAAAACTTTTAAACTGTAACAGCTACAGACCTGAAACTTGGTGTGTAGCTTCCTTATGATAAGTAGATGTGCACAGTTCATTTCCGTTTTTTATTCGACCCCGGGGTCATGGATCATCTCCCCATTTTCGACTTAGAATTTCACCATTTTGCCTCGTAACTTGTAAAACTAAACCGTAATAGCTGGAGGCTTGCTTCTTAGTATGCAGCTTCTTTATGGTGTGTAGATGCACAATGTGAATTTCTATTTTTTTTTTCTCATTTCTCATCCAAAGTATATGTTGTTAACACGTAGTTGAACGGTCTTGACTAGACGGTTCAACTGAGTGGTAATAACTTACACTTTAGTTGAGAAACAAGAAAAACTAAAGGGTTGTTTTTCAGACAAAAACATATATCTCCCCCCCTCCCCCCCACACACACACACCACCACTGCATGTATAATCGGGACTTGGAAAATTAGAATTTAAGGCAGCAACAGCATATATTTAGCTACCTTGTTTTTCTGCATAAGTTAGCTGTATATTGGGAGATAATAAAATAAAGAGAGACAACATGTGCAATTTTCACTTGTCAAGGGTCATAACTCTGCTAATACTAGATGAATCCGCATCAAAAACCCCAGGTGCACAACTTCACATTGTGACAAACATTCCTGTAAAATTTCACAAATATAACTCGCAACACTTTTGGAAATACGTGCGACACAAATTTGTGATGGACAATTTCAATTAAGCTAGTATAACACTGGGCTCCTTCGCGAATGCCAATCGCAATTTGTCGCCAACAGTCGCAGCCTTTACTGGATGATTCCACAAACAAAACCTCATTTTTGTCGAGCCCGCTTGCGGAAAGCGAGACATTAGTGATCACAATGACATTCGTGCGTCCGTCCATGCATCCGTCCGTCCGTCCGAAATATGCGTTAAAGTTTTTAAAAATACCATCAAATGCCTCGACGGGCTCGACATGTGGGCCGCGGCCATCTGGTTACAACTACACATGTTGATTAACATTCCTATATAGTTTCATGCCTGTAACTCAAATATTTTTTTAATTACCGGCGATTTAAGTTAAAAATCAGCAATTTTCACTAAGTCAAGGGCCATAGCTGCCCATACTCTATGAATCCGTATCAAAATCACTAGATGCACAACTCGACATGTTGATGAATATTCCTATAAGGTTTCATGACTAGTTCTAATAGATTTTCAGTTATGTGCGACTCAAATTGAAAATCGCCACTTTTCACTAAGTCAAGGACCACGACTATGAATACTGGATCAATCCGCATTTAAAACTCCAGGTGAGCAACTTCACATGATGACAAGTATTCCTATAAGGTTTCACGACTGTAGCTCAAATAGTTTTTCAGTTATGTGCGACACAAGTTGAAAATCTCCACTTTTCACTTATAGTCAAGGGCCATAACTTCACATGAAGACAAATATTCTTGTAAAATTTCACGACTCTTACTCAAATACTTTTGGAGAAACGCGCGACACAAATTTTGTGATGGACAACCATGCCAAAAACAATATGTCTCCCCATATATGAGGGAGACATAATAATAAGATCCTCGATAAGATCCTCGTTAAAAATGGGTTCGAATGGAAACTGCAAATGTTAGAGTGAGGTGGGGTGTGTGCCACACACGCCTGAATAGTGGTGTATGCATCTCCACCAAAGTATAGCTGTAATCACCATACAGAGTTTTGTCAATATAGGAATGAATGGCCTTTTTGTGGAATTTATCGGTAAAAGTCGCGGGAATACTGGACGAGGCCTTAAAAAATGACAATTTTCGGAAAAAAAAAAAAAAAAAAAAAAAAAAAAAAAAAAAAAATAAAAAAAAAAAAAAAAAAAAAAAAAAAAAAAAAAAATTTTTTTTAGAAAATTGTAATTTTTTAAGGCCTCGTCCTGTATTCCCGCGACTTTTCCAAGTTTATATCCCCGATAAATTCCACAAAAAGGCCATTCATTCCTTATAATTCCAGCATATGAAATAAATTCATCAAGAAAATGTGTTTATTTTCCGTTTTCTTAAGAATTATTTTAACTGCGCCTCACGGTTACGGAAAGTAGTTTGGCGTGGGAGTTTACTGGGATATAAATTTTGGACAGAGACTTGCTACGGGCCAATCAAATGTTAGGAAATTGTGTAAATATTTTTGTGCTGGAATTATTGGTGTATGGCCCCGTTGGCTTACTAATGTATTTATGTTCCGATGTGCACGTACAACAGCACACTATTGTTGACCCATTCTTATTTCATTAATGGTGACAGATCCTATCCAACATAGCAAGGTTCATAGCGATCTGTTAAAATTATGCTTATTTTTATGTTTCGTTCTCAACTTGGGCGACAAATTATGTGAAATGATAATACCACCCAGTAACTACACCAATTATGGTCACTATATGCATAGAATATCAAGGTTTTTTGGAGGTTGCTTGGACTATATTTCAAAATTTTATTTCTCTTTAATAGTATTGTAGCTGATAGCATTTTGTTTCCAAATTTATGTATGACTTTCATTGTTTTCTGAAATTTGGCGCTACTAAAACATTAACTTTTTTTGTGCAATATAACGCAGCAAAATATCAAATGTCAACGCCTCGAGATATATTTATTTGACCGAGAATGCCCGTTCTACCGCAGTAACTTTCCTTCCCGCGGCGATGCATATTGTAGCGGTGTCACAAGGTTATGTCATAATTATTAATATTTCTGTGTGAAGAAGATTTATTTTTCCTTACGATGAGCTTTGATCTGATTTGAAACAATCATAATTCTATGAAAACCTGCTAAATTGATTTATTCTACAAGATATCTCACATGCTCGCTGACAGTTCCAATCACGGTAATGCATTTACAGGGATTTATATTGTCCATTTATCCTGATGAATAATCATAATTGTTACACATCCAGATAAATAAATGATCTCTAAAACATATTCTGTGGAAGATATTTCAATTTTGCACATGTACCTGACATAAATGGGTCCCACACCTGTGCAGGTGATCAATAAATCCTTTGATCTCCCTGTGGATGTCCTTTGATATATGAGCGCGGTGTTACGTCAGGAAGGCTGGTGGACAATAGGCCAATTATGCCCCAGGTCTCCCCTACACACCTGTACACCCAGGCACCATTACCATTAAGCTTTCTGCCTTTGATGGCAGCATTAGACGATGATAAATCATGATAACGTCCTATAGTGTCACGTCTTCAAGTGCTCCTTGTTTCAAATCAGCAAAAACAAGGCCTCTGTGTTAACAGTAATTGTCTCTCAAAATGGAAAATATTAATGGTTTAATCTGGGACCAAACATTAGATCCCAGGTTTAATGTTTTTTATTTATTTTGAGCTTGGATATATTATTAGATTTATAACACAATCATGTTATCGTAGTTCAGTAATTTATGGGAAAAGGGCGACTCAGGATTTCGATCTGTGTGTCAGGTACGTATTCTACCATTGTGCATTAACCTTTATCACATGAAAACCTTGTTATGACTTGTTATGACTTGTTCTGTAACCCATTTCATAAATGTGATATGACACAGGTGTAATAACACCTGCAGCGAATTTGACTGGCTGTCTGCATCACCCTAGTTACGTATTTGTATTATGCGCCAACGAATAAAACGAAGACGTTCCCAGGGATTCTGCTGGGGAAAATAAAAAAAATCGCCACTTCAAAAAAAATAAAACAAATGCCGATAACATTTTTTTATCGCCAATTGTTTATTTTTATCACCAATTGCGAAAGTGGCGATTGCCAGCGGAATCCCTGTGTTCCAAATGACGTCCCAAAGCAACGATGTTTTGACATTGACGTCATTCTATTTTACACGTCATTAGAAGCTTCGCGACTCAGTAAAATCACTGCGCAATTGTTAAAATGCGCTCCCATTTGGTGCTTTGTGCACTATGAAGTACTTACAAAGAACTGGGGCCCGTTTCACTAAACTTCTTACGACTAAAATGTTCGTAAGTGCAAATTTAAGATCGTCTGTACATTACAATTTATGGATTTACATTTATTGAGCATAGGCTGCTTATGCAGCCTATGCTCAATAAATGTAAATCCAATAATTGTTTACAAGAAAACATTGTTAATGTGAAATTTACAGACTATCATAGGTTTGCACTTACGAACATTTTAGTCATAAGAAGTTTAGTGAAACGGCCCCCTGGAACCTACAACATGGCATATTTATAATATGTTTATTGCTAATATTAAAACTATTTTTCTCTGTGGAGATTTTCTACTCGATATGGAATTAGTCAATGGCGTCTTCGCACTGAAACATATCCAAAATCACCACTTTCTGCTATTTTTAGTGTGAAGTCATGTGATAAACAGAATCTCAAACTCCATTTGATATGAGACTTTTAAGAAAATTCGTCAGCAATTTTATGCACCTCACCAGAGGCTCGGTGCATAAATTGTGCGTGACTCGCTTCATAAATCTCATACCAAATGGAAACTCGTTTGGGATCCTCAATTTACTATGCTGAATTTTAATTTACCGTCTACTAATTATTTTTTATTTTCCATATTCCTCAGCAAAAACATGGTTTGGCAGCTCTTTAGAATCATTTCCAATGGAAATGATTCTAAAGAGCTGCCAAAACATGTCTGTACGGAGAAAGAAGACAAATAATAAACAACAGTAGATGGCAGTTTTAATTTCCGGCGTTCTAGGCATTAATCATTGCATGCAAGGAAAGTAGAAATACGACCTGTATAAGTGTTTGTGTCACGTCTCGAACTGCCCGTTTCTCATGAACCTGTTATAATAATACTTTGGGCCATGTTTTGGTCTCAAACCTATCGTTCATTGTGGATCATGGATTTGCTAAAATAGACATACAAAATTACCACAATACCAGTTTAGACTCAAATCGCTTTGATAATAGGGCAATTTTCCCCATAAATAAATTATCAATTCGGTGGATATTTCAAACAATTGACTTCTATATTAAATTTGCCTCAAACATTTCCGTTAACTGTCAACATCATTTACAGGAAATCTTGCTTCATTAGAGTCTATTTCGTTAGTAATGTGAGAAGTCCTGGGGCCCGTTTAACTAAACTTCGTACGACGAAAATGTTTGTAAGTGCAAAATTATGATAGTCTATAAATTTCACATTAACAATGTTTTCTTGTAAACAATTATTGGATTTACATTTATTGAGCATAGGCTGCATAAGCAGCCTATGCTCAATAAATGTAAATCCATAAATTCTAATGTACAGACGATCTTAAATTTGCACTTACGAACATTTTAGTCGTACAAAGTTTAGAGAAACGGCCCCAGTAGCTTAGTTTAACCCTTTCCCTGTTTTGCGATATTTCGACTCATCCAAATCCAAAACATCTGAATAAAAGAATGAAATACTGGGTCAAATGATGGTTAAATTATCTGATAGAGTAGAAAACATTGTGGGAAAAGGAGAAATTGCTTGTTACAAGCAATTTCTCCTTTTCCCACAATGTTTTCAAAAGACATCTTCTGCAGAGGCTTGAAAAGTCGTCTCTATCAGGGAAAGGGTTAACCCTTACTATGCTGAATTAAATTTTGTCGTCGACTGGAAATGTTTTATTTTCAATATTTCTCGATAAAAACCTGTTTTGGCAGCGCATGAGAATCGTCTCCACTGGAGACGATTCTCATGTGCTGTCAAAACAAGTTTTTTGTTAAGAATTAGGCAAAAATTAAAATCAGCAAACGATAATTTTCGTCTCCAGCTTAGTGAGGGTTAACCCTTTCAACACCACAAGCCTGTATAATAGTATTGGCAAAAAGTGTAGATCCAGATGAGCCGGCTCGTGAAGAGCTGCCTCATCAGGATCTGCACTTTTTGCATGTAATTTTCATATTTTATTAACAAAAAACAACCCCTTTTTCATAAATCTACTAATCTGAAAATCATTTTGTGACGGTTGGATTCGTTGCAAATTGAACATATAAAAATCCATTTCAGTTACTTAGGGGTGAATTTTTATTGAAATTGGTTTACAATTAATTTACAAGGACACGTCATTTCTCAGGAATCACTCAGTTTACATTATCCACGTACTGACATCAAATTTTATCATTTTCGGCTTTAGTTATTGAAGATTTGTGTTTTTAAATCATTTTGTGTTAAATATATGTACAAATACAAAAAATAATCTAGGAATTTATTTTACGGGCAGGTAGAGATGAGGAGTTGCAAATTATATTTCTCTCGCCTATTCAATATTACATGTTGGTGTTTCTTATTATCCCCGCGTCGATAGGCAAGAGAGGATATAGCATTAGTCCAGGTACGTACATTCGTACGTGCGTCGTGCGTACGTTAGTAACACCTTTCATTTTTCAATAACTTATGAACCTTTTCACCGATTTTGATACAATTTGGCCACAATGTGTGTCTAGAGATGGTCTTTTGTTTTGCATACGACTCGCGTCCGACCACCCAAGGTCAAAGTCACTGAGGACTTAATATTCACCTTGTTTGTAAGGCTTTGTAAGGCAAATGCGTTCAAAGTTATTTGTTGTTGTTTTTTTAGCTGACCTGAGCGAAGCTCATGTGAGCTATTGTTACCTCAATGTGTCTGTCGTCCGGCGTCCATCGTCTGTCGTCGTCCGTGAACATTTTCATATGTCTTCTCCTCCGTAACCATTGGGCCTATAGTCACCAAACTTCATGGTCATGGTCCTTAGGTAGGGGATTACAAAATTGTTAAAATGACGTCTACGTAATCCAAGATGGCCGCCGTATAAAAATAGCACAAATTCTTCAGAAATCTTCTTCTCAAGAACCGCCAACCGGATTTCGACAAAACTTGGTAGGAATGATCGATGTACAATGCTCTTTCAAAGTTGTTAAAATGGTGACCCCAGGGTCAAAAATGGGCGTGGCCCGTGGGGTCAAATTTTATTTTTGACCGAATATGGTCATGTCATATATCAAATCGAAGGTATCAACGAGGCGATCACTCTGGTGCATTTCTTGTCGAAATCGGATGGTTATGTCATCCAAGATGGCCGCCGAAAGGTCAAAAGGTTGTTCTTTTATTAGAGATTTCAAAATTCTTCTTCACATGAACCGCTTGGCCCATGGTAGCCAAACTTAAAAGTTATGGTCCATGGGTGAAGCCTTTTCAGATTTGTTAAAATGGAGGTCATCGCTAATCCAAGATGGCCACCGTCTAAAAATAGCATAAATTCTTAAAAAATCTTCTTCTCATGAACCGCCTGCTGGATTTCGACGAAACTTTGTAGGAATGATCGATGTGCAATGCTCTTTCAAAGTTGTTAAAATGGTGACCCCGGGGTCAAAAATGGGCGTGGCCCGTGGGGTCAAATTGGGGTCAAATTTTATTTTTGACCGAATATGGTCATGTCTATATCAAATCGAAGGTATCAAAGAGGCGATCGCTCTGGTACATTTTTTTGTCGGAATTGGATGGTCATGTCATCCAAGATGGCCGCCGATAGGTCAAAAGGTTGTTCTTTTATTAGAGATTTCAAAATTCTTCTTCACACGAACCGCTTGGCCCATGGTGACCAAACTTCACAGTTATGGTCCATGGGTGAAGCATTTTCAGATGTTAAAACGGAGGTCGTCGCTAATCCAAGATGGCCGCCATCTAAAAATAGCACAAATTCTTAAAAAATCTTCTTCTCATGAACCGCCAGCCAGATTTCGACGAAACTTGGTAGGAATGATCGACGTAGAATGCTCTTTCAAAGGTGTTAAAATGGTGACCCCGGGGTCAAAAATGGGCGTTCCCCGTGGGGTCAAATTTTATTTTTGACCAGATATGCTCATGTCATATATCAAATTGAATGTATCGATGAGGCGATTGCTCTGGTGCTATATTTGTCAGAATCGGATGATTATGTCATCCATGATGGCATCCAAAATGTCCATTTATTCAAGATTTTTAACGTCTTTTTCTCAGGAACCACATGGCCAAACTTCATAGTAAGTTAAGATCCTTGGGTGAAGCATTTTCAAATTTGGTAAAATGAGAGTCATCGCTTAATCCAAGATGACTGCCATCTAAAAATAGCACAATTAAAACACATATATGAACTCAATGTCACATTCTCCTCTGGTGTTCATGGAGTCAGGTGAGCGAATTAGGGCCATCATGGCCCTCTTGTTTGTTTTTTTTATCATCAAGGCTGCCAGATTAGCTTCGTAATAAAGATCCCCTTGTGTTCTTTGGGTTCATATTGTGTTTTCAATGGCGTTTGTGAGGCTTGCATTGCTTTGATTCGTTTGAATGGATGAAAGTGCCATTCTGTTGCTCCATTGCAGCACCTTATCTATAGTGTGTCTCATTACTGATGGCCTGTTTATATCAGTAGCCGATTTCACCAACATTGCAAAGTATACTTATCTAGCAAGGTATACTTTGAGGGAAAACATTTTCAATTTAAGGATAGATTTATTAATTTTTATTATACTGAAATTATTACATTATCACAGCCATTCTGGCTGTGATAATGTAATAAATTCAGTATAATAATTCTGCATACTTTTAGTTATCAAATATATGCAGTCGTTAGTTTTATATGAAATAATGCATTTCAGGAAAAATAAATGATTTCTCCCTCAAAGTATACTTTGCTATATAAGTATACTTTGCAATTTTGATGAAATCGGCTACTGGCCGTGACTGGAGAAATGGGGCTTATGGGAGTTGTGACTAGTGTAGTTCCTGATCATCGAACAGTACACTGATGTAGACTGATAACATTCTATGTTGCCTGTTTGAAGCATTACAGGTGTTTCATTGATGTAATGACGACCAGTGCAGATCCTGATCAGACTGTGCGGATGCACAGGCTGATCTGGATCTGCACTGGTCGTAAAACCCGTAAGCCCAATTCCTCCAGCCACAGCCACAGATCTGAATGAACAGTTTATTTTTGGTGGCTTAATTTCGAGATTAAAATCTTTGTCTGATCAAACACTCTAATCCATGATGTCAGTTTTAATGTCATGATATCATAATATTTTTACTCCAGATAACAGTCTAAATGCTTTCATTCATAAATTTGATCTGTTTGTCAATTATTATTTGTTGTTTTCTTGAACCTTTGCCTTCTACCTTGGATTTTCAAAACTTTCATTTATTGTGGTAATACAAATACTTAATAGATAAAGAAGTATTTGTTGTTGAAGGGACTGTTTTATCACTGTATGGACAGGCGTCTATTGGGACACGAAAGTTGTCTGATCTATCTGTGTCACACAACATCAGCATTTTCGAAAATGATTGAATAAATAACATTTCCAGTATCACTATGCCATTAACCTTTTCAACACTACAGACCTGTATAGCGGTATTGGCAAAAAGTGTAGATCCAGATGAGCCGGCTCGTGACGAGCCGTCTCATCAGGATCTGCACTTTTTGCAAGTAATTTTCATATTTTTGAGAACAAAAACAGCCCCTTTTCATAAATGGACTACCGGTAGTCTGAAAATCATTTTGTGACCATTGGATTGGTAGCAAATTTTTCATATCACAATCCATTCTAGTTACTTAGAGGTGAAAGGGTTAAACCCACTGTGGTTCGGATGTCTCGGATTTTCAATATGTTGTTATTAAACTTTAATAGATGCAAATGCCCGGATAATCAATGTTAAGGATTTAACAGTCCCTTTAAGCTTCGAGCAACCAGGCTCTGATATTCTGTTTATCAGGTAATGTGTTATACTAAGAATTGCACATGTATAAAATTGTTTATAAAATTGTTTTTGTTAAAATAGCCGCTGACTTCTCCATGTTGTTTCTAACATCATTTGGTTCATCATGTGATGTCATTTGACCAATGAAATGTCACTACAGGTAGGTTTTGAGACAATTGGAGACAGTTCTCATGCGCTATCAAAACATTATTTCATGGAGAAATATTGAAAATAATCAGCCGACGACAATATTTACTTCAGGGTTATCCCTTAGACCGCTATCTTATTTTTTGTGTCGTCTGCTGTTTATTTTCTATTTTCCATTTTTATCATGAACAACATGCTTTGACAGCACTTTAGAATCATTTACAACATGCTTTGACAGCACTTCAGAATCATTTCCATTGGAAATGATTCTGAAGTGCTGTCAAATCATGTTTTTTTTTAGAAATAAGACAAGATATAAAAGCAACAGCAGATGACAATTGTTGTGAGTGGCGGTCTAAGGGTTAAACTTGTTGTATAGGTCACATCTAATCATCTCACACAACAGTGGAAATCGTAACTATTCTTGACACGGATTTTGCCACAATGATTTTGTCCAATTTGCAGTTAAAGGAGCAAAGCCTTATTGGGCAGTGTTCAGATTAAGATCGTATCAGTGAGATTGGGTTAGCAGGTCAGATGTGTATCAGCTCGCTACAGATTATTCTTACAAAACTCCCCGTTTGTTGATTGGCGATTACCATCTAAACCCTGCTGGAATCTAACCTAGCCTGGCAAATCTGATCTCATCAAATCCAGTATTACTACAGTGTCACAAATTATAGCAACACATGTACTGTCTGTTTCATGAAACCTGCCCAAATTTTATGGCTATATAAATAAGGCAAAAACAATATATTTTTCGATAATATTAAATTATAGCAAAATTTAAGAATGAGCCTACTTTTTATTTCGTGAAATTTGGTCCAATATTGATTTTATTGCGAAAAAAACAATTTCCACGTGTTAAATCTTCACAGAGTGAAGATGACTATGGGGATTTAACATGGGGGACATTTTTCAGAAGTAGTGGACCGATTTTTAAAATGTAACTTGTTTTCTTAGTTAGATCATTTCCAAGCTATCTAGCTAGGTTTCAGAGTCAATTTCCAAATTTGTTTTTTGACTCCTCCAGGTTCTCCACCTCTTTTTTCCCAATGTTAAACTCCCATAGAGAACTCATTTTTCGTAATAAAGTCAATATTTGACAAAATTTCACGAAATAAATAGAAGGCTCATGCTTAATATTATCGAAAAAAATATTGTTTTTGCATTGTTTATATGGCCGTAAACATTGGGCAGGTTTCGTGAAACAGACAGTAGTTTTCTTCAAATTTGAACACGATAAAGCCATCAGCCACCTCATGCCACGTATAGAATGAATTGACACGTCGTTTAACCCTTAGAATGTGTGAAACGTAAATTGTCGTCTGCTGCTGTTGTTTAATATTTTGTCTACTTTCTTAATATAAACATTGTTTGACAGCACTTTAGAATCATTTCCATTGGAAATGATTTTAAAGTGTTGTGAAAACATGTTTTGGACAAGAAAAATGGGAAATAAAAAATAAACAGCGGACAACAAAATTGATTCAGCATTTTAAGGGTTAAAAGTACAAAAAATAAATACAGAGTATAAATTGTAATTTCCGTTAACATTTTAAGGAAACACGGTTATCACCCCTAATATCAGTGTTCAAATTTACGTCTGATATAAAATGTATAATAATGCCAATCAATACATGGGGTATTGGTGAATTAATGTTTATTTTGCCAGAAAATGTCTCAGATGATGTCTCTGATATAAAGAACATTGTGTGCTTACTGAGTGGGCATGTACCTTTAATGCTGTGTGCTTGTCACGATATAATTAATGGCCACCACATTGGTACATTCATGCATAAATTTAGGGAGGGCTTGTGGCCGAGATGTTTTGTATTTCCATCCCACTGGTCTTTTGGATGAGACTTGAAACCAAAGTTCTTTCCCTAAATGACCTTAGCTGTTGCAGGGACGTTAAACCCATTCACTTTTCATGCATGAATTCTTGTCATGTGCCCGGATGTGGCCACACGCGACCTATGAAAATGCTCAGAATCATTTACTGGTGTCTTTCTACTTTTCAATTACCAATGACATTATACTTTTTATTTTACCAGTGACTTTCTACTTTTCATTTACTAGTGACTTTCTACTTTTCATTTACTGGAGATTTTCCACTTTTCATTTACTGGTGACTTTCTCGTGACTTTCCACTTTTCATTTACTGGTGACTCTACTTTTCATTTAGTAGTGACTTTCCTCTTTTCATTTACTGGTGACTTTATGCTTTTCATTTACTAGTGACTTTCTACTTTTCATTTACTGGTGACTTTCTACTTTTCATTTACTAGTGACTTTCTACTTTTCATTTACTAGTGACTTTCTACTTTTCATTTACTGGTGACTTTCTACTTTTCATTTACTGGTGACTTTCCACTTTTTATTTACTGGTGACTTTCTACTTTTCATTTACTAGTGCCTTTCTACTTTTCATTTACTAGTGACTTTCTACTTTTCATTTTCTGGTGACTTTCTACTTTTCATTTACTGGTGACTTTCTACTTTTCATTTACTAGTGACTTTCTACTTTTCATTTTCTGGTGACTTTCTACTTTTCATTTACTGGTGACTTTCTACTTTTCATTTACTAGTGACTTTCTACTTTTCACTCAATACTGGCTTTCTATTTTCTACTTTTCATCTATGACTTTCTAATTTCTAGTTACAGTCTCATAAATTTGTGTATGGATTTTTTTTGATTTAGCAAATTCCCAACCGTAAACATAAATACATTTTCAATAGTCTCAAAGATAAAGTTGTGCTTGTAAGACAAATCAAATGTTCAGAAAACTTGTTATGTTATGTCAGACTGTACACGCCTGGTCTTCATCAGATGTCGAGAGTAACTTTCCAGTTATCTCTTACTGCACTGTGTTGCCTCCAGTCTTCTCCGTCACTTATGTCAATGTTATAGTTTTTGCAACATCATTTTCCTGTTTTATTGCATATTTCTGTTATTAGTGATAGTTGTTTATACTCAAACTTTGGTGTCTGCCTGTCATCTCGAAACAAGTGGTTCCCGACTGTGAAAAGGGACGTCCGGACATGTGCGACCAGCATAGGCTAAGATCAGTCTGCACTTCCGTGCAGTCTGATCTGGGCCTACACTGATCGCCATTCAGATAACCCTTAGACCGCTATCTTAATTTTTTGTTGTCTGCTGTTTAGTTTCTATTCTCCATTTGTATCATCAAATACATGCTTTGACAACCCTTTGGAATAATTAACAACATGCTTTGACAGCACTTCAGAATCATTTCCATTGGAAATGATTCTGAAGTGCTGTCAAACCATGTTTTTATTGAGAAATAAGGTAAGATATAAATGCAACAGCAGACGACAATTGTTGTGTGTAGCGTCTAAGGGTTAATCTAATGTTTTTACGTCCCAGATTAGCAGTCTCTTGACTGTATTCATGCCTACGATGACCATAAAAAATACCAGGCTTGCGCCTTTTCATTTCAAGTTACCGGTAATCAGTCATTGCAAGGCTAGGAAATGTGTAGGATTTCTGAAGCTCGCTGTTTTTCGCAGAGTTTGATAAACATCATAAAATTGAAACAAAATATTGTAGAATCAAAATAATTACTGTTTTGTAGTCGGGCTATATTGAAGATGTTGTTCGCACCGTTTGAACAAATTCTGACACAGGGCCGATTTTCATGTTAATCGACCCTACCCCTTTGATATCAAAAGACATTCTTGCATAGTATTCTATTATCAAGTTACGCCACAGAATGAGTAACTAATATGGTTTTCGTTGTAAGGAACGCAGACCTTTTATGTTGTGCCATGGATCACATTGATACCATTTGGTACATCATGTGACGCCATTCGACCAATGAACCGTCAGCGAAAGCAGTTTTTTAAAATGGATTGACTGACAATTGTATCAGCATTAATGCCTATACAGTATTCGTTCAATGCTTAGCGAGGTACCAGATAAAATCTACACTGGCGGTACATGCCCTAAGGGTGAGTTTTATCATGCAGCCGTCCAATTACATAAGTAGGTGGCAGAAATAGTTAGTCCTGTATACTATATTCTTCTTGTTTGCCACGCCCATAATCACAACCACACCTGTAATCAAATCATTGCTGAACAAGTTGCTTATACAGTGTTTTCAAGATCTTAACCCATTAAATGCTTAGGATACAAATTATTTTCTCGGAAAAATTTAATTATTTCTCTTATTTATGCACGTAAGTATATGTTGTAACCACTCATTTGAACCATCTCAACGAGACGGTTCAAATGAGTGGTAACAACATATAGTTTTGAGTAGAAATAAGAAAGATTTTACCCGTTTAGGCGTATTATGCCTGTAATGGGTTTAAATGGAGTTGTCAATTTTGATGTGATCATATTTCCGTCAATTACATTAATATACCGACAAATCCAGATTTAAACTAGCACCGTTTATATCTGAATGGTATGTTGGTTAGCAATTATAATTATGGCGAAATTACTCATGTAACTCTATCCATACTCTGTTTCTACCAGTCGGTATGGTTTAGAATCATCAATAGAAATAGAAATAAACTGTTTAAAGATTGCCACATTACAAAAATATCGTCTGATTATAATGTGTTTTAAGATGACAATTTGAACATGCTAAAGAGATTAGATTAGCCCGCACATTGGAATATCCACTACCGGCAAACACAAGCTGGTGTAGACCTGGATCAACCTGCACGTATTGAAGGTCTACATGTGACAAGCGCAGAGTGGTTCATTGTCACACTATCGACAATGTCCGATTTACATGTACCACCTTGTCTGACTATGTCCAACATGTCTAAAACCTAGGTATATCGACTGGTGTTGACCACCAAAACACTTTGTATCTTATGCACGTACTCAAATTAGTTTCTGTTAACATTTCGTCCTTGGCGCGGCCTGTTTCCGTTGTTCTCCGAGTTTTAGCGACAAACCAATTTTGACATTAGTAACAGGTGAGGACAAGGCAAGGACTGATTCCCTGATAGATAACGCAAATCAAGTGAAACGCTTATCAGTAAATTGCCTCTTCTCAACTAAGGCTACAAAGTAATGTAGGCTTTTACTATCTTAACAAGTTCTATATAAATATGTAGGCAGCCGTCTCTCGGGAACTCAGCCTTACTGTCGCTTCCCTATCCCTACAGTGTTAACCAATTACATGCTGAGGTGACACAGTTTTTTTTGCATGAAAAAAAAAAGTTAATTATGCACGGAAGTATATGTTGTTACCACTCATTGGAACCGTCTCGTCAAGATGGTTCAAATGAGTGGTAACAACGTATACTTTTGAGAGGAAGTAAGGAAAATCTTGAAAATTATTTAAATTTGTGCATACCCAGTATACCGGTAGGTGTATTCAGTATGGAATTAGTTAATGACTGCATCCCCCTCTGCCATCAATGACACCAATAGTTGCTGATTGGTCAATCGGCAGTTCAAGAACCGTGTGGTCTGGATCGTTGACGCCAATAATGACCAATATATGGTTCACAGATATCCTGGATGGGTGTAAGGCACATGTACTGGCCCAGTATACGTGATCTATAGCATAGTTGGAATATACCTCTTATTGGGATGGAAGCTAATCTCGGCACATATTGTATCTAGTTATGTCTACATTCTTTTATAAGAAAAATGGATATATTGTTTTTGTCACAGGTGTCCGTCAGTCCATCCGTGCGTCCATCTGTCCGTCCGTCACGTTTTTTTGGTAAGAAATAATATTTTAAGCCCTAATAGCTATATACCTGATATTTGGTATGTCTAGCTTCCTTATGGATTGGTGTGTAGATGTGCAAAGTCAATTTTGATTCTTTATTTGACCCCCTGGTCATGGATTACGTCTCAATTTAGCCTTGTAAGAAGTAACTTTTAACCCTTTCCCTGATAGAAACGACTTTTCACGCCTCTGCAGAAGATGTTTTTTTAAAACATTGTGGGAAAAGGAGAAATTGCTTGTAACAAGCAATTTCTCCTTTTCCCACAATGTTTTCTACTCTATCAGATAATTTAACCATCATTTCACCCAGCATTTGATTCTTTTGTTCAGATGTTTTGGATTTGGAAGAGTCGAAATATCGCAAAACAGGGAAAGGGTTAAATCGTAATAGCTGGAGGCTTGATAGTTGGTATGTAGCTTCTTTATGGTGTGTAGATGCATAAATTGAATTTCTGTTTTTGATTTGATCCCCATTCATGGATTATCACCCCATTTAAAACTTTAGAAATTTAGAAAAGTGTGTTTATTACAATGGCGCTCCATCTGTGGTCAGCAATCTGTCCGTCTGTCTGCCATCCGACAATCTCCATCTGTAAAACTATATGTACCAGTACTTGATAAGTTTTCTATAGCTTCCAAACACGACACACTCAATTGTTTGGTCATACATGTCTAGATATACTTCTCAACTTCTAGTTTTACCTTTTATGTTGTTTTTTTAAGTATATTAAAATATGTGTGGTAGTCATTCATTGACAGGCTTCAAATATCAGTTGGATTGGCTTGAAACTATATAGGATTGTGTACCATCCATATTTTCATTCACACATGCGACCTGCATTCCCAAGGTCAAGTTCAAATGATTTAGAAACTTGCGTTTAACATTTCCTTTAAATATGTTATGTACATTATATCTCCGCAACCATGTCAAATTGACTTGAAACATGATTGTTTATTATCATCTATATTTTGCTTCTGTAACCTGACTATGTGACCCCCCATTCTCAAGGTCAAGGTCAAATGATTAGAAAATGTCTTCGCAGGATTGACATGCAGGTCGCGGCCATATCTGGTTTATTTTAGTAATTCACGTTTGAAGTTATTATCCATAGCATTTTGTCAATTATCGATTATTAATTTTGGCTGCTATCTATGTTGTAATGTGAATTACCTGGTGATTATGTTACACATAGAGTAAAATTGTGAAATCAACTGCAATGACAGGAGCTTTGTGAATGAATTTTCTGGCACTTTTCAAAACATACAGACCTGTGTCATGTGGTTATAAATCTCTGTCAGTTCATTCACAACTTCGGGATACCAATCCCTGCAGGAGACCTCGCACTATCTGACGTTTACTGCATACCTCCAGTCTGATCAGGGTGCTTCCTGTTTACCCCAGGCTAATATAGTTGAACCTCTCTAAACCGGACACCCTGGGGAGACCAGGGTCTCCGGTTTAGAGACGTTCATCTGTAATTCTGGTATTTAAGCACTGCAAGATATACCCATTCCTTTCTGTCATAAATAGGCATTATCATTGCAGATTAATTCCTGCGAAAATTAAACAAATTCAAGTTTTCCGGGTGTCCAATTAAGAGAGGTTATACTGTAGTGGCACATATTAACCCTCACTACGCTGGAGATGGAAAATGTCGTCTGCTGTTTTTCATGTTTGCCTTAATTCTGAACAAAACACCTGTTTTGACAGTACATGAGAATCTCACCCGCTGTCAAAACAGGTTTTTGTCGAGAAATATTGAAAATAAAACATTTCCGGCAGACGGCAAAAAATAATTGATCGTAGTAAGGGTTAGTCATGGTCAAATAATTCCAGCACAAAAATATTTACACAATTCCCTAACATTTGATTGGCCCGTAGCAAGTCTCTGTCCAAAATTTATATCCCAGTAAACTCCCACGCCAAACTACTTTCCGTAACCGTGAGGTGCAGTTAAAATAATTCTTAAGAAAACGGAACACATTTTCTTGATGAATTTATTTCAAATGCTGGAATTATAGGGAATGAATGGCCTTTTTGTTGAATTTATGGGGGATATAAACTTGGAAAAGTCGCGGGAATACTGGATGAGGCCCTAAAAAATTACAATTTTCGGAAAAAAAATCAAAAAAAAATTGTACACAGTGTATTGTATTGTATTGTACACAGTGTAGACACATGAGATGTGCCAACTTTGTCAACTTTCGATGTAATTTACAAAAAAATATCGCAGTTTTTGTAAATATTTTGCATGAAAATCGCGTACAAAATGACACGGTGGGTCATCACACTTGTGCGACCATTTACGCTGACTGCAAACACATTATTGCCTGTTTGTTCATGAAAATCTGCTTCATGTGCGTTTTGAAGTTCCTTTAATATGATATTATAAAATTGTTAACAAAATTATTCTCTATTCTACATCGTTATTCAACAGGGGACCGTTTCTCTAAACTACGTACAACTAAAATGTTTGTATGTTCAAATTTAGGATCATCTCGAAATTTCAATTGATGGATTTACATTTATATATGCAGCCTATGATCAATAAATGTAAAGCCAATAATCTTTTACAAGTAAACATAACATTGTTACAGACTTTTATAAGTTTGCACTTACAAATATTTTAGTGGTACAAAGTTTAGTGAAACGGCCCCCAGACATGGTCTGACTGGACCTGCAAGTTGGTCTGGTCACATCGTACTCCCTGTCCCATTACTTTCTGATTTTGGGACCCCCCCACCCCCCCCCCAATGCAGCAGGTTAAAATGGGATTGAACTTGTTTGCCTGGCCTTACATGACCTTAGCTGTTGATAGGCCGTTAAACACCAATAATGGACATGATTCTTAAGTGCTGCCAAACCATGTTTTTGTTGATAAAAATAAAAGTATTCAGCAGATGACAAAATTTAATTCAGCGTTATTGGTAAGTGTTTATACTCCACATTACGTCAGCCATTAATGCTGTTATATGGCTGTTAACCTTTAGATCTCTTTCTTAATTTTTTTGTCGTCTGCTGTTTATTTTCTATTTTTATTTGTATCATCAAAAACATTCTTTGACAGCACTTTAGAATAATTTACAACATGATTTGACAGCACTTCAGAATCATTTCCATTTGAAATGATTCTGAAGTGCTAGCTGTCAAACCATGTTTTTTATTGAGAAATAAGGCACGATATAAAAGGAACAGCAGACGACAATTGTTGTGAGTAGCGGTCTAAGTGTTCATTTGAACAGAGAACACAGTGTTTCCTGTGAGGGAATGCTAAATCGTTGTTATCGTGCTATTCTGTCATTTTTCATACATTCTAATATAATAATTGTCGTTTTGGACTTTATGAAAGATTACTCAAATTGTCCAAGTTGTTTGTGTTAATTCGCCAATGACGTAAGATCACTGTCGTCTGCTTGTATTGAGATTGATCTATTCTCGTAGGTAGTTTATGAAAACCGCTATGTTAACCCTTAGAATGCTGGAAACGAAAAGTATCGTCTGCTGTTGCTTAATATTTTGCCTTTTTTTCTCAATAAAAACATGGTTTGACAGCACTTTAGAATCATTTCCATTGCAAATGATTCTAAAGTGCTGTCAAAACATGTCTTTATGAGAAAAATGGAAAATATAAAATAACAGCAGACGACACAATTTAATTCAGCAGTGTAAGGGTTAAATATGTGCGTTTTCAATTCTGAGGGCTTAGAAAACAGAAGATCAAAAGATTTTTGACTCATAAAACATTTTTGGACATTAAGCTTTATGATTAAATTGAATAAGTAAATGGTCATATATCATTTTGAGGTATTTTCCAACATTTAGTTTTCGAATCAAGGCAGACGGGCCTTTTCATAGTAGCTGATTTCTAACTGCTGAAATTTAAACTCCTGAAATTTGTGACAATTTTGTCAATTATCATTTGCAGAGGCTTCAGTAAGATTGTAATGTTCATGTAATTGAAGCCTAAAATATATTTTGTTAGCGATTATGTTTAATTATCTATATATATTTTTCAAACAAATGTGTGGTTTAACCATTTTCCGTGTTAATAGTGGCACTTATGTTGGTATAAAGATGAGGGGAGACAATTGTCGCGTGGTGTACATAGGTGTAATATGTACGCACATGCACTCACCTAGTTACTGTATTTAACCCTTTCCCTGATAGAGATGACTTTTCACGCCTCTGCAGAAGATGTCTTTTGAAAACATTGTGGGAAAAGGAGAAATTGCTTGTAACAAGCAATTTCTCCTTTTACCACAATGTTTTCTACTCTATCAGATAATTTAACCATCATTTGACCCAGCATTTGATTCTTTTATTCAGATGTTTTGGATTTGGATGAGTCGAAATATCGCAAAACAGGGAAAGGGTTAATAGATGTGAGTTATATTAATGAACATCATGAAAATGGACTTGTTATTTGACAACAACATTAACCCTTAGAATACTGGGACAAAAATTGTAGTCTGCTGTTGTTTTATGTTTTGCGTTTTATTTAAATTAATTACAATAGCGTGTATAATGGGACCTTTTTTCTAATTTTTGGATACTATTATCATTTGACAAGAAAAAATAAAGAAATATCACAATTTATCCTTAATACTGGTACATGTATAGTGAAAATATACCCCCCTCCCCCACCCTCACAGTTCTGATTGCATGTACTTCAGTTTATAACTCATGTTTTTGGAATGTGATCAAATAAAATGTTGAGAATGAATTCTTTATGCCAATTAAATCTTTTGATGCTGAGAATATGCCATTTTGTTTGTGGAAAATCCTGAATATTAATATATGAACTCAGAAGTATATGTCGCAACCACCATTTGAACCGTCTCTTCAGTTCAAATGAGTGGTCACAATATATACTTTCATTGAGAAATAACAAAATTAAAAATTAAATATTTAATAAATTTCATTCCTGTAAAGGTGTATTGTCATAGCAAAATTTGCTCTTAATCATTTTGTCACCTTTCGGCGTCATTTATGGAAACTATCGTAAATTTTGTAAATATTTTTCATGAAATACGTCAGCTCATGTTATTAGGTACAAAGTCCCATGGCATGTCCAACAATGACTATGACCCAGGACTGGCTTGTCCACTGTAGCGTGTTTGTGTGGTTTCAGTTACGAGATAATGTTGCAGTGCTGGCGGGCGCGGCCCGACGACAGACCGGGGTTTGGTGACCTCCACGCGACCTTCACCCAGCTGCTGCAGGATGAGACGGGCGTACACTACATCGACCTAAACATTGGCATACGCCAGTACTACGACATCAACACAGACGATATGGACCCCAGCCTGCCCACCGTCATCGACATTGCTGACAGCATTGATGACGCGGTACTAGCAGCTCGGACAACGGATATGGGACTCGGCCAGAAGTATGTTGTAGCAGAAATACTAAATGAAAACTTGATCTCAGACAAGACAACCAAAACCGACCATGTTAAAGGAAGAACTGGTGATATCATAAATGTGGAAGAAAGCAATGTGGCAGAAATGTATTCTGGTAGAGAATTTTTTCGATCCAGCTCTGTAACATCCATCCACAATCAGCTCTATGACACAGTTGAGAAGTCTGCTTCTGAAAGCGATCAATCTGTGGAAAAGGACATGCCTGATTCGGACCGAACTGAAGCACGTGATGATTCAAAATTGGAAACCTCTGTACCAGTATCCAATACACTTGGTCTAGATGATGCAGGTGACACCCCCGTGTATAAGAGCCAGTTACAAGATCGCATTAGCAACTGCTCGGACGAAGTGTTCTCTAGTTGTCCCGGCTGTATCATGGTCGGGACTGGTGAGAGCAGCGTGGACACTGACCACACCATCTACCACTGTCTGCAGTGTGGCAGGATTGACCTCAAGCTGACACAGTTCGATATTCACATGTCGGACAGAAATGACTCAGCCATTTCCAGTGCTACATCCGATGACCTGAACCAAGGTAGTGGCTCCTCGTCAGACATATCCAGCATGTGTAGTGACTACCTGATGCCAGACAGTGCTCACGGCTCCCTCACTGAGACCGAGTCTGTCCTTAATGAATCCAGTGACTATGGGACAGTTGGGATTAAGAATTGCACACAGAATATTCCATCTGACACTACACGAGAGTATGGAAACACTATGGACAGTGATGATGTTGAAATAATTGCCATCACACATTTGTAGAACACTGCAAGTATTGCAACTTTATTTGTAATCAGCTATGAAAGTATCGCCACACACTGGTATTGATCAGTGATACAGATATATTGACTGATTGATTGATTGATTGATTGATTGATTGATTGATTGATTGATTGATTGATTGATTGATTGATTGATTGATTGATTGATTGATTGATTGATTGATTGATTGATGCACGTATGTATGTATTTAAGTTCAGGTTTTTTTGTAAGGCAAATGCGTTACAGTTATTGTTTTTTCACAATATCTCTTTAACCCCTTGTCAGACATTGATAATATTTCACATCAATGTTTGTCTAGGGATGATGCTTCATTACGCACACCCCCACATCCAAATTTTGAAGGTCAAGGTCATTTATTTCCTTGTAATGTTCACCGGTTTTGTAACAGAAATGCGTTAAAGTTATTTATTTTTCACAATATCTCTTTAACCCCTTGCCAGACATTGATAATATTTCACATCAATGTTTGTCTAGGGATGATGCTTCATTAGGCACACCCCCACATCCAAATTATCAAGGTCAAGGTCATTTATTTACTTGTAATGTTCACCGGTTTTGTAACAGAAATACGTTAAAGTTATTGTTTTTTCACAATATCTCTTGAACCCCTTGCCAGACTTTGATAATTTTTCACATCAATGTTTGTCTAGGAATGATGCTTCATTACGCACACCCCCACATCCAAATTATCAAGGTCAAGGTCATTTATTTACTTGTAATGTTCACCAATTTTGTAACAGAAATGCATTAAAGTTATTGTTTTTTCACAATATCTCTTTAACCCCTTGCCAGACATTGATAATATTTCATATCAATGTTTGTCTAGGGATGATGCTTCATTACGCACACCCCCACATCCAAGGTCTGAAGGTCAAAGTCATTTATTTACTTGTAATGTTCACCGGTTTTGTAACAGAAATGCGTTAAAGTTATTGTTTTTTCACAATATCTCTTTAACCCCTTGCCAGACTTTGATAATATTTCACATCAATGTTTGTCTAGGAATGATGCTTCATTATGCACATCCCCACATCCAAATTCTGAAGGTCAAGGTAATTTATTTACTTGTAATGTTCACGGTCAAATGCCTCGGCAGGCGCGACACCGCTTCTGTGGCGGAATTCTTGTCTTGTATTTCTCCTTTCTCCCCGTAAATATCATGAATATTTCTTGGAATTTCATTAGAATTGAGTCCTGAGGACTCAATTCTAATGAAATTTCAAGACATATTTACAGAGAGAAATAAAACATACACTCCTAATTCGTTTGGCGGATATTTTCGCCGTTAGCACGCAAAGAGTTAAGATGTATAAAAGAAATTTTTCATTCATGATTTGTTGCATCAAATTCAGATGTATTTAGTTATATTTGTTCAGAAAAACAATTACAAATCGCGAACTAAACTGTTTTTATACATCTGTTAAGGAAAGAGACATGTTATGATATAGCGCTACAGAGCCCCGTAGGGTACGTAGAATTCTTTTTAACAATGCGTTCCCTCAATTAACAATTCGCTTCCACGAATTAACAATGCGTTCCCTCAATTAACAATTCGTTCCCACAATTCGGGAATGAATTGGTGTTCACATGCACTTAGGTAAACACAAATGGCATACGTCTCCAGGTAACACGTAAGAACATAAAATATCAAAGTGAATTTTATAGTGATCAAATGATCATGTTCCACACAACTTTCAATGATTTATGTTTTATTTCCCGGCCTTAAAATGACTTTAGCTGTTGCTAGGCCATTAAACACCAATAATCAATCGATCAATGTTTTATTTTATTTCTATCCAAAACTTGATATTTTTCTGACTTTGACGATTGATTAGGGAGTTTTCGTATTGAAAATGGCAACTTATATTTGTTATAGCAGTTAAATGTTCTGTTCTGTTCAGCCTTTAACCCTCACTAAGCGTGAGACGGAAATTGTCGTCTGCTGTTTTTCATTTGTGCCTTATTTCTTAACAAAAAACTTGTTTTGACAGCACATGAGAATCGTCTCCAGTGGAGACGATTCTCATGCGCTGTCAAAACAGGTTTTTGTTGAGAAATATTGAAAATAAAACATTTCCATCAGACGAAAAAATTTAATTCAGCATATATGGGATTTAGTACGTAATCCATTGACCCGGCCTTAAATGACCTTAGCTGTTGATAGGCCGTTAAATCCCAACAAACAAACAAACACAAATGTTTTCCTGACCATACTGTAATACCCTTAACCCTTTCACCCCTAAGTCACTGGAATGTATTTTGATATGTTAATTTTGCAACCAATCCAATTGTCACAAAATGATTTTCAGGCTAGTCCATTTATGAAAAAGTGTGTGTTTTTTTTCTAAAAAAATAAGAAAATGACTTGCAAAAAGTGCAGATCTTGATGAGACGGCTCGTTACGAGCCGGCTCGTTACGAGCCGGCTCATCTGGATCTACACTGTTTGCCAATACCACTATACAGTCCTGTGATGTTGTAAGGGTTAAGCAAACCAATGACCCATTCAGAGGTATGATTGGAGCCGACACGTTTTGTTTTGGAGTCAGCGATAACTGTTTAGCTGTGACATGTCAAATATATAATGTCAGAACAATAACTCATTATAGACTTCACATTATTACAGTACATGTAGTATGAAACTTTTGAGACTTTTAGAAATTTTCTTTATTTCTTCTCGAAGGTATATACTCTTGCCACTTATCTGGCTCGACTAGATGGCTCAAATGGGTGGTAACAACATACATTTGTATATCTTTATGGATAAATCAGCTGAATAATAAGTTTTTTTACAGTAAAAGGAGTGTATCCATAGACTCCAATAGGTTAACCCTTACACCGCTATCTTCATTTTTTTGTCGTCTGCTGTTTATTCTCTATATTTGTCAGGAAAACATGCTTTGACAGCACTTTATAATAATTTACAACATGCTTTGACAGCACTTCAGAATCATTTCCATTGCAAATGATTCTGAAGTGCTGTCAAACCATGTTTTTAGTGAGAAATAAGGCAAGATATATTTGTCGTCTGCTGTTTATTTTCTATTTTTATCATCAAAAACATGCTTTGACAGCACTTTATAATAATTTACAACATGCTTTGACAGCACTTCAGAATCATTTCCATTGGAAATGATTCTGAAGCGCTGTCAAACCATGTTTTTATTGAGAAATAAGGCAAGATATAAAAGCAACAGCAGACGACAATTGTTGTGAGTAGCGGTCTAAGGGTTAAATAGTAAGTCCGTGTAATGTAGTTAACCGGATGTGGGATGGGCTGATACTGCGACTGGTTCATGGTAAGGAACAGTGGGCCGTTTCACTAAACTTCGTACGACTAAAATGTTCGTAAGTACAAAATTATGATAGTCTGTAAATTTCAGATTAACAATGTTTTCTTGTAAACAATTATTGGATTTACATTTATTGAGCAAAGGCTGCATATGCAGCCTATGCTCAATAAATGTGAATCCATCAATTGAAATTCCACACGATCCTAAATTTTAGTCGTACGAAGTTTATGAAACGGGCCCCAGTACTGTATTGGTTGCCATCACATAAAACTTGTCTAACCCACAAATAATGACACGTCATCACAAATGTATGGTTGGCCCCGTAAACATGTGGATGCCATCGCACATCTTCTTTGCCCCACATACAAGGAAATGTTATCACAAGTAACCCCCACAAACAAAAACATTACATTACAAATATCTTGTTCCAGATAAACAAGAACATTCCATCGCAAATATTTCTTTGCCCACAAAAATGATGACTTCACTGGAATGATCTTCTTTGCCCCTTTGTATAAGATTGTGAACTTCTGTCCACCCATGAATGCCTATATTTGAATTATATCCCGTCAACACAGTGCGTATGTGCCGTGAAACACGGTGCCGTGAAACATTTTTGATATCCAGTCAATACTAGTTTTGCATTTTGCAGCCATTTGTAGGTGTTGACGGGATAAATAGAATAGTAGGTTAGTGCCGTGAATGGGAAAAAATATCTGGCGCGGCACGGAAACGGAATGTGCTCGGCAGAGCCTCGCCCATCCCGTTTCCTGAGCCTTGCCAGATATTTTTTCCCATTCACGGCAATAACTTACTATTCTCTATATAAGCCTTTTCACACTGATTATTACGTAGCCCCGCAGAAGACGTAGAATTCTTTTTTTATTAATTTGTTCCCATAAAATAACAATTCGTTCCCACAAATTAACAACTCGTTCCCACAAATTAACATTTCCCTCAGTTGAACGAATTGTTAATTTGTGCGAACAAATTGTTATATCGTGGGAACAAATTGTTATCGATTCTTCGCAAAAACGACAGAAGTTTGGGCGAAAATACAGAGACCACCAATTAAGTGCAGCTTAACACGACGCGTTTGATGCGCCATATTTCATCAAAATCCGTTACGTAATAAGGACACTATAAAAGAATATGTACTTTGAATCAGATGGATTCTGGAAATTTCAGTACTTGTTGTTGTTGTTAGTACCACATGATCATACACCTTGTTCATTGATGGTTATATCTTTGAAAACGTTGTCCAATGTGGACCCAAATCAATCACAATAAATATACTAGACAGTAAAGGCCTAAATTTGAAATGTTTTCAGGTGCAACAGGATTTGACGGGAAGACAAAACGGCAGTGGAAACTACATAGACCAGGGGCTGATTTCATCAAACTTGCAAAGTATACTTGTCTAGCAAAGTGTACTTTGAGGGAGTAATCATTTATTTGTCCCGAAATGCATTATGTCATATAGAGCTAACGACTGCATATATTTGATGGTTAAAAGTATGCAGAATTATTATACTGAATTTATTACATTATCACAGCCAAAATGGCTGTGATAATGTAATAAATTCAGTATAACAAAATTTAATAAATTTATCCTTAAATTGGAAATTTCTCCCTCAAAGTATACTTTGCTAGATAAGTATACTTTGCAATGTTGGTGAAATAGGCTACAGGTATCGTGGCAGGTCCAGTTTACACAGTAATTCAGGCACTCCATCGGTTTTATCGTATCCGGTGAGAGGCGTTGTAGTACTTTATTATATGATTACACTAATAGATTCACATATACAATGTATGTACATTCATCAAATATGTCTTATATTAAACTCGTAGCATATTTGGACTTGCAACAAGTTAACAACTTTGCTGAACTTCGATCCATATAAACTTGTGATCGGTACACAATTTCTGTCCAATTTAAATGTTTATTCTGGCATTTACAATAATAAAAGAAAATAAATAATCCATTAACCCTTAGACCGCTACACACAACAATTGTCGTCTGCTGTTGCTTTTATATCTTGCCTTATTTCTCAATAAAAACATGGTTTGACAGAAGTTCAAAATCATTTCCAATGGAAATGATTCTAAAGTGCTGTCAAAGCATGTTTTTGATGATAAAAATGGAAAATAGAAAATAAACAGCAGACGACAAAAAATTAAGATAGCAGTGTATGGGTTAATATTTTCTGAATTAAAATTCAGTCTTTTATTTTTTGTTGTTTTTGGTTGGGCCGGAAAAAAAAAGTGTTTGTTTCAGGTAACCTGACCCTACCTGACATTTGTATTGATAAAACGCCGACCCTACATTTTTTTAGCCGTTTCCGGGAAAAATATAAAATCTTGCGGATTCGATCTTGTTCGTGAGACATTTCAGCCAAAAAGTAACGGTAAGCGCAGGGATTTGAAATGAAACAACAACAACAACAGAACATGGCGTCCGACCATTTTGTTTTAAAAATAAATAAGGAAGCATGCCGGCACACTGATTTCAGGTTGACAAATTAAATGTCCAATATCCAAAACATGCTAGTTCTGGTCAGTACTAGATTATATTAATGGTTTATATCCATAGTTTGTGCTGTTTAATAGTCCGACTGCACAAAGCCACGAAACTTGGATCTGTGATTTAAAATGACATCCTGCAATGAATGTAACATTTTATTCCATGGAAACAGACTGTGATTACACCATATAATGAGACACAGAGCTATATTGAAGAGTATTTACAATGTATATGCACTCAAACAGTGATGTTTTATTCAATTTAATAGAATATAAAAGTCGCTAAAAACAGCAAATTTAATAAAAAAAAAAAAAAAAGGTAAAATGCCCCTAAGATACCTAACTCTTTTTGAGGCGTTACCCGAAACAAACAAACAAACAAACCTTTTTTTAGGCGTAATGCCACATGTTGTAAGTGACATTATCTTGTGTACTGATAAGTTTCAAATACACATATATATCCTTCATTAACAGCTGTCAATATGACAAATTCCTTTTGAATATGAAAGGCGGGTATTTAACAAAGCTTTTCTTGTAACATATTTCTCCTCAAAAGTAATAATTTGGTAATGATGATTTCACCACATCAAAGGCAACAGTGGCCCACTATCCATGCTTGTTTGTATGACGAATACATACATAAGCACCTGAGGAAAACACCCCGACAGTTGTCACAACATAGCAGTGCCATTGTAGGATGTCTAACTAACAGTTAACCCTTTCATACGCAGCCCCGCAGGGGACATGGATGTTTTTTTGTCGAACCCGCTTGCGGAAGAGACATAGTGATCACAATGACGTCCGGGTGTCCGTGCGTCCGTCGAATATGAATATTTGGGAATAATTCCAGCACACAAATATTTACACAATTCCCTATCATTTGATTGGTCCGTAGCACGTCTCTGTCCAAAATTTATATCCCAGTAAACTCCCACGCCGAACTACTTTCCGTAACCGTGAGGCGCAGTTAAAATAATTATTAATAAAACGGAAAATAAACACATTTTCTTGATGAATTTATTTCAAATGCTGGAATTATAAGGAATGAATGGCCTTTTTGTTGAATTTATCGGGGATATAAACTAGGAATAGTCGCGGGAATACTGGACGAAGGCCGGAAGGCCTCGTCCAGTATTCCCGCGACTTTTCCAAGTTTATACCCCAAAATTCCACAAAAAGGCCATTCATTCCTATATTGACTTAACTGAGATAAATTCGGCTAATACAGATGACTTGCTACACAGTGCATGCATCCTTAGTGATTCGGCGGTAGTGGCACACTTTTACTACTTCACCTAATAGGATACAGTAAATATAAAAAGACAAATGAAGTAGTAAAAAGGCGTCTGTATTAGCCTAAGATTGTCTGAACTAGGATCGACTGACCCATTCTGGTTTTGGAACCATTTAATTACCTAATCAGAAAAATATAACGATACTGACAAATGCTGAAGATCCTCCAAAGACAGTTGTCGCATTAGATTGTACAGCGCTACTAACAACAACAACAAGTACTGAAACTTCCAGAATCCATTTGATTCAAAGTACATATTCTTTTATATTGTCCTCATTACGTAACGGATTTTTATGAAATATGGCGCATCAAACGCGTCTTGTTAAACTGCATTTGGTGGTCTCTGTATTTTCGCCCAAACTTCTGTCGTGCCGACACGAAAATCGATTCTTTGCAAAAACGACAAGTCTCTGCCAAACTCCCTGGACCACCAAATGTAGCTCATGAAGACGCGTTTGCTGGGCCATATTTCATCAAAATCCGTTTCATATTAAGGAAAATATCAAATAATACTTTCAAGATTTCAACACTTTCAGCCACTGTTGTTGTTGTTATAACCACGTGATCATACACATTGGAGAGGGGAATTGAAGGTTAGTAAAGCTTGTGGGGCATCCGTGCAGTTGTTCAAGGTCGACAACGTTCACCAGTCCGTAATTGAAACACACTAGACTGGCTACTAATGAAATAATCCCCATTTATCCAGTCACAGCCACATCACAAAAAGTGCATGCATACAGTATGCTCAATGTAATATATATATACAGTGAAACCTCTCTAAACCGGATAACAAGAAACAAATGTGATCATAATGTTGATGGGTTTCTTGGTCATTTATCTCGAGTGACACTGCCTGTTCGTGATCGCATAGCACACAACTATGGCTCGGAATAATCAAGTGCTTGATTTACAGTGAAACCTTGATAAACCGGACACCCTGGGGACCGCCCAGGGTGTTCGGTTTAGTGAGGTTTCACTGTATTTTTCTGAATACTATGAACACCTAGCAAGTCCGCCGTGATGACCAGTAAATAGCGATATGAGCAGACATGTACAATGAATCGTGATGATCAGGGTCTATGCTGGCTGTCAATGTTGGTGTGACGGTGCTCCCGCGTAACCACTGAGCCAAGACTGTTCTACATATCGGCTCACGGTGGAGAACAGGGGCCCGTTTCACTAAACTACTTATGACTAAAATGTTCGTAAGTGTAAATTTAAGATCGTCTGTAAATTTCAATTTATGGATTTACATTTATTGAGCATAGGCTGCATATGCAGCCTATGCTCAATAAATGTAAATCCAATAATTATTTACGAGAAAACATTGTTAATGTGAAATTTACAGACTATCATAATTTTGCACTTTCAAACATTTTAGTCGTACAAACTTTAGTGAAACGGCCCCCAGAATCCTTACACCATTTACATTTACACGCTTTTGCACATTCACATCAATGGACTATATTACATGTATTTTGTTTTTATCAATGAACCTTGAACGATGGATGACGAACAGCATACGCTATGCTGGTTGAATAATGTCATAACATACATTTTCTCAGTCAAATCTTTTCTCAGTATTAAACCGCAAATGAGGGATAAAAAATGTGACTTGGATTCACAAAATCGGACTTGCAACCCTTACGACTAGTCTTAACGCCAATGAGATGCATGCAATACTACACTCCAGGGTCGGTCACAGCATTGTTGGTTATTCAGTGACCTTTGAATGAACCCAATCAAGTTATCGATCAATCATCGAATAGGAATCACGATTTGCCTGGTTTGGCCTCTGGTACGTTTTTTATCTTGGGCGCTTTTGTTACCTGGGAGTTGAATTGAGTTATTGCCCATTATAAAAGTAGTAAGATTATTACTGATCCTGCTGCTTTTGGCAGGGGGCCAAGTGATCCTGGTGTGGCGAGGACCTGACACCAGATCAGGATTATTCTTATTTCAGGGCTGAATATATAGTTTTTTATTGTAAATATTCTCTTCTGATTTTGGGATTTTCCAGATTGACCCATGACCGTTAAACCCCAACAATCACACATCTTTACTGGGTAAAAAATGTCATAAGCTGCGTTTTGTCACACCGTGTCACACATGATTGCTCACATTCCGGAAAACCTTGACGGTCACATGGGATGACGTGCCCACTGCCTTGCGTAACACGTGAGCATGCATGTTAACCCTTAAAACGTGGGAAATTACTATTTGTATGCCCACTCACCCCCCATCCACCCTCCCCCACTACCGATTGTAAGGGCTGCATATATTGTTACCGGTATAACGGGCCACTTTCCCTCCCAGTCAGAAATCTCCCCGGGATTTTCAACTAATCAACTCCCCCCAGTCAAAAATCCCCCCCCCCCCACCCCCCACCAACTCGATTTAGTTTTTCAAGAATGTAGTAAGAAAGAAAAAACTAAGACAGGGTAATAGTGATGAATTCAGATGTAGGGGGTGGGGGATATGGGCCGGTTGGGTTAATACTTATTGTGCAGCTGATTAGAGGTGGGGGGAGTTTGGGCTGTCCAAATTGACGCCCGAGAGCGGTTACACTCCGCGATAAAAGCTTCCATTTAGTGGATAATTGTTGCAGTGAAATGTCAAAATTATTTCAATGCCGTATGTCAATTTGATCAATTGGCCACATCTCTGTGAACATGGCGGCTATCGTGACGCATGCGCTATTGCGTGCGCACACGATAGCTTAGCCAATGACACCCTATCGCGTGCGCACGCAAAACCTATTGCATGCGCACGCAATAGTAAAAAATATTTCCATGTCCCCTCTGTGCCACCGTAGATTTCAGACTGGTGAGGCAGACGCGGATACAGACATAATTGCAGGGTGGCGGGGGGGGGGGGGGGTCTGTAATTACAAGTCGGCGACCTCCGCGAGCGCGAAATCGTAAAGTCGGGGGTTGGGGGGGGGGTCTGGGGGTCATCCCCCATGACATTTTTAAATGCCAGATCGCCGCAGATGTGGTTTTTGTGATGCTTACTTTAGCACATACCCATGATCATGTTGCATCAAATGCCTAGGCAGGCGCGACACCGCTTCCGCGACTGAATTATTGTAAAGCAAATATCTCCAGCATCATAAGTACGTTTGACTTGAAACTTCACATTCCTCTTTATTACCATTCATATTTTCATTCTATAGCCCACCCATGCGGCCCCATGCGCAGGGTCAAGGTTAAGATTACTCCAGTAACTTCACAAACCCTAAGGCAGATTGTCTTGAACCTTCACATACGTCTTTATCTCCACAGCCCGCAGTTCAGTACTTTACATACGTCTTTATCTCCACAGCTCTCAGTTCAGTACTTCATATACGTCTTTATCTCCACAGCCCGCAGTTCAGTACTTTGCATACGTCTTTATCTCCACAGCCCTCAGTTCAGTACTTCACATACGTCTATCTCCACAAACCACAGTTCAGTACTCACTCCACATACGTCTTTATGTCCACATCCATCAGTTCAGTACTTCACATACGTCTTTATCTCCACAGCCATCAGTTCAGTACTTGACATACGTCTTTATCTCCACAGCCCCAGTTCAGTACTGCACATACGTCTTTATCTCCACAGCCATCAGTTATGTACTTCACATACGTCTTTATCTCCACAGCCATCAGTGCTGTACTTCACATACGTCTTTATCTCCACAGCCATCAGTTCTGTACTTCACATACAGTCGAACTTCGATGGGTCGAACCCTGGTAAACTCGTCAGCCATGCTTGCCTCGAACTAGCCTTTAGGTCCCGGCAGAATTCTTATATAAATACGTTAAAACTACCCGGTATAGGTCGAACTTGTGAAAGTCGAACAACCCTCAATGCCTCGAATCGCTGTCACACCCGGTCGTGTATAAATCCACTATAAACACCACAAAAACTCGAACATGTCAGACGATTGTCTCCAGACTAGTTGATTGACTTTCACACCTATTGTTAACCGGTTGTCAAACAAATCTCAAGTGGTCATGTACGTCTTTATCTCCACAGCCTCAGTTCAGTACTGCACATACGTCTTTATCTCCACAGCTTCAGTTCAGTACTTCACATACGTCTTTATCACCACACCATTGTGAGTGTTCTACATTTACTCCTATACACAGTAATCATGATGAGGCGTTCTTGTAAAGCGATCGCAATGTCATTGAGCTGTCCCTGCCTGCGTCTGTCCATCCATATGTGGGTGCAAACGTGCATCGGAAGCTGTAACATTTTAAATACATTGTAGCTCAGATTTACTTCAAACTACACATGCCTTTTTACCATTATCCGTCATATTTGTGCTGTAACTGGAGAAATGGAACAGTGTATATCTATATCAGATCTACCAAGCAATATGGATCGTTATCAGGCAACATGACTGTGATGTTTGATCAGGAGCCTATTTCACCAACATTGCAAAGTATACTTATCTAGCAAAGTATACTTTGAGGGAGACATTTTCAATTGAAGGATAAATTTATTAATTGTTATTATGCTGAATTTATTACATTATCACAGCCATTTTGGCTGTGATAATGTAATACATTCAGTATAATAATTCTGCATACTTTTAATCATCAACTATATGCAGTCGTTAGTTCTATATGAAATAATGCATTTCGTGAAAAATAAATGAATACTCCCACAAAGTATTTGCTGAAATCGGCTACAGAGAAGAGGTGTGTATGATACAGTGTACTTGTCTATTCAACATGACTGCTAGTTGATCATGAGCTAGACTGGTCATAAATCCCATAACCAGTAACAGTCACATTTAACCACAGGCCATCTACGACTTTTCCCTGTGAGAATATTCATATGCTGCTCAAGCCATGTGATTTTGTATTGAAAATGAGCTACTTTATTTACATTGACTACCGGTATGACATTTTCTGTAAATGACGTCGAAAGGTGACGTCGAAATGCGGACTTTGTTCGGAACATTTCGTCAACTTTCGACGTCCTTTACGGAACATATCATAAATCAATCGTATTCATGATATATTGCACATATTAAAGGTACATGTCCACTCAATAGGCACAAACTGTAATAGTAATTAAACAAGTATATAATTGTGTCACAATTCCACCAGTTCTCAAGATTACGAGTGCCAGCTATACAGGTATAATGACTTAGTAATATTTATTTTACTGACAGTGACGCGCGTTGGTATCAGGCTCTTGTCATATGCAAATGAGGCATGGTATTTGTTTAATGATTTATAGTAATTAAATGCGTCACCTGAAAAAATAATATTTTCGACAGATTATATAGAATGATAATTGCACATCAAAAAATAAATACAGAGTATAAATAGTAATGTCCGTTAATATGTTATGGAAACACGGTTATCGCCTCTGATATCACTGTTGAAAGTTACGTCTGTGATATAAAATGTATACTAATGCCAATCAGTTCGTGAGGTAATGGTGAATGAATGTTTATTTTGCCAGAACATATCTCAGATGATGTCTCAGATATAAAACACATTGTGTGCCTACTGAGTGGACATGTACCTTTAAGTAAACTATAGATTATGTTTGTAAAACATGAGTATGCCTCCTGGCATACTGGACCATAAAAAAGAACAAGAAACGAGGCAAAGCCACACAACAAAATGGCTAAGTGTTTCAGCAACATTTCGAAGATGACAAAGGTCAAGGTCATGTAAATGGTGGCGCGAGTGTGTGACAAATGTTCAGATGATTCAAGTGTCCATGTATTGAAGCGATCATTCGCATCATATTGAAGATATTACATGTTGGGGAAACTCTTACAAACTTTTCGACTTAACAAAATGGCTATGTGTTTCAGCTACATTTCGAAGGTGACAACGGTCAATGTCGTGTTAATGGTAGCGCGAGTGCGTGACAACTGTTCATGTGATTCGAGTGTCCAAGTATGGAAGCAATCCTTCACGTAATATTAAAGATAGTACATGTTGGAGAAGTCAACTTGTACACGGACGGACGTACGGGTGTACGGAACGACAAGTGGGGGGGGGGGGGTATAAGCGTCACGTGACTTGTCTCAGTTTGTCTCTGCTTTGGCTGTTTCCCCGTTATGGATAAACTTACATGACGTTATTGCAGTTGACTCGGCCTTCGATAATGCATAAATTCATCATCTCCATGAATTTACTTGTTGTGACACTGTGTCACTCAGTAAAGATATAAATGCAGTAGGCTGTGTCGTTGGTCAGAGGTAAACATGGTGCACACACATATATATATCCTTTCCCTAGTGAGTATGTCAATGCGCTATGCAGGCACGTGATGCATTTTCGGTAGATGCTATTCTCCAGTATGTAATCGCTGTTATCGGATAACTCGCTAGGCATTGACCAAATACACATTCTCTGATTACACGTTGTCGTATCCTGCATCGACTACATTCGCAGACGAGCCATTGGTTGAACGGTGTCGCATGACGTTACCGAATGACAGCACGTCCGCATTCTTTTCAATGAACCACATGTTAACTTGCATACTCTCTAGCTTAACACGTATGCCTAATAAATAACTATTAGTGTATTTTGATATCCAGGTTATCTGCCTCGGTTCGGAATCGATAGAAACATGCGTTTCCTAGCGTTGCCCGACAAACTTGATGTCAACAAATACATTTGTATCATATGATTTTCTGAATACCTGCAGCCGCTGTAGTTTACTCCATGGATTCGATGCGTCTGTTCACGCATGTCGAAGGGCACGGTCGCCAGAATTGGTGAATCATTCGGGAAACTAAATGAAATAAACCCCTCTGCGAAATTGGAATATGAAAGTATTTGCGTGTAGTTAATTACGTGATACTCACTCCTGAATGACTCGCCTAATGGCATGTCGACCGCATTACGATCTCTGGCCTTCAACTCCGGAGGTACTGCATTGCCTTTCATTACTTGTGGCCGGCACTTGACTTGTGCAATCACTAACTGCGCTATCAGCCGCGCGATCTCGCCCCGGGAGAGGTGGGCGGGCAACACTTGACGGACAAGGCATACAGCCTTGTCCGTCAAGTGTTGCCCGCCCACCTCTATAACCATATGCTCACGCGTGCTGTATCGTTTCTACACGTTGTTTCAAACAACGAACACGTTGGACTTGGCAGTCACGTTTGGTGATTCAACGTGACTCAATAGTCCGGAAAATAGGAAACTGGGTTTGTAAACGTAAATGCGAGGTAGCCGGTTTATCTTGTGCTGTAATTGTATGCCAGAAATAGAGGACAGCGGAGCGGTATGCTCCATATCTCCGCAGGTGTCTCCTATATATGTCCACACAGCTGCCTATTCTAGGATTTCCTGTCTTCTCGCCTTGTGGTCCCCGTTCTGTCGGCACCGCCACACGGGAGTCCGGGCCATATCGTACTGGGCGGCGGCCTGTAGCAAGCTTGGCTGGCACGTGTATCCGACTGCAGGGCGAGGGCGGGTATCTGCCTTCTCAGCGCCATCACCCCCACCTGGTATCGCACGGACCGGGCGGAGTAGCGGACACCCTACGCGCAATGCCCGCATACACTCGGGCATGTTCACATTCCCGTAGTAGATTTGTAGGGCATATTGTCTTAATTAAAATCAGCTGTTAATTGATTGTTAAGCGATCAAGGGGGTAAAAGCTTGCACAAAAGGAAATGTCACTACGTTGGTATATCGGAATAGTAGACATTCCTTCCTTTTATGAACTACCGTACGCTTCTCACCAAACGGCGGGCGGTCTGCCGATCGCACGCAAATAATTCTGACGCGTCTTCACAAATTGGTATTTCGGGCTCGAGTTGCTCATGCTCATCTAACAGGCCTGCAATCTGGTATGCTCATCTATCACAGTCCTGCGCCTGGTACTCTCCGGAACGTTTATAAATATGGCTGTGATTGGAGAAATGGGTGGAGAAATGGGACTTATGGTATTTGTGACCAGTATAACGGGTGCTGATAGAATGGCGAACAGTGCAGATCCTGATCAAACTGTGCGGATGCACAGTCTGATCTGGGTCTACACTGGTCGCAAAACCCATAAGCCCTAGTTCTCCATTCACTGCCATACATAATGCCATAGATTGCGAGTAGAATATACTTGATCATGCCGTGCCGATTCTACTCGGTTGAAAAAAAACCATTACTGTTCAGTCGCATATTGGATATATGACGAATGAGTGCATCATTCGCCTCCAGTTTGTGAGGATACCAGCCTTGTGACAACTACGATGCATAATGGTTAATGTACTACATGTACTAATGAATTAGATTTTGGTGAAATAATTTTGGAATTTGTGGACCGATTGTCAAAATCTAATTTTTGTTTGTCTTTGTTACACCATTTACAGGCTATCCAGACAGGTTTCTGAGTCACTTTCCACTTTTTTTTCGTTTTTCAACCCTGCTTTACATACTCCATCTCCTTTTCGACCCATGTTAAATTATCATAGAAAAATATTTGTTTCGCAATAAAATCAATATTTGATGGAATTTCATCAAATAAAAAAAGGAGAGGGTGGCCTTTTTGTTATTGATGAAAAAAAATGCTTACATTTAAATACTTTTAGATTGAATGTGTGTAATAGCCAAACGTTTGTCGACATAAAAATGTGGAACATACAGTAGTGCATCTATGGTGACATACCGCTATACATGGCCAGCGCCGGTCCGCAGCACCGTCACACTGGGGACGCAAAATCGCAACCAGGCTCGTATTTCTACGATATTATATAGGCGACGGTTGTGAAGTGTCGCATTGTATGGCAGTGTTTAGTTCAGTATGTATGTACAGTGAAATCTCTCTAAACCGGACACCCTGGGAGGTCCCCAGGGTGACCGGTTTTGAGATGTTCCACTGTAAATCAGACATATGACCATTCTGGGACATACGTATGTCTTTTGCAATCATGAACATGAATTATTATCTGAGATGCGTTACCAAGAAACCTCTCCAATTGAGATCACATATATTTTCTTGGTGTCCGGTTTAGAGAGGTTCCACTGTACAGGGTATGGGATCACGTGATCTATTGTTTACACTGGATTAATGGCGGCGCCCATGATGTTTCAGGTAAATCTTATTTTTCATCAATACGACTGCTGTTTCTTCCAACATTCTGCAGAGAAATGTTATTCGGACCAAGGTGAAACAACATTCCAACATTCCAAGGAAAGGAACTCTATAAGGTATCAATATTTCGTTCCAATTCTCTTTACACTGCTTGTATACCGAAAATGATGTAATTACTATTTAATAAAATATGTTTATACCAAACAACATTTGATTTCGTCCGATGAAAAATTCTCGGCTGAATGTTCAGACTAACTACATAAGTAATGCTGCTGAATTTGGTATTGACGGACTCGCAGTGTTAACGGCTGGAATATGGTCATCATTGAAAGGCAGAAACCGCAGTCGTATTTATGAAAAATAAGATTCACATGAGACCTCATGGACGCCGCCATTACTCCAGTGTAAACAATAGACCAAGTGATCCCAAACCCTGATATACCCAACTTGAAGAACGGTAGCAGCATGACGATACCCGTTGTTGGTTTCTGACTGGTCGAAATTGATCGTCAAGAAGATCACTTCACTCATTTTCCATGTACAAGTATATAGTGTATGGTCACCTTGTAACGTGGGCTCCGTTTGTGTTTTACCATTCTTCGATTCCCCGAAAATCTTGACGCCTTTGTGGTTGATAGTAATCTTGCGAACAGTCACTGCACCCAGTTGGGAAATACTAAGCATGTCTTCTTACGGGTACACACATTGTTTGTACACACGTTGTACAATCTGACAAATATGACTAGCGGAAAGATCTCGACCGATAACAACACTTTCTATTTACTTTCATTGACAAGGTTCCCGAACCATTGCCGTACACGAATTGCGTTTCTATTAACCCTTTCAACACTACAGACCTCTATAGCGGTGTTTGCAAATCGTGTAGATCCAGATGAGCCGGCTCGTAACGAGCCGTCTCATCAGGATCTGCACTTTTTGCAAGTAATTTTCATATTTTTTAGAAGAATAAAAACACCCCGTTTTTTTTATAAATGGACTATTCTGAAAATCATTTTGAGACGATTGGATTTGTTAGACACTAAGCATACCACCGTAAAGTACAATATTCATGGTTGAAAGGGTTGACATAGCAGTTGTACATGTGACGGGTATTCCACAGCCGAATTGTATGGAACGCCAAATCTACATAAACTCAAATAATTAATGCTAATTAGAGCTAGCAATACTTATTTAGAGCTAGCTCCAAATCATTTGAAGTAATGCTAGCTCTAATTGTTTAGAGCCAGCAATACTTATTTGTGTTTATGTAGATTTGGCGCTCCAGGAACGCCAAATCTACATAAACTTGAATAATTAATGCTAGCTCTAAATACATGTAATTAGAGTTAGCATTAATTATATAGAGCTAACTCCAAATAATTTGAAGAGCTCTCTAAATCAGAGCTAGCGTTAATTATTTGAATTCATGTAGGTTCGGCGTCCCATAGAACTGGACTGACATCTGAGTCTGATTGACGGATGGCTTGTGGGCGGCTTTACTCGCGTACATAGTTCCTCTGTTATACGATGTTTCATTTCAATTCACAGTATTTAACCAACGTTATACCAGCGACAGTGTAAGACAGCTGATGCTGGGCACCAATTCCGGTCCAGGGGTTATAGTCGCAGCAATGCTCCTTTCTGAAGTAGTTACGTATATATACACACTGTGCGTTTAGAACAAAAGTGTCTTAGTATTTCCAGACGACACTGTAGTTTCCATTTACGGATTTCAATAAAACTTACTACATGTATGTGTCTTTATTCCATGATATTAGTAATATAAGTACTTTATAAATGCATTCCTCATGTTCCTGGGCCGTGCAATGTGTTGGCACTATTGTCTTGGCTATTGTGCTGGTTGTTGATTACATATTACCACGCTGAAAGCTATGTCACCAACTGCGTACCAGGACCTGCATAGTCATCTTTAGCTTCTTTTGTTGTGGTCTCCTCAGTGTAAATTTAGTTTTTGTTTCCATCTATTCTAACATGAAATCGATCATTGAAGCTTTGTCTCGATTATTGCTTGTGTTCCCAAATACAATCGTATCAAGATCGAAGTCCAAATGAGTGATTCATTGGCAGATGATGCCATCAAGCGTTTTATACCTATGTAACTTGCATGTGTTGCCGGCATTCATTGCCGCGTACTGTCGTCTACGTCCAACATGTGAGCTATCAGGATTTCCCACAGCGACCATAATATATATTATAAATGGTTTCTAGTATACTCAAATACATCGTAGAACCCCCAATTACAATAAAAATCCATTCAACTGGTATACTTTCTATGTTGGACTCTAAATGTGCCATCGCTGAAAAGATGGACATTTATATTGAGTTCCTGTGTATAGACCCTGATCATATAATACACATTTATAAATACATGATATTCAGCGTACAAGGAAGTGTGATTGTGTAGGCAATTATATGTCATTGAATGGAGGCATTGCCCACAGCTGGAAGCGTGGCGTACATCGCGTGAACTCCACCCACACATATATATGTGGCTGTGGCTGGAGAAATGGGGCTTATGGGTTTTTCGATCAGTGCAGATCCAGATCAGCCTGTGCATTCGCACGTTCTGATCAGGATCTCCACTGCTCGCCATTCACGCAATGACACGGACTTACTGTTTCTAAATCATAGTTTTGATCCTTATCAGGCTTTATATTAGGAGTGTGCTAGAAGATCAGAAGTTTAAATACGCACAAAACACACAAGCCCCATTTCTCCAAACACAGCCACATATCATGAACGCTGTGGAATCGCTAAATATTTTGTCACATACTGCATTATACAAATACAGGGTTCCATATAAGGAATTAGTAATTAAATATTTTCACTTCATCATTTCTGAAGCAATTGTGTATTTCAAAATTGTAATTGGGTAAAATAAAATCACACTACTGTTTACACATGAACAAACAGCAATTATTAAATAGTTTGCTTAGAAATGAAAACATGTCTTGGCATTTCATTAGAATTGTCTCCTTGGAGACAATTCTAATGAAATACCAAGATGTTTTCATTTAAAATAAGAAAAATATACTATATTTGTGGTCTGTTTTCTGCAGAATGATAAAGGTACCACAAAATTGTTATTGCTTTTTGATACTCGCTACTTCTGATTTCAATTGGGGTTTTGGCAAATTTAATTGGGTATTTAAGCAAATACGCAGCTTATCTGGAGCTCTGAAAATAGTTCTACACTATAACTAACACAGATTGATATGATCTGCGGTATTCTTTTCTGCGTTCCTGGTACAGATTACATTATCACTCGAAACAAGGTGCCGATCAATGTCACTGTTAACTTGAGACTCCGTATATTTGAGACACGCCATGCGATTTTGTACCTTCGGCGGACATCTGCGTAATTTCATGAAATACGTTTACAAAATCTACAATAGTTTCCGTAAATGGCGTCAAAAGTTGACCAAATTGTCTGAGTACATATATGTATATTGTAAATTTTGTAAACGTATTTAATGAAATTACGCAGATGTCCAAAGGTACAAAATCGCATGGCGTGTCCCATTTGATGTAAGCTGTATACGCTGGATGGTCATAAAACACAAATGAGCGTAGACATATCGTGCGATATTAAGATATCTATCAATGCAGCGGGCAACCCCACCCGGAATTGGACACATTTCAAAATGGACAATACGCAGCTCTTCCATTGTTAGTTGCGGACAGTAATTCTGCAAATCTCTGGTACCGTCCGTAGAAGCATGTGACGGACGGTAATGCAGTTGCAGAGTTACTGCCCGCAACTGTTAATTTGTTGGGATACTTTCCCAGTAATGCAGACTGTATACAATATACAGTGTAACTACACTATTGATGCAAGGTGTGAGGTCCCCAATAGAAAGCATAAGCATATGCTTTCTATTGGGCACCTCACACCTTACTATGCATCAACAGCGCTCCAGATAAGCTTTGTGTCTAAAGCGTACTACACCCCCTGTTTTCAAAATCATTGCGTATTTTACTTTTTCAAATGGATTATTGATTTTCTTCATTACTGAATAGGGAACAAATGATAAAAACAATATAACAAATTTAAACATTCACTTATTTGAGCGACAAAAAGCAAACACTGTTTCCTTTTTGCAGCTCAACTAAGTGCATTTTCAACTTTATGACAGTATTTTCACTACTCAATTTGAAAATCAATGCGTATTTTCACATTGTTGTGCGTATTGTGTACTCCCACATTTGATAATCAATGCGTATTCAGCTAAAATAATTGTTTAAAATACGCCAATACGCACCTTATCTGGAGCTCTGTACTTATATGTACATGTATTACAAGAAAAGCCAAATTATCCATGACTACGAGAAAAGATAATTACAAGTGCGGTTGTATTGCACTTGTTCACCGTGTCCAGGCTTGTGCCAATATTGTCAGCCAATGGCACAGACACACAAAACACCATCCGTATAAATACACAAAAAATAGACAATTCTAAAAGTAACACACAACCCGCATAAACACGGTACAATACGAGAAGCCGTGAATGTACTAGCTTTGGCGGACATCTTGAATATGAGATAGATCTACAACTTCCATATTTTGTTAACATTCTTCCATGATCATTAGAAACTTGCATACAAGAAATTGTAATCATGACTGTAATTGAAATTATCTAAACTTATATACTTTCGGCCATATTTTCCAATATGGCCGCAGGCGGCCATCTTCGATTTGCGATACTACTTCCATAGTGTGATAATTCCGCCATGACTCTTAGAAACTTGCATTGAACAGAAGAAATTGAAATTTAGCTAAACTTACATATTACCTGCCACTTCTCCAAGATGGCCACCCGGCGTCCATCTTGAATATGAGATACAACGTGTCTCTTTTGGATAAAAATGTTTCTTGGTCATAATGTACCTACCTAATTCATGCCGAAGGGGACCTTTGCATGATTTGAAGTCAAAAGTCTACGAGTAGCCTTATAACGATCGACAGTTCTTGTTAGAAGCATGACAGGCATTTCATTGATGGAATGGCGAGCAGTGCATATCCTAATCAGACTATGCAGATGCACATGCTGTTCTGGATGTACACTGGTCGCTAAACCCATAAGCCCCATTTCTCCAGTCACAGCCACAATTATGGTCGTGTTTTTGTATACGTGCGTCTTTTCTGCAATGAGACTTTGATGCTGAAAACTGTAAATCACGCAGTTGAATTGGCCGAGACTGAGCTCAGCTCATCCTCGATCAATCAAACGTCCTGCTCCTGAGTGTTCAGACTGTTTTATAAGAGCTGGTCCTGGTGTTTGCTGACCCGGTCAACCAACAGCAGGATCGCCGCCATTGCCGATCATGACAGCAGTTTATACCAAATCAAAGTACTGAAAGAACTTAGACTGTATCGCCAGAAACAAACCATAGGAAAGTGTGCATGCCCCACACTGATGATGCCCCCATTGACAGCCTTTATAACAATCTTGATCTGGTGTGATATGCATTAATTACACCCGTCGTAGACATACATAATTATATACTAAATTGAAGCATGGAGACATACCTTTAATTTCATACATTTACCATCAAAATAGGTATTATGAAATATGAATTGTAACCGTTTATAAATGTTCCGTTTTTTTATCACATCATAATAAGTACACGAGTTGCGGCGAATAAACACATCCGCAAAAAATGGCGACTGACATTAACTATTTAATGATACTAACAATAGATAAATAAAATGGCAATACCTAACAATAGTAACATACATCGGACGCTGACATAACTGTATCTAACGATACAGTACATATCCACAAGCGAGTAAGTTAATTCAATTTAACAATGAATACTTGGTTGTACGATGCTCGCATTAATGACTTTATGGGAATGACACTGCCGTCGGCAGCGCATATAAAACGCCCCTACCCTGAAAAGATGTTATATTTCAGAGGTCAATTGTGACTGTGCCTGGAGACATGGGGCTTGTGTGTTTTGCCACCAGTGTAGATCCTGATCAGCCTGTGCTCCCGCACAGTCTGATCAGGATCTGCACTGTTCGCCATTCCATTCATGAAACACCCGTCATGCATCTAACAAGCAATACAGATCGGTATCAGGCTACAGGAGTGTGTTACTTAATCATGAGCTACATTGGTCATATAAGCCCCATTTCTCTGGTCACTGTCACAATTGTGAACGGAGGCTATAAACCCCGGGCAGTAATGAATGAATCTTCGTGAAGTTTTACACACTGTTGCGTCTTTATAATAACATTTTTTTGTCAAAAAGCTAGCGTGGTATTTGAAAATGGATGATAATTTCCACATAATTGTAGACAATTATGGTTGTGAGTTAATTATTTGGGCCACGCACCTGGCGTTTAGAGAGCCGGGAAGTTAACCTGTCCTTCTTGTTGGATTCTCGTGGACACGTAGTCGTCTTACTGCGGCCTTGGATTCTGGTGGACACGTAGTCGTCTTACTGCGGCATTTAGCCTGTCCTTCTTGTTGGATTCTGGTGGACACGTAGTCGTCTTACGGCGGCCGATGTTGGCCATGTCGTAGAGCCAAATCAATGCACGTTTCGGCATGACAGTACGCCGTAGTGGCAACTTGGATCTTGTGAACAGCTAACGAACCTGTGTATTTTTAAAATTCCTTAACCGTTTCAACACTACAGCCCTCAATAGTGGTGTTTACAAACAGTGTAGATCCAGTTGAGCCGGCTCGTGACGAGCCGTTTCAACAGGATCTGCACTTTTTGCAAGGAATTTTCATACTTTCAGAAAATCAAATTCCCTTTTCATAAATTGACTAGTCTGAAAATTAGTTTGTGATATTTAGATTTAGTCGGAAAACTAACATATCAAATCCGTTCCAGTAATTTAGGGTTGAAAGGGTACTTATACGTATACGTAGTTATATGTATATGTTGTGCAACAGGTCAACATTTCCGCTCCATTAAGTACAGGGTGTCCAGCTTAGTGAGGTTTCGCTGTAAATAAGGCATGTGATCATTCTGAGCCATAGTCGTGTGCTCTGCGATCATGAACAGACATTATCACCTCTGATAAATTAGCAAGAAACCCATCGAAATAGGATCACATGCGTCTTATTGAGGTCCGGTTTAGAGAGGTTCCACTGTATAAGTCAATGTTTCTCGGGAACAAACTTCGGAGATCATATTTTTTACTGTGGAATTGACGTATCACGGAGGCGATTATTGCTGAGCTTGTGTCTATATTTTAGAGCATCGATGGCTGTCTATAACCCCGTAGTATGCGTGTATCCGTCCTTTTGATCTCGCCTAAAGGATACAGCCAACTTATGTATAATATAGACGGTAAACCAGTCCTGGTACAGCTTAGCAACAAGGAGTAAATTCTCAGAACAACGGCATTGATTGTTATTATTATGACAGACATATAAATAAAATAGATGCTGCAGGAAAGGTATGTCTGTGCCAAACATTTTATTATATTATTTGTATGCTCTACACATGCAGGTTAAAATTTTTATGTGTGCGACTTGATGTTGGGGTGAGATACAGATGAAAGTGAAAGTAGACGGTTCAGTCAAAAAAGGGGAAATAACTCATGGAAATCAACCCGCATGACCCCGTGTTTGGCATAGATCTAGAACCGGAACAGGAATGGAAGTAACAAAATTGATTTGCGATTGTCATGTTTGTGTGAATGTGGGTCTATGGGAAATCAATCGGTTGTCTGTTTCCCAAAACACCACATACGTCCGCCAGCGTGTTAACCAACAGTGTAGTGTTGTCACTCACCACATGGACTGGCGTATAGCCATCCGTAAGCTATAATTGTGACCGTGGCAGGAGGAATGGGGCTTATGACATTTGTGACCAGCGTAGGTCCAGATCAAATAGCACACTCATGTAGTCTGATAACGATATGTATTGCTTATTGGAAGCGTGACGGATGTTTCATTGATGGAATGGTGAGCAATGTAGATCCTGATCAGACTGTGTGGATGTATATATTGATTTGGATATACAGTGGTCGCAACACTCATAAGCCCCTTGTCTCCTGTCACAGCCACAAATAATGTTTAGTACACGTTAACATCAGTGGAACATCTCTAAACCGAACACCCTGGGGACCTCCCTGGGACTGGGGACCTCCCAGGGTGTCCGATTTAGAGAGGATCCACTGTACATTTAATTCGATTGTCTGTTTATGTCATATCTGGTCTGCTTATTAACGTGTAAAACATCTTTATCCACCATGAAACAGGGTATTGTATCAGTTTCTAAATATATATCATATGACAATTTAAGTTTCTTAATACGGTCTTAAACGGTATTGAGTCAAGTGATGGCGCCACGCATTCTTACCTTAACCGCAAGAAGTTGCGCGGTGTGTAATTGAGAAATGCCTTAGCTGTTAGCGGATTAACTCCAAGTTCAACCATAAATGTATCATACTGATTGGCCCACGCCATTTCTTTGACTCTTCCAAAAGGAATAGAAGCATTAGAAGAATTGAAGGTTATTGAGACAAAAACGATACAGTTTCTCGTCTACACCATGCTTATAATTTGTCCATTTGACAGATTGTTCACATAAATATAACTAATATTGCGATAGTGGAAATGGAATATCGTACTGTACGCTATGAAGCATCATGTTAAGGCAGACATCCCAGAAAATGGGAAGAGTAACATCCGCTGAGTAGATGCCAGTATATGCATTGACAGAGATGCATCTGGTATTTAGTTCCACCATCAAAGTTGGGCTTGTTGAAATGGTGCAGAGAATGCTTAAAGTTACTGGTGGTAATGGCTCCCGGCCCATTTGTATACATATATCAACATGCAGTGTATCGTTTTAGCCCCTTTTCATTCTGAGGATACACCATTATGTTTGCGGGAAATCCTAAATATTTTCCTTCTATGCGCTCAGAAGTATATGTCGCGACCACCATTTGAACCGTCTCGTCGAGACGGTTCAAATGAGTGGTCACAACATATAATTTCATTGAGAAATAACAATGATAAAATAAAATATTTAATAAAATTTCATACCCGTAAAGGTGTATTCCGAAAGGAATGGTGTTCATGTTACACTTTAGTTTATCTGGGTCTTCGGTCTCCTTTCGGTATAGTATTTCTATTTTTCATAATCCAGCATATTCATTTCAGTGGGTTTCGAGATGGCATAATTGACTTCGTTCTATTTAATTTTCTAATACGTTGTGTTATTTGAATTGTTCTGACACTAATCTAAACCTATTAGTCATGGCGGAATGTCTCGGCGACCCGTGTCTAGTCACCCCCCGCGTTTCTCGAGGCTGAAAGGCAAAACCAGCCTTTCTGTGTTCAGACGGGTTACCCAAACGTCGTGAAAATGACTGGAAGAATAAACAGACCTTTGCACAGCTCGTGTAACATGTGAACTCTGACATTTATGCACCGGCCCATAGTTACGGAGCCCCGCAGGGGACGTAGAATTATTTTATTTTATTAATTTTTAACAATTCGTTCCCTCAATTTAACAATTCGGTCCCACGAAATAACAATTCGTTCCTACGGGAACGAATTGTTAATTAGAGGGAACGAATTGTTAATTAGAGGGAACGAATTGTTATATCGTGGGAACGAATTGTTAAATTGAGGGAACGAATTGTTATTTCGCGGGAACGAATTAATTAAAAAAATCCATGTCCACTGCGGGGCTCCGTACATGTAGTCGTACATGTATTATGATTTATCCCGTCAACACAGTGCATATGTGCCGTGAAACACGGTGCCGTTAAACATTTTTGATATCCAGTCAATACAATTTTTGCATTTTACAGCCATTTGAAGGTGTTGACGGGATAAATAGAATAGTAGGTTAGTGCCGTGAATGGGAAAAAATATCTGGCGCGACACGGAAACGGGATGTGCTCGGCAGAGCCTCGCCCATCCCGTTTCCTGAGCCTTGCCAGATATTTTTTCCCATTCACGGCACTAACCTACTATTCTCTATATAATATTCCTTGCTGACAGTATGAATACGTCAGTTGCTAAATGTGCGTGTTCACATTGTGACCATTGTTTCGCTAGCCGCATACGTCACGCCGTCTCTTTTGTCCGTTGATGGACCAAATTGAAGGGGTATGTGAAAAATGATCCTATGTCCGTTATGGACATAGTCCCAGTGGAACATAGGACCAATATTCCACTGACCCCTTCAATTGTCGACCAGTGCAGATGGAGCTCATTTACACTTGTTAGCTAGCGACGATATGAACAGTTCCAACCTACGAAAGGCCACCAGAGTGCGTATTAATGCAAGACGATGATTAATTGTTTAAACTGCTCCGATGACAATGCTCATTCTAGGCCGCATTGCGCACTGAATGGCAATCGTCGTTTTGTCAACCGACGGCCCAACGAGTGCAATATACCCAGGGATTGACAGTTCACCCGACGTGAAGCTCAATCGTGGTAAAAGCAACATTAACGCTGAAATGGTGGGAACGGACAATTGTCGTCCGATGTTTTTTCATCATATAATTATTTCTTAACAAAAACATGATTAGACAGCGCATGAGAACCGTCTCCAATGGAGACGATTCCCATACGCTGTGAAACATTTGTTTGCAACAAATTTTAAAACAACAACAGCAGCAGGCGATAATTTGTATCCCGAACTGGAAGGGTTACGACCTTTCGAATGCTCTCCTGACATGCTTCAATAAATGACGCCATGTGTACTCTTTGCCACTTTTCTGCAAGACTCGATGACAAAATATAAGTCTTTTAGCAGCTGTATCTCGGATATCACCCCACCCCCACATCATACTGGCCTGCATACCAGACGTCGCCGCTTCATCATCATCGACACATATATAGGGGCATTAGAAGGAACGAAACCGCATGACCCATTCTGCACTGACGACCACATTCTGCCTTGCATTTCACTTAAAGCATGAAAATTCAACCTACTCCTATACCCAGAGTAGAATTTTATGAAATGTGTCTGTGATTGGAGAAATGCGATCAGTGTACATCCAGATCAGCCTGTGCATCCGCACAGTCTGATCAGGATGTGCATTGTTCGACATTCTGTGAATGAAACACCCGCCATGCTCCTAACAAGCAATTTTGATCGTTATCCTACTACACGAGTCTGCTATTTGACCAGGAGCTACGCTGGCCACAAATCCAATAGTAAGCCACATTTCTCTAATCACAGCCACAAATGTTTCACATTAATAATATTTTCTTGAGAACAATTATTGGATTTACATTTATTGAACATATGCTGCAGATGCAGCCTATACTCAATAAATGTAAATCCATCAATTTAAATTTCCAGACGATCGTAAATTTGCACTTACGAACATTTTAGTCGTAGGAAGCTTAGTGAAACGGGCACCTGCTGTCTCTGATACTAACTACAGTCTGCCGTGTTCATCCGGGTGCCAACCGACATGGAACTGTCGTCTGCTCGGGCGTATTGCCAGAAGTGGAATCAATTACCTCCTGTGTGAGCGGGCCGGGTCACAGAGCTATGTATACCCACGTCAGGGGTCATGACCCTGACCGAGCCGCGTACAGATGGCCCGAACAAACCGGGCGTATGCTCGTGTTGTGGCGGCTACTTTTATCCTAGTTCAGCAACGAGCGCGGCTTGAATAATGTTACCGAGTTGACGTTGTGTTGTTTCGGGCTCTCGATACAGTGGAACCTCTCTAAACCGGACACCGATAAAACACATGTGATATTATTTTTGATGGGTGTCTTGGTCATTTATATCGGGTGATACTGTCAGTTCGTGATCCCATAGTATATACACAACTATGGCCCGGAATGATCAAATGTCTGATCCACAGTCAAACCTCTCTAAGCCGGGCACCCTGGGGACCTCTCAGGGTGTCCGATTTAGAGAGGTTTCGCTGTACAAGATACAAGAAGATTTATTTTAAGTCGGATGGTGCAGAGCCGTAGAAGACTCAGGATAGTGTAAAACATATAAACGTTAGATTCCGAGGCTGTGTTCCAACAAACAACATAAAATAGCAATGATAACAACACGCGACAGCGGTACTGATATCCACCATTTCCCAAGTAGTGTATACAGAAACAGAATCCGGATGGAGGGCGATCGTTGCTGGTATTCGGCTGTCCGTAATTTGCTATATAAACTATACAAGTTTCTACAAAACATTTGTGAAACATTGGTACACAAAATAAGTGTAAATTACTTGTAAAATATTGTGCTTGGAATCCAGCAGCTTGATTGGCTGAGCCTGAGCTGTGCTACAGCTCAGGTTCAGCCTATCAAACTGCTTGATGGCGAGTTCAGATTGCCAATATATGTTCAGAAACGGTGACATTTGGGCAATATTAACGCAGGCAGCTGTGTACGGCGACTGTCCCAGCGGGGGTCGGCGGACAGTCGCCGTGGGCCTAGTTTCTCACGCGTGCGTCCCTTGTATTCGGTCTGTCGGCGCTCTTGTCAGACAGGGTAGTCAGATATCAAGCGAAGCCCAATTATCTAGGCACATTAGGGTGAAACAATAGGGCGGCACCTTTAATGTAGCCCTCTGCAGTGTTCTCAATATCATACCGGTGTTCCTGCGATCTCAGGTCGTCAACGACAGGCACTAGTTGTCGGAATCTAAGCAGCTCGGCCCTTCGTATACAGTGGAACATCTCTAAACCAGACACCATGTGGTTTAAACCAGACACCATGGGGTCTCCCCGTTGTATACAGTGGAACATCTCTAAACCAGACACCATGTGGTTTAAACCAGACACCATGGGGTCTCCCCGTTGTATACAGTGGAACCTCTCTAAACCAGACACCATGTGGTTTAAACCAGACACCATGGGGTCTCCCCGTTGTATACAGTGGAACATCTCTAAACCAGACACCATGTGGTTTAAACCAGACACCATGGGGTCTCCCCGTTGTATACAGTGGAACCTCTCTAAACCAGACACCATGTGGTTTAAACCAGACACCATGGGGTCTCCCCGTAACATCTCTAAACCAGACACCATGTGGTTTAAACCAGACACCATGGGGTCTCCCCGTCGTATACAGTGTAATCTCTCTAAACCAGACACCATGGGGTCTCCCCGTCGTATACAGTGTAACCTCTCTAAACCAGACACCATGTGGTCTCCCCGTCGTATACAGTGTAACCTACATAAACCAGACATGTGGTCTCCCCGTCGTATACAGTGTAACCTACCTAAACCAGACACCATGTGGTCTAAACCAGACACCATGAGGTCTCCCCGTTGTATACAGTGGAACCTCTCTAAACCAGACACCATGAGGTCTCCCCGTCGTATACAGTGTAACCTACCTAAACCAGACACCATGTGGTCTAAACCAGACACCATGGGGTCTCCCCGTTGTATACAGTGGAACCTCTCTAAACCAGACACCATGGGGTCTCCCCGTCGTATACAGTGGAACCTACCTAAACCGGACACCATGTGGTCTAAACCAGACACCATGGGGTCTCCCCGTCGTATACAGTGTAACCTACCTAAACCAGACACCATGTGGTCTAAACCAGACACCATGGGGTCTCCCCGTCGTATACAGTGTAACCTACCTAAACCAGACACCATGTGGTCTAAACCAGACACCATGGGGTCTCCCCGTCGTATACAGTGTAACCTCCCTAAACCAGACACCATGTGGTCTAAATCAGACACCATGAGGTCTCCCCGTTGTATACAGTGGAACCTCTCTAAACCAGACACCATGGGTCTCCCCGTCGTATACAGTGGAACCTCTCTAAACCAGACACCATGGGGTCTCCCCGTCGTATACAGTGGAACTTCTCTAAACCAGACACCATGGAGTCTCCCCGTCGTATACAGTGGAAATTCTCGAAACCAGACACCATGGGGTCTAAACCAGACACCATGGGGTCTCCCCGTCGTATACAGTAGAACCTCTCTAAACCAGACACTATGGGGTCTCACCGTCGTATACAGTGGAACGTCTCTAAACCAGACACCATGGGGTCTCCCCGTCGTATACAGTGGAACCTCTCTAAACCAGACACCATGAGGTATCCCCGTCGTATACAGTGGAACCTCTCTAAACCAGACACCATGGGGTCTCCATGTCGTATACAGTGGAACCTCTCTAAACCAGACACCATGTGTCTCCCCGTCGTATACAGTGGAACTTCTCTAAACCAGACACTATCTGGTCTCCCCGTCGTATACAGTGGAACCTCTCTAAACCAGACACCATCTGGTCTCCCCGTCGTATACAGTGGACCCTCTGTAAACCAGACACCATGGGGTCTCCCCGTCGTATACAGTGCAACCTCTCTAAACCAGACACCATGAGGTATCCCCGTCGTATACAGTGGAACCTCTCTAAAACAGACACCATGGGGTCTGCCCGTCGTATACAGTGGAACCTCTTTAAACCAGACACCATGGGGTCTCCCCGTCGTATACAGTGGAACCTCTCTAAAGTAGACAATATGAGGTCTCACCGTCGTATACAGTGGAACCTCTCTAAACCAGACACCATGAGGTCACCCCGTCGTATACAGTGGAATCTCTCTAAACCAGACACCATGGGGTCTCCCCGTCGTACACTGTGGACCCTCTATAAACCAGACACCATGAGGTCTCCCCGTCGTATACAGTGGACCCTCTCTAAACCAGACACCATGGGGTCTCCCCGTCGTATACAGTTGAACTTTTCTAAACCAGACACCATGTGGTCTCCCCTTCGTATACAGTGGAACCTCTCTAACACCATGGGGTCTCCCCGTCGTATACAGTGGAACTTCTCTAAACAAGACACCAAGGGGTCCCCCCGTCGTATACAGTTGAACCTCTCTAAAGTAGACAATATGAGGTCACCCCGTCGTATACAGTGGAACCTCTCTAAACCAGACACCATGGGGTCTCCCCGTCGTATACAATGGAACCTCTCTAAACCAGACACCATGGGGTCTCCCCGTCGTATACAATGGAACCTCTCTAAACCAGACACCATGTGGTCTCCCCGTCGTATACTGTTGAACGTCTCTAAACCAGACACCATGGGGTCTCCCCGTCGTATACAGTGCAACCTCTCTAAACCAGACACCATGAGGTATCCCCGTCGTATACAGTTGAACCTCTCTAAAGTAGACAATATGAGGTCACCCCATCGTATACAGTGGAACCTCTCTAAACCAGACACCATGGGGTCTCCCCGTCGTATACAATGGAACCTCTCTAAACCAGACACCATGGGGTCTCCCCGTCGTATACAATGGAACCTCTCTAAACCAGACACCATGTGGTCTCCCCGTCGTATACTGTTGAACTTCTCTAAACCAGACACCATGGGGTCTCCCCGTCGTATACAGTGCAACCTCTCTAAACCAGACACCATGAGGTATCCCCGTCGTATACAGTTGAACCTCTCTAAAGTAGACAATATGAGGTCACCCCATCGTATACAGTGGAACCTCTCTAAACCAGACACCATGGGGTCTCCCCGTCGTATACAATGGAACCTCTCTAAACCAGACACCATGGGGTCTCCCCGTCGTATACAATGGAACCTCTCTAAACCAGACACCATGTGGTCTCCCCGTCGTATACAGTTGAACTTCTCTAAACCAGACACCATGTGGTCTCCCCGTCGTATACAATGGAACCTCTCTAAACCAGACACCATGTGGTCTCCCCGTCGTATACAATGGAACCTCTCTAAACCAGACACCATGTGGTCTCCCCGTCGTATACAGTTGAACTTCTCTAAACCAGACACCATGTGGTCTCCCCTTCGTATACAGTGGAACCTCTCTAACACCATGGGGTCTCCCCGTCGTATACAGTGGAACTTCTCTAAACAAGACACCACGGGGTCCCCCCGTCGTATACAGTGGAACCTCTCTAAAGTAGACAATATGAGGTCACCCCGTCGTATACAGTGGAACCTCACTAAACCAGACACCATGGGGTCTCCCCGTCGTATACAGTGGAACCTCTCTAAACCAGACACCATGGGGTCTCCCCGTCGTATACAGTGGAACCTCTGTCAACTAAATACTATGAGGTCTCCCCGTCGTATACAGTGGACCCTCTGTAAACCAATAACATGAGGTCTCCCCGTCGTACACAGTGGACCCTCTGTAAACCAGACACCATGGGGTATCCCCGTCGTATACAGTGGAACCTCTCTAAACCAAATACCATGAGGTCTCCCCGTCGTACACTGTGGACACTCTATTAACCTGACACCATGGGGTATCCCGTCGTATTCAGTGGAACTAATACACCACTACACCCTGTGGGACAAATCTCTAAACAAAAATACCATGAGGTCTCCCCGTCGTATACAGTGGACCCTCTCTAAACAAACACCATGTGGTCTCGTAGTATACAGTGGAACCTAACTACACCAAACACTGTCCCGTCGTATACAGTGGAACCTCTCTAAATCAAAATACCAGGGATCCGTGTCGTATTACATGGACTCTAACCAGCACCATGAGGTCTCCCGTCGTATTTAGTGGAACCTCTCTAAACCAAATTCCATGGGGTCTCTCCGTCGTATACAGTGGAACCTCTCTGAACCAGACACCATGAGGTCTCCCCGTCATATACAGTGGAGTTCTCTCTAAGCCAGAAACAGGGGGGGGGGAATGGGGTCTCCGGGTCGCATACATTGAAACCTCTCTAAACCAGACCCATGGGGTCTAAAAAAGACATAAATGTGGTCCTCTCCGTCGTATAGTGGAAAACCTCTTAAACAAGACAAAACCATGGGGTCTCCCCGTCGTATACCAGTGGAACCCTCTTCTAAAAACCAAGACACCATGGGGGCTAAACCAGAACACATGTGGTCCTCTCTGTCGTATAACGTGGAACCCTCTCTAAAACCAGGACCACCATGGGGTTCTCATATTACCGTGGAAACCTCTCTAAACCACACATGGGTCTAAAACCAGACATCATTGGTCTCTCCAGTTCGTATACAGTGGACCCTCTCTAAACCAAGACACCTGATCTCCCCCGTCGTATACAGTGGACCTCTCTAATGCCAGACACCATGGGGTCTTCCCCTCGCATCATTGGAACCTCTCTAAACCAGACCACATGGGGTCTAAACCAGAACTTCATTGGTCTCCTCCGTCGATACCAGTGGAACCCTCTATAACCAGAACACAATGGGGTATCCCCGTGCATACAGTTGGAACCTTCTAAAAACAAATTCCCCTGTTAAACCCAGCACCATGGTGTCTAAACCAACACCATGTGGTCACCCCCCGTTGTATCAACGGACCTCTCTAAAAAACCAGACAACCATGGGGGTTCCCCGTCGTAATTCGTGGACCTCTCTAAACCAGACACCAATGTGGCTCCCCGTCCGTATACGTGGAACCTCTCTCCAAACCAGACCAACATGTGGTCCTCCATCTCCCCGTCGTATACAGTGGACCCCTCTCTAAAACCAGGACACCATGTGGTCTCCCCCGTCGTATACAGTGGAAACCTCTCTAAAGCCAGACCACCATGTGGTCCCCGTCGTAAAAAGTGGAACCTCTCTATGGCAGTGAACCACCAATTGGGGTTTTCCTCCGTCGGCATACATGGAAAACCCTCTAACCAGACACCAGTGGTCTCCCCGTCGTATACAGTGGAACTCTCTAAACCAGCACCATGGTCTCCCCCTCGTACATGAACCCTCTCAAACCACACCATGGTCTCCCCGTCGTATACAGTGGAACCTCTCTAAACCAGACACCATGTGGTCCCGTCGTATACAGTGGAACCTCTCTAAAAACACCACATGTGGCTCACCTGTGTCCCCTCGTATACAGTGGAACCTCTCTAAACCAGACACCATGTGGTCTCCCCGTCGTATACTAGTGGAACCTCTCTAAACAGGGGGAGAGCAGACCATGTGGTCTCCCCGTCGTATACAGTGGAACTCTCTAACCAGACACCTGGGGTGGTCCCCGTCGTATACAGTGGAATTCTCTAGCCCCTAGCAAACACTATGTGGTCTCCCCGTCGTATACAGTGGAACCTCTCTAAACCAGACACCATGAGGTCTAAACCAGACACCATGGGATCTCCCCGTCGTATACAGTGGGACCTCTCTAAACCAGACACCATGGGGTCTCCCCGTCGTATACAGTGGACCCTCTCTAAACCAAACACCATGTGGTCTCCCCGTCGTATACAGTGGAACCTAACTACACCAGACACCATGTGGGTTCCCCGTCGTATACAGTGGAACCTCTCTAAATCAAATACCATGAGGTATCCGTGTCGTATACAGTGTACCCTCTCTAAACCAGACACCATGAGGTCTCCCCGTCGTACTTAGTGGAACCTCTCTAAACCAAATTCCATGGGGTCTCCCCGTCGTATACAGTGGAACCTCTCTGAACCAGACACCATGGGGTCTAAACCAGACATCATGTGGTCTCTCCGTCGTATACAGTGGAACCTCTCTAAACCAGACACCATGGGGTCTCCCCGTCGTATACAGTGGAACCTCTCTAAACGAAATACCATGGGGTCTAAACCAGACACCATGGTGTCTAAACCAGACACCATGTGGTCTCCCCGTTGTATACAGCGGAACCTCTCTAAACCAGACACCATGGGGTCTCCCCGTCGTATACAGTGGACCCTCTCTAAACCAGACACCATGTGGTCTCCCCGTCGTATACAGTGGAACCTCTCTCAACGAGACACCATGGGGTCTCCCCGTCGTATACAGTGGAACCTCTCTAAACCAGACACCATGGTGTCTCCCCGTCGTATACAGTGGAACCTCTCTCAACCAGACACCATGGGGTCTCCCCGTCGTATACAGTGGAACTTCTCTAAGCCAGACACCATGTGGTCTCCCCGTCGTATACAGTGGAACCTCTCTAAACCAGACACCATGAGGTCTAAACCAGACACCATGAGGTCTAAACCAGACACCATGGGATCTCCCCGTCGTATACAGTGGGACCTCTCTAAACCAGACACCATGGGGTCTTCCCGTCGTATACAGTGGAAGCTCTCTAAACCAGACACCATGTGGTCTCCCGGTTGTATACAGTGGAACCTCTCTAAACCAGACACTATGGGGTCTCCCCGTCGTATACAGTGGAACCTCTCTAAAACAGACACCATGGGGTCTGCCCGTCGTATACTGTGTAACCTCTTTAAACCTGACACCATGGGATCTCCCCGTCGTATACAGTGGAACCTCACTAAACCAAATACCTTGAGGTTTCCCCGTCGTATACAGTGGAACCTCTCTAAAGTAGACAATATGAGGTTTCACCGTCGTATACAGTGGAACCTCTCTAAACCAGACACCATGGGGTCTCCCCGTCGTATACAGTGGACCCTCTCTGAACCAGACACCATGGGGTCTCCCCGTCGTATACAGTGGACCCTCTATAAACCAGACACCATGGGGTCTCCCCGTCGTATACAGTGGAACCTCTCAGAACCAGACACCATGGGGTCTCCCCGTCGTATACAGTGGACCGTCTATAAACCAGACACCATGGGGTCTCCCCGTCGTATACAGTGGACCCTCTATAAACCAGACACCATGGGGTATCCCCGTCGTATACAGTGGAACCTCTCTAAACCAATACCATGAGGTCTCCCCGTCGTACACTGTGGACCCTTTATAAACCAGACACCATGGGGTATCCCCGTCGTATACAGTAGACCCTCTCTAAACCAGACACCATGGGGTATCCCCGTCGTATACAGTGGAACCTCTCTAAACCAAATACCATGAGGTCTCCCCGTCGTATACAGTGGACCCTCTCTAAACCAGACACCATGGGGTATCCCCGTCGTATACAGTAGACCCTCTCTAAACCAGACACCATGAGGTCTCCCCGTCGTATATAGTGGAACCTAACTACGCCAGACACCATGTGGGTTCCCCGTCGTATACAGTGGAACCTCTCTAATCAAATACCATGAGGTATCCGTGTCGTATATAGTGGAACCTCTCTGAACCAGACACCATGAGGTCTCCCCGTCGTATACAGTGGACCCTCTCTAAGCCAGACACAATGGGGTCTCCCCGTCGCATACAGTGGAACCTCTCTAAACCAGACACCATGGGGTCTAAACCAGACATCATGTGGTCTCTCCGTCGTATACAGTGGAACCTCTCTAAACCAGCAACCATGGGGTCTCCCCGTCGCATACAGTGGAACCTCTCTAAACGAAATACCATGGGGTCTAAACCAGACACCATGGTGTCTAAACCAGACACCATGTGGTCTCCCCGTTGTATACAGCGGAACCTCTCTAAACCAGACACCATGGGGTATCCCCGTCGTATACAGTGGAACCTCTCTGAACCAGACACCATGGGGTATCCCCATCGCATACAGTGGAACCTCTCTAAACGAAATACCATGGGGTCTAAACCAGACACCATGACGGGGAGACCCCATGGTGTCTGGTTTAGAGAGGTTCCACTGTATACGACAGAGAGACCACATGATGATGTATTTCTCAACGGGGATACCACATGGTGTCAGGCTTAGAGAGGTTCCACTGTATACGACGGGGATACCCCATGGTGTCTGGTTTAGAGAGGTTCCACTTTATACGACGGGGAGACCCCATGGTGTCTGGTTGAGAGAGGGTCCACTGTATACGACGGGGAGACTCCATGGTGTCTGGTTTAGAGAGGTTCCACTGTATACGACGGGGAGACTCCATGGTGTCTGGTCTAGAAAGGGTCCACTGTATACGACGGGGAGACTCCATGGTGTCTGGTCTAGAAAGGGTCCACTGTATACGACGGGGAGACTCCATGGTGTCTGGTCTAGAAAGGGTCCACTGTATACGACGGGGAGACCTCATGGTGTCTGGTTTAGAGAGGTTCCACTGTATACGACGGGGAGACTCCATTGTGTCTGGTCTAGAGAGGGTCCACTGTATACGACGGGGAGACCTCATGGTGTCTGGTTTAGAGAGGTTCCACTTTATACGACTGGGAGACCCCATGGTGTCTGGTTTAGAGAGGTTCCACTGTATACGACGAAGAGACAACATGATGTCTGGTTTAGACCCCATTGTGTCTGGCTTAGAGAGGGTCCACTGTATACGACGGGGAGACCTCATGGTGTCTGGTTTAGAGAGGGTCCACTGTATACGACACGGATACCTCATGGTATTTGATTTAGAGAGGTTCCACTGTATACGACGGGGAACCCACATGGTGTCTGGTGTAGTTAGGTTCCACTGTATACGACGAGGAGACCACATGGTGTTTGGTTTAGAGAAGGTCCACTGTATACGACGGGGAGACCTCATAGTATTTGGTTTACAGAGGTTCCACTGTATACGACGGGGAGACCCCATGGTGTCTGGTTTAGAGAGGTTCCACTGTATACGACGGGGAGACCCCATGGTGTCTGGTTTAGAGAGGTTCCACTGTATACACGGGAACCCCATGGTATCTGGTTTAGAGAGGTTCCACTGTATACAACGGTTTATGGAGAGAGGTTCCACTGTATACGACGGTATGGTTGTCTGGCTTTAGAGAGTTCCACTGTATACGACGAGGACAGGTATTTGGTTTAGTGAGGTTCTGTTTACGACGACCCCATGGTGTCTGTTTAAAGAGGTTCCACTGAATACGACGGGGAGACCCCATGGTGGTTGGGCTTAGAGAGGTTCCACTGTAAAACGGGGAAGGGGGAAAACCCCATGGTATCTGGATTTAGTGAGGTTTCCCACTGTATACGACGGGGAGACCCCTCAGTCTGGTTTAGGTTTAGTGAGGTTCCACTGTATACGACGGGGGAGAACATGGTGGCTGGTAAAGAGGTTACCACTGGTATTTACGACGGGGAGACCCCATGGTGTCGGTTTGGAAGAGGTTCCACTGTATACGACCGGGGAAACCTCATGGTATTTGGTTTTAGTGGAGTTCCACTGGTATAGAACGGGGAGACCCATGGTGTCTGGTTTAGAGAGGTTCCCACTGTAACGACGGGGAGACCCATGGTGTCGGGGGTTTTAGGAGGTTTCCCCACTGTAAAAACCGGGGAAAACCTCATGGTAATGGTTTATTGAGTTTCCACTGTATTACGACGGGGAGACATGGTTTGGTGAAAGTTACACTGTATCGACGGGCAGACCCCATGGTGTCTGTTTTAGAGAGGTTCCACTGTATACGACGGGGAGACCCCATAGTGTCTGGTTTAGAGAGGTTCCACTGTATACAACCGGGAGACCACATGGTGTCAGGTTTAGATAGGTTCCACTGTATACGACGGGGATACCCCATGGTGTATGGTTTAGAGACACCATGGGGTCTCCCCGTCGTATACAGTGGAACCTCTCTAAACCAGACACCATGGGGTCTCTCCGTCGTATACAGTGGAACCTCTCTAAACCAGACACCATGGGGTCTCCCTGTCGTATACAGTGGAACCTCTCTAAACCAAATACCAAAACCAGACACCATGGGGTATCCCCGTCATATACAGTGGAACCTCTCTGAACGAAATACCTTGGGGCCTTATTTCTCCCCGTATTGTCTGGTTTCGAGAGTTCCCACTGTAATTCTGGCACACACTATCTCCACCTGTGTGTATATCTTGTGACTATCGTATTCCTGCATCTGTGGATGTTATGATTTCTAATTCCCCGTGGGTGCCCGCTGATCCCACGGACGGTGACGATATAGGCTCATAAATAGCGCCTCTGGTGTCACGCAATCATGCAATAGTCAACAAATGAGGCTATTGTCTTTTGATATCAAATTTATGAAGCCAGGCTATGAAACGCGTAGGAATTTCTACCGTTTCCGAGCCAAGTTTCATCAACTTGACATCAAAAGACACCAGCATGATATTATATTTATCAGGTAACGTTTAACGCTACAGAATGAGCAATTGTGACGTGGTTTTCGTTGAAAATAACGGGTTACAACAAAATGAAAACTGACGTTCCACTGGTCCGCGTTCTGTCCATAGATAACGACGTAAGCTGTGGTCATTTTCGAGCACAAAACGTTATCTGATAAATACAATATCAAGCTAGTGTATTTTGCTATAAGTTTATCAGGCTCGGCTCGGAAACGGTAGGAATTCCTCGGCAAACCGAGGAATTCCTACGCGTTTCCTAGCCTTGCCTGATACACTTGATATCAAAAGGCACTAGCCTGGTAGTATCTATGTCACAAAATCCACATCCGTACCTACTCCAAGGTGCATAATCGCGTGATTACAACAACAACAACGTCGCCCACTCCAAAGTAAGTATTATTTGATATTTTCCTTAATATGCAACGGATTTTGATGAAATATGGCGCAGCAAACGCGTCTTCATGAGCTGAATTTGGTGGTCCAGTGATTTCGGTACAGACTTATGTCGTTTTTGCGAAGAATCGATTTCCGTGTCGGTAGAACTTTTCAATACTTGTTGTTGTTGTTAGTACCACGTGACCTTGTACTCCGTAGTTAGCTGGTGAGATCCATGTTGTGTCAGATTATGTATCATAGTTCAAAGTGAACTCATTGGAATCATGTGCAAGTTAAAAACTATTTCTTAGAGAAAACGATCACATTATTTAACCTTTGAATGTTGTTATCAAAGGGAAAGAAAAGAACAAAGTTGCATAGACAATTACAGCAATTGTGGGGAGTATTATGAGAATTAAATTCCTGAAATACTGCGTAGTCTGGCGTGAATTAGGAATCGTCATATTTTGAAAGGTATGCGGCTGATAAGGCGAACATATCCCGGCCTATTGCCGAACCCGGCTGGAAACACTTCTGACAAATGTACAACCCCTGTAATCAAACATAAACGTTGTAAAACATAATATTCCATTAAGATTAAGGACACTTTTACAATTCCTTCGGGCGATTTGAAATCAGCAATTAAATTTGGCATTTTGTTATTTATCGTTGAACCTATGAAGCAAACGCACACCTGGTGGTACAAAGGGCTGCCACCTATAATCAGCAGTTGACATCGGTCACAAATCAATTAAAATATTGTGCTTAGCGTTAGCCGGACCAGTGGACCTCGCAAATACCTGTATATCATATGTATCGCGGCTGGTGTCGTTATGACATGTGTGACCAGTGTAGGTCCTGATGTAGATCCGACCACCAGTGCAGATCCGGATCATCCCGTGTTATCGTGCAATTAATAGATTTAAGCATTCCAACAGCACAGGCCTGTACGGTGGTATTGGCAAAAAGTGTAGATCCAGATGAGCCAGCTCTTAACGAGCCGTCTCATCAGGATCTGCACTTTTTGCAAGTAATTTTCGTATTTTTAGAGTAAAAACACCCCGTTTTCATAAATGGACTAGTCTGAAAATCATGTTGTGACAATTGGATTAAATGAACATATCAAAATCCATTGGGGAAAGGGATATTTTCTATCACGGATATTCGCCTGTTTGATCTGACCCAGTTTGTTCATAATGTCAGTTTCTTGACTTTGCCCCTGTAGACGATATCGAATATATTAAATGCTAGTGGTTCAATTTAGCTTATACACCGGTTCGGCTAGAGTCGAGACGTATGTTCGACACCTACCTTTGCCTGAGATATGACCTTGACCTAAAAAGAGACAGTAAAGTAATGAACACCATGTGGAAAGATGATAATACGTTAGTATATGTTGTTAGGAAAATATCTGGCAAGGCTCAGGAAACGGGATGGGCGAGGCTCTGCCGAGCACATCCCGTTTCCGTGCCGCGCCAGATATTTTTTCCCATTCACGGCACTAACCTACTATTCTATTTATCCCGTCAACACCTAAAAATGGCTTTAAAATGCAAAAATAGTATTGACTGGATATCAAAAATGTTTCACGGCACTGTGTTTCACGGCACATACGCACTGTGTTGACGGGATAAATATATACACTTTACCTGATTTTGGTTGCTGTTTGTGATTTTTGCATTTGACCTTATCCTCAGAGAATGACCTTTGAACCTGACGTCCTCAAATGCATTTGAAAATATATCAGGGACCCGTTTCACTAAACTTCGTACGACTAAAATGTTCGTAAGTGCAAATTTAGGATCGTCTGAAAATTTCAATTGATGGATTTACATTTATTGAGCATATGCTGCATATGCAGCCTATGCTCAATAAATGTAAATCCAATAATTGTTTACAAGAAAACATTGTTAATGTGAAATTTACAGGGTATCATAAGTTTGCACTTACGAACATTTCAGTCGTACGAAGTTTAGTGAAACGGCCCCCAGAATCCTAATGTTAGTTGGAAAAGACACGTCAAACATGTTTTATATTGCTTAGTACCGAAACAATGTATATATTATTGAATTCTCAATGAAAGCATATGTTGTTACCACTCATTTGAACCGTCTCGACGAGACGTTTCCAACATATACTTCATTGCTTAATTAAGATAATTATTTTCGTGCGAAAAAAGAAAGCATAGCCGCAGCAGAATGGGTTAAAAAGGTACACCAGCGACGTACGATAATTTCAGTTGGGTATGCGAGATAATTTTGCGGTTAATATGGCATGCGCCCCCTGTAACGTTCTGTTATTGTAATTCTTTATAAGACATTATAGCTAATTTCTGTGCGTGTTTATGTAAACTATAAGGTGTCAGCGTTAAAATGCTTTGCTAGCCAAATGTTTTGCTTAAGAAAAACGTTAAATGTAATAATTACAGCTAGTTTTACACACCCCCAGCCTTATCAAATGTCATCAATCACAGAGTGTATCAAACGTGCGTTGGTATTGAAAAATAAACTTTGTAAAAAAAAACAAAAAAAAACAGATTTCACCCAGTCCGTGAACGTGATTGTATCGGTGTGTTTAACCTTTTCACCTCTATGTAACTGGAATATATTTTCATGTTAATTTTGCAACGAATCTAATCGTCACTAGATGCTTTTCAGACTAGTCCATTTATGAAAAGGGGGTCGTTTCGCTCTCAAAAATATGAAAATTACTTGAAAAAAGTGCAGATCCTGATTAGACGGCTCATTACGACTGTCCTCGTCAGTTTGTTGAAGCCCGCTATAACGGTGCTTGCAAACGGTGCAGATCCAGATTAGCCGGTTCGTTACGACTATCCTCGTCAGTTTGTTGAAGCCCGCTATAGCGGTGCTTGCAAACAGTGCAGATCCAGATTAGCCGGCTCGTAACGAGCAGGCTAATCTGGATCTGCACTGTTTGCAAACACCGCTATAGCGGGCTTCAACAAACTGACGAGCATAGTAAAACTATGTGTATCGTTCAAGCGTGGAAAAGACGGACAGACGGACGGACAGACAATGTAAAATGTAACATTATATATAACATGAGATATATAATTATCTATTACCAGACTTACATGTTCCCTATATGTAAACAGTACCCCAATGTGGCCGGGAAACCTTTCCCCATATTCCGGTAATCTTGATATCCTCCCTCTATTAAAACCAACGGCATTTATGAACATTGTACATATGAAAGGTGCGAGTGGTTGAAGGACAAGTTCGCTCATGCGGACTCATTTGCGACTTGTAACATTTCAAAACGCTCGCTGTTCACATGTTATCGTACTATGTTAGCAGTTGCCAGTAGTATTATTTATCTTCCACCAATTCCATTTTTTCCAATTTTTCATTTTTTCCCACCAAAGTACACGTTGCGACACCCCATTTAAGTACAACCACATATGGATAAAGCTGTGGAGAGTGGATTGATGTCCGCCGCTGCTTTCCAAATCAATGGCTACTTCAGAACTGTGCCAATACGTGACTGTGACTGGAGAAATGGGGCTTATGGGATTTGTGACCGGTGTAGCTCCCGATCAAATATCCCACTCATGTATCCTGATATTGATACATATTGAAAGGTGTTTCATTGATGGAATGGCGTGGTGTGCAGATTCTGATAAGACCGGCTGATCTGGATCTACACTGATCGCAAAACTCATAAGCCCCATTTCACCAGTCACACATTATTGCTGACCTGTTCCATAATGTGACCGCGGGTTGATGCAAATGTAATTAGTGCACTTGTCACAAGTGTTGACCTTGATCATCAGTTGTACCCATAGTTGTGCCAAATAAATGGACAGACAACTCTTACTTAGATACGGATGCGCAGGCTGATCAGGGGCTATGCATGTCGCATATGCCCAAGATCCATTTTATCAGCCCCATCAATTTTGAAATTTGGTGAGAGATTCAGGGCGAATGTTAGGTGAAACCAACACGGGAACTAATTGTTATATCGTGGGAACGAATTGTTATATCGTGGGAACGAATTGTTAATTCGAGGGAACGAATTGTTAAATTGAGGGAATGAATTGTTAAATTGAGGGAACGAATTGTCATTTCGTGGGAACGAATTGTTAATTCGAGGGAATGAATTGTTAAATTGAGGGAACGAATTGTCATTTCGTGGGAACGAATTAATAAAGAAAAATCCATGATGCTATGCTGACCCTGTGCAATCATCCCCAGGTGGGGATGATTGCACAGGGTCAGCATAGCATCATTGTCCCCTGCGGGGCTCCGTAATAAGTGGGTGCCAAAATGTTGCAGTTCAGTTATTGTCCCGTCGCTGTTCCCATGTATGTCTCTATATATAGATACAGTGAAACCTCTCTAAACCGGACACCAAGAAAACACATGCGATCTTATTTTTGATGAATTTCTTGGTCATTCATCTCAGGTGATAATGTCTGTTCGTGATCCCATAACACACAACTATGGCTCAGAATGATCAAATACCTGATCTACAGTGAAAACTCTCTAAGCCGGACACACTGGGAACCTCCCAGGGTGTCCGGTTTTGAGAGGTTTCACTGTACATACATGGAGCGCCGACGGGACAATAATTGAAATATAATATACTGGCACCATAAAGAAACGCAACAAAGTAAATAGGCTATATTTTTCGTAATATCAGGGTAGTATATTTCAAATGTTGCATACGTTATTTCTTCTTCTCCATATATCCGAATATCGCATTGTTGTCAGCATATGGCTAACGGTTTATGTTCGGGTGGACGTAAGTTTAAATACAGGTTTTTCCCGTGCATATGTACATGGTGTTAGCTAGTCCAGGTAAAATCTACCACAATATGTTCATTTAAGATTGGGACAGAAAAATCATACGATAAAAGTTGATGAAATGTTTTAGAAGCTATGTTACGGTTGCCGCCAAATCAACGTAATGGCGCAGTCAGTATGCTACTTAATGGAACTAGTAAATATACGGTTGCTAGAGTTCTACATGTGAACCGCAGTACCATTTCCTGTCTTTATCAAAGCCTCCGACAGACAGGAATGCCGACTGACCGTCATCGGAGCTGACGTCCGCACGTATCGTCACCCATTGACGTCATCGATTTCTTACTGCTACACACATGGGACTCACAAGAACAGAATAAGCAGGTCCTCTGTGTTCAATCGTTTGCGTGAGGCTGACCTCAAGCCATATCGACCATACATAGGATTGCCTCTTACACGACGCCGACGTCATGTTAGAATGGAGTGGCTGCGGCAACACAGACTGCACACACTCAAACTGTCTTAACCCTTTGAACCTTTGTCCCATCCCGCAACACGACAGTGTGAATCTCACATTTCAACAAAGTACACACATACACAAAACTCACAATTAGGAAATATAAAATTAATTTACTGAAGATCATCCCCGCCCACCCTAAAATAATGCCAGATTAATATTTTATTCGTATTTATTTGAAGGAAAATCATTAATTATTGTTTTTTAACACTATTCACAACACAATTTAACCCTTTGAACCAGACAGCCCGCTATATCGGTTTATGCAAAAAGTGCAGATCCAGATGAGCCGGCTCGTAACGAGCCGTCTCATCAGGATCTGCACTTTTTGAAAGCGTTTCCTCTTCACCGCTGGAGACGTATACTATCCACAGACGAGTCACGGTTTCTACTGTACAGGTCTGACCGTCGCCAACGTGTGTTCCGACGTAAGGGCGAACGCTACTCGAATAACTGCGTGGTGGAATGTGATCGGTTCGGTGCAGGTGGTGATATGGTGTGGGGTGGCATCTCCCATGGCAAGAAGGCATCGCTTGTTGTCTTTGATGGGACCTTAACAGCTCAAAGGTATTGTGATAATGGTTTGTAACCTCTCGTAGTGCCTTTTGTGTGGATTTATCCACAATTGAGCACATCTGTGATATTCTAGACAGACGTCGAAGGCGACGTCAAAATCCACCGTGAAGCCACAAGCATCTACGTCATGCGTTGATTGAAGAATGGCAGAACATTCATATCGCTCAGGTAAACTGTCTGATTAACTCGATTACGCGATGCGTACGTGCTGGACTTGCTGCAGATGGGGGACATATTCGGTACCGAGTGCTGCCGATTTTGACATTATATTGACATTGACGGAATACCCCCGTGCCAAGGTCAGTGTCGTTATATTATGCTTGCTTTTGACAGCTCGTGATCATTGTTTTTGCGTCTAACTGATAGGAGACACATTGAACTTGCATTAAATTGCAAATTCCTTGCAGGAAGTCACAATCCTCTGTTACGTTTCTTTATGGTGTCAGTATATTTTGCCATCCACGTTTTGCCGTGGTACCAATGGATGTGAAGTGTGCCAGATGCTACACTTCTGGCAATGCAAATGAAACCATTTAGTCATGAGTCGCATACACCATTAACAAGATGTTCGATGTTTTGACCAGATACCAGATTGCTTCTACCCGGTAGACCTGAATCAGACTGCGTAGATGCATTACACTATTATCCTTCATTACACTGGTCGCAAATGCACGGGTACTTTTGTTCTCACGACAGTGTCCTTCGGATTGAGCCATCGGTCGACCACAGGCGAAAAGCTCGTAGAAAAATATTTAAAAATGACCATGAAAACCCAAATACAGTCACAAACTTCCTATAGTAGGCATTTCGTTACGGTTGTTTGGTTTGCATGGCTAGATTATTTTTTTTTCTGATTCTTTTGCTGGTTTCTAAACATAATTATCCAAACTGTAACTGTTTTGACCATCCCTGCCATGCGAGTTATACCTGTGCGTCCGACAGATCTGGCAATGGGACACGTTAGGCACACGTATCATTCCTCATTGACCAACAGAGTTGTTCCTGATCAATTGTACGTTCACGCTTGTATGTTGGAGGCATAACTTATGTCTGATTCACTGCCTGGCCAACAGTGAAGTTCTAAATATGTGGCTCTGATTGGAGAAATAGGGATCATGGATTTTGCGATCAGTGTAGATCCAGATCAGCCTGTGCATCCGCACAGTCTGATCAGGATCTGCACTGTTCGCCATTCCATCAATGAAACACCCGTCAACCTCTAACAAGCAATGCAAGGGAGAGGATTTAAATAAGCTTGTTTTCAATCCAATCCCATTTGTATAGAACTTGTAAACAATATGCAAATAAAATATGTTTAAACTAACCAGCAATGCAGATCGTTATCAGGCTATACTGGCGTGTGCTATTTGATCAGGAGCTAAACTTGTCACAAATCCCATTAACCTCATGTCTCCAGTCAGAGCCACATATAACGTTCAAAACATTATTTCAACATGTCAAAACCACAACGGCTGTGAAATGTTTGCTAATTGTGTACGTCACTTACAGAAAATGTATTTAGAAATAATGTCCGGTAAATTGCGCCCGTCTGCCGGCTTGCCCTTCAGCGGATGTAAAACCCAAATCAATCAATCAACCGTGCATAGGACAAGGTATGAAGGACAGTGTATTTAAATCTGGTCACGTGCATGAGAAAAGAGACGGGCTCGGTTTTAATACAGGTGGCCAGACTTGAATACCTCCAACTACAATGTGAGTTTGAACCAGTTGGTCAAATTGGTCAATTGTGACACGGGTTAACGAAATAGGGCACATGACTCGTTCCCTTTGCGACTAATGTAGACCCAGATAGCCTGCTCGTCCGCGCAGTCTGATCAGGGTCTGCATCGTTCAGTAAGTAAAGCAAACGAACATCATGTTTCTAACAAACAGTATGGATCCTAATCAAGATGTAGGATTAATCAAGCTGCAGGAATGTGCCAGCAGGTCAGGAGCTAGACTACCGCTTGTTTCACGAAACCTGTCCAAACTTTACGGCCATTTATATGGCCGTAAAGTTTGGACAGGTTTCGTGAAACGTGATCCCTATTTCAATACAAGAACAATATTTTTTTCGATAATATATTAAATTTTATAAAAATTTAAGAATGAATTATTTTTATTTCGTGAAATTTGGTCAAATATTGATTGTGTAACGAAAAATTGATTTGTCTATTGGAATTTAACATGGGGGGGGGGGGGGGAAAGGAGGTGGAGGAGCTGTAGGAGGAGTCAGTGTAAAAAAAACGACAACATTTGGAAATTGATCTAACTAAGAAAACAAATGTTAAATTTTGAAAATCGGTCCAGTATATGGGGTAAATTGTTTTTTTCGCAATAAAATCAATATTTGACCAAATTTCACAAAATTAAAAGAAGGCTCATTCTTAAATTTTGCTTTAATTTAATATTATCGAAAACAAGATTGTTTGTGCATTGTTTATATAGCAGGTAAAATGTGGGCAGCTTTCGCGAAACGGACAGTAACTGCAAATATCACGGGCGGTATTGCTCCAGTCCGAAGTCCCCAAGTGTAGGCCCAGGATTTGTGTTTATGTAAATATATAGGAGTTATGAAATATAAAAATAAGATAGTTGATAGCTTTGTATTTTGATTTTATTAACGTTGGGCAGTCTCTGATCTTCATGCCTAGCAACTAGAGCTAACCAGACTGTCCAAACGCACAGTCTCCATGACAACGCCCTCCGTGTGACGTCATCATAATAAATTTAACATACATATTTACAAATTCATTTATAACTTTACAAATTTGTATAAATAATTGTGTAGTATTTTCACAGGATGGCGCATGTACACGGAATATATACAACAATAAACAACAGACTGGCTTTATAACAAATATTTACGATTTGATTTACAAAACAACAATAATAATAACAACAACAAGTGTTGGGCGGCAGCACGGCCTATCCGGGACCGTACATTGCTGACCGTAGCCACGGTCAGCAATGTACGTCCCCGGTAGGCCGCACGCCCGCCCAACTAAGCACTGTATCAGTTCTGACGTAAAGACGGGACATTCTCGTTTGACGTTGCCGTACTCGACGTATGCCACTAACTCTGACACGAGTCTCGCACCCACATTGCGGTTTACTGTGTTATAGAACGGCCGAACGTCGACCCGTGTTGAACACCACGCTGGTAGTTTACGTCCAGTCAATGGAACACGGACGTCGTTATCGCGAACCCATGAACTGCCTGTTTCCGACCGTCGGCAGCCGGCGGCTGTCCCTGACGCACCGTCTATACGTTAGCACGCACGCAAATAACACTAATACCGGTATTCTCCGTAAATAAGCCCCGCGCTCGGTTACCCGAGTTTGTAAGAAAGCACAATGTATGCACGTGACGTGTGACGTCACCGGCAGCCACACCCCTCGACAACCATCTCCCCGTATTCCTTCAACACGACTTTGTCATATTCGTCCAGGTATAGTATAGAGATAGAACTAAGTGACGTGGGCACACAGCAGGCGGTGGGCGCGGCCCGGGGGTCCACCGAGTTGACGAGGGTCTGCACGATGGCGTGGTTTGTCGTGTTCATGTTATCGGCGAGAGGGAATGGGCAGCCGCCGGCGCAGTAGTACGCTTGGTAGCCGAGCGGAGCCACGATCCAGTCGTTCCAGCCAACGTCAATGAAGTCCACGTACAGCGGCTTCCGGCTGCACACGTTCTTGTGCCCCTTCCGTCGCTTACCCGGTGGGTTCTTTTTATCTTCTTTGTTTCTATTTTTCCTGTCTTTCCTACACTGTCTCCCCTTCTTGCCCTTTGGACACTTCTTTCTTCCCTTTTTGTCTCTTTTATTTTTCCGTTTTCGCTTTTTCTTTGATTTAATGCTCTTTTTAGTCCGTGACGTGCTAGTTTTGCCGTCATCAGTGTACGTCACTAACAAGGGTTTTTTTACATCCCATTCACTGTCCGTTAAGTCCGTGGCGGAGCGACGTAAACGTACATGTTTTGATGGTGAACTATTGGACGGACTATTTTTATAAGGCACTAATCGCACTTCCAAACCATGGTTATTCCGCGGCTTGTTTTTCCACTTGAGAACGGCGGGGTGAACGTCCAACGACAGCCACGTGGAGTTTTGAACAACAACATCCTGCACGTCTATCAACCTACTGACTGGTTCCGCGTCTTTAGATAACGGTTTCATGATTTCAAACACTTGTAGTTTATGACGTAACACGTTGCCGGTCTCCATTTCGTCGCTATGGTTACGTTCAACGTAGACGCGAAGCTCGGCGGCCGTCAACATCTCCTGCTGCGGGATATACGTCACGTTGAACCAGATGCGCGCGCAGTTCCGCTCGCTGCAGTCGTGAAGGTGCTCCACATCTGAAGAATAGCAAATATACCGACTGGTTAATCATAGTGCATAAATAGTAATGTGTATGCCAAGTATGAAACATATATAGTGTTTTAGTATATAGTCTTTTTATTTATTTGCAGTCGGCTTAATTTCATGTTATGGAGTCACCATATAAACAAATAAAAATACTGATTGTGCTCCTTATGAGACGTATATGTTGTCACAACCATTTGAACCGTCTTAGGACGGTTCAAATGATGGTAACAACATATACGTTACATAAGAAACTAAGGAAATGATAAACAAACAAAACTGTTCAAACAATTCATACGCGAATAAGCGTATTTCGGATTCAATAAGTTAAAAGTAATTCTGCCACCTGTAATAATACATAGAGCTCCCGTGATTCTCCAAATGACACAGGTATATGTATCATAAAGTGTCATAACATTTCATTTTATGCTGCAATTGAATATATAGTCTATTGGACCGGTGTAGCCTATAGCTTCCGCCAAATACGACACAACGATGTTAGTCCGGTTATTGAATTAACGAGGATACTGGGACACTTAAACAGTACTTGGATGACAAGTAAATGATTTTATTTTAGATTTATTCTTCGATCCGCATTCTACCTCTCAAACCTCGACAAATTTATTACCTAAACTCATAAAACGCCTACGTACAACCAGTTACAGTCAGTCAAGTTTGAGTCACACATTCCTGTAAAAACGTCCTTGTCGCGTGTTCATGTTCCCTCAAATGAGTACATGTGACGTCAGGTGAATTTGAAACTAGGTCTGAAATCTTTGTGAATGTTTGTAGCGATATACGGAATTTCAATGACAATATACGGACGATATTCGACGTCATTGTGACCGAACAGCTCGGAGATGCGATAAGGTGGTTTATGACATCAGGGCTGACTTTAATGCGATAAGATTCGCGGATGACGGGGATAAGTTTTACCAAGTTTATGTGGTTCGCGATGACCTTCGGGCGACGCCATAACAATTATGATGTAAGTCACTGAATTTGTAACACCGGATATGTATATGATCTAATGTATATATAGATATATACATGTGACAAGCCATGTGATTTTGTGATTTTGTAGAGTTGCGACATCTGAAGAAAAAGATTTAACATATTTACGATATTTCCATCAACGGAATCGAACGTTGACTAAATGTTCAGAGTAAATGCGGAAATTCTGTAAATAGTTTATATATATATATACTTGTATATCTTCTTAGGTACAAAATCACATGGCTGATCTTATATGTATCTCCACCTCGACGTGTGAATATTGTGACATATGGCTGGGAGTCAAGGCGTCCGATTTAGAGAGGTTCCACTGTCTCCACATGTATTGCCGCATAAATTGTCCGCACAGTGGAACCCCTCTAAACCGGACACTCGGGAAAATATGGATGTTTAACTCAGATGTGAATAAGCGGAAGATAATTGCAGTGCCTGGTTCATAGTGCGTTTGTAGTCGCGGAAACCCGTGTCACAAGCAGTACAGCATGAATAGGTATTTTACAGACAGATTATCAAATATTAGCCCAAACAGTAAACATAACCGGGAGCATAACCCGCAAAATGTTCTGTTACAATGCTAAATTAGGCCCCTAACCGCTCAGTTACGTTACTAAAATCCACGATATTAACATACCGATATTGTTTAATTGTATAAACACTCGTATTTCAAGTTATTTACTTAAGGCTTTAGTCAAATATAATTAAAATGCTTGACCTTGTGAATTTCAAACTTGAACACGAAGAATCAAGTCAAATATCTTACATTTTCCGTGTGTGTAGATGATAGGCAGGTATGCATGTATACACAGGAACGCCGCGTTCAATGGGCATACCAAACGAGCTATACATCAATTGGGGCAATATTCACAGGACCATTTCATGGGAATCCACATATACGGGGTATGAACAAATTAAAAAAAACTTCGCTATTTTTCGTACTCCTTTTCAGATGTATATGTTGTACTTCTGTGCACAATTAAGAGAATTGTTTTATTTTTCCTGTGAATATGTAGCCTCAGCATGTATTGGGTAAGAGTCAGTTTGTTCCCAGGACGGATATTATGTCGTTAACCCACGTCGTCTAGACGAGACATTGAGAAATATGAGTGGTTACATGACATTGTAACAACGTATGCTTTTATGGAAAAATATCACACAATTCGCTCCGATTTCTGTGGATGTCTAATGTTTACTATTCGTATCATACAGGGACCGCGAGTTGTGGCGGCCGGATCCGACCAGTCAGCATTGAACATGGTCTGGAAATGAGTCGCCGGTTGGGGGAAAATGGACATTAACGAAATTAAGTCATCTGTGGCAAGAGTATATCCTGATAACCTGCTTACGCATCAGAATTTTGGTTAAAATTGTGATACAGACGCAAACATAATGACTGATATACATAATGGCGACCAGTGTAGCCCCCGATCAGACTGTGCGGATGCGCAGGCTGATCTGGGGCTACGCTGGCGGCACACGACGTGACGCCCATTTTCTTAGCAGTGGCGCAAATAGCAACAAACGTAACACCGTCTTACCTTTATGATAGAAACTCCTGACTGTATTGGACGGGTGAGCTCCCTTGCCACTCGTGAATATATTCGGTATGTTTTCGTCACTTCCCGTTCGCGCCCGGTAAAGGTCGATCATGTACTGCGGTACGACGATGTCGCGACTCGGCCTGGGGCGCTGGCTCAGACCGAACAGCCTCAGGAGACTCGACTCGAATGCAGCGATCGCCCTGTTTCTCTGGTGGGTGGGGATGGGCGGGGGCGCGGTGGCCGCGACACGCCCTGTCACGCTCAGGCTCAGGATGAAGACGAGAATGTTACAGTATGCCCCTCTCATTGTGATGATACCTGAAAGCAAAGAATACACATTCAATATACAAGAAATACACACTCACTGTTCATGTGAACGACACAGAGGTAGAATACCGAGTTTCGGATGGACCGTTTATGGACACCCACACTGTAATCCATCGTCTCCGTTAATTTGTCAAGTTCCTCATTACAACGTACTTGAATGTTGTGCTTGAAAGCAAGCAGCTTGTTTGGCTGAGCCTGAGCTGTGCTACAGCTCAGACACAGCCAATCACACTTCTTGATTGTGAGTTGATAGTGATCATAGATGTTCAGAAACATTGGCATATTGCCAAGATTAACGCAGGCGGTGGGGTATTTGATATATTGGTGGGTAGCCACACATGATGACGAATTTTGTTTGTGAGATTGGTCGTATCAAAGAAGTTAGAAATAACATACTCAGTATGACATAACAGTTGTTATATTGGTTAACTGGGTAAGTCATCTTGACAAAGTAGACCTGGCTACAAATAGGCCCCTGAGTAAGACAGTTTGGGTGAATGTAAATCGATACGTGTATCAGATAAGTGTATCGTGAGGTATTATTTACTTGTATACCTATTAAATAATAGTGTTCGAGATTGTTTTTAAATGTACTGTTTAATGATATAATTCATCGGAATAATTCATTTATATTTAGAAGTGGCTGTTGGCAAGGAATATGTGGATGTTTTTGAGTTGTTCGGTTGCAAGAGTCGATCGGAATATAGAGGGTCTGTGTTTTGTTTTCGTGACGTGTGGTAATACCAGTCGGATATATGCCATAACAGTTTGTCAACTGCCCAGATAAAATACCTAACGGCGCATCGCGACTATCTATCTCCGCGTATATCGCGACCTGCTCGGTGACTCGCTCCATATTGCCGGAGCCGCAAGCGAAACAATAGCCTCCCACACTGAGCTGCACGCAAGTTTGCAAGTTTATCGGCAAGCCGAGCGGCCACCGGGTACAGACGCCGTGTAACCACCGATTGGTATGGTCGCGATTGCCAGAGATAGCCACATTGCCAGTGTCGGGCCGGCGGCGGGTGGCGGCAGGCAATAAATGGCGAATAAAACAAGCCGATTATGGGTTATGATCAAACAGCACTGATAAGCAGATAATTAATTATCATACATGCTCTAACATTGGTGACAAAAATGTATTGGATAGTTGGCACATTTATTGAACGAGTTTATTGTCGTAAGTCGTGGAATTGGACATTTAGATTAGCAGGCATGAACACCGGCTCATCATCTATGTAGCGACAAAACATTCGGGCTAAGTAGATCATAGAAATAATATTCTTACCGTTTATTTAAAAAGAATATTCTTACCGTTATCGCTATGTAGCGATAACGGTAAGAATATCTTTTTAAATAAATCAGAATCATTGATACATGCACCCCATCATTGAGTTGGTATTTGGTCCACAGCTAACTATGAAGTATGAACTAGCACATACAAATATCATATGAATGGCGTACGGAAACATCTCAAAGTAAAACCCACAGATAATGCCGTTATAATTCCAGCACAAAAATATTTACACAATTCCCTAACATTTGATTGGCCCGTAGCAAGTCTCTGTCCAAAATGTATTTCCCAGTAAACTCCCACGCCGAACTACTTTGCGTAACCGTGAGGCGCAGTTAAAATAATTATTAAGAAAACGGAAAATAAACACATTTTCTTGATGCCTTCGTCCAGTATTCCCGCGACTTTTCCAAGTTTATACCCCGATAAATTCCACAAAAATGCCATTCATTCCTGTAGTAAATATTAACTAGATATTTACAAATATCCAAACATATGACTTCCAATGATCATAGATAATAATTCAACTACAAACCGTCTTCGTCATCACTCATTACCGTGCCTACAACTGAACAACAATCAACCAAAACATAAATAACTATTGTTCAGTGTTTGCACAGTTCAATACATTAATAAGTATAATATTTTTTAAAGCTAAGACTATAGTAATTAACAAAGAAAATAGGAATACTAAACGAAGTAAAAATTACAAAAGAAAAATTAAAAAAAAAAAAACACACAAAACTAAATTACACCGAATTAAATGTATATGAGAATCAGGACCGTGTAAACAATATAATATTTTCTACTCGTTGACAAGTTCAAGCAATGCGCGGAATTCAGAAATAATATCGTTATTCGGTTAACCATTTATTTTGGTTTACCCAAGTAAAATCATTTTCAAATGACAAACAAAATATAATTAAGTATGAAAACATCCTACGAGTTAGGACTCACCGTTTCATTGAGGTATATACGGATGAAGCGGTCCTCGATGGCACAATACACAATTAATGTCGTTTAATCCTTGGTAAATATTCCTCATTCACATCCACAACACTTGTAAATCAATTCACACACTCGATTTGCGTTGATCACCTTCAATACCACTTAACACATTAATAATTGGTGACTGTGGCACGACCCCACCTTATATGCATAATACCGTCGATGATATCCTCTGCTCCACGTGTCAAACGTTGAGTTAAAGTAGTTAATACTCGTCTCACGTCCTTAAAGACAACGATTAACTTCAACGACTATCTCACAATTATTTCATTACGGCTCGATGGCAAAGATCGGCAAGTGATTAGTGTACCATGAGTCACTTTCCCCGCTCTATGATTTTGTCAATGTTTGTCTATAGGTTTACGCCGGTCAGGACCAGCCATTGCAGGTACCCGCAATCACCGAATGTTATCTTAGCTCGTCATCTGTGTTTGAACGCAGTTACTCCTCCCACCCTATGTACATTTGTGGCTGTGACTGGGGAAATGGGGTTTATGCGATTTGTGATCATTGTAGCTCCTGAGTAAATAGCACACTCCCGTAGCATGATAAGGACCTATATTGCTTGTTAGAAGTGTGACGGGTGTTTCATTGATGGATTGGCAAACAGTGCAGATCCTGATCAGACTGTGCGGATGCACAGACTGATCTGGCTCTACACTGGTCGCAAATGCAAAAGCTACAATTCTCCAGTCCGAGCCATATTTGTGAAAGACCGTTTCCCCTCATTGACTTGCGTTTACAAAGAACAACTTGCGCAAGTTGTTGAAATTATTATTAGATAACAATTCCATTATATGAAAACAATTTGTGTTTTTATGCCCGTTTTCTAATCCCGCAGAATTGGTATTGTAATACATATTGTGTTAACTAATAATGACAATTTTCCCACGCTAACGACATTATTTCAGTCAATGTTATTTAGGTTCTTCATCTCTAACATTCACTGAGTTTTGACATATTTCTGAAAGCAAAATGTAAATTTCAACTTAATATATATATATCACTGATTACTTGCCACGACAAAAAGGGCTTATTGATTTTTCGACAAGCACCAGAAATGTTATATCTATTTAAACCAGTGTTGTTGTGGTTAATCACTGCTAATTTCTATTGGTTTTGGCAAGCCATATTTCCATAACTGACATTAAACATATCACAAATCGAAAGAAACACACAGTCGACTTGATTTGCGGAATAAAAACTAGTAAAATTAGAAATCAATATCGGCAATATACAGAGATGCGATATACGTCTACGGAATCAAATACCTATTAATGCTGTACACCGGTTTCTGCTATTTGTTCCCCGTTCCTTAAAGCTGCCCGCTGTTTGGGCATTTGCTGTTAATAACAAACTATGCAAACTGTTTGTGGGAGCGAAAGAAGTTTGCTGAAGTTTATATTTATTTGATTAAGTTGAATTTGGCTGACGAGGGAACCAAGCGCACTGATTACACAACTAACAGGCAGTTAGTGGCCATTTTCTAACTCATTAATTCCTTAATATGTACTTTATGTAAATATTAACAAGATTAATATGAACATTAATGGAATTACGCCAATGTTATTAGTTGCTCAGTGCAGTGTGTTGATACAAGATTGAGCCATCTCTGTGGGCTGACAAGGCGCCGGCCGGATGGGCCAGCCAACGGTGCCAATAGCTCAGTCAAGGTCTGTCACCCATATTTATATTTTTTATTTAAAAAAAATATAATCTTCAACCAATATCGAAACAGATGAAAGATACAATAAAACGCCTGTTGCCGGTTTCAGGAAAAGGAAAATACAACGCAAAACATGTTTCCAGTAAATCTTACATATTCAAATGAAATTAAAATTACAACAAAAATGCTTGTTTCAAGTAAATTTTACATCTTTAAAGATGTAAACTTTACTGGAAACAGGCATTTTGTTGTATTTTTCAGTACATTCTTTTTCCTCAATTTTAATCCACTGAACGCCATAATATAAATAACAAAGTCAGGGTACGCTGCTGGTATGTTACTCGGCTCTGTCATTTCACCGCGGATTAATATTGCCGTCAGACTGCCGGGCCCTAGTCGGCGTAGTTGATTCAAACAACGGATTAACATATTAGTCGAGTTAATCTTGCAATAATATGGATAACATGAGTCAGCTCCTGATAAATATCACTGCCTGACGCACGTGATTGTCGTCGTTAATGAAATCTCATGACTTTCGTAGACAAAAGTTTGCGAAATTATAACTAAATTGTAAATGTTACTAATACTCAATATTTTTTATGTGTGTGAACATTCGTTTATCATTCCTCATCATACATTCAACAATTCATACCTGAATTCGTCGCCGTTATGAAGAATTGCCGAATATACGCAGTTTTCGCTGTGAGAAAACATTTATAATATCGTTGAACGTAGTGTAACTTACTCGCAGATACCGTATATATATCTAACTATAAATATGTAATTTCTACACACGTTCTTAAAACCAGACGATGGACGAAGATGTCAGAGTCTAAAATTAGGAAGTGAAATTATTAGATTAAGCATGTTCAGCGTTCATTGTGATGTTAACACCAGGCGCGGATCCAGGATTTCGATTTCGGGTTGGGGGGGGGGCGTAACTATTTTGCAATGCTTGACTATGTTATCGAACGAGCTATGCTCGTTCGATAATATAGTCAAGTATTGCAAAATAGTCGTCCGAGCAGAACCTATATCGCATTTCCTGCGTTCTGGCACATTTTGGAGCAAAAATATTGACACTGTCACAGTATGTTTAGACATGATTTTTGATTGAAAACGTTTAAATTTTGAAACAATAAGAAAACGACCGAAAAATGCATGGAATACATGGCATTTGGCATGAAACGTGCCTTGTAAGTTGTAAAAAATCTTTATTCGGCGAATTTTAGGGGGGGGGGGGTGGGGGCGCGCGCGCGCCGGGTCCGCCCCCCCCCCTGAATCCGCCCATGAACACCAAAATAACAGGAAAACGTACATATACTCATTCACAAACTAACAAATTATTCTGATACACACGTCCCGGTGAACCAGCTCCAGCTGACACATTCAATGAAAACATGAGAATCGCACATTCTTAACCCTTAGACCGCTACTCACAACACTTGTCGTCTGCTGTTGCTTTTATATCTTGCCTTATTTCTCAATAAAAACATGCTTTGACGGCACTTCAGAATCATTTCCAATGGAAATGATTCTGAAGTGCTGTCAAAGCATGTTGTAAATTATTCTAAAGTGCTGTCAAAGCATGTTTTTGATGATACAAATGGAAAATAAACAGCAGACGCCAACAAAAATAAGATAGCGGTCTAAGGGTTAACCCTTTCAATGATGGAATTTATCTTCTGCTTGTTATTTTTTTATTATTTGATTTTTTCTCTCCATGACGACATGTTTGACTGCTGCGCATGAGAATTGTCTCCAATGGAAGAAACATATGTTTTGAGAGACATTGTCTCATGTGCTCTCAAAACATATTTTCTTTTGTTAAAACATTTATGCAATGAAAAGCAATATCCAATTCCCGAATTTCAAGGATTAAGAATTTGTATGTTATAAACGCAAGACTACCGACCATTGATGGGCTATATATTGTATGCTGTATCTCGGTTTGACGACAACCTAAACAACTCTCTTTTCTTTGTACATGAATGCAAATGTAATTTCCTTCATCTTGGGTCGCAGCTTCGCTAAATTTAAATCAACCGACATCAGCAGTAGACTATTTTAAATAGTCTACAGCTGATGTTGATTAATTTAACATGGCGTGGCTCAAAGTACATTGTTCTCCCGTGAGTACGGCGCACCCACGGCGTGTAGCCGGCCGTGCAAGGTCACCATCGGCAGAGTGAGCGCGCGCATGTGTTTACATATTTGCCGCGCTTGTCAGTAATGCCCACTAATCGAAGAAGCGTGTTTCTTATTTATTAGAATTATCTTTACTTTGAACATCTAAACTTAGACAAGAATGTTTACCTCTGGTTCTGCGTCTGATTAAAGGTTCTACGTGCATGGCATGGTGGAGCTATTTCACCTTGCTCGCCGTAACTGATATATCGAGCGATCATAGCCAGGTTCTACAATATCAGGTTCATACACATGTAAATACGTTGACATGTTTCCCGATCTGACTTTGTTTCAGACCCGTGTAGATCCTGATCAATTGCCACACCTGTCCAGTCTGACAATGTATCCGATACATTCTACGCAGCGCAGTCTGGCCTGGGTCTACATTTGTGGCAAATGTAATACGCCGGTGCTTGTCCCATATCGGCACACGTGTGGCCGATAATGTAAACCTGTGCACCGATAATGGGTAGTATTGAACTGGATCATTTGGGCCATTATGTGACAAATTAAAACTAATTACCCGATTAGTAAGTGTAGACCCACGCAGTCTGATCCGGGTATACACCGTTCGCGGTTACATCAGCAAACCACGAATATTCGGGTTCAAGCGATTACGAGGTGATTACAATCTACACTGGATGAACGTTATCAGATACAGAATACCGACACTAAATCCCTGACATTTTTTAGGACGTTTTGTGAGATCATTTTCAAGTTTTAGCCAAATTAACCACTAAAAGTGTCGCACTCATTCCACATTTCCGAAAACACCGTTATAGTTATATATAGATATTTGTTTTTCAATAAATGCGCATTTGATATCTAAAAAAAGAAAAAATGGGACAATTTTCCACGTTGTGTAAAAATGGCATAATTAAATTTAAACAGTTTTTAAAATCACCACATAATAATTATTTAATTATGCAGTTTTATATATCTTTCACATTGTTAAAACAATACAAGTAACTGGTTAACAGGTATAAATGGTTTGTACTCACGGTGTATCGATAAACCATCAGCCAAGAATGACGAGATTAATGAGATTATCGGGTTTCTGTATCGGTTTATAAACCCCTTAACCCCATCATTACACAACAACACAAGTTTGCGCGTTCACTTTAACAGATGCTCGTTAAAAAACAACAGTTTTTCATACTAACAAGCTTACCTGTACACGTTTGATCGGTATCGAACCAATGATTAAAGATGAAGGAATACATGATTGATTAATTAACGCCATGTAGCATACCAAACTTAACAGGTGGATGGCAAACTTGCGGGCTATCTTCAAGGATGAAGAGAGAGCAACCGTGCGGCTGCAGCAAACAGCGTCTGTCGCAGCTTGCGACAGACGCTGTTTGCTCCAGCCACACGGTTCTATACATAGGCACACTTGTTTACCGGGAACATATTTGGGTAGTAAAACATACCCCATGTTTAAAGATAGCATAGCATATTTTGTTTGATAATATCACTTACTAAAAGACAAAATGTTGTTCACCACGTGGTTTTCTTCAGGATAGCCGACACAATATAGACATGTTCATGTAACAAAAGCTTATATCATCGTCAACGTGTAACTCAATTGCATTTCTATATACATAGTTTATGTTTATTAATTAAAATTGCATTAGTTACTCTGTTGCGTGATTAAAGGTGGTCATTGTTTGACACGTGTCCGCTGGATCTGTCACGTGGATACATAATGGAGTTAATACTGAAAGACGTGTGCCTTAATCATCACCACAGGTATGACGTATTTATGACGTCCTAATTATCTTGACATCTTTACAATAAGTGTAATTAAGACTTACAACAGAGGTTTACAGATTTTAAGTTAAACTATAGGAATTCAGATGCAAATGTTGTTGACATAGTTTGCTGCAACAACAACATTAATATATCCAGTGCGTATGTGCCGTGAAACACGGTGCCGTGAAACATTTTTGATATCCTGTCAATACGACACAATCACTGCGTATGCATATGTGCGGTGGATGAGGTTATTTTTTTGGCATTTTAAAGCTATTTGTAGGTGTTGACGGGATAACTAAAATAATAGGTTAGTGCCGTGAATGGGAAAATATCTGGCGCGGCACGGAAACGGGATGTGCTCGGCAGAGCCTCGCCCATCTCGTTTCCTAAGCCTTGCCAGATATTTTTTCCCATTCACGGCACTAACCTACTATTCTCTATATAACTATGCCATGTTTTGTGATCAGCATAGAGCCGGCGATTATTGTGTAAATCATTATCTCTTGTCACGGTTGCATTGTTGACAGAATACAATTTTGTTTAGTCCGTCGTTTTACAATTACATTCGACAACGTAAATGTTAGTATTATCCAAACCAAACGGTCTTTCATGTATATTTGTTTTCGGGATCGAATACTGCTAGATGCGTCTTGGCTATGTACCTAAGAAGATTGCCAAAGTTTCTCTAATAATTTTTTACAACTTTTACCATATTTTCTGTAAATAACGTCGAAAGTTGACGAAATATTCAGAAAAAACGTGGAATAGAATTTCGCATTTTCTCAGAAAATTTCGTAAACTTTCGACGTCATTTTACAGAAAACTGATATCACAGTTTCAAAAAATATCATAGTTTTCATGAAAATTCGCACATGTTCTTAGGTACAAAAATCACATGGCTTGTATCATATATTGACCAACAGAACACTCATATCCCGTTTTATCTGGCATTTTCGTTGCCTGCCTGTATGCTACCTGATTTAATCAGTACAACAGTACGTTTCCAGGGAACATACCACTATGGAAAGAAAGAAATATTTATTTTTGATGGCGAAGCTTAAAAATAAGTACCTGGTGTGCGGCAACCCTGTCGGTGTTCTGTTTGATGTAGTTTTGATCATTTTATAATTGAAACAACGTAAATAAATATACGAAGCACATCATGGAGATATAATACGTATCTGTGAGTAAACCATATCGGTCTATAATCAGTATATTTCCAGATAAACAAGCAAACACATGTATGCTGATAAAGATATATAAAGTATTTGTTGGAATCATCAGTATAGCTTTCAGACCAATTGGCGGACCTGAATACCGTAATCAAACTACGTGCATTGACAGGCAGGTTGTCTCGGGTATACGATACATTGCAAGAAAATAAGTCGTGTATCCTCATAGCGTAGTTCATATATCGATACAGCGTACTTGTTTTCCGTGCTCATTCAAAACACATTAAGCGATCCAACAAATAAAACACCCATGCAACGGAATTAGACGGCCAGATGATCAGGCACTGTACGCGGTCCGTGCAACCTCAGCCGCGGTGTCCGCGTTTTCATAATTGTGGCTGTGACTGGAGAAATGGGGCTTAAGGGGCTTGTGACCAGTGTAGCTCCTGAGAAAATAACACACTCATGTAACCTGATAACGATCTACATGTATATTGCTTATTAGAAGCATGCCGGGTGTTTCAATGGTGGAATGGCGAACAGTGCAGATCCTGATCAGACTGTGCGGATGCACAGTCTGATCAGGATATACACGGGTCGCAAAACACATGAGCCCCATTTCTCCAGTCACAGCCACAGTGTCGTACATGCATCAACTAATAATACTAGCAAATTAATACACTATCAATACACAATTTCCGTGTTTATATGAGGCAGCACGGTGTGCAGGATTCTACTGGTGCTACGGTGGGTCTATTGTTAAAGGTACATGCCCACTCAGTAGGCACAAAATGTTATTTATAGTAACTAAATAAGTGTATAATTGTGTCACACTTCCACCAGTTCTCAAGATTACGAATGGCCGCTATACAGGTATAATCATTTAGTAATATTTATTTTACTGATAGTGACTCGCCTTGGTATCAGGCTATTTTCATATGCAAATGAGGCATGGTATTTTTTAATTATGGATTTAATTAAGTGCGTCACCTGAAAAAATAATATTTTCGACAGATTGTAAAGAATGATAATTGCACATACAAAATAAATAAATACATACATGGTATAAATAGTAATATCCGTTAACATTTTAAGGAAACACGGTTATTTATCGCCACTGATATTACTGTGGGAAGTTACGTCTGATATAAAATGTATAATAATGCGTGGGGTAACGGTGAATTAATGTTTATTTTGCCAGAAAATTTCTCTGATGATGTCTCTGATATAAAGAACAGTTTGTGCATACTGAGTGGGCGTGTACCTTTAACGGATCCACCTTTGCCGTGTTACTGTTGATCACATATCATTCAATGGTTCCTGACATGCATTTTCACTCATACTATTACTTTCCGTTAACGTTTTAAGGAACACACGGTTATCGTCCCTGGTTTCAAGTATGGCAATTCACCTATTATAATTATATAATGCGATTTAATGAAAATAACGGTTATTGTCCAGTATGTATCTAACATCTAACGAATAGACAAATAATGTATCCCTACAATATAGCTGGAAGAGCTTAGTGGAGTGTATGTTTAAAGACACATAATGAGTAGTTCATTTCTATTTGATATTAATACATTCGTATACTGATACTGTTTCAAAATATTACATATACAAATAAAAGATGTGTACAACAACGCATAACTGGCTACATCCCTAATTTGGAGGAAATTAAGACATATTTCTTCAACTTCAAAGAAGTAACTTCAATACTATCTGACATATCAAGTAGTCATGCGAATATTGAACGCATATAGAGGATATTACATCGTAGATTTTGAATAGTTGGAAATAATACACGAGTGTGCGTCGGCTTCCGTGTAAGCAACGAGTGAGCGTAGCGAACGAGTTGCTTGCACGGACGCCGACTGACACGAGTGTATTATTTCCGCTATTCAAACATGTACGATGGAATATTCTATTTATTACACTTCCACGGCGGATATATATGCACATTTAGTCTATTTTTCAAATTATAATCAATGAATTGTGATGTGCGCATGAATAGTTATACAATGACGTATTTTCCCGCGTTTTGACGTTACGTTGTGTGACGTCAAATGTGACGTCATGTAAACTTTTTGAAGTCCAAATTGCGCAGCTGTTTCTATTAACCAAATATATTTGAATGCATATTTAGAATGTGTTCAATCACATTAACATTCTAGATTAGTCGAGAGCCTTTCCAAATTTTCAAATAACTTTATTTTCACTGTGATAAAAATTAAACAATTTGCACGGTAGCTTGTGGTTTCCAAATAAACAGGCGCGCAATTACGGGTGTTCTCTTCACTGTGTATTATTTGTAAGGAGTTGATTACGGGTTTTCTCTCACAGCGAAACCCGTGCAAATAATTTACAATAGTGTAATAAATTCATGTAATGGTGCAGGCATTGCTCAGAGAGACATAGTAATATGTTTTTGGTTGCATGTAATATTCTAGGAACGGATATACGTCCCTCAATATACACAACACATTGCAGCTTTCCTTATTACGTCATGGAACCGCTGTCAATCTGTACAGAAACGTTGGCGGCATGCCGGCCATCGAGGGCTACAGCTCTTGTAGCGTTAACTATCTAGACTGTCAAGGTGTATGATCACGTGGTACTAACAACAACAACAAGTACTGAAACTTCCAGAATCCAACTGATTCAAAGTACGTATTCTTTTATAGTGTCATTATTACGTAACGGATTTTGATGAAATATGGCGCATCAAACGCGTCTTGTTAAGCTGCATTTGGTGGTCTCTGTATTTTCGCCAACACTTCTGTCGTTTTTTGCGAAGAATCGATTTCCGTGTCTACTGACACGGAAATCGATTCTTCGCAAAAACGACATACGTCTGTGCCGAACTCAATAGACTACCAAAATGCAGCTCACGAAGACGCGTTTGCTGCGCTATAGTTCATCAAAATCCGTTGCATATTAAGGTAAATATCAAATAATACTTACTTTGGAGTGGGCGACGTTGTTGTTGTTGTAACCACGTGATCATGCACATTGAATGTCACTGCACACGAACGATGCGAAACTATTTATCAGAATTACATAAGCTGCATAAATCAATACAATCATAGTATTTGCTATTCAAATAAGCAACGTAGACAGGCCCGTACGCAGGAATTAATTTAGGGGGGTGGGGGAGGGGAGCGTTATCGACGGCGTGAAGGGCTACGCATTTCTTTTTTGAACATCCACGGACAGATCTCGGCAGATTAACCCTCTCACCCCTAAGTAACTTGAATGGATTTTGATATGTTGATTTTGCAACCAATCCAATCATCCAAAATGATTTTCAGACCAGTCCATTTATGAACATGGGGTGTTTTTGTTCTCAAAATTATGAAAATTACTTGCAAAAAGTGCAGATCCTGATGAGACGGCTCGTAACGAGCCGGCTCATCTGGATCTACACCTTTTGCCAATACCACTATACAGCCTATGGTGTTGCAAGGGTACGCACCCGTCGCACCCCCTCTGCGTACGGGCCTGCTTATGTAACACACACCAATCCGTGAGTTGGGAGAAGTTAGGACATACATGTATATATATATATATATATAGCAATATTATGCACATTGCACATATACACTACGTAAGACAACTTAAATTACCGAATAACATCTGACTATGATAAAGGGATGATACTAGTGTTTTGTATACATATACGCATTTTGAAACATGAACGTCAATACAAAATAACTGACGTTTGATCTTTTCTGTGTTTATTTCGTTTGAAATTAATCTTAAAACACATGGACCCTCTGATGTTTCGTTGTCCGAATGTTAAAATGCAACACAACCTTCACAGGTTTCACACCGACAGTCGCAGTAAGTGTGGTGACGTACATGCAGACGGTACGATTGCCTAGGTGGTCGATTGGCACGGCCGTCGTGCTGACACAGTAAACATGGTCAATTGGGCTGGAGGAATGGGTTTATTGTTCGAGCGATTGGTTTACTACTAGCACGGCCGCGGAGACAGCTGAATTGTCATTACGGTGCCCGTACCGCACCTGTCTATCAGCAATTTATCTTAGACATCGACATCTAGTTCAATCGAGTGGTATATATAATTTATAGTGTCATAAAATTCGCTGTACATAATACGTGAACGTTACTGTTATTTTTTTGTGTACATTAGCTTAATTAAAATGGTTGATAGGAATTTATGAACCCGATCCGGTATTGTAAGTTATTCCATATGTATAAATCACAAATTACTTTCTTTATCAAAATAATATTTATTGCGACGACTCAAAATAAGTCTTGTATATTTCACAGTTTTCTTGTAGGCCAGTAAAATAGGTTCAGGGGCCCGTTTCACTAAACTTCGTACGATTAAAATGTTCGTAAGTGCAAAATTATGATAGTCTGTCAATTTCACATTAACAATGTTCATCTATTGAAATTCTAGACGATTCTAAATTTGCTCTTACGAACATTTTAGTCATACGAAGTTTAGTGGCCCTCATATCTGGAGGAGAATCTGTAGGAAAGGCAAAAAACACAACCCCGAATATAAATCGAGTGAGCCTACCCTTGACAAATACATACTTAACATACATTTACTACCTCGGCTAATTTCGAGCGAACGCACCTGGCAAATGACACAGGTGTTTGTTTATGTTGTCCGTTTCACCTGACACTCCGTCAATCACAGCGATCGTAACTGCTGTATGCTGTATTGTAGTAGGACGGTTACACGATACGCATCTGAGGTAAGGCATGCGATTTTGTACCTAAGAGGTTGTGCGATTTTTCATGAAAATTATTTACAGAAACTGTGATATTTTCTGTAAATGATGTCGAAATTTGACGGAATGTTCATAGCAATTCTATTGTACATTTGATCTGAACATTATGCTAACTTTCAACGTCATGAATTTTGTAAATATTTTTTCATGAGATATCGCATATTTTCTTTGATACAAATAACATGGCTCGTCTCATCTCACATGATACTTTTATTTTATTTACACCTTATTGGAGGCTGTGACTGGAGAAATTGGGCTTACGGGATTTGTGACCAGTATAGCTCCTGATAAAAAAAAAACCACACTCATGCAGCATGATAACGAACTATATCGCTTATTCGAAGCCCGATGGCTGTTTCATTGATAGAAAAGGTCAAACTCTCAGCTTTGGCCAATGTATATTGACATGACGGAATCTGTATTTAGTGCGGGTGGTGGTGGGAAGGGTTGTGGTGGGGACACACGCGTGTCATACGGTAGACATTAAAACGCGCTATATCTCGAACTTGGGCAGACAAACTGCACCCAAATGGAATTTGAACTGCGGATGACAACTTTTTACATAAACTACAAAACCCCAGAGACTGAAAGATATACATTATATACAAGTCTGCGTCAAACCCGCGAAAAAGTAAGCACACTAAAGGATGAGAGTAATAAAAGAGAAAGAATAATTTATTTACAAACAACAGGTGGTTAGAGTAAGTTACAATGGGGTGTTTATGGCCGTGTATGTTTTGCCTGCCTGTCTGTGTTATCGGTGTTTGTGTATTTAGATAGGGAAGCATGCGCGGCATTCTCATAGCAATTACTGACAATGTCGATCGGGTTAGTTTCCTCAGCTGCCCTGCTCCGAGATCGCAGACATTAGCTCCTATCTATCTAAATATGTGGGCAATTTATTAGCTCTGAACTACAGTGGAACCTCGCCAGATCGGGTACCAAGAAAACCTCACAGTTCGATGTTGATCGTTTTCACTGTCACATATCTCTGATGATATCACAGTGAATCACAGTGGATTCTCTCTAAACCGGACACTCCAGGGTGCCCGGTTTAGAGAGGATCCACTGTAACAGCGTGAAGTATACAACAGTGTATAATTGACGCGATGTCGTTGTTTTGTTAACAATGCTACGATATCTGTGATAGTCGTATTCGGAATTGAAAGTTAAAATGTCGTATTCGTACTATCCTATATCTGTGATCTGCTTCGTTCTGCTGCGACATAGCAGGGCGTGTTATATTGTCCAGCGTCAGCTATGCATAAATATGCTGCCGGACACGGACATTGCAACAGCTATACTTCCCGATCTCAATACCGAACATTGTAGACATTGATCAGACTGCGAGGATGCACATAATGACGTTAAGTTACACTGTATATATACACAGTACGCGCAATTTTGCCATGGCGGGCCGCTATTATGTATGATGGAGGTGCCGCTTCAAGATATAAGCCCTGGCACGGACTGTGTGGATTTACCGCCAAAGCAAACTCGACGTCCACAGTGCGTATATGAATTATGGACAGTTTGTCTAATTGTCTCTCAAATGACGCATGCTCGCTGATCACATTGCCAGTTCAATTTCCGCTAGCCGTCAAGTGAACGAACTCTGACAGCCCGGTATAGCCGAGTGTCTGGGGCCCGTTTCACTAAACTTCGTACGACTAAAATGTTTGTAAGTGAAAATTTAGGATCGTCAATTGATGGATTTACATTTATTGAGCATATGCTGCATATGCAGCATATGCTCAATAAATGTAAATCCAATAATTATTTACAAGAAAACATTGTTAAAGTGGAATTTACAGACTATAATAATTTTGCACTTACGAACATTTCAGTCGTACGAAGTTTAGCGAAACGGGTCCCTGGTATTTCTCTAAACTGTAGTGCGTATCGGCGCATCAGCTACTTAGCCATTATATGTATATGTGACTGGAGAACTGTGGCTTATGGGTTTTGTTACCAATGTAGATACTGATCAAACACCACACTCATGTATTAACCTGATAACGGTCTGTATTGCTTGTTGGAAGCATGCCTGGTATTTTATTGATGGAATGGCGAACAGTGCAGATCCTGATCAGGCTGATCTGGATCACACTGGTCGCCAAACCAATAAGCCCCGGTTTCTCAAGCCACTGCCACATATGCGTACAACAAACAACAACAAATTGGCCTCGTAATCTACAACATAATCAAGAGCACGATCTAATCACCAACCACGCGCATGTATATGATGTGTTCACGGCAGCACAGTCGATCCAGTATTACTTCACACAGTATTGATAGCAGACGTTGACTATACAATGCGTATTTTGACCGTTTCGGAGTGACGTAGCGGCGACCGTCGAAATGTCTTCAACTTAATATTGGCAAACTCCTCAACATTTTCAAGACAACAGACCTCTATCATAATGTTTGCAAACAGTGTAGATCACCATGATCTGCATCATTTGCGGATATTTTCCTATTTTTAAAAACAATATCCCTTTCCGATATTAAAATGGAATAGTCTGAAAAATAACATTGGAGTGTCCATTTCCGTTACTTAGGGATGAACGGGTAGCTGTCACATCGGAAATCGAGCGATTCGTAGTGAATTTACATGTTGAAATATTGTCCACTTGTTTACGGAAACTATGATTGGTTTACAAAACGAATAATTTATCGCTTTAACATACACAGAAGCAATAAGGTTAGTTTACACAGGACCAACTCCACACATTTATCTTCGGTTTCTAATACTCGGTATTTAAATATCCATCGGCAATGCACTCCTTGGTTGCTAATCGCTGGTTGATGGTGCGCCGCTATCTGGCCGATAGTGTGCCCGGCGACCAAACCTCGCCGTTGGTCGGGTCCCTATCGCCGCCACTGATTTACGGTCAACGAGAATTTTCTGGCTGTAACGCTGAGCGACTTACACTTGTAAGTCGCTCAGCGTGACAGCCAGAAAATTGTAAGTCGCCTTGTGTGACAGCAAGAAAATTCGGGTTTATTTACGGTCAAACGTCGCGTGGATTGGATTAAACATGCAGTAAAACATCTCTAAACCTGGCACCGCCGAGAATCAGTGCGTTACGGGATTTGGACTACTCATACCGCTGAATTGCATTGGAACCTCGGTAATCCATAGTACGGGCACGTGGATCGAATAAATAACGGTTGTCCGAGTGTACGCTCGATAATCGATAAAGTGGATTTTATCATCGTACAATCGGACGAATCGAGCTCTAAATATCAAACACATATAATACCACAGTGCCGTTGTCAGTGCATATGAATTAGGATATATGCTACGGTGTGTTACCTATGAAACCTGATCGGTTGGAGTAAGATTTCAAGCAAAACTTTCAACAATAAGTCAAATACCACATACGTGAATTTGATTTCAAAACTAAGAAAGGCACCTGCACATTCTATCATTTGTAAGTCAAACAAGCCCGCAGATACAATCAATAGTACTGAACGTGGTATTTATGATTGAGAAAACCAAGTGTTTACACCGGGTGTGTGCAGTAGTTTTATCGTTTACAGTTTGTAATCGCTTGGGCTCTATGGGTGGTTGATCGGCTCCATACTATCTAGAAACACATGCGTATACCTATGTCAGTGTTCGATTGCAAATTGAAAGGGTTAATGGAAAAAGGGGACTAACGAAGTTAGTCCCGTTTTTCCATTAATCCTTTCACTTATTAAAGGTACTGCGCTACCTCATGAACAGGCATATGCCGTTGTTAAAGAAACAATTGAAGCAGATACACGTTTTAGTTGTTTAATTACTTGAAGTTGACGATACTCGTAATACTGAACTCCAATTAGAGAAGACGTCGCGCAACAAGAGCCAATAAACGTGGCTACAGTATGTTCTTTCTACTTAGCACGAAATACATGCGAAAGTGCATGTTATTACACAGGAACATGTCCACGTGGTGTGCACTTCGTGTAATGTGCAAATGTTTGTGCGGCGTGCAAGGCGGGAGACAGTTAAAACACGTGTAATGCAACTGCACCGTGAACAGCATCGCCTGACATGTTAACAGCACACGATACAAATGCTTTATACTTCCAGCAAGATAAGAATATAGTGTCTGCGTGTCTTACCCAGATATCCTGATCAATATAGCAGGTGCAACAACTGGTTGGATCTCGGCAATGTAAGTTGCATGTTCAGTGTGTTTAGAAAAACGGTTTTGTTGTTTGTGTGCACTCGCAAGTTACTCAAGACATCACTGTGTAGACGACGTACAGATGCTGGAAATTTGGGGCGTTCAAGTCGTATACACTGAACTAAATATACGACATGTATGATACAGATTTGATCTTGCATACTTAGTCGACTCCACACGCGAGATGCATTCTGACGCCCGTAAGGACAGATCAGTCACCGACAGGCGAGGTGAGGCTACACTGTCTGCTGAACACGATCGTCCTAGTATGCCCGTGTTGTCGCCAGTTGGCGTTTAATAAAACTTTCCGCTTGGCTTCGCCGACCACCACTATACACAGACTACACTTAGAGACTTTTTGTGAAAATAATTGCATTTTCTGAAAACTATTTAGTATAGAAGTTGGTTTACACAGACTGCTGTTATAGAGACTGTTTGATCTCGGCAGTTTATTTAAAGAAGAAAAGATTAACTGCGATGGTGGGGTTTTGATTTTTCGACATTTGTATGATGGCCACGGGGTGTTCGCGTTGCTATACAATACGCCACTTGTTCGCTTAACCATCTACACTCAAGCTGCTTTGTGTTGCCGCCAGCTCTGAGGGGAAATATTTAGAGACTAGTGTTTATATTGTAGTAATTTACCGACTCGATTTACAATATTAAACGCCGTAATATCTGGCCACGACTGGAGAAATGGGCGGGATTTGTGACCAGTGTAGCTCCTGATCAAATAGCACACGCCTGTAGCATGATGACGGTATATATTTCTTGTTAGAAGCGTGGCGGGCGTTTCATTGATGTAATGGCGAACAGTGCAGATCCTGATCAGACTGCGCGGATGCGCAGGCTGATCTGGATCTGCACTGGTCGTATAACCCATAAGCCCCATTTCTCTAGTCACAGCCACATATACGTCCAACACAAGTACATGCACCTGATACCGATCCTTAATGCTTATTAGAAGCGTGACAGGTGTTGGATGGAACAACTAACAGTGATCTGTATCTGATCTGTATCTACGCTGCTCGCAAAACTCATAAGTCCAATTTCTCCAGTGACAGCCACATGCGAAGACACACCTGGCCATGTCCCAGGGTATATGTCCTCCTTGACATTTAATTGTCCCCTGGACTTGTAAGCAGAGTTACTGGGCTTGTAACCAGAATTATAGACCCAGTCAAGTGGCTCACAGACCCGGGGTTAAGCTGCATGTATGTTACAGTGTAGCTATTATAGGGTCGGGTTGCCCGTGTGATCCATGTTTCGTTCATTTTAATCATGTACGCTGTTTCTTTTATTTGTTTTTATATTATATTAATATGGCAAGGTATAGCTGCTCTTCTTCCGCGCTTTATGTTTGCACTATATCGCTACACCACAGTCAACGGTATCTATTTGCGGAATAACATTTCAATTTCGCGCACTAACTTTAGCAATACTCTGCAGGGCGTTGACGTTCATAATTCACTATATTGTTACTGGGAGAAAATTCTACAATATGAGACAAAACTATTATCACAAAACATCAACTAATTAAGTGTGAATTAGCAAAATCCTTCGTAGTAGTTGAAAGTAAAGAAAGAACGCTTCAAACGCACATTTGTAAATACTACTCCGTCATAACGCTTATGTAATGCATTGTAATTATAGTTATGTACTCAAAACTAGGTAAGGTAACTTATACTTATAGTCTATATATATATGTTGTTAATTCCAGCACAAAAATATTTACACAATTCCCTAACATTTGATTGGTCCGTAGCAAGTCTCTGTCCAAAATGTATATCCCAGTAAGCTCCCATGCCTAACTACTTTCCGTAACCGTGAGGCGCAGTTAAAATAATTCTTATGAAAACGGAAAATAAACACATTTTCTTGATGAATTTATTTCAAATGATGGAATTATAAGGAATGAATGGCCTTTTTGTGGACTTTATCGGGGATGTAAACTTGGAAAAGTCGCGGGAATACTGGACGAGGCCTTAAAAAATTACAATTTTCGAAAAAGAAAAATAAATAAATAAAAAAAAAAAAAATTTGGATTTTTTTTTCGAAAATTGTAATTTTTTATCGCTTCGTCCAGTATTCCCGCGACTTTTCCAAGTTTATACCCCGATAAATTTCACAAAAAGGCCATTCATTCCTATATTACAAATCATCGTATCTGAGCCGACGTTGAAATGAGGAATCGTAAGCAACACGGACTATCTATGTACAATGGTACTCGCACACACCTACATCACCGCCAGCGTTAATCTTGCCCAAATGCCAACGTTACTGAACATCTATTGGCAATATCAACGCGCATTCAAGCAGCTTGAATGGCTGTACCTGAGCTGTAGCACAGCTCAGGCTCAGCCAATCAAGCTGCTTGCTTTCTAGCACAATAGTCAGGTGGTTTGTAATAAAGAAACATCCAGATGCCAACGTTACTGAACATCTATTGGCAATATCAACGCGCATTCAATCAGCTTGAATGGCTGTGCCTGAGCTGTAGCACAGCTCAGGCTCAGCCAATCAAGCTGCTTGCTTTCTATCACAATAGTCAGGTGGTTTGTAATAAAGAAACATGTGCTCGACACTGTACTCGCACCCTGACCGCGTCCCTGAGCGACACGCGGTGGCATCTGATGCAGTTATCCCGGAGATGTACGGCATTGCTGAACCGCGGTAATTTTATCGTCTGCTGTTCATGTTTTATTTTCCATTTTTCTCATCAAAAACATGGGTTGACAGTACGTTATAATTATTTCAATTGAAAATGCTTCTAAAGTGCGGTCAAACCATGTGTTTGATGATAAATAATATAAAATGTGAAACAACAGCAGACGACAATTTTCGGTTCACGGCAGAGATGTGCCGAGCGGCGGTAACTGTTGTTGAATGGAATGATAATCGCCAAAACACATTGCCAACACGTGGCTGCAATGGGGACACACATGTTCGTGCTCGCCGTATATAACAACACAAGGACCGTCAAATTCCAAATTAACCTGACTATGTAGTAACCATATCCTTCTAAATTATTCCAGGATAAGTGACAATTGACCCGTTTATAAGCGGGATAAATCTCACTTCCGGTCAGAGACACCATTGTCTCATTTCAGGCCAACCGGTCGAGTCCATGGATTTATTGCGACCATGGTTACATTCTGTCTAATTTTGCACACTTTTCAGTAACAACGGCAGCTCGCATGTGTTCCTGTGGATGTTTGTTATGAAGATTACGCTACTTTTAATGCAATTTAGATGTGAATATTCAAGAATAATTAAATTCACTGTCGAACTATTAACACAAGATGTCTAATATTATAATATAAATGAAGCGGTCATATGCATCATCTAGTCTGAACTATTAAGCGAATGAGCTTCATTGCTCATAGACAATGCCAACCGTTGGCAGACACCTCACCCAGTACATGTACGATATCGTGCGCAAGCCATGGTTATGATGCTGGAATGTAGAATCATTGTTTTAATGGGCTGCATAGGCGTTATTGTTTTGGGTCTTTTGCGGAACCTTCTGTGTCAGTTATTGTTAGTTCATGTGGCGTTTATTTGTGTGGCTCCCATAGGAGTCAGTTTTTGTGTGTTCATTGAGCGTTAGTTATTTTGTTAGGGCCTCCATGTTTTCGTCAATTTTGGACTTTATTTATGGTTTAAAGTATCAATAGCCCTGCTAACAATTGCACGTAAGATAAGACATCGTATGTCATGGACGGGTCGATGTTATAAATGAAACCGAAGCCGTGTTTGTTCGGTCGCTAACCATTAGAGCATTCTAGCTGACTCAACCCGGTACATAATTACAGTTTAGACGATGTTTTATGGACGAGGGGGTGCCCTTCGGCCCATTTAAAGCTCCCGAACATTTTGAGGAGCAGCACGACAATGGGAACACGATAATATACGACACTATTGCATTTCCTAGCGCAATAAAGGCCGTATTATCGCCGGTGCAGCGCACGGGAAACACACCACGCCTAATAACGAAACCGAGACGGCGAAACACCACCGCAGCCACCACACAATTGACGTGCCATTAGTACAGTGTAACATCTTTAAACCGGACACCCTGGGTTGAACCCAGGGTGTCCGGTTTAGCGATATTTCACTGCAATTCAGATATGTTAACAGCACAAACTCTTTCAGTTATATGAACACTGAATTCCTAAGCCTGTTTGTGTGCTTTTGAATTATGAACATCCGTTTTTACTACATACACATATGGGTGAAACTGATTGAAATTAAACAAATAACATTTGAGAGGTTACGCTGCAATTCATCTATGTTAACAGTTCAAACCATTTGAGTAGTATGAACACTGCATTCCTCGGCTTGAGTGTGTGTGCTTTTGAATCGTGAAAATACGTTTTTATTATATACCTGTATAAATATTACAGTGAAACTCATGAAAATTAATCAAACTGAGATTGTCTCCCTGTTCAGTTTAAATAAGTCATACTATAGTAGAAACAATACCATTAATTGTATGCCCATGGTATCAACGTTTCTCACAGAAAGATGTATTTAGTTTAAGTGCTATGGTTACATGCAATTTGAAATTAAAATTGATGTTGACATGATGTTTCCGTTTGAAATTTATCTTGCCGGAGGTTAGAACTATTTATTTCTGCATTTGTTGTGATCAATCAATGTTATCGGTGTTCAGTGTCACAAAATGCATAGAATATAATACCTGATTTAAGTATCGACAAACTTCGAAATCGAATTTAATTTTAGCCAGACCATGGCATAATTATATTATGTTATATTTGACGTGTTTTATCCAGAAAATGTATACGGCACAAGCCAAATAGTTGCTGCCGAGCAACAGTTGATCGGCAACAACTATTTGGCCTGTGCCGTACAACACCACCTGCGTTAATCTTGCCAATATTTGTATTTTGATTTATTTCAAAGTACTTGAATATTGTGTTTGACATCAAGCAGCTTGATTGACTGAACCTGAGCTGTAGCACAGCTCAGGTTCAGCCAATCAAACTGCTTAATTGCGAATTGAGATTACCAATAAGAACTGTTCATGAAGCTGACATCCGGGCACTATTAACGCAGGCGACGGCGTCCATAGAAACACGGGCCTTCCTCATGGTCCGCGTTAACAAAGTTCGTGTTTTTGTTCTGCCTAAACTAGTCATTTCACAAGCTAGTCATTTGTCAAGCACACGTGTTCACTACCCTTTTGTGTCAAAACAGTTTCGATTTCTGGCCTATTATCTCGACATTTCTAGCCTTTCATGGCCCATTCATCGACTGCCGTATCTCACGTATCATCAAACACATTTGAACCACTGATCTCGGCTGAACTGGCACAATGTAAGACCAACATATTTCCCATAGTTTGAAGATCCATGCATGCCCTCCCAAAATCATTAACGGCCAAATATAATTACACCAGTTGCAGAAGGTTGAACAACAGCTACACATGCACACTTTGTTTGAAAGTCAAGAGAAAGCTATCAGTTAGTAGACATATTGAAATATTTTCTTCAGCGAACAATCCCAGCATATTTGTGGCTGTGACTGGAGAAATGGGGCTTACGGATTTTGCGACCAATGTAGATCCAGATCAGCATGTGCATCCGCACAGTCTGGTCAGATCTGCACTGTTCGTCATTCCATCAATGGAACACCCGTCATGTTTCTAAAAAGAATTATAGATCATAATCAGGCTATGTACAGCAGTGTGCTATTTGATCAGGAGCTTCACCTGTCACAAATGCCGTAAGCCCCATTCTCCAATCGTAGCCACATTTGAGTAATTACGTACACGACAAACAGCCGTTAGTCCGATGTAAACATAGCAGACACGTTAATGAACTACCCGTGGTTACTATTCGTTGAACTATTGCCATATGTTCACTCGTTTTACACCATACAGATGGTATGGTGTAAAACGAATATAAATATATATTTATATAGTGAACATATCAGGTTTAATGTCTACACTGGTCGCCCCACGTGCAAGGTCTCTGTGCCGACTTGGGACCGTGGAATGTTAAACTCGGGTAGATCGCTATCTATAATGACATGGTTTTTGTATTTATTCATTTTGTCTTTGAGATTGATGATTGCGATGACTATCACAGCCCGCGGCGGGTTGTAGCTCTCGGACACAATTGGTCCATAAATCATGTCCACTTGCACTTCAACAATACCCAGAACACACCTTCCGTGTGGGTTGGGCGAGCAATAGGAGAGCAACCGTATGAGACAAGCCATGTGACAAGCAATGTGATTTTGTCGTCAGGTCCCTTTTCGCAGCCGGCGGCCCATATGGGATTGTCCGGCACAGATACTATTACTATAGCCAAGATAATTGATAGTAAACCAGTAGGTCACGGAACCAATTTGAAATGTAAGTATTGTTGATAGGAGCATTCACGTATACCCAGTTGAACGGACACTGTGAACTAATACAGTATGTACTGCAACCGTATTAACTGTTCAAGTTAAACAAAAAGCGTATGTAGTGCGTTAAATGGATTGACATTGATTTAACAAATTGATAGGTTACTCTTAAAACATTTCTGAGCACGTTCCCGTACGTTAGGCTCTAACTCACGCAGTTTGAGCTTCGACCAATCAAATTTCCTGAATTCGAGCCTGAAATTCGAGTACATACTCAGAAAGCCTTACAATCGCTGGCCGAGGTGAGTGGTTATATAGCTAATGGTCCACATACAACTGGTGAAACGCTATGTGTTAATATAGCACCCAGCCAAGGAATAAAACATTGAATAGCAAGCCATCTTCCCACCCACTACCTCCACCTACGGTATCGCCGTACACCATGGTCTTCCACGTATTGATATAGCCCGAGTTGTCTACCTTTTTTTTAATAGTGCCTCTATACATCACCAAAGTGAGGCCTTCGTTCATATGATGCCACTAAACATCGCCATGAAAAAGCATTCAACAATTAATTGAGTAACATAATCGCTATATTTGTTTGCTTATTTCTACTTCACAGACGTAAGTAAATAAATGATAGTTTATGAACCCATTGTAGAACATGTCGAGTGCATGCTTGTCTTGTCGTGTTTATTGCTTCCACGAAGTTTGTATGCTACGTTCAGCAAACGCTTTTTAGGTAATATATGTGGCTTTGACTAGAGAAATGGGGCTTGTGGGATTTGTGACCAGGTAGCTTTTGATCAAATAGCAGACTCATGTAGCCTGATCAGGATCTATATTGTTTGTTAGAAGCATGACGTGTGACGATACGCGTAGACCAAGAGCGAGATCGCTGGCGGCTTTATGTCATATGGACCCGTCATATAAATAGTTGACAAATCACCAGTATTGTCTTAGACCTTAGACCCACTTCCGGAGCATCCTTGGTGTCAGTAATGGCAGCATTGGTCTCGTTGATGTCACGCTGCTAAGTTTAACCCTTTGCATGCTAGCGGTGAAAATATCCGCAAAACGAATTAGGTGTATATGTTTTATTTCTCTCTGTAAATATGTCTTGAAATTTCATTAGAATTGAGTCCTCAGGACTCAATTGTAATGAAATTCCAAGACATATTCGTGATATTTACAGGGAGAAATAAAAGAAAATATACTGAATTGGTGTCTGCTACTTTTGAACTATTTATAGCTAACACATTTCCCAGCATGCAAATAGTTAAGCAACGTGTCGTCAAACCGATAAACTCGGCCAATTCTAACGCTGACGATGCCCCGGAAATAGCTCTATGGACCATTACTCGTGATGACAGCACTGCAGACCGTGTACCTGGGGCCGTTTCACTAAACTTCGTACGACTAAAATGTTCGTAAGTGCAAAATGAAATTAGTCTGTAAATTTCACATTAACAAAGTTTTCTTGTAAACAATTATTAGCTTTACATTTATTGAGCATAGGCTGCATAAGCAACCTATGCTCAATCAATGTAAATCCATCAATTGAACTTTCCAGACTATCCTAAATTTGCACGAACATTTTATTTGTACGAAGTTTAGTGAAAGGGGCCCCAGTTTGCTGATTGTCTGCTAGTCACAGACCAACCCCATCAGCTGTTCTGATGCGCCATGTCCAGACGCTATATCAGTCACGGTAGTCGGTCTTGTGATCCAATGTGACCACCGAACGCGACTGTCCAAAATAGAATCGTAAGCGCTACGTACCATCGTCTTGAATGGGAAAAATATCTGCCCATCCCGTTTCCTAAGCCTTGCCAGATATTTTTTCACATTCACGGCACTAACCTACTATTCTCTATAACAGTAGCCACTACGATGCGTGAACTGCAGCATGGAACAAACGCGGGACACGGCTGAAAGTAGTTACTAGTTTATGGTAACGCATTCGCTGTTGGTTCGTACTGTAGTGGTAAGGATAGCGGAGAAATCTCTCTCGGACGGCAGTTAACTTGACGTAGCGTAGCTTGTTTTTCGCATTAAGACAGTGACGTATGGCGTAATATGACAAGCAGTATATGTATACATGAGCGGTTATAACCGGCGGCGCACACCTGTTGGCCTGTCCTTCACAAAATAGACGGTCTAGTTTGAATTTTTCACTTTATGACTCTCGGTAACCGTGTGTGACAGGTGTGTATAATGATCCGTGATAATACATGGGTCCTGCATGTGGCCCGGGCCGTCCGCCACATAACGCACATTGTGGCCGCATATGTGGCTGTGACTGGAGACACGGTGAATGTGAGATTTGTGGCCAGTGTGTCGCCTGATCAAATAGCACAGTCCCGTAGCATGCTAATGGTTTATATTTTGTGTTAGACGCGGATGCACATGCTGATCTGGATCTACATAGGTTGCAAAACCCACAAGCTCCCATATCTCCAGTCACATCCACATATCTGTGTGTCATAACCAATATATGTGTTTACTGCTTAATTTTGATGCATACACATGCCAAGTTTGGTGCATATATCGATATATTTTAGTGAGCATGTTGGAATAGCCGGAAAATTTCGGCATATTTTGATAATATTCAGTGTTGATACCGCTCATCCATGTGTATATATAAGCATATTGTAGACGCGGTTTGCACTGTATGCTTGTGGGTCCGTACAGCGGACATATTCACGTGCCTCACAATTCTAAATGAACCAGTTCTGTATTGTACATCTCCTTTCTAACAACATGGTAATTGTTTTACAATAAGGTGTTGGCAGACGAAATATCTAGGACAATGTTCTTGTCGAAACACAGGTATATATATTTCTACAGATGTTTGTATACCGGTACCTTGCAATAGAGAAAGACATAAACAAAAAAACAAAGTGAAAACAGTCATTTTCCTCGTTAACAGTAAAATACAATTGGATCTCTCTAAAACGGACCCCAGGGGGTCCGGTTTAGAGAGGTTTAACTGTAAAACAGACAGACAACTATTCCAAGACACGTGTGGGTGTTTTGTGATCACGAACATACATATAAATGATAAATGGCAATTAACAATATTACAATTAAGTAGAACTAACTTTTATTTGTGTCCGGTTTAGAGGGGTTCGACTATATATTGATAAACCATTTTAGTTGTTTCATTATAAACACATAGAGACAACCACCAGTGAACTAATTGATATATAGTATCGCACGTGCGGTTCCAGACGGCGCAATCTGTCGTTTGTCTGCTATCCTCACCCACTTAGGTTGCTCCGACATTTTCACCCAATTATCTTCGATTGTCGATGCCATAATTTTCACTCAATTACAAGTGGTTTGTGGGTTTTCTGGCGTTATGGAATACACCCATGTTGAAACACACCACGTGGGCTCTCGGTATGTCGGTGTATGTGGTTGGTACGACGACCATGCACTGCTACCTGTCGGGGGATTTGTGAAACATAGTGTCTGTTCCCCAGTTGTAACTCACGCATCGTTTAGACCTACTCAGTATATACCGTGAAACCTCTCTAAACCGGACAATCGGGGAAATATAGATGTTTACATTAGATGTGTTTAGCTGTCTGATTACGATGACTTTTCATGATTGCAAAACACTAGAATGTGGCATGAAGTTCTCACATGTGCGATTGACAGTGGAACATCGCTAAACCGGACACCCTGGGAGGTCCTCCCAGGGGGTCCGGTTTGGAGAGGTTCCACTGTGGTATTGTGTAGCGATATGTTTAGCAATACGTACAATACATACATGTTATGCGTAACGATATATGCAGTACTACGTATTTTAGACGTACCTCGTATTGTATAATGGTACAAGTAGTATTTTTTATGTTAGCCCTATAATGTTGTGAAGTGATGAACACAGTCATATGCATATTAGCCATACCTGGTATTACATGTGTAATGCTATATTTAGTAATGTATACATTTAGTCATATGTAGTATTGTGTAATGGTATACACAGTTATACGTATTTTAGACATTACTGCCATTGTGCCGTGATATAAGCTGCACTGTGTCAAATACACAGTGCAGCTTATATCACGGCATAATGGCAATAACTAGACAGTCGTACTGTTATCATGTAATTGTATAGACATATATTTAATTTACGCAAATATCGTTATGTCTAATGTTAGACATACCTAGTAGTATGTAATGATACACGTAGCAATATTTAATTACCTGACATGCCACCAAATACTGACACTCTACTTATGTTTTAATTCACGATCACAAACTCGAGTTACATTAAATATGTCTTACATCCGCGGTTGCAATATGATAAAAGTCAAAATTATGTTTTAATTAAATATGAAACATCAGTTCGGCTAGGCTATCAGTTTACCAACGCCATTACAATACTGAATGCGAATCTGGTGAAAACCGTCTTATGTTCTGTTCACATGACGAAGAAAATAACTACATACGCCACATGTCGCGAAGAACGCACGCATGTTTTGCCAAAGATTGGAACGCATTCCTGAACAATAAATATATTTTTTTGTCAACGTTATACATTTACTAAATGTTCCGATTCCAATCGTACTGACACCGCCTGACCAGTTTGTCGAAAAGGATTGTTCGTATCAAAAGGAACCCGTGCAATTATCTACACCGAGCGCCGTCATAACCAACAATACTCCCACGTGGGTTGCGGCTATATACACATGCCCATACAACTATATCCGAACATCAAAGAGACGATTTCCGATCCGAAGATAAGGAATAAGTATTTACTACAAATCCTATCGAACATCGCCGCCGGGGGGGGGGGGGGGGTGTTGAGTTTTTTTTTGCAACAGACAAGTCACAGTGCCTACACGATCCGTCTAATGCTATTGAACTGAAATGGTACCGCTAGCGAACATGCATGTACAGTGAAACCTCTCTAAACCGGACACCGAGAACAGTATTTGTTTGCTTAATTAGAGTGGTTTCACTGACATTTATGGCTGCTGTTAATGTCTGTTCATGATTGCAAAACACGCCGAAATGTCTTGGGGCGCTCATATCCAAGAAATACAATGGAACCTCTCTAAACCGGACACCCTGGGATTCCTGTACTGAGAATGTTCGTGAAGATCAGGGGCCCGTTTCACTAAACTTCTTACGGCTAAAATGTTCGTAAGTGCAAACTTTTGATAGTCTGTAAATTTCAAATTAACAATGTTTTCTTGTAAACAATTATTGGATTTATATTTATTGAGCATAGGCTGCATATGCAGCCTATGCTCAATAAATGTAAATCCATCAATTGAAATTTATAGACGATCTTACATTTGCACTTACGAACATTTTAGTCGTACAAAGTTTAGTGAAACGGGCCCCAGTACATTCACATATATGAAATAGTTAGTTTCGGATACGTAACTCTCGTATCGTTCGTAGCTTCACGGCCGATACGGACGTTTTTTTTAAGAGTTGCATGTCCGCCCGCAACTACAAACTATCCTATTTGGGCAAACAGGCGGCCGGCCTGTGTAATGGCTACTTACAACTCTATCCTATGTCCTCCCCGTGCGGTACGGGTGTGTACGTCCTCACCATCGTGGGTCCCAGGGTCCGGGCGGGGGCAGCGGGGGCCGAGGCCCGCACCTGAGTCGAGACAATCACCGGTATATGGCTGGGTAATCCGGGTGCGTTACTGCGTCGATACACTAGTTATGATATCACTATCAACATAAACGCTTTGATATTTGCTTGACAGCTCGTATAAACGTCAGGATTATATCACTAGCGATGTAGACATTATAGTTGCTGTCGTTAGCGAAAACGTATAACAGATGAAGTAAATCCCAGCTTTTCTTCCCGTCTGAATTCTCCGTATTATTTTACTTATTTAACCGTTTAAACATTCTTTCATTTTCCTAGACGAAGGCTCCAGCGCACTCGATCATATGGCTCGATTACCTGTGGTATATGTTGTTTAAATACTTTAATTCCAATTAAACAGCATACTATATAAATCCGTCGGTTTTAAAAACAGCCCTTCAATACACAAGTTATCTGATCATCCGAACGACAAACTGGTGTTTTTTATTAGACAGCTGTGAGGTAAGGTATAGGAAACTACAATACGGTCTCAAGCACTCACTAACTGTTTAGCTTGTGCTGTAGTAGTATATTGTAACTTGGCCTTAACTATTGCTGGCGTCTCTGATTGGTTGTGAGGCGGACCCATCCACTTCAATCACTGCCTATACCTGTTCAGATACCTGAGCTGCGCGTGCGCAGTGAACCGCACTACACCTGAGTACAACCGCGACAGCGATTGGGTCAGTACGATAGAAAACCGATGAGCTGTCAGTGACCACCACTGTACGCCCAACTCCCGCCTGTCTGAGCAGGGTGTACACCGTCGTGTAGGAAACCAAGGTTATACAACAGGCACCGTGGGCCCCGGTGATGGTTGGGTAGGGACGGCGACTGGCACACCCGGGGTGGCGTTTCCCATGAACCAGCCACAACATTAGTCTCATCTAAGCGATCATATGCGCGATATTCTATGTATATCTTCGTTTAAATAAATAGCGTCGGATTGTTCTGCGCTCATACCAACTGGATATTGTAAACTGTAAGCTAATTTAGTGGCGGAAAAGTCAGGTTGTAGATGTACGTGTTTTCTACAGCAGATATGCTGTGTGGGCCCGTACAATGTATCAGATACCTGACTGCGCATTGACCGACTACACCACCGCCTGCCCTAATCTTACCAATGTTTGTAAATGTGTTTAATACAAAATGATTGAATATTATGTTCGAAAGTAAGCATATGAATTGGCTGAGCCTGAGCTGTGCTACAGCTCAGGCACAGCCAATCAAACTGCTTAGTTGCTAGTGGATGTATAGAGACGTTGATATCTTGGTAAGATTACTGCAGGCAGTGGTGTATCTACTGGCATATCACAGAAGGCAACCAGCCATTGACCGACTATCAACTCGTTCACCACAGTAGACTATGTAGCACTGTTAATCCGGAATCGAAAACTACTTTCGCCGACGTTTCCTTGGTTGAATGATGTCGCATGACGTTGCTAGCCCAGTCGATTAACCAAACAATCGTGACTTGCTGGATTACAGCACCAAACTTTGCACACATGTTTTTTGGGCCAAATTTTATATATCTAGGTCAAGAAAAATTCGCGGATTTTCAAGATGGCCCCTAGCAGAAATAGATTTGGACATGTTCGCCATATTATATGGCCATAATATCGCAAACTATTGATATGACTATCGAATATTATTGGTTCTGATGAAAGTAGATACTATTGTTGGATGAAGAAATCAATATTCGTATGCCCAAATTTCAAAATGGCCGCCCAAAATAACCAAATTGACGTATGATTTTCTATTATCGCTATTATTAAATATAGCGTATTTGTAATCTTTTAAAAATCATCTTAATTATATACGTATTTGCCAATGGAATGAAGGTGTCCAATTATAGATATATGCGTAAAATAGTAAAACAGTTTCCAAAATCGCCGCCAAAATCCATGGAATACTAACGGGTTATTGCATTGCAAATCAGTGGGTTATTATATGCATTGGCAGTCATTTGCTTATCTCTCTCACACATTTACATAGTATTATTATCACAAATAGAACATGTATATACACTGATAATAAACCGTTTTGCTGGTATATTTACAAACGAAAACTTCTAGTAGCCACTATGTCACATACATTTATCTCTCAAATGTTGCAATAGTTTAAAAGTCCAACACTACTGGATGAAGCACAGGCAATCGGCATGTTTCGGCTTTCATCGGTATAACTCTTTACATATGAACAAGGCTTCTAACTTTGGTCGGACACGCCCTCGTATTATGACAAAATAGCATGTTTAAAATTGTTATTTTCTATGCATCCTATGTATTTCAGCAGGATAGCGATACTTATCAAATGATCAATCATATGAACTTGCCACTAAATATTGACGTTAGAGCCTTAAACACATTATTTCATTTGTTATGATACAATATGTGTCCGACGTAGGAAAAGCAGCTGTAATTCGATATTAGTTGCATAATTATGTTCTAACTACGCTATTTTAGCAAGGCAATGATTCTCAAATGAAAATGTGCATTTCTGCTAAAATATTCACATTAGCGTTAATAAAATCGCGGAATTTGTTATGATACGAGGTCGTGTCCGACCAAAGTTAGAAGCTTTGTTCATATATATAGAGTTATACCGATGAAAGCCGAAACACGCCGAATGCCTGTGGGTTGAAGACATTCAACCAGTATACAGTGGAACCTCTCTACACCGGACACCATGTATACTCAAGTGTTGGTAATTTGTATGTGTTTCATTGCAATTTAAATCCGATGGCGCTGTCTGTTCGCGATCGCAAAACACGAATACGTGTATTTGAGTAGTCATATGCCTGGTTTACAGTGGAACCTCTCTAAACCGCCACCCTGGGGATTCCCCAGGGTGTCCGGTTTAGAGAGGTTCCACTGTAGTTTCGCTTTTAATAGTTTTATAATTTGATAATCGTTGATTTCCCGCCATGACGACACTGCGGCTTTGTGGTGTTCAGGTACAAACAGGTGTTTAGAAAGACAAATTGTTTCCTGACGTGGAAGTTCCCAGGTTCAGTCCGTTCCAGTCCGGTGGCGTTCAACTTTCTTAATAATTAATTCATCTTAATCACACGGCCGGTCTCTGAAGTGACATCCTTCAAGTTTATACCAAATACAGTCCAACCTCCACGAACGGCCACCTCTCTACAACAACACCCTCTCTGTAACGGCCGCTATTTAATATCCCAAATGGATGATTTCCTCTGTATCCAACCATAAGACTGCTGAGCACGAAGCTTGTCGTCTGCTGTTGCTTTTGCCTTCTTTCTCAATAAAACTATGTTTTGATAGCATTTTATAATCATTTTCATTGGAAATGATTATAAAATGTTGCCAAAGCATGTTTTTATGGTAATTATCGAAGAAACTGAATAAACAGCGGGCGACACAATTTAATTTACCATTACCCTCCCTACAACAGCCACCTCTCTACAGCAGCCAGTTTTGCGTCTTCCCATGGGTGGCGGTTGTACTGTACACACAAACTAACACGGTGTTACTTTCACCCGTCTGTGGCATTAAAGGTGCATGCCCACTCAGTAGGCACACACTGTTCTTTAATTTGAGACATCATCTGAGACATTTTCTGGCAAAATAAACATTAATTCACCATTACCCCACGTATTGATTTGCATTATTATACATTTTATATCAGACGTAAATTTCCACACTGATATCAGGGGCGATAACCGTCTTTCCTTAACATGTTTGCGGACCGTACTATTTATTTTCTGTATATATTTTTTGATGGGCAATGATCATTCTTTATAATATGTCGAAATATATAATAGGTGACGCATTTAATTAATATAAATAATTAAAAAATATCATGGCACATTTGCATATGAAAATAGCCTGATACCACCGCGCGTCACTATCAGTAAAATAAATATTACTAAATGATTATATATGTATAGCGGACACGTAACTTTTAGAACTGGTGGAATAGTGACACACTTATACACATATTTAATTCCTATAAAGAACATTTTGTGCCTACTGAGTGTGCATGTACCTTTAACGTTTAATTCGGCGACCGCTTAAGATGATATATGCCAAATTAATGGTAGCAATTTCGAAATTATGTTCGTTAAATATCTCAGATGTTGACATTGGATTCGATATACGAAGATATAGAGAATACCAGGCTACTGTCTTTTGATATTAAGTTTATCAGGCTCGGCTCGGAAACGGTAGGAATTCCTTGGCTTGCCGAGGAATTCTTACCGTTTCCGAGCCGAGCCTGATAAACTTGATATCAAAAGACACTAGCCTGGTATTATATTTATCAGGTAACGTTTTATACTCGAAAATTACATTAGATGACGTTGTATTCTATGGACAGAACGCGGACTTGTTTACATTGCGTCATTACACTGACGTCATTCGGTAATGTCACGTGACATCATCCAACCAATGGAACGTCAGTTTTCACTTCGTTGTAACCCGGATGTTTATATCAGGGCAATGCCTGATACACCAATATGTTATCAGTCAGTACGTATTCGGTCAATACAGGGCAGGTTACCTGATAAACTATAATACAACTGTTTTTACAACCTGCATGCAGTCTCTTTCATTCTTGTTAAGTAGTTCGAATAGAGTTTTAATTTTACTGTACCATTACATGTGTGAGTCAGATCATAGTATATGGTGCATTGACTGGCGAACGTTCGAATGTGATGTATTGGCATACCTGTACTTCAGTAATATGTGGCTATGACTGGAAATATGAGGCATATGGGATTTGTGACCAATGTAGATACTGAACAAATAGCACACTCCTGTAGCCGGAATAACGATCTATATTTCTTGCTAGAAGCATGCCAGGTGTTTCATTGATAAAATGGCGAACAGTGCAGATCCTGATCAGACTGTGCGGATGCACAGTCTGATCTGGATCTACACTGATCGCAAAAACCCATAAGCCCCATTTCTCCAATCACAGCCACATGTATCGTTGTTTGTTATACCAACTGTTAGAATCGGGTTTCACCGCCGTACATACACCAACTATCTGTCGAACTGCTGCACCTCGAGCAAGCCGCGGTTCCACACGAATCCCGACTCGTTTGTTCTCCGTGGCAAAAACAGCATCTTCTCTGGTTAGTATCAAGTGTTTATTGTACGGCTGACAGCCGGCCCATCAAACCCCCCATAAACGCAATGGAAATGGATTGGCTCGGCATCATTATTGCTGTATAATATGACTTGCGTTTTATGTCTGCTAACCTCTCGTATAATTCTGTTACGCTATCACCTGACGTACTTCAGGGGTACCATGTATGCATTTCACTTTTCAGCAGCACGTATGTCTGAGTCAAATGCAACATAACTACATTTGGAAGACCGTATCACTAAATCACCAGTAAAGCGATGAGGTAACATACACGTGCACGATTTCCACCAAAAGATGAATGTTGTCCAGCAAAATGCAATCAACATCAACAATGCGGTTGTAAAACAACAGGATGTGTCAGTGGAAGAAAGAGACTAAGTGTAAGATTTATAGTAGTGCGTCCATATTCTCTTGGCGGATTATACATTGTGCAGTTTCCGCTGCATTTTTATTTATATTACAGGTAATGATGCCTTCTCTAATACAGTAGAACCCCCCTAAACCGGACACAGAGAAACATTAGTTGAGCTTAATTTAGATATGTTACATTGTCATTTACCTCCGATAATAATGTATGTTCATGCTCGCTCAGCAGCCACGCGTGTCTTGAAGTATTCGTTTGTCTGTCTGGCAGTGGAACCTTTCTAAACCGGACACCCTGGGGATCTCACAGGGTGTCCGGTTTAGATGGGTTCAATTGTATACTATTCTTTCCAGTTAACCATAAGTTGCTGTCTGTAGCGCAGGACCCCTCCCGTTACAGACAGAAACTTCGGGTTACTTGCCAGTCTCCTGACCATTTTGTGCTTCAAAACAAGTCTGTATACGCTCTACAGTACAATGGACATGTTGATATTTACATCGAGAAGCACTGATTGTGCGTGGGCCAGATCAGTAATTAAGTGCATGCGCATAGATAGAGAATAGTAGGTTAGTGCCGTGAATGGGAAAATATATCTGGCGCGGCACGGAAACGGGATGGGCGAGGCAGCCTCGCCCATCCCGTTTCCGTGCCGCGCCAGATATTTTTTCCCATTCACGGCACTAACCTACTATTCTATTTATCCCGTTAACACCTACAAATTGTTGTAAAATGCAAAAATAGTATTGACTGGATATCAAAAATGTTTCACGGCACCGTGTTTCACGGCACATACGCACTGTGTTGACGGGATAAATGTCAATACTGGCTGTCTAGACGTGATCAGTAGCGGCATAAACTGATCAGACTCATCATGATTAATCAATCGACGTCGTGTAATTAATGTCCAGATATCTATCAACCAGAAGCCGGCGTGAAGGATAGCTGCGATAGAAGCGATATAATGATATCGCGATACCGGACTTGATTGTTACGTTATTTATCAGGTAACGAGCTATGAACGCACTGACAACTGATAACATACTGTCGTATCAGGCATTGACCTTATACGACTATCCGGGGGTTTAAACAAATTGAAAACTACCGTTTCGGACCGATAGATAGCCACGTATTCATTGAAGCACGTACTCGTGTTGTTACGACAAACAGCGGACAGATAGACAGCCACGTCTACATTGAAGCACGTACTCGTGTTGTTACAACATACAGCGGACCGATAGATAGCCACCTCTACATTGAAGCATGTACTCGTGTTGTTACGACATACAGCGGACCGATAGTAGCCACGTCTACATTGAAACACGTACTCGTGTTGTTACGACAGACAGCGGACCTATAGATAGCTACGTCTACATTGAAGCACGTACTCGTGTTGTTACAACATACAACGGACCAATAGATAGCCACGTCTACATTGAAGGACGTACTCGTGTTGTTACGACAGACAGCGGACCGATGGATAGCTACGTCTACATTGAAGCACGTACTCGTGTTCTTACGATATACAGCGGACCGATAGATAACCACGTCTACATTGAAGCACGTATTCGTGTTGTTACGACATACAGCGGACCGATATATAGCTACGTCTACATTGAAGCACGTACTCGTGTTGTTACGACAGACAGTGGACCGATAGATAGCTACGTCTACATTGAAGCACGTACTCGTGTTGTTACGACAGAGAGCAGACCGATAGATAGCTACGTCTGCATTGAAGCAGGTACTTGTGTTGTTACGGCAGAGAGCAGACCGATAGATAGCCACGTGTACACTGAAGCACGTGCTCGTGTTGTTACGACAGACAGCGGACAGATAGATAGGTACGTATACATTGAAGCACGTACTCGTTTTGTTACGACGTTGTACACCACGACGAACATAAACACTGTCGCCTGCGCTAAACTTGCCAATATTTGTAAATTGCTTTATTTCAAAATGCTTTAATATTGTGCTTGAATTAAGCAGCTTGATGGTCTGAGCATGAGCTGTGCTACAACTCAGGCTCATACAATCATATTGATTGATTGCCAATTGGCATTTATTTAAATATGTTCAGAAACGTTGATACTCTGGGCAAGATTAGCGCATGCGGTTGTGTACGCAGCGGCACGGGGTGTAACCTGCATGCTTCATACCTATCGCTCTCCGAAGATACCTACTCACATGTAATTGGTCGTACGAGGTCACATAAGACTGTATGAGACGTGAGACTCGGTCGATTGAGACTTTAAACTGTGGTCCCGTCTCTATATGGCCCTAGCTGTTCCTGGGACGTTAAACCCATTCACGTTCACTTTTCTTCATACTTCTCCTTGTACAACGGACAGACGAAAGAACCGTCACCAGATAACGGTGTCGGCATCCAATAAACAGTAATGTAACATACAGTGTACATGTACATATATAACCTCTCTAAACCGGACACCATAGATACACTATTGTGCTTAATTTAGATGAGTTTCATTGTACTTTATTCCACTGTCATGTCTGTTAATGATTGTAAGTGACAAACCTACTTCATGGAGTGCTTATTTACAGTGGAATCTCTCTTTCACGTCACAATGAGACAAACCATATGTGATTTTGTACTTAAAAATGTGAGATTTTTCATGACAAATATTTACAGATACTGTGATATTTTCTGTAAATGACTTCGAAAGTTGACGAAATGTTCATAGCAATTGCGGCATACTGTGCCGCATTTGCACTGAACATTTCGTCAACTTTTGACGTTACTTGCTGAAAATATCGTAAATTTTGTAAATATTTTTCATAAAAAATCCTACGTATTCTTAGGTAGAAAATGGCTCATTTGTCATTAGTCTGGCATTTCTCCAATTGAACTACTCATAAGTATGAGCATCTCGCCGAGGCGGCTCAAATGACTGGCAACAACACACACTTCCATTGAGAAATAAAGCAGCAATGTTGGTAAAGTTTGATAGGATGAACTGGGTGAAACATGGCACGGTAAATTATAAACATAAATCGTCACCATTACACTTAATGTTCCCAAGTGTTCCTTATTGGTTTGTTATTATGTAACATTTTGCATTACTTGCGTTTCTTATGTACTATTTATTTTGCAAGCTGCTAACATGCATTTTTTTGTAGGATCGGCACATAAAAACTAAATTATTAATGGATATTGTGATCTCAGATGGCAATGCCATTACATGATTATAAATGTGGAACTACGTACCATATTAACAACATGGGCATACACAGTAAAACGACTAGAAACGCGTAATTGCGCCTTTTGTGACGGCCTAGTTCTCGTTGCACGAGTACCCGTCTCGTATTGACAAGTATACGCTTGTGCGATACACTACAAATGAGTTTAAGTGACAGTTTAAAGGATGAAAGCTGTTTATAAACCGATGCACACCTGTGGTAGGCCACTATACCCTGCATAAACGTCAGTCGCCGGCAGATGCACACACCAGCTAAACTATCCCGAATTCCCTGTCTGAAAAGCAGGGCGACTTAACCCTTTCAACCTTAAGGAACTGGAGTAGACTGTGATATGCTAATGTTCCGACCATTCCAATGGTCACAAAATGATTTTCAGATTCGTCCATTTATGAAAAGGGGGTGTTTTTGTTCTCAAAAATATTAAAATTACTTTCAAAATGTGCATATCCTGATGAGACGGCTCGTTACGAGCCGGATCATCTGGATCTGCACTTTCTGCATAAACCGATATAGCGGGATTTCGGGTTAAAAGGGTTAAGTCGCCCTGCGTTACAGACAGAGAATTCGGGTTACAGCTGAGTTGCATTCAGTGCATCCTTAACCCTTTGAACCCGAAATCCCGCTATATCGGTTTATGCAAAAAGTGCAGATCCAGATCCAACATCGTCACTATGTCGGTAGATGGTACATTCAGTGCATAGCTTTCTATACAACCAGCTACGTTGTAACATCGTCACTATGTCGGCAGATGGTACATTCAGTGAGTAGCTTTCTAGACAACCAGCTACGTTGTAACATCGTCACTATGTCGGCAGATGGTACATTCAGTGCATAGCTTTCTATACAACCAGCTACGTTGTAACATCGTCACTGTGTCGGTATATGGTACATTCAGTGTATAGCTTTCTAGACAACCAGCTACGTTGTAACATCGTCACTATGTCGGTAAATGGTACATTCAGTGTGTAGCTTTCTAGACAACCAGCTACATTGTAACATCGTCACTATGTCGGTAGATGGTACATTCAGTGTGTAACTTTCTAGACAACCAGTTACGTTTTAACATCGTCACCATGTCGGTAGATTGTGCATTCAGTGTATAGCTTTCAAGACTGTAACATCGTCACTATGTCGGTTGATTGTGCATTCAATGTGTAACTTTCTAGACAACCAACATCGTCACTATGTCGGTAGATGGTACATTCAGTATGTAGCTTTCTAGACAAGCAGCTACGTTGTAACACCGTCACTATGTCGGTATATGGTACATTCATTGTGTAGCTTTCTAGACAACCAGCTACATTGTAATATCGTCACTATATCGGTAGATTGTACATTCAGTGTATAGCTTTCTAGACAACCAGTCACATTGTAACATCGTCACTATGTCGGTAGATTGTGCATTCAGTGTGTAGCTTTCTAGACAACCAGCTACGTTGTGACATCGTCACTACATGTAAATCGGCAGATGGTGCATTCAGTGTGTAGCTTTCTATGCAGTTTATTGTGGACAGAACATCAGCCGAGTCATGTATTATGTATATTTATAGAAGTGTAACACTCGCTCAACTCCATGTTCGGAGGTCATTGCATTTAGTTTCAAGCTACAGTGACTGTAGACTCTACACGTAAGAGCTAGGTGCCTGGGCCCGTTCCACTAAACTTCGTACGACTAAAATGTTCGTAAGTGAAAATTTAGGATCGTCTGTAAATTTCAATTGATGGATTTATATTTATTGAGCATAGGCTGCACATGCAGCATATGCTCAATAAATGTAAATCCAATAATTGTTTACAAGAAAACATTGTTAATTTTTACAGACTATCATAATGTTTCACTTACGAACATTTTAGTCGTACGAAGTTTAGTGAAACGGCCTCCAGGTTTCGTTGCAACATTCCCGTTCACACGATGTGTCCCGTGTGACAATTCCGGTGTCCATTTCTCCACACGGGGGCCTCCTATAAGCGGACAGCTACGATAACCCTAAATGTCCAAAATTCAATTTCTCGTTTTGTGAGAACAAATTAACTACTTAAAGACCAGGCTTGTCCTTTCGCAGGTGTTCGACCCATTTAATCCCGCGAACATTGACAAGATATCGCGACAAACATCAACTACAATGTATTCGTCCATGTTGACAGTCAATAAAAGTTCATTTTATTTCCCGTGTTGACAGAGCCAGCGGCGGGGAAACAGGACACTATGTCGTCAGTAACCAGTATCATTATATCCCAACCACTCCAAACATGAGAGGCGGGTACAGGAGCCTGGGGCCCGTTTCACTAAACTTCGTACATCTAAAATGTTCGTAAGTGCAAACTTATGATAGTCTGTAAAATTCACATTAACAATGTTTTCTTGTAAACAATTACTGGATATGCAGCCTATGTTCAATAAATGTAAATCCATCAATTAAAATTTCCAGACGATCCTAATTTTGCACTTACGAACATTTTAGTCGTACGAAGCTTAGTGAAACGGCCCCCAGCTTACCAGTTTTACCCGTCCCCGAACCGAATCAATTAGACAGATCCCCAGAGTGGAAACTAAGCGAGCCGGTCTCCGATACAATGGTGAGGTAGCCATGTCATATGTAGTCATACATGTGGCTGTGACTGGAGAAATGGGGTTTTGCGATCAGTGTAGATCCAGATCAGATTAGCTTTAAATGGCGGCAAAATGGTGCATATAAATACTGCATATGCTTATTTGAACAAAATGAATCTACCACTGTTTTCACCAGTGTAGATCATGATCATACTCTATTTATGACCTTACATACGCATATTATATTACCATCGGTAATGTCACTTCGCCATCAGAATAGTGAACACTGTGGTCCCTGAGCCAGCATGCATATACGAGTTGATCTGGAACTACACTGGTTGCTAATGTTGTAAGGTACATTTTGTTAGCCAGCAGCACGTATCCTCAGATGCATTGATAGTTCATGTCCAAGTATCTGTTTTTCAAATGATAATAATATTCTTTTAAAGCAAAAGACACAGACCTTCCAGAATTCACAGAGAAGAGGGCATGTGTTACGAAAATTCAGTATGAAGAGGAGAAGAGCAGCAGTAGCAAACTAAGTGAGAAAGCGATGTTTGAGACACTTGCGTGGGCTAAAAGTCGCAAAGCAACGAATACTTCATCTACTGCCCAAACTGTTCCTGCATGGAGTGCATTTCGACAGCTTACCACACCAGGGTACCCACCTGGTGTGCATGTGGGTTATATGTCAGCAATAACAGCGCCACCAACCGACATGAATGTAATTATAGCCATTCTGAACAGGACTGTGCAATGTATGCCCTAATTAGAGCTGGACTTCATATTCCTGGAAGTAGATCAGGCAATATATAACAAGGTACTTCAAGTACTCTTCAAATTCAAGGAGGAAGGGTCTACGCGATTTGATAAGGTGGTCGTCAGGATGGGTGGGTTTCATATCATCATGTGTCTGGTGAAATCCATATATAGTTGGTTCAAAGGGTCATGACTAGTTGAGTTGCTGTCAGAAGCTTGAGTAGGGGCTGAATGCACTATTAAAGCTGGTTTAAGCGGATCGAACGTCAATCAAGGAATGCTTTACTATAAGCTGTTATTTGAGGCTCTGTTGCGATAAAAACTTGACTTCATGGAACGTTCTGTTCCAAGTGCACCTACATCAGGAATACAAGGGCACACTACGGAACATATTGAGGGTACATTCGGCGCATCACAAAGAGTGATGATGGCATGGAAATGCATGCATCTGATGACACACAATCAATTATTCAATGTGAAAATGCCGATCCAGATGGCATGGGTGACACACGTGGAGCTATATGCGTGATTCTGGATGAAGGACAATTAAGTACATTGTCGACGAAACAATCCAATGAGGCTGACACTCAAATGGAGTGCATCGAGATTCATGAGTCGGATGACATTGTCACAGAGTCAACTGTCCAATGTGAAGATGGCGATGCAGGTGACATGGGTAACACACACGAAGCTGAAAGTGTGATTCTGGATGAAGAACCAAACACACAATTGGGGATACATACCAATGAGGCTTATACGCAGATGGATGACTCTCTGGCATCAGCCATAGATAACCTTCGCAGTGAACAAATACCGGGTAACATTGAAAAGGTGATAAGTCACACAGACATGACGCTGCCACCTACACTGATGGGAGGAATGGCTACGTGGATGGACACGTTCATAGAGATGGTGAATACCCTCCTGAATAGTATCCATTTCCAACGCACAGGCAATTGGGAGGGATTTCTAAAGTCTAAACATCACTTCTTGCGGTGGTGCTTTGTGTTGAATCGCCAGATTTATGCCCGAAACATAGCTACTTCTATATTGATATGAGAAATCTGAAGAATTGAAATCCCAGTGCATACCAACATCTCGTTAATGGGGGTTTCAGTGGGTCGTTGAGTGGTGAGAAACACACGAAGATACCAATGGATCAGATCATCGAGATGACGGTAAACAGATGTTCGAAGGAGTCGGTGGTTTATCCGGTAAGTCAGAGAATGCTGGCGCAAGTGCGCGATGGGTCCGGATCAACCACTACCTAGCAGCCCTCAAGCAGCATCTGAAGAAGGACGCACATTCGAAGCATGTGGAACTCGGTAGTAAACGGGTGAAAATGGATGAAACTGGTGTTGAGCGAATTACAGTGGGGTTACACACTTGGGTTCCAGACCTTTGGTCACCAAGCCAGCCACTCATAAACATATCCACTGGAATAGTAGCTTCAGAAGAAATGGCAAACAATGTAGTGACAACAAAAGAACGTGGCGATAAAGCAAGCAAATAATTTATACAGCGAATAACAGCGGTTGACGAACAACTGCAAACAGACCCACAGCAGGCGACACCACACAACAGGTCTGAATCTATACAAACAGGTGAAACACCCTGCATAACTCGACCGACCACAGGGTACCATGATCCAATCAAACGACAACCAGTTTTTACCTTTGATAAACTCACTGAACGGAAGAAGAACATGTCAATAGTAGAAGACGAAGGGAGATCATTTGCAACAATCCTAGCCGACTATGACGCTCGAAAGTTGAATCTGCGCCCTATCATGGATTGGCCGATTACAAGCAAACCATTGGCTATTTGCAGTGAATTAGGTATGAGTAGAATATCAACGAAATCATTGTTCAGAAACAATCTACAGAACCTTTCCCCAGAACCATCAACTGCCACTGTGCCGACAGAAATTGAATGTAGTATAGTCGATGCAATGAGAGTCGTGCGTCTCATTCCAATAACTGGGCTTGTACCCAACACATTCAGATCATGGGCAAACAGAGTTGTGGTGTATCTCAGAACTTTGCCAGGCTCAACCATTCACCTTGTATTTGATGAGTATCGTCCAGCCGATGGAAACGTGTACTTGTCCACAGACTGGCACATCACGCAGTCTATGCTTCCAGCAGACATGCGGGTGTATGTGTTGTAGCTGATGACACTGATGTGTATATACTGCTATTGTTTGTTTCTGGCAAATGTGATAGCAGTTTATACTTCAGACAGGGGACTGCGTCATCAACATGTGGTATAACATATCATAATATCAAAGCTTTAGCAGAATATATGGAAGATGATATATGTATACGTCTTCCGGCATTGCATGGGCTGACTGGATGTGACTTTACACAGCCTTTCTACGATCGGTCCAAATACCGATGCTTCAGGAAAATGCAACAGAATCCACATACATTGTCATTGTTGTCAAGCTTGGAGACTACTGAGGCCGATGTCAACGAGGTCACAGACTTTGTCCTCCATGTTATCTACAACCGACCGATGAAAGAGAAGACACCCGGAGATAGTCGATATGCTATGCTCGTTTCCGGGAAGGGAAGTAAGCGTACATTCACGCCACTAAAGAGGCTACCACCAGATCGACTATCTCTGAAATATGCAATACAGCGTGCCAACCGCGTTGCAAACGGGATGGTAAATTGTTTGAACAGTACATACCACCAACTGGATGTACTGGCATATGGCCGGGAACTTAAGAGAATGACATCCCTGTGCCAATTTGGTACGAAGGGAACGCATTACCTCACAATGACGAACTGGATCGCATGCCGTCTGTGGAGCATCCACAGCTACCACTGACTGAAACAGCGGCTGTCACCCCAGAAGACATTCCAGACATTCTAGACGGTTTTCAGTTTGATGTTGATGCTACAGACTCTGATGAGGATTGTGTAGCACCAGAAAGCGAGGACAGCTCTGACGATGAATGATGAATAGGTTTACATTGATAGACATTTCGCTGTTACACTCTCAAAGCATCCCATTGTACAAGACATAGCCTACATGTGTACTCGAATATAATACACCCAATAGGCACAGGAGCAGGCAGTAATTTGCACATTAATGTTAGAGTCCCTGTGTACTCGTCTCGTTAACACTAATATATTACACCCGTTGGGCGCAGGAGCAGGAAATTCACACATTAGTGTTAGAGTCCCTGTGTACCCGTCTAGTGACCACTATTATAGTATACCAATTGGGCGCAGGAGCAGGCAGTAATTCACACATTAGTGTTAGAGTCCCTGTGTACCCGTCTAGCGACCACTAGTATATTACACCCGTTGGGCGCAGGAGCAGGCAGTAATTCACACATTAGTGTTAGAGTCCCTGTGTACCCGTCTCGTGACCACTAGTATATTACACCCGTTGGGCGCAGGAGCAGGAAGTAATTCACACATTAGTGTTAGAGTCCATGTGTACTCGTCTCGTGACCACTAGTATATTACACCCGTTGGGCGCAGGAGCAGGCAGTAATTCACACATTAGTGTTAGAGTCCCTGTGTACCCGTCTAGCGACCACTAGTATATTACATCCGTTGGGCGCAGGAGCAGGCAGTAATTCACACATTAGTGTTAGAGTCCCTGTGTACCCGTCTAGTGACCACTAGTATATTACATCCGTTGGGCGCAGGAGCAGGCAGTAATTCACACATTAGTGTTAGAGTCCCTGTGTACCCGTCTAGCGACCACTAGTATATTACACCCGTTGGGCGCAGGAGCAGGCAGTAATTCACACATTAGTGTTAGATTCCCTGTGTACTCGTCTTGTGACCACTAGTATATTACACCCAATAGGCACAGGAGCAGGAAGTAATTCACACATTAGTGTTAGAGTCCATGTGTACTCGTCTCGTGACCACTAGTATATTACACCCGTTGGGCGCAGGAGCAGGAAGTAATTCACACATTAGTGTTAGAGTCCCTGTGTACCCGTCTAGCGACCACTAGTATATTACACCCGTTGGGCGCAGGAGCAGGCAGTAATTCACACATTAGTGTTAGATTCCCTGTGTACTCGTCTTCTGACCACTAGTATATTACACCCAATAGGCACAGGAGCAGGAAGTAATTCACACATTAGTGTTAGAGTCCATGTGTACTCGTCTCGTGACCACTAGTATATTACACCCGTTGGGCGCAGGAGCAGGCAGTAATTCACACATTAGTGTTAGAGTCCCTGTGTACCCGTCTAGCGACCACTAGTATATTACATCCGTTGGGCGCAGGAGCAGGCAGTAATTCACACATTAGTGTTAGAGTCCCTGTGTACCCGTCTAGTGACCACTAGTATATTACATCCGTTGGGCGCAGGAGCAGGCAGTAATTCACACATTAGTGTTAGAGTCCCTGTGTACCCGTCTAGTGACCACTAGTATATTACATCCGTTGGGCGCAGGAGCAGGCAGTAATTCACACATTAGTGTTAGAGTCCCTGTGTACCCGTCTCGTGACCATTAGTATATTACACCCGTTGGGCGCAGGAGCAGGCAGTAATTCACACATTAGTGTTAGATTCCCTGTGTACTCGTCTCGTGACCACTAGTATATTACACCCAATAGGCACAGGAGCAGGCAGTAATTCACACATTAGTGTTAGAGTCCCTGTTTAACCATCTCGTGACTATATTTCACCCAATAGGCGCAGATAGTAATTTCCAAAATGTATATAATAAGCAAGTTTCACCCATCCGTGCAGAATCATATTATTTTGGCGGCGAGACTAAGGTTTTGCTTTTCCGGAGCCGTCGTCGTCGGCGGCGTCGTCATCATTCAATGTTATGTTTTCGTGTTACGGTCATTACTTCAACACCTTATCAGCTACAGTCACAAAACTTTATACATACCTTTACTATAATATGTAGATGAATATAGGACTATTCGTGGGGCAATGTCAATGTCAATGCCACAGGGTCAAGATCAAGGCGGAACAAGGCGAGACATTTGATTCCGCGGAATTCTTGTTACGTTTGGTATTTATTAATATTGAGCTCCTTTGTCAAGAACAAGGAATACACGCATCTCAAATAAATTGAAATGACCCATTTCGGCTATTATCATTAATAAACGCAAATTTGCATTAATTTGGCGGCCATTTTATACCTTATGGTGGCCATATTTGATTTTGATTTTTGTTTTATCGGCCTCAGCACACCTGAAAACCTACTAATTGACACCAAAATCATTAAAATCGGTTACCATTTAAAAATTGTACAAATCCCCACTAGCTCAAATGAATGTTTATTTTACCAGAAAATGTCTCAGATGATGTATCTGATATACAGAACAGTGTGTGCCTACTGAGTGGGCATGTACCTTTAATAGGGATGTTAGCAACTGTAATAAATGATTGAACTCACAACCCTAGAATGACATAGAGGCATATATGTTGAAAATTCACTGAACTGACGACCCCTAAAATCACTGCGGACATTTTCAATACGTGCTGTCATATTCGCAAAGTGCGGACAGTAGTTGGCTGCTGACATCGTTGATATATACAGTACATGACAATGGTTTCTACGTTCAATCGAGAGCAGATTTGTGGCAGTTTAACACATAGTCGTTAACCACAAACATGTTTAAGTGGCATTAAGTAATTTTGAAGAGCGAACGTGCGAGCCATTTGTGGTTTGAACAGCGCCGAGTCGCACGATATATGAGACACGCCGTGTGATTTTGTACCTTCGGACATCTGTGTAATTTCATGAAATACGTTTACAAAATTTGCAATATTTAATATTTTCCGTAAATGACGTCAAAAGTTGACAAAATTTTCAGAGTACATGCGGAATACAATTCTGAAAATTGTACTCTGAAAATTTTGTCAACTTCTTACTTTATTTACGGAAAATATTGTAAATTTTGTAAACGTATTTCATGAAATTACGCAGATGTCAAAATAGTGATAGTGGTGCCCGAATGACGAGTGGGAAGATGGGCTTCATCGGTTAACACAAGGAAAACATGAAACAACACTTACTTTGGAGTGGGCGCGCTTTCAACAGTTTCAGCCATTGTTGTTGTTGTTGTTATAACCACGTGATCATGCATCTTGACTTTAGCATATGACAATTTCAACTTCTGCGATATTATTTTTGCATTTTCCTCAAAGGTTTACTGTGGTTATTCATTTCTATTATAGTATAGGAATGAATGGCCTTTTTGTGGAATTTATCGGGGTATCAACTTGGAAAAGTCGCGGGAATACTGGACGAACGGCCGGAAGGCCTCGTCCAGTATTCCCGCGACTTTTACAAGTTTATATCCCCGATAAATTCCTCAAAAAGGCCATTCATTCCTTATAATTCCAGCATTTGAAATAAATTCATCAAGAAAATGTATTTATTTTCCGTTTTCTTAAGAATTATTTTAAATGCGCCTCACGGTTACGGAAAGTAGTTCGGCGTGGGAGTTTACTGAGATATAAATTTTGTACAGAGACTTGTTACGAGCCAATCAAATGTTAGGGAATTGTGTAAATATTTTTGTGCTGGAATTATACACACATATTTCGTCGTAGTATGTGCCTCTACAACTAATTAACAAGCCAAACTCCATTGAAATAGTACGACTTTCACGAGTGCTGTCAACTATACCACGCCAAGTTCAGGTTTGGTTTTCCAACTGTTATTTAGGTAACTGTTTGCAAAGATCAGGAAACGGTCAACAGTATGCACACGTGTGTGCATTCCGTTCGCTTTATTTAATCATAGTATAAGAATAATAAGAATGTTATGATGAAAACAATACCCGAGTAGAGGCGAAAACACCCGATTTTGCTATCCAAAATGCGCACCTGTGCACATCTTGATTCCTCTGCGTGACATTTAACATCGATAACTATGGTATGAGTACAGCGGTGGTTGCAGTGTGCTAATGTGGCACCAAATGCCACCCCCTCCCCACAACCGTCACAACTGGTGTACCGTCCCTAGCACCACACACAAACAGCGCAAAAGAAACATATGCCCCATAGAAGAACATACTTCACGCATACTTGTTGTATACCGTTTTTATTACTACTTGTACTGTTTATTTATTGATACCGTTTTAGACGAACTCTGAGGTGAGTAGATGGCTGTGATAATGTAATAAATTCAGTATAATAATTCTGCAAATATATGCAGTCGTTATTTATATATATAATAGTGCATTTCCGGAAGAATAAATGATTTTATCCCGTCAACACAGTGTGTATGTGCCGTGAAACACGGTGCCGTGAAACATTTTTGATATCCTGTCAATACGACCTAATCACTGCGTATGAATGCGGTGGCTGGGATTATTTTTTTGCATTTTAAAGCCATTAGCAGGCGTTGACGGGATAAATAGAATAGTAGGTTAGTGCCGTGAATGGGAAAAATATCTGGCGCGGCTCGGAAACGGGATGTGTTCGACAGAGCCTCGCCCATCCCGTTTCCTAAGCCTTGCCAGATATTTTTTTCTCATTCACGGCACTAACCTACTATTCTCTATACTCCCTCAAAGTATACTTGAAAAGTATGCTTTGCAATGTTGGTGAAATAGGCTACTGACTGCGCGGATGATCTGCGGATACGTTGGCCACAAACGTTGTAAAGTACATTTTTTCTCACACGGGGGACAACTCGAATGGAACATCGGACTAAATGCACTGCATTGTAAAATTTCGAATATGTTGACATTTTTATGCAATACATCACATACGCTTTGTTAAAGTTCGGCAAAGTCACCAAATATGTAATGTTTGGTTTACAGTGTGATCATGTGGCCATGTGTAGCAAACATGGTCAGCCTCCCAATACACATGATACATGTCATAGAAAGCGCGGGTTTCAACAGACCGGGACACATACTCGTGACAATTATACACATTGTGTTGACATGTAGGTGGACGGTCACAGCACATAATGAACCGTTATTGTCTCCTTATTGTTTAAAGAAAATCAATCTTTCTGATACGAAACCGGATATAGGCAATACCATGATGTGAACGTCAGTTCAAGAGTAGGAACGCCATCATAGCCTTTTTTCAGGAACATCGATATCCACCATCCATACAACAGACACGACTACTGTCTGTTCCACGTTTGCATGTCGACTTACTCTGGCCATTAAGCACATTCAATTATTTTTTTTACATTTTTTTCATGGGATGTCGACATGGAGGTTAACATACATAAAATAAAAAAATAGGAGTGTGACTTTTTTGTCTTTCATGAAAAAGTACTTATTATTTAGATCCAATGTGTTTACTAGCCAAATGTAGGTCGGCAGCAACACGTGGAACAAACAGTAGTGTGTATTGTGGGGCGGTCTAATGAATAACGTGAGAATCATGACGTACTTGATAAGTGTAAGTTCTTCATTACAATGCAGAATAAAATACATTACAGCAGAAACATTCAGATACGTCAAAACTATAGTCACGTGTCCGCTGCGGGCGACTCGCTCGTGGTGCTGATGACCAATCACGGCCATGACAGCCGCCTGTCAGCGCATGTCCAAATGTCAGCCTCGGAGCAAATATAATTTCAGGGGGAAAGAAACCAATCAGAATGCATTGATTTAGATGGACGGAACACGTCTATTGTGACAGGTTAAATAAGAATAATGATAGATCCCGTGCAGTTGATGGCTTAATGAAATATGGACATGTCCTTTACAAGGAACGTGTGATGCGCTGTGTTTGTCGTCACGTTTCACGTCACCGAGCGTCGATTGCGTGTACACACGGGTGCCAAGAGGGGTATGAATGTAGTGTGATAGTCAAGGTGTATGATCACGTGGTACTAACAACAACAACAAGTACCGATTCAAAGTACGTATTATTTTATAGTGTCCTTATTACGTAACGGATTTTGATTAAATATGGCGCATCAAACGCGTATTGTTAAGATGCATTTGGTGGTCTCTGTATTTTCGCCCAAACTTCTGTCGTTTTTGCGAAGAATCGATTTCCGTGTCTCCATCAGTCTGTGCCAAACTCCATAGACCACCAAATGCAGCTCATGTAGACGCGTTTGCTAAGCCATATTTCATCAAAATCCGTTGCATATTAAGGAAAATATCAAATAATACTTACTTTGGAGTGGGCGACGTTGTTGTTGTTGTAACCACGTGATCATGCACCTTGATAGTACATAGCACAGTTAATGGCCAGTCTCCCGTACAATCGCATAGTATGTACTTACACATCTTAAAGTTGGGGTCCCATATATTTGCCACGAAATGTTCTTTATAGGAATTAAATAAGTGTATAAATGTGTAACTATTCCAAAAGTTTTAAACATTACAAGTATCCGCAATGCAGGTATAATCATTTAGTAATATTTAAATTACTGATAGAGACGGGTCGTTGTATTGGAATGTTTTGATATGTAAACGAGGCAGGACATTTTAATAGTATTTATATCAATTAAATGCGTCATGTGAATAAATAGTGTTATCAAGAGATTATAAAGTATGCTCATTGCACATCCAAACATAATAGAGAGCATAGCTAGTTGTTTCCGTTAACCTTTTTAAAAAACACGGTTATCGGCCCTGATATCAATAGTGGCAATTACGTTTGATATAACAAGTATAATACTTTCAATTAACACGTCCAGTAATTGTAAATTAATGTTTATTTTACCCCCAAAATGTCATATCTAACAAATAGACGAAACAAATCTGTCTCCTGATATTAAAACCTGGGATGTGGGAATCCATGTTTAACCTGTCTGAGAGATTCACATATGCTCCAAATTAATGGACACACAGGTTACTGTTGTTTTTACTTGGTTACAGCCATACAGTATTTCATTAAATATGATTATTTTACGTTTCTTGCGTTTTTGCGACATCAGTAGCACGCGGACACACTTGTTGCCATGGCGACGGGTCAGGTGAGATACGATCACTGGCCGTGTATATACATGTATTGTTATTGTGAAGTGGGTGGATAACATACACGCATTAGTGTAATGGGCAGCCACTTGTTTGAAAGTCAACACGTGTTTCGGTTGTTTCACCAAACCTATATACAAGCCCAGGTGTGCACACGTTTAAGACCATCTTCAGCAGATGTTTTACACTTCAATCAAACACTTAACAAATCTGGAAGCACCCGTAATTAGCTATTGTTTACAAACCGAATAGCAGGCATACTGGAGCGGACGGGAAAGGGTATACGGAAACTCACACACAGAGGCAAGTAGAGTGCAGTGGAGCCTAAACCGGACACCAATAAAACACATGTGATCGTATTTTTGATGAGTTTCTTGGTCATTTATCTCGGGTGATACTGTCTGTTCGTGATCGCATAGCACACAACTGTGGCTCAAAATGATAAAATGCCTGATTTACAGTGAAACCTCGCTAAGCCGGACACCCTGGGGACCTCCCAAGATGTCCGGTTTAGGGAGGTCAGTGTACTTCTGTCTGACAGCGTGTGATAACTAGAGAATACCAGGTAAGTGTACTTTGATTTCAAGTTTACCAGGCAAGGCTAGGAAACGCGTAGGAATTGCGAGGCTCGCCGAGGAATTACTTTCTTTTACGAGCCGAGCCTGATATAAATTTGCTATCAACAGACAATAGGTTAGTATTCTATTTATCAGGTAACGTTTTATGCTCACCGATTTTCGAATATAAAATAGGTGTCATTGAAAAGAACATTGACTTGTTTACGTTGGGCCATTAAACTGTCGTCACATGGTAACGTCATGTGACGCCGTTCGACCAATGAAACGTCAGTTTTTAATTCGATTCGTTGTAAACCGGATATTCGTATCAGGTCAATGCCTGACACCACATTATGTTAACAGTCAGTACGTATTGGCCAACGATAAAATCGGCCAACATGAACAGTTGCGGGTACGAACCTCTCCGCTGAAATAGTTTACCTAATAGTCAAATGGCCAGCGTCTTGTCGTAATGCCTCCATGTTATGTACAGTACATATGCATGTTCGGTCTTCCCATTATTAGTGCAATGCTGAATTTGATATGGCTGGTTTCTGTTGCATTCCCACGGAGCCCCGCAGGGGACATGGATTTTTTTTATTAATTCGTTCCCACGAAATAACAATTCGTTCCCACGATATAACAATTCGTTCCCACGAATTAGCAATTCGTTCCCGTGTGAACGAATTGTTATTTCGAGGGAACGAATTGTTAAATTGAGAGAACGAATTGTTAATTCGTGAGAACGAATTGTTAAATTGAGGGAACGAATTGTTATTTCGTGGGAACGAATTAAGAAAAATGAAAAGTCATGCAGAGCATGATGTTATTAGCCGATCAAATCAGGGTAAAGTGCATCGAACATATGTAGGTGTCTCTGGTAACATTGTCAATGGTAAACTATTTTCGACCACAGTTCTGTACCCAGCGTTGACATTTTTCTCGATTTTGTGCAGGTTTTGGAAACCCGTTCCCAAATCCATCCAATAGCAGCAATGCCATAGCAGCAATGTTTTGTTGTCACCATTATGTTGCGAAATATTCCAGCGTAACACCTGTACTGTATGCTCTATTTATCTACAAATTACACTCCGCAATACACAAAGTTGTAGTCACTGTGTGTGTGTTTGTCCGAATTCTGTGGCAGCATGCGAGTGGGCGGAGCTACCAGGGCTATATATATCTAGCGGTTACGGTGTCATCTAAAAATAGACGCAAGCTCCTGCGTATTCAGGCACATGCCCAGATTGGCCTAATGTGCCCCATCCGTGATTTTTGCGCGATGTCGGGCGCAAGACAATCAATAATTTGCGGCATTGACAATAATTAAGGGGGATTGCCGCAATCGCGCGTGCTGGATGCATCCCTGCCATCCCTGCATGATACGTAAACAAATCAAAGTTGGCTATGAAGGGCAATTCTTCGTTTTGATTGGTGGAAAATTTTGTGAATAATAACTAGCGTCAAATGACGCGCATACGCGATCCAATGGGATAAACCCGAGATGCTGGGATAAACCCGAAAATGCTGGGGTTACTAGTAAGGAGATTTTGAGCAGAGGTCGATTATAAATTAGCCGAATAAACACATTTTACGCGATTATACGTGGCTGAAACTTGTTCTGTTTAATAAATAAAAGCTTTAAATTAGCCAAATAATCGGCGTATGTTGGCGTATATGGCCATTAGAGCCAACTATGGACTTCAACAACAATAACTTCCGGGTTAAATCTCTTCAAGCGTTCAGCTCATTAAGTATTCAAAATTGTGTTATTTGGCTATAAGTAAAGTTTTAAACGGAGATAATTGCCAAAAATGCAAACTTTATCGGTTGATGCAATTTGGAAGTGATACAGAAAAATTCGCGTTCGTAGATTACCGAATAGCGGAGAAAAGGGTTGCTACAAACTTTTTCAGAATTCGATGGATAACCAATCATATTAGCCGATCTATAAATAGATCGGCTAATAAAAAGAAAGCTACGTCCCCTGCGGGGCTCCGTACATTTCAGTTGCTAATTGCGACAATTACTAAACGTCTACCAGTGTTACTATAGGAGAATGTCCACTTCCAGAAATAGCCCGGCGCCTAAGCTGCAACATATCGACAATACAATGGCATATCGTGTCTTATAGTCATATTTTGTGTGTAGTATACGTCGATAATAGTAACGTTTCTTTATTATAGTGTCACCCCTATCCAAAGGGCCAGTTATATTTAACTTATGAGACACTCTATCGAACTATCAGTACTTCTCAATTCCTATGATTTATGCCAGCCACTCGACAGGAAGGCAATTGGTACCATTAAACGTAACTATCTAGGGGCTCACCAACCGGCCACATCAGTCCGAGGGGAGGTTCGAACCTTCACCCTCCCTGTTACGGGTGCTTTATTCACTACTGTCTGTTCCACGTTTTGCTGCCGACGAACTTTTGGCTATTAAACACATTAAATCCAAAAAAGTACTTTTTTATCAATAAGAAAAGTCACCCTCCCCAAATATTTTCCATCAAATATTGATTTTATTGCGAAAAAACGATTTTCCTATGGGAATTTAACATGGGGGCTAAAAATTGATTTTTTTTTAAATATTTTTTTATTTGTGGACTTGTTTTCTTTAGGATCAAAAAACGAAAAGTTTTGGAAATTGACTCCCCATGTTAAATTCCCATAGGAAAATCTTTTTTTCGCAATAAAATCAATATTTGATGGAATTTCATCAAATAATTTTTTTGGGGGAGGGTGATTTTTTCTTATTGATAAAAAAGTACTTACTTTTAAGTATTTGTTTAGATTTAATGTGTTTAATAGCCAAAAGTTCGTCGGCAGAAAAATGTGGTACAGACAGTAGGTCACATTGTGGGCTTGCATTGTATTTCCAATATTTAAACGGTGATGGAAACACGATTCTTCAAACATATTCCGACCAATAGACAACATTGAAAGATAAATTGATAAGTGGGCATTATAGATGTTCGGACGACGGCACAACGAGGCCAGCACGAGAGGAGCTTGTTTATCAGGTAACCGTATAACGAGATTTGTACTGGCTAGATTTGTACTGGCTGGATAAATACTGACTGATAACATAATGTTGTATGAAGCATTGACCTGCTACGAATATCCGGGTTTTCAACAAATTGAAAACTGACGTAACGTCAGTTTTCAATTTGTTGAAACCCAGATATTGGTTGAACGGCGTCACATACCAATAATATACCAACCCAGTGTTTTTTATATCAAGTTTATCAGGGTCGACTCAGAACCAGTAGGAATTCCTCGGCAAGACTCGGAATTCCTACGCGTTTCCTAGCCTTGATATCAAAATACATTAGCCAGGTATTCTCCATGTTTTGCCCTGCGGTGGAGCCGTATTTGTATACGGAGCGGTGCCTGTGTAAACAGTAGGAGGGACACAGGTGTTAGTGGCCGTCTGTTCTCCCGCAGCGTTTACATAGCCGCTTCTTGAACGTCTTACAATATGACTTTTATGCAATATAGGTAGACACAGCGACACAGGAGAAAACCGCCTTAACCCTTTCACCCCTAAGTATCTGGAGTGGATTTTAATACATTAATTTTACAACCAATTCAACCGTCACAAAATGATTTTCAGAGTAGTCCATTTATGAAATGGATGTATTTTTGTTCTAAAAAAATGTGAAAACTACTTGCAAAACGTGCAGATCCTGATGAGACGGCTCGTCACGAGCCGGCTCATCTGGATCTACACTTTTTGCCAATACCAGTACACAGGCATATGCTCAGGCTATAGTGTTGAAAGGGTTAAGTCGAAAGGCTGACAGAAAATAATTAAAATGTTCTCAGTGTCACACCACCGCCTGTGCAAATCCTGCCAATATGTGTTTTAAAGCAAGCAGCTTGATTGGCTGAGTCTGAGCTGTGCTACATCTCATACACAGCCAATCAAACTGCTCGATTGTGTACTGTACAATACATATTCATGTACTCATCCTATAGTAAGTTGAACTCGGGGAATTTCTCGATACTGACAGCATAGACGCCCATTTCCCGTATGATGTGTGCACACACAACTGGTCACTTACATTTAGTTGTCTATGTGTATACCATACGGCGATGGGTATCTACCACCAGGCACCCTGCGACAACAAGACCCCGGGTGGATGGTAACTGGAGCGAGAGACGTTACACCACCATTGGCCATGTGGTCATACAGATGTCTTTGTCATATCTAACCCTTTCATCCATAGATGAAATTGACTGCTCCACGAAAAACGTTTGACAATTCAATTAATCGAAAAACGTTTTTTTTTTTTCAGTCTTGAAAATCATGACACATACTGCAGATCCAGTGAGACGGCTCATAGCGAGCCGGTTCACCAGGGACCCGTTTCACTAAACTTCGTTCGATTAAAATGTTCGTAGGAAAATTTCTATAACTTTTCTTCACACAATAACCCTTTCAACACCACAGGCCTGTATAGTGGTATTGGCAAAACACCACCCTTTTCATAAATGGACTAGTCTGAAAATCATTTTGTGACGATTGGATTGGTTTCAAAATTAACATATCAAAATCCATTCCAGTTACTTAGGGGTGAACTGGTTAATGTGATTCACTAATACAGCCGTCGTCTCCCACCTACACGTTGGGGGGGGGGGGGGGTGTGGGGGGGATTAACTCTGAACAAATACACCAACGATTGCTAAAGTCCGGCCGCTGATACGTACTGTAATTTATTGTCAATTTTAATTTTGCAACCACGAACTTGTTAGTGGTACGAAGTTTAGTGAAACGGGGCCCTGGATCTGACGTATTTGCAAATGTTGTCTTTATGGTTTGTGGTGTTGAAAGGGTTAATTAGGACGACAGTTATTGACGTGTATTGTGACATTCGCTGGTGATACTGTCAGTTCGTGATCGCATAGCACACAACTATGGCTCGTAATAATCAAATGCCGGATTCACAGTGAAACCTCTCTAAGCCGGACACTCTGGGGACCTCACAGGTTGTACGGCTTAGAGAGGTTTCACCGTATGTTGTTTTTCATGATTTCCTAGCACATTTTATATATTTATTTTTTAATTCTGAACATATTTATCACGTGACGTAGTTTCAATCCCAGCCGCCGACAAGGTGGTCACAGGTGATTAAATTTGTCCGTCTTATTAATGATTAAACCTATATTTTTATTAGCGAATATCCAGAGCAGGATGGTCACAGGCTATAGGGGCAACATCCATACTAAAACTGAAAGTAGCAGAGAATGGCCAAGTGTGTTGTAAATGGTTTAAACGATTCATTTGAAACAATCAATGGCCGTGACCCATCTTAGCATTGTTTTGCCCAGAAATATTATAAGCCGGTGACAGTTGCTGCCATCATAACTATCTGATATAAACACCTAATATTTATATTTATAATTGCATGTAGTCGCTAGTGTTATTCAACACATTGACCACAGCCATGGTCCAGGCCTGGACATAAATCCTTGTTCCCAGGTGTTTCACTTAGTATGACTGAAATGTTCGTAAGTGCAGAATTGATGAATTTACATGTATTGAGCATATGCAGCCTATGCTCAATACATGTAAATTCATCAATTGAAATTTCCTGACGATTCTAAATTTGCACTTACGAACATTTTAGTCGTACGAAGCTTAGTGAAACGGGCCCCTGATGCCGGAGAACGACAGAGGCAGAGGTAGGTGTTTCGTATTTTATGCTATAAATCACACACCAGCGGACGTAGGCCAATCTTCTGTTGACAATATATGCTTGAATATGTGTCGGAAGCAGCGACAAAATACTTTCCCTCCAAATGGTAGAACATTGAAATGTGTGTCGTGAACAATTGAACAATTGAACGGGTCTTGACAATCGAAGTGGGAGAGTAAACATGGTGATCGGGTTGTATTCTGAATGGTAGATGTATAGAACACGTTCATGACAAATCTCAAATGACAGGCCTACCTAGAAAGTGCAATGAAATACGTTTACATAGTGACTGAAATTGAGCGTTACTATGTTTAGTAGTAAAAACAACGGTGTGCGGAAGCGATCCGGTGAAATGTGTGCGGAGTGGCATCAAAACCAGAGGCAAACGGCGTGCGGTCACATGATATTCAGTCATGGAACAAAACGTGCAGTTTCCGTTGAACAGTTGGTTCTCTATGTTGTGGTTATAAATTCACATTGCATGTGCATGCTCGCATACATTCATTCAATTATATGTACACGTAATTCCCTCAGTAGCGCAGGGAGTGATGCCTAAACCAGAAACAAAGAGTCGTGAGTGTTATATTATCCTCAATTAGTGGTCTTGATGCTGTGTCAGAAGCACTTGATACACCGTGTTTACACCGGTGGGTGAAGGCTAACGGGCGCGAAATCGCCAAGGGGATATGCAAAAGTACACGTTCATGCGGCATTTGTAATTGCTTTCGACTATTTGTGCTGATTGTATGACGGCCATGGTTTATAATACGCTCTGTAAAACTTGCACACCGACGCCTCCATCAATAGACAGCTCTGTATGCTGTGGTTGTTTACTTTTCATGCTGACCAGGGTCAACTAAATTACTGTACAAATACAGTTACGTGCCGTTAAATGTGAAATGTGTGTACTGGTTGCTGCGTTAATCTGGCATCTGTGGGCCTGTGGTCTTGTGGTTGTGGAGTTCTCGATATGCTTATTTGCTCTAAACCCTCGAAATTGGCCAATTTGAGTGGTTGAGTCTAAGCTTTGCTTGGTCTCGACGGTTCAAGCTGTGCCGGATACGTGTTATGCTTGGTTACCCGTACCCAAGGTGTATGATCACGTGGTACTAACAACAACAACCAGTACTGAAACTTCCAGAATCCATCCGATTCAAAGTACGTATTCTTTTATATTGTCCTTATTACGTAACGGATTTTGATGAAATATGGCGCATCAAACGCGTCTTGTTAAGCTGCATTTGGTGGTCTCCGAAGAAGACACGGAAATCGATTCTTCCCAAAAACGACATAAGTCTGCCGAACTCCCTGGACGACCAAATGCAGCTCACGAACACGCGTTTGCTGCGCCATATTTCATCAAAATCCGTTTCATATTAAGGAAACTATCAAATAATACTTACTTTGGAGTGGGTAAGATTTCAACACTTTCAGCCACTGTTGTTGTTGCTATAACCACGTGATCATGCACCTTGGTACCTTCGTATGACCACAGTCCTCGGTTTGGATTTAAAGCAGCTGTCAGTGCACTGCTCGTCGTTTGGCAACACGACCAAATCCTTCTATGCGATTGATCAGTATACGTTACACACAATGTCACTACGAGACATGACATTGCAGTTCCTAATTTGGCTGCGGTGTTGCGCGGCTTGATTTGGGCCTACAATCGTCGCCTATTGACAATTCGTTTCCTCATGGTGCATCGCACATGTTGTTGTGTTCCTTGTATGTGTGTATATACTATTGTGTTTTGTTGCCATAATTCGTGGCCAGTGACTGCGATTTCTGGCACCACTCAGAGGTTCCAGCCCCTGGCTATCACTTATGGTAAGGTTCATTGCGTTGGTTCTTGTTCCCAACTGTACATATGTTTGGTGTTTATGCTCTCAAATTTCAATTGATGGATTTACATTTATTGAGCATATGCTGCATATGCAGCCTATGCTCAATAAATGTAAATCCAATAATTGTTTACAAGAAAACATTGTTAATGTGATATTTACAGACTATCATAATTTTGCACTTACGAACATTTTAGTCGTACGAAGTTTAGTGAAACGGGCCCCTGGTTTGTGGATCTGATCGCTGCGATAAATAACTCTTGCAATTTCAGGAATTACTGTCCACAACTATGGATCTGCTACAGCCGTTGGCAAGTTCGGGATAAGTTCGAGGAAAGCCGCGATCGCGTACAAAAAGGCGGTGATCCGTGTTTAGTAAGCGGCAAACCACACCAGTGAGACGGAGTAGCACAAACACAAACACACCCTGCTGGATATTACAGCAGTATATGCCAGAACCAGTCTATACCTTCCTGCGGTTTGGTCAGTATCTCCTGTGTGTGCTTGGTACAAGTGCCAAATTAGGTACCAGAGCGACACTTGCAACAGCGTGATCATATTTGCGCCAGAGTTCGACAACGAGTCAACAGGTGTCACACGCCATGTGATTTTGTACCTTCGGATATCTGCGTAATTTCATGAAATACGTTTACAAAATTTACAATGTTTTTCGTAAATGGGGTCAAAAGTTGACAAAAGTTTCGGAGTATATTTATGAAACATATTGTAATTGTATTGTACAAACAAACAGGGCGTGTCTCAATTATATGGATCACGAGATGGGCCCGATGACATTTGCGACAAGCGTAGTCCCAGATCAGCCTATTCAGTTCATACGCTGTTCACAATTCATTTGCATAGTGCTATTTAATGTTATTAGCAACACTATTTGATCCTATCCTATCCGTACAAGATGAACGGACGTATACTGGTTGTAAATGTCGTGAGGGCCGTTTCCCAGTCGACAGCCCATGTGCACTCGGTAACCTGGACCACCAAGTTGCCGCCAGACTCCGGTTGTTTACGTCCAACGTACAGGAAAACTGTCCACGCCATCGTTGTTTGTTTGTTTAAAGGTAACAATGGGGGATCGCAGCTTGTTATTTCCCTCTGAGTTTATTATTAGAAATCCGGTCCAACGTGTATATGTTATGGCCTAATTACTTGTAATAAAACCAATATTGCATGATTTGTTGTGTAAAGAAACCATAAAAGTGTTTTCGTCTAGTGTTGATCCAGATCATCCTACATATCTGCGCAATTTGATCCGGAACAGCATTATTTGCCAGATTCATATTTTCACACTTATTAATTGTATTATACTCATTGTAGATCCAGATCAGACTGCAGTCTTATCTGGGTCTACCCTGTTTGCAGTCTTTATTTTTGCAAGTTATTCAGTAAGGACCGGATCTCTATAAATAGATTTGCAAAGGGAAATAACTAGCTACGATCTCCCATTGGCTCTTAGGTCTTAACCCAATCCGCTAGATGGCACACCGATGTACAACCAGCTGGTAGAGAGCGGGACATTATAGGAATGAATGGCATTTTTGTGGAATTTATCGGGGTATAAACTTGGAAAAGTCGCGGGAATACTTAAGAATTATTTTAACTGCGCCTGACGGTTACGGAAAGTAGTTCGACATGGGAGTTTACTGGGATATAAATTTCGGACAGAGACTTGCTACGGACCAATCAAATGTTAGGGAATTGTGTAAATATTTTTGTGCTGGAATTATGCACTTGTATTTCCAGTGCCGAGATCGATGATTGGACCCGGGCCGACCCGGAGTGATAGTTGGAGGTCGTAACCTCTCGGCTACAATTCCACTTAAGGACTTACTATATAGAATATGCCCGTTTGTTTGAAATGTAGTGGAGTCATACATGTGACTGAATATCTATATAAAGTATATCTGACCCTGTTCTTCTTAGAGTATATTATACAGAGCATTGAGTTACTATCTCCGCAATTTTAGTGTGTACATGTTATAGGACAGTTTCACCACTTGGAGGGTTTGACACATACAGCAAATAATATGGCAGAACATCTAATAACCACTGGTGCAACACGTCCCGCATATTTAGGAAGACAACGTCCTATAAATATTATTTCAGTAGACTACACAAAAAGCTAGATATGTGAGCATTACTATCATCACTCACAACATATACAATGGACACTTATGCAATGTACACTTTTGCAATGTGTAAAATGTCAAACTGATGCACTGTCTATTATTAGAAGTGCATATGCCACAGGTAAAAACCGTATTTACTCGCATAACAGGCAAGTAGACAGTAGTGACAATACACTCAGATAACTGCTTACATGTCACTGGGTTCGATACAGTATGTAATACAGGTATATATCTACAGCACTGTGTATTGTTCTTACTGTTACACAGTAATTACTGAATTATCAGTTTAACAAAGGGTCAACAAACCCTTCAGATATCAGACTTTGTATATCAATTTGATGAAAAGTTAGAATATATGGATGCTATGACGATTGTATTCAATGACGGTTCCATTTCGGCGTCCTGTCTATTTTTTCTATTGTCGAAACGACAATAGAAACAATAGACAGGACGCCGAAATTGTATTCAATGACGGTTCCATTTCGGCGTCCTGTCTATTTTTACTATTGTCGGCGTCCTGTCTATTTTTTCTATTGTCGAAACGACAATAGAAAACATAGACAGGACGCCGAAATGGAACCGTCATTGAATACAATGATCATAGCATCCACGTATTCTAACTTCATTATCGCGTTATGGCAATACACATGAATTGATGTGATGTGAATCACGGTGCCGCTGTATGCTGGAGCGTGGCTGTACTGCATTTGATACACGCCATGTGACTTTTGTACCTGAGAACATGTGCGATTTTTTATGAAATATATTTCAAGAAACTGTGATACGAAAGATGATGAAACACTTTTGACGTCATTTGAGGAAAATATTGTAAATTTTGTTTTCTTGATATATCTTACATTTTATTAGGTACAAAATCACATGGCGTGTCTCATTTGAGCATCCGTGGGCGTAGGACACTAGACGTGCGGGGCATATGTGTCATGTGTTGCCTTGATTAGTTAACAACATTTCGAATGATATGTTTGCCGATGACACAATAATTCATACATCAGGTAGCGATCCAGTTTTCATCCATACTAATTTACAAGCATATTCTGTTTATCTCTGGTTGAACAACTGCATGGCGTATGTTGCGAGTGACGTGGCGTGGCGTGAACGACGCATACGTCCCTTTTCTCTACTGGCTGCTCCCTAGCTACAATAATTCACCTCGGATATGTTATCTACGAGAAGTAGTCCAGGCTATAGCCCATGCAAACGTGGTCCAACCTTGTTTTGTTATATATACAACGTTTTTTGCAGTTTCTACAAGTCTTTGATGCGCTGAATCCGAATCCGTTGAGTGCCACTCTCGAAACCTTGAGCATTTTTGTACATAAATCCAAGATGGCCGCCAGTTTTTAACAATTTGCCATATATTGGCATGCATATGTTCTATTTTAATAATTTAAAATGCTATAGTTTAGTTTTCAGGATTAGAAATGGCTAGGTAACTTTATTAATAAATTCGAAATTTCTATCTTCAGTAGAAATTCAAAATTGGCGCCAAAAAGATTTTTTATACGGAAATGCGATCAGATTAAATATTTCGCAATTTAATTTATGGAACTGGGATATGTTGGGAGAGCAACTCGCATTGATAACTTCATATAGTAAATACAAACACGAATACATTATATACATCATATACAAAAACTAAACATGGCCGCAACATATCAGTATGTGATATATAGCAGGTAGAATAGTAATCGCTCTCGTCAGTAATAGTATATATAGATTATACATTGGACGAGGGTAGATTGTAATTGTAAACAATTTACATTGTGAATCTGAGATTTATGTCATGATCTCTAAAAAAGGCTATGTAATCCAAGATGGCCGACAAATAATATACAACGTGATACATATTGATATATATATTTAGGTGACGTAGCTTCACATGAGGATATCATGTTACATTGACAACTGTTGGATAACGAATTACTATTATAATACTGTATGAGTCATTATCTGACAAAACCGGAGTCATTGCATTGAGGCGAGTTTAGATCCAGATCAACCTGCCCATCTTCGTCTCATCTTAATTCTGTCACTGAACATCCGTGTTAACCTCTAGTAAATAATGTGAACTGGCTGAATGAGTGGGTCACCTGATAAGGATCAGTTGATTGGTAAAAAATAAAATTTCCCGGCTGTTTCAGATGTATGGCCCATATATAGTATATACATGTACATATGTCAATAGTTGTTTATTGTGTAGCGACCGGTAGTTATATGGTACGGGCAGATGATTCTCTCAAATATTGTTAATCTAACCAGTATGCGAGTTTCGTTGAACATAGCATGAGCACAGTTAGCATCCACTGATATCGTCATTTTCATTTTCGCTATTACCAATGTCCACATGAGATAACACTTTCAGCGGATTTTCACATGCAACCTCACATCAGCTCTCTGTGCACGTGAGCGCGTATATTTATTACAACTGCATAGTATTAATGTACACCTGTTCCTGAATACATCATCCACTGATCACATTACGAACCTCATCAGATACAAACCGTCGCTCCCCGTCGATATGCTTCCTTCTCCCATCCATACTTCCAGAGCTGGAGGTGCAGACATGCCAGCAGCTCTCCACATGACAACTTGGTAATATGCACATGTACAGTGGGGACGAAAAACGGGAATTGTAGGGGGCAAGCTGTTTAGCTCCGTTGGTGCGCATTTCAACGGTCTCCTGGCTATAAAGTATGGCATGATATGGTAAAGCTGATCCAGTTAACTCATCAATGGAAGTTGTTGGGTCTTCTAGTTTCATTGTCACTGTATATGCCTCCAGTTTCTTCAATACAGTGGCCGTTCCTATACCGGCAAAGCACCACACACTGTCACACCCTGTCAATTCATGAGCTTGTGTTCGCACGACGTGGATGATATCGATAACCAACTTCTTGTACATGACTATTATTAACTGTACTCTATGTGGCATATCATTCGGTTCTGCGAGTATGTGATGGGCAAGTATCACAAGTACATCCGTGTCCTCACTCACCTACTTCAATTGGCGAGTATCATTAATTGTATGGTACGCCATTAGGACGTCAGCTTCCTCGTGAGCAACTTCCTTACTCCTGTACCAACATCTTTATGGTGAGGACCTAGGCCAGTTAGATCATCCGCTTACCATCAGGGACGTTTCTGGAACACAGATGATCCACAATCAGCTTCATGATCTGCACTTTATTTGCAGTAACTGCCAATGTGATGGCTTGTTTGGTATTGGATATTCTCTAGTAAGCTGGTACACATGGCTGAATCCTTTTGAAAGTGTAATTCGGCATGCTGACTTTATGCTGTTCGCATATTATTTGTCAGACAACGTGCAGAACGTTACATGTCTGCAGCTGATGTATAGTTGTGTTTGCAGCTGCACTGACAAATGTGGATACCGTTGCAGATGATGATGGCCAAGGGATGGCCCACACAATAACGCACATGTCCAGAAAAACAACTGCAGGGCGATCCATGTTTAGTTTAGCTAACTCATAAAAGAACAGAGTTGCAGTGGAAATGGTCTCCCTGGATAATGCCATGATGCCAATGACTCATGTACATATGAGTTCGGTGTTAACGACCTTATTGCTCTCATGAACTTTTGCATTATATCTTGTTTCAAACGCGAAATTTTGACGTACTTTTTCACCTTGTTGTGAAAGCGTGTTGGCCACTTACGTTCATAGCCCATCCACTGATCAGTTCCAATTGTGATTGCTTCATCGGCATTCATGGTTTAGTCATCAATGACATTTGCTGTAAATATGTTTACAATGCCTGTTAGGTGGCTACTGTTGTCAAATACTGTCTATACTTGTAGTAAGTGTTTCGCGTATTTTCTCTCGATCATCTGAATCTGCTTTGATTCGAGTAGCCTGCTCCTCTTTTTGAGACGTAATCGCTGTTTATGTGGCACCTTCCTGCATTGCCTCTATGTTACTCTTCAGTTTACCAAAGATGCTGAGAGAGAGGGCCCAAATGGCAAGAGTTGATTCATTCAGCGTGGAGCCAATAATGCCGAATGGTCTTTTGCCATATCTCATGTAGGTACTCTCAATGAATAGATCATACCATATGCCGTTCCAAATGCCATATTGGTGGTGCATCACGTGTTCGCCATTCATCAATCGTTTTAGAACTGCGGAATAAATGCGCTGCATACTACGTAGGTAATACAATCCGTAGCGAACATAGTTCACATGCCCGGATGCAAAGAAGTAAGGCAGCATTTTCCCAACCGCTGACAGATTAAGCCATTCTTCATCGCGCTCTGTCCTCACAAAGGTAAGCATGAGCAACACAGGTCTGACAAGACAGTCAACACACAGCCTGGTTGTTCTACTCTTCTGACTGCTTGAACATGATAGTTACATGGATAACTGTACTGTAACACCAATTATACCTATTAACTTGGAATTTACATAATATCATTTTAAACACAATTGCTTATTCATGACGGCGATTTTGATTTTCGCCTTCCTAGAGGAATGTAGATACAGATTTATTCTATGTCACGACAAGAGTCAATGTGTGTATATTGGAAAGAAACACCATATACTGCACGATTGATTAATATGTACATCGACAAATATGTGACATATTATATATATAATAATAAATTATGTGTTTATGTTTATCGTAATCATTTACATTTGACGGCCATCTTTAATACAAGTGAGCTCATTAATGTTATTGGCATATGCTGTCTGTCCAACGTTGTTGTGTCGCAACCCCTCATATTAACAGCTAAATGCTGAAATATAAATTTGAGCTGATATAGAGATTTTTTTCTTAAAATGGCGGCCATTTTGATTTTGTCCAGATGATGCTTGTGTCGTATACAATTGGAAGTCCTCATAAATATTGAATGTTCCCATATGCTAATAATTTAAACATTTACATCACCGAAATGCAGCATATATTTGCCTAAATAAGACATAATGGTGAAAACTGGCGGCCATCTTGGATTTATGCAATTCTACAAAAATGCTCAAGGTTTTCGAAGTGGCACTCAACGGATTCGGAATCAGCGCGGCAAAGACATGTAGAAACAACAAAATGAAAAGTCATGCAGAGCATGATGTTATTAGCCGATCAAATCAGGGTAAAGTGCATTAAACATATGTAGGTGTCTCTGGTAACATTGTCAATGATAAACTATTTTCGACCACTGTTCTGTACCCAGCGTTGACATTTTTCTCGATTTTGTGCAGGTTTTGGAAACCCGTTCCCAAATCCATCCAATAAAGTATTGGTCTTCACCGGGTTTCAGGGTTCGTGAATCGACATAGCAGCAATGTTTTGTTGTCACCATTATGTTGCGAAATATTCCAGCGTAAAACCTGTACTGTATGCTCTATTTATCTACAGATTACACTCCGCAATACACAAAGTTGTAGTCACTGTGTGTTTGTCCGAATTCTGTGGCAGCACGCGAGTGGGCGAAGCTACCGGAGCTAGCGGTTACAGTGCCATCTAAAAATAGACGCAAGCTCCTATTCGTACAAATTTCCTAGAAGGCAAACCGCTTAACTTTAGTTTACCGAACTCTTGTAGTTATTTTTAAAACGTTTATTCATAGCCAAATTACCGAACTCCTGTAGTTAAAACGTTTATTTATAGCCAAATTGTGTTATTTCGCTATATTTAAAGTTTTAAACAGAGATAATGGCCAAACATGACAAATTATCCGGTTGATGTCGTTTGGAAGTGATACAACAAATTTCGTGTTTGTAGATTACCGAATATAGGAGAAAAGGGTGGTTACAAGCTTTTTTACAAACCAATGGATAACCAATATATAGCCGATCTATAAATAGATCGGCTAATAAAAACGTTGTATATATAACAAAACAAGGTTCGGTGCCTTGTAGCTCGGACTAAAGATATGGAGCGGGGTATCAATTGTGTTGCTAGCTGCTCCCCCACTCCGCTGGTTGACAGAACGGACCTTACGACGCTTGCATACTTGCACTTCACACCGTGTGTTCAGGTTGTGGTAGGCGTTAAGTTTGTGAAGCACGTATGTTTGTGAAGGATTTATATCTGTTTGTTTGGATAGAGTTACGGTATATTGCTCAGGAGCGGATCCAGCATTTGGGGAACGGGGGTTGTCTAGTTGAGAAGGTAACTCTTGCAATCTACTCCCGTACCGTCCGTAGCTAGCTACGGACGGTACGGGAGTAATTACAAGAGTTACCGTTCGCAACTAGGGGGTTGTTCTATTTTCGAGCTCTTCGAAATGCAATTTCCTGTGTTTTACGGCATTTAAATTCAAACTCCAACTGGTGGTGAACGGTGATCTATGTAAACTCCGTGGCTGAACGGGGGGGGGGGGGCGAGAGGGTTGCAACCCCGGAACCCCCACCCCTCTAGATCCGCCCATGTTGCTATTCCATCATTGTACGGCGTAACTCTGTTGTTATCTGCCAGCCATGGTTGACGGTCTGATAGAAGATGTCTGACGCTTCGCTGTAGACTTTACCTACTTTTCCATGTTGTATTTTTTTTGTATATACACTTGTTGTTTTGGCTTCCCGGGCTTGGTTGCCCGCTGAATGTGTAACATTAATCCTACATACAAACCAGTATTCGACATGAATGGTTAGGTATTAGATACAGTGGGGGTCTTTAAACCGGACACCCTGGGAGGTCCACAGAGTGTCCGGTTTAGAGAGGTTCCACTGTAAATCAGACATATGACCGCTTCAAGACATGTGTGCATGCTTTGCGATCACGAACAGACATTACCATCAGAGATAAATAACAAAACAACCCAACCAATTACCAATAAAGCAACTTACATGGTGTCCGGTTTGGAGAGGCCAGAGCTCCTGTCAGGACGGTCCTGATAAGCTGCGTATTTGCTTAAATATCCATTTAAAATTGCCAAAAACCAGAATCAGAAGTAGCGAGTATCTAAAAGCAATACAACATATTTGTTGTACCTTTATCATGCTGCAGAAAACAATAAACAGACCACAAATATAGCATATTTTTTCTTATTTTCCTTGAAAACACATCTTGGTATTTCATTAGAATTGTCTCCAAGGAGACAATTCTAATGAAATGCCAATACATGTTTTCATTTCGAAGCAAACCATTCAATAATTAGTCTGTTGATGTGTAAACAGTAGTGTGATTTTATTTTACTCAATTAAAATTTTGAAATACCCAGTTGATTCAGAAATGATGGAGTGACAATACTCAATTGCAAATTCCTTATCTGGAGCCCTGGCGAGGCTTCATTGTACAATACGATATAGCAGTGGCTGCTTGCATATGACGTAATAGTGTTTGATTTATTTCGGGTGGGAGACCGAGTAACTTTATAGAAAATTATTGTTGGAGGTGGGGGCCAATGTAATTATGTGCTGTCAACCAAATAAAAACAATCCTTTTTTACATTATATTGAGGTTGGGGTTGGGGCAAAGCATACTCCGCCCCTCTCCACTCTCAACATTAAGCGGCGTGGTGATGGAGGGGAGGGGCACCCACCGCGCGACCCTATGGCGATACCCAGATGTTATTTACTGTCCATTTAGTTGCTGAACTTGACCGTGGGTGTTTGACGGCGAGTTGGCTATGATAACGTCAGGGCCGTAACCAGAGGTGAAAACCAGTCCCGATATGGGGGCCAGGGAGCATTCTCCCCGCCACCACCAGGGGGATTTATTTCGTTCTTAGTAACAAGAGTAAACAGACCCAAGTTTATTATACGGGAGGTAGTTCGGCAAAAGGACAGGCGAGGCGACCGCCTAGGTAGTTCGGTAAAAGGACAGGCGAGGCGACCGAGGCGGTCGCCTCGCCTGTCCTTTTGCCGAACTACCTCCCGTATAATAAATTTGAGTATGCCTAATCCTGGTTACGGCACTGAACGTATGCGAAATGAAATAATCATCATGTATCTACCTGTGTACGATATATAGATCGTACAGACCGTGATCAAGCTCTCTATTCTCTTGACCGACAGTAGAAGACTGATTTTGTCAGACACTGCACGTGTTTGGTTGCATACACGTTTCATGTTCGGTGTATCACTCACATTTTGGAAAACCCCTGTTTTTACGATAGTAAATCAGAAACTGAAAAACACAAGTTCTGCTGTAGAAGCTCGTAAACAGCATCAAACCATCGCTGAATGGAATACGGCACAGGAAAGTAATTACAGGTCGTGTTTACGGCTGGGAGGGGTGAACACGAGCCGCACTCAAGCGGAGTTTACCATTGGGTGGGGGAGGACGACATCCGCCAAACACTTCATGAATTCTTACGCGTTTCTTGGCCTCACCTTACAAAGTTGATATACTACACCTTCGTCCGTATGTATATAGAGAGAAGGATGCGATAGTGGACCACGTGCTTGGTGCGGTTAGTGGTAGGTGGAGGCGACAACACGCGGTAACCATTGACAACCCGCGGTACACCACCAAGATGATAACGTTTCTGAACATCATGGGCAATATCAGCACAGCCAATCAAGCTGCTTGCTTTCAAGCACAATATTCAAGTACTTTGTAAAACAGAACATGACACATATTGGTAAGATTAGCGCAGACGATGGTGTAACTCACCGACGACGGCCACCGTATACCACGGTATACGGACTGTGAGAGGACCACGTGTTCGGTGCGGTTTGTGATTGATGGAGTCGGCAACTGGCGGTAACAATTGACAACCAGCGGCCATCGGTAACCATTGACAACCAGCGGCCATCGGTAACCATTGACAACCAGTGGTAATCCGCCGACCACGGCGACCGTTGATAAACGGAACAGGAGTGGACCACGTGCTCGGTGTGTTTAGTGATTGGTGGACGCGGTAACCGGTGATAACCATTGACAAACAGCGGCCAGCGGTAACCATTGACAACCAACGGTAACCTGCCGACCACGGCGACCGTCCGTATACGGACTAGGAGGGGACCACACGATCGGTGTTGTTAGTGATGGGTGGACGCGGTAACCGGCGGTAACCATTGACAACCCGCGGTAACCCGCCGACGGCGGCGGCCGTTGGTATACGGACCGGGAGTGGACCGCGTGTTCGGTACGGTTATTGGTAGGTGGACGTGGTAACCGGCGGTAACCATTGACAACCTGCGGTAACCCACCGACCATGGCGACCATCGGTATACGGACCGGGAGTGGACCGCGAGTTCGGTACGGTTATTGGTGGGTGGACGTGGTAACCGGTGGTAACCATTGACAACCTGCGGTAACCCGCCGACCACGGCGACCGTCGGTATACGAACCGGGAGTGGACCGCGAGTTCGGTACGGTTATTGGTGGGTGGACGCGGTAACCGGCGATAACCATTGACAACCCACGGTAACCCGCCGACGACGGCGGCCGTCGGTATACGGACCGGGAGTGGACCGCGTATTCGGTACGTTTATTGGTGGGTGGACGTGGTAACCGGCGGTAACCATTGACAACCTGCGGTAACCCGCCGACCACGGCGACCGTCGGTATACGGACCGGGAGTGGACCGCGTGTTCGGTACGGTTATTGGGGGGTGGGGGGGGGGGGTGGACGCGGTAACCGGCAATAATCATTGACAACCCGCGGTAACCCGCCAACGACGGCGGCCGTCGGTATACGGACCGGGAGTGGACCGCGTATTCGGTACGGTTATTGGTGGGTGAACGTGGTAACCGGCGGTAACCATTGACAACCTGCGGTAACCCGTCGACCACGGCGACCGTCGGTATACGGACCGGGAGTGGACCACGTATTCGGTACGGTTATTGGTGGGTGGACGTGGTAACCGGCTGTAACCATTGACAACCTGCGGTAACCCGCCGACCACGGCGACCGTCGGTATACGGACCGGGAGTGGACCGCGTATTCGGTACGGTTATTGGTGGGTGGACGTGGTAACCGGTGGTAACCATTGACAATCTGCGGTAACCCGCCGACCACGGCGACCGTCGGTATACGGACCGGGAGTCTGCTAGATCCATCAGGGTGCCGCTGGATGCTGGAGCGCTTAACTGTTGTCGGAAATACTTTCCGAGTAATTAACGAGCCGGGCAACATCGCAGCTCAAACAAACACATGCATCAACTGGCCGTGACAGACAGCTTTATAGCGCATCGTGCGAGGTCCCTCCAAACATTGCTTCCTATACAAAAACTACAACAAGAGACGTTTGACTGAATGCCAGATCAAGTGTGTACATATACGTACGTGTAGAAAGACATGTATTACACATGTAACTGATCAGTCAAAAGCTCATACGAGTTTATGTTATTTGTTGTTGTTATCATACCAACATTAAATACATAAATGCATACGGTTGTATTGTATTATAGTATACTCTTTCATCAATAAAAAGTCATCCTCCCCCACGCCGCCGCCCCCAAATAATATGCCATCAACTATTGATTTTATTGCGAAAAAAAACAAAACAACAATTAGCTTATTGGAATTTAACATGGGGAAAATAGGAGCTGGAGACTGATCTGGAGGGTCGAAAAACGAAACACTGAGATGACTAAGAACACAAAATCTAGATTTTGAAAATTGGTCCACAAATTCGCAATAAAATCAATATTTGATAGAATATAATAAAAAGGGCATGGCGACATTTTCGTTATTGATGAAAAAGTACTTACATTTACATATTTATTTAGAGTTAACGTGTTTAATGGACAACAGTACGTCGGCATTGTTGAACAGACAGTAATAACGTATACCTTTGCAAATCTCCGTTGGGAAGAATGGATGGGGGCCAGAAGATGCGCTACACAGAGAAACGGAGGGACGAACGGTCACACATGACCACACAGCATGGCATAGTCTGGTTAGAAAGGGATCGTCGTGTGTTAAATTGTACCTACAAAGCAAACGTATTACATGTACATGTATTATGAAATAAATAAAAACATTCCAAGAGAAAGTAATATATAATAATTATGTATTATGTAATTTTGAACGTGCCCCTTGTAACATGGATCATGTAAATGTATAAAAAATACAAACACATACTTCCACCATTTAACACTTCTCAGTGGTATACTATGGAAGCGTCCTGGTGCCAATGCTAAAATATATTTATCTCCTAATTAGGAGATACTAACTCCTAATTAGGAGATTCTAAGTCCTAATTAGGAAATAGTAACTCCTAATTATAATCAGTACTTAGTATCTCATAATTAAGACTTACTATATACCAATTAGGATTTAGTATCTCCTGTAGTTACTATCTCCTAATTAGGAGATAAAACATGTGTTAGCATTGACACAGATATAATTCCTAATTAGGAGATAATAACTCCTAATTAGGGGATACTATCTCCTAATTAGGAGATACTATATTCTAATTAGGAGTTAGTATCTCCTAATTAGGAGATAAAATAGTTTAGCATTGGCACCAGGACGCTTCCATAGTATACAACCACAGGTTAGTTTGAACATGCCGGTATAAACATCCTAAATGAAACGGTTACCGTAATTAAAGTTTGACTAATACAGCTGGGGCTACATTGGTAACAAAAGCAGAACTGCCATGTTCTTTATGCCAACTACTATATGTCATAGGTAATCAGGCGCGGATCCAGGATTTCGGGTTAGGGGGGGGGGGGCGTAACTATTTTGCAATACTTAATATATTGCAAAATAGTCGACCGAGCGGAGCGTAGCTGAAAAATGCATGGAATACATGGCACTTGGCATGAAACGTGCCTTGTAACTTGTAAAAAATCTTTACTCGGCGAATTTTAGGGGGGGGGGCGTGCGCCGGGTCCCCCCCCCCCCCTGAATCCGCCCATGGTAATATATTGGTAAAGCTGTCTGTACGGCAAGCCAAGACGTTATTTCCGCGGAGGTTACAGACAGCACTTAATGCTTGACAAGTGGCCAAAGTAACATCTGCTCCGACCACGTGCCAGGGATCAGGAGGCCATTTCACTAAACTTCGTACGACTAAGTGCAAACTTAAATTAACAACGTTTTCTTGCAAAAAATTATTGGATTTACATTTATAAATGTAAAGCCATTAATTGAAATTTCCAGACGATCCTAAATTTGCACTTGCGAACATTTTAGTCTTACGAAGTTTAGTGAAACGGGCCCCCCGGAGCCGTCGTCGGCACCAGTCGCGGATAGCACAGTTGGTTACTATGTTGTCAGCAAACCCGGGTCTACTGTACCCCAAAACGGATATACACCACTATAATTCCAGCACAAAAATATTTACACCATTTCCTAACATTTTATTGGCCCGTAGCAAGTCTCTGTCCAAAATTTATATCCCAGTAAACTCCCACACCGAACTACTTTCCGTAACCGTGAAGCGCAGTTAAAATAATTCTTAAGAAAACGGAAAATAAACACATTTTCTTGATGAATATATTTCAAATGCTGGAATTATAAGGAATGAATGGCCTTTTTGTTGAATTTATCGGGGATATAAACTTGGAAAAGTCGCGGGAATACTGGACGAGGCCTTAAACAATTGTAATTTTGTATCGCTTCGTCCAGTATTCCCGCGACTTTTCCAAGTTTATACCCCGATAAATTCCACAAAAAGGCCATTAATTCCTATAGTATGCGCTAATCATTCCAACTTCTTTAATACAAAATACTTGAATAGTATGTGGGAAAGCAAGCAGCTTGATTGGCTGAGCCTGAGCTGTGCTACAGCTCAGGCACAGCCAACCAAACTGCTTGAATGCGCCGTTGATATTGCCAATATATGTTCAGAAACGTTGACAGCTTGGCAAGATAAAGCAGGCGGTGATCTAGGCAAATCTGCTGGCAGATATTGGTACCCCGACGATGACAAGATGAGCCCGGATCGACTGATGCCGACAATGCCGGCGGCCGGCCATACAGAATACTGTTTCTCACCGCCGCGACTTTATTACATCGAACGTCATATTGAAAGCCAGGACGTAAATTACCTTGACAGGTATACCGCGTTGATTGCTTTCGCAGACTGCCAGCATCGCTCGCATACAGAGAATGCGTTCTCGCACCTGTTGAGCAAAACTGAGGGATGAACACAGAAGACAAATGGATTTCTGTTTTATTTCTCCGCATGTGGTTAATACGGAGCCCCGCGGGGGACATGGATTTTCTTTTACTAATTCGTCCCCACGAAATAACAATTCGTTCCCTCAATTTAACAATTCGTTCCCTCGAATTAACAATTCATTCTCACGATATAATAATTAGTTACCACGAATTAACAAGGAAACGAATTGTTATTTCGTGGGAACGAATTGTTAAATTGAGGGAACGAATTGTTAATTCGTGGGAACGAATTGGTAATCCGTGAGAACGAATTGTTAAATTGAGGGAATGAATTGTTATTTCGTGGGAACGAATTGTTATTTCCTGGGAACGAATTAATAAAACAAAATATTCTACGTCCTCTGCGGGGCTCCGTAGGGTAACGTCTGGCATCGTCATGCTGTTGGCTCATCAGGCCGGGGCTGGGTGGCGTGTAGTGGCGTTGGGTAGCTCTGAGGGCCACTTGGTAGCTCTCGGTGGCGCCATATGTTGAAATAACGGACCAGGGTATATATGCATTAAATATATCTAAATGTTTGAGTAAGTTAAATAAATAAGTTAATGAATGTTGTTTTCTAACTCCCTGTTAAAAGACAATACAAGGTGGCTAAATGATTAATGGGTCGTACTCGGACGGCCTCGAGACGATCAACGCTCATATATCATTTCTCTTATATCATTTTCGCCTGTTCATGGCTTTAAAACTTAAATTCTACATTAGACGAAAATTATATAAATATGTTGACTCTTTCGTGAGTTTTCTTTTAACAGGGAATAAAAGTTATTTTAGTTTCACTTATTAATACTTTTAGGTATATTTACTCCATTTCTTATAAACATTGGTCCGTTACTTCGACCTGTGGGTGGTGTTTGGTAGCGGCATACATCTCTTATACACGTATCGATACTGATTTCGAATGGCTTATCATATAACATGAAGACGAAAGTCACAAACAATACAATCACAGAGTCTAGTAAGGAAGCGTGCAGCAACTGGTACGCATGATACATATGCAAGGTACATGATCACGTGGTTACAACAACAACAACAATGGCTGAACGTGTTGTAAACGCGCCCATTCCAAAGTAAGTAATATTTGATATGTTCCTTAATAGCCAACGGATTTTGATGCAATATGGCGCAGCAAACGCGTCTTCATGAGCTGCAGTTGGTGGCAGGAGTTCGGCACATACTGCTGTCATTGTTGCGAAGAATCGATTTCCGTTTCCGTAGACACGGACAGCGATTCGTCGCAAAAACGACAGAAGTTTGGGCGAAAGTACCGAGACCACTAAATGCAGCTTAACAAGACGTGTTTGATGCGCCATATTTCATCAAAATCCATTACGTAATAAGAACAACATAAAGGAATACGTACTTTGAATCGGTGGGCTTCTGGAAAGTTCAGTACTTGTTGTTGTTGTTGTAACCCCGTGATCATACACCTTGATATGCATATCCCCACAGCTATCTAAACTATTGTATACATCTGAAACTTACCGTCGCGGCCATGGGTGCGGAAGGCATAACCAGAGGGCCGTTTCACTAAACTTCGTACCACTAAAATGTTCGTAAGTGCAAAATTATGATAGTCTGTAAATTTCACATTAACATTGTTTTCTTGCAAATAATTATTGGATTTACATTTATTGAGCAGCCTATGCTCAATAAATGTAAATCCATAAATTGAAATTTACAGACGATCTTAAATTTGGACTTACGAACATTTTAGTCGTAAGAAGTTTAGTGAAACGGGCTCCTGATGCATGAGAGGAGACTATTGTCTCGATCATGCTGTGATCTTGACAGAAATGCTCACTAATTCAGTGGTATAACACATCGTTCGTCAAGACATTTGTGTGCTCTGTGTGATAAATAGAAATGTGGAGCACAAACATTCGTTATGACAAATGGTAATGCAGTAAAATATACATATATTATATAAGACACACTATATATACATACCTATAGTGTATCTATCATTCACGTTTGTAATATACGTATTTCTATGAATATTATTGGAATGTTGGTAAAACACCACGTGGACAGATGGGCATTAGTAACAATGTTCCAAAAAATGTGAGTTCCATGTTAACATGATAATGCTGCCTAGATCAAACGACTTCCATGAAAAAAACACATCGTACAGACATACCGTTGATTATCACTACGTAATCTTAAGTGCTTAAGACATAATGACTTGACATGTTTGTTAGCACGTTCTGTAACATCGCTAGCTCAGCTCATCGCGGGTACGAAACTGTGCTGGTACAAAATTTCTGAAAGTCCGATTTGGTACAGAGACGACTTCTTTTTGAAGCCGCCTCTCTACCAATTCGGACGTTGTATAAATCGTTCCCAACACAGCTTCGTACCCAATATGACTCTGCCGCCGCATTACCAATAAATATACATACACATAAAACATATGAGGAAAACTGAATGTGTATCTGTTCAACTGTTCAACTAAACTACACGATATATGTATACACAAATGCAATATATTGAGTGGTTTTAAAAATACACGGCATTTCGAGTGTCGTGCATATATAGATTTAATTGATAATACTACAACACAAACATCATGTGGACCAATATCATCATGGCGTTCCACGCAGTCTGGACGTAGTAAGCATAGGTATCGATTGAAACAATAAACTGTGTATTATCATATATATTTAATAATAATGCGTTTTAATATCGCCGACTTGATATCAGAAATAACACAACGTGTGCAATTTGGGACGAGCACACGTAGCCCCCAACATGCAACGTCATTGGAAATACAGTTAAGATATTATTTTAATTATGAGATTATGAGATATTGCACTATCACCAAACTCTTCAAGCCAAGAATAGATCTGGAATCCGTGTTGTAATTGAAGATAAGTCAGTAGCGATGTCGAGTGGTTGTGTGGTATCAGACACAGGACCACCAGACCGGGCTCGACACCCGTCAACGCAAACACTGCCATGTACACCACCACCTCCGTTAATCTTGCCAATATGTCAACGCTGTTGTTGTCTTTATCAGACTTTTAACAGCATTAACCTTCTGTCTCTTTCCAAAAATACTTTTGCTACTTTTCACTAATTCTGCACAGACATCGCACCTGCACATACTCCTCATGAGAGGATTTTGTAGTATTTGAAGATATATCGATAGATAGAATATCAACTCGCAATCAATGTAAGCAGCTTGATTGGCTGTGCCTGAGCTGTTGCACAGCTCAGGCTCAGCCAATCAAGCTGCTTGCTTTCAAGCACAATAGTCAAGTACATTGTAAGACAGAAATTGACAAATAGTAGCAAGATTACCGCAGTCGGTGGTGTATGACCAGGCTGTAATACGTACACAGTAAAATGCGACGGCCGTGCGCTAGTAATGCCCCCTCAAGCCGAAGGTAGTTCCCACTACGTTCTTGAAGTTCTAAACAAAATGCTCGAACTCCGCAACAACTTCGTCAAGAAAAATCAAAGAAAATGTGAAATTGTCCCGTTCATGCCACAGGTTGAAGTAACGGACCAAGGTCTATAAATACATTAAATACACATAAAAGTATCAATAAGTGGGAAAATATCGTGTTCGCCTATTGCAGAAGTTAGGCAAATGTTAGCCCTCCGCAACGATATATTCCCCGATGCGCTATGTCAACATGTTTTCGAGCTAGAGATTATTTGTTCAACAAAATTCCGCATTTATCTTTAGTCGTAATACTTCGGTAACATTTTTCGGGCCTATTCTGTTATAAGGCAGCGCAAACATCTGCTTCAAACTACACTTTTACGTCAAACGGGCCCGTTAAGAAACAGTTTGCATCGAAACAATATTGTTTCCAATCGAACATTTGATAAAACCTACATGTATACCAGTCCAATGTGTCACTACAGGCAATTCAATCGCACCAACATTTCTATCATTTCTCGGGAAGCCATATTGTCTAGTTCGTTGATGGGTTTTCCCGATGACGTCATCGCTAAGCTTATGATTGGTTGAGATTCGTGGAGTGTCATGCGTAAGCGTCATGTTACACTGACCTGTTTACCTTGTAAGCGAAGCTATGAAACGGTACCAGCTGACGCGTCACCGGGAAAGTCGAAGAAATAAATGTGCCCGTCTTCTTACTAGAGACAAATGCGGAACTTTGTTGGATCAAAATAATCCATAGCTCGAAAACGCGTTGACATACCGCATCGGAGAATACATCATTGCGGAGGGCTAACATTTGCCTAACTTCTGCAATAGGCGAACATGATATAAATCGGTTAATTGTTTCGTGAGAGTCCGTTGTCTCGAGGCCGTCCGAGTACGGCCCATAAAACAACACAGGCACCTTGGTAATGTGTTATAACAGGGAGTAAACAAAAGTTTAACTTTAACTTTTGTTTCAGTTATTGATACTTTTAGGTATATTTAATGTATTCATAGGCCTTGGTATGTTACTTCAACCTATGGTTCATGCTACGTCCGCGCCACGTCCTTGCTAAGTTCCTGTTGCGTGGATGGAGTTCCCACTGAGTTCTATGTGCACGCATGAGCTGGAGCGTGCGACGTCGGACGGGTTCCCGCTACGTCTTCGCTACGTCCGCGCAGATTGAGACTCGTTGTAGTCACGTCTATACCCCCCCCCCCCACCCCACACTCCGGCGTCCACCACGTCACTATAAATGGTCCTGCAGTTTGACATATTTTTCAGACTGACGTGCACACAGACAGGCACCCAAGGGCCTGGGGAAGAAAGCTGCAGCTGCAGTTTTCTCCTTCTCATCAATAGCAGTGCCAATTGCTCATCTTGGATCTGTTGATTCGCAGCCATTCGGTGGAGAAGAAGCACATTGTGTCTGTGCATTGTAGATGGACCTGGTAGTTATTATATTTTGCATATATCTGAACGTAGGTCTATCGGTATTTGGGCGTCATGTGGGCGTTATATAACGTCACGGTCGTGCATTTACCTTTCCATGACCGTAGCATTCACTTCATGAAGTCTTCTGTAACATGGATGGAAGTAGCACCGGCTTAAAGAGGACGTAGGGACAACTGAATATACGTAGTGGACGCGCAGTAGACATGGACGGAGTTGTCACTGCGTTGTTGTTACAGTCGAACCACCCCGAACGGCCACCTCTCTACAACAACAGCCTCTCTATAACAGCCGCTATTTTATATCCCACATGGTTGATTTCCTCTGTATCTAACCCTTAGACTGCTGAGCACGAACATTGTCGTCTGCTGTTGATTTTGCATTCTTACTCAATAAAAACATGTTTTGACAGCATTTTAGAATAATTTCCATTGGAAATGATTTTAAAATGTTGCCAAAGCATGTTTTTGATGGCAATCATCGAAGAAAATAAATAAATAAACAGCGGACGACATTAACATTTTATTTAGAATTACCCTCCCTACAACAGCCACCTCTCTACAACAGCCAGTTTTGCGTCTTCCCATGGGTGGCTGTTATAGAGGTTGTACTGTTCGAACGTCAATATGACGTGCCCGCTATGTCTATGTTACATCAATGGCGATTTCAGTAGGTCCTAAGAATGTGCGTCCTGTTGAGACTGCGTTGGTGCTACGTGGGTTTTGAACATTTCCAAAGTCCACCTAGCAAAAAATCGGTCTCTGGAGATCATGGAGACCATGTCCCGTCTATAACAGTTGCCACTGCGTTGTCAGTAGGTTCTAGGAGTTCCCACTGCGTTCTGGTCTTTTTCATTGACGTAGCTGCGGTGTGATGGAGGGGTGTGGTGGAGGGCGTATAACGAGCGTGTGCTGGGTTTCCACTAACCCGCATCTCCTGTATGTAACGCAAGGCGACTTACGTTAAGTCGACTTAAGCCGCCCTGCGTTACAGACAGACAATTCTGGTTAGATTTCCACGAGTGCGTGGGCAATTGGCGTCGTGCAGTTAACGAAGTCGGACAGATGGAGCGGTAGGTACTGCGGTATGAATTACATATCATACACTCGCAGTAAATATCGCGTATTTATTCTGGTAATTATGGAAATAAGTAGTCTTCAACAGGTGAGCAGACACTTCGTATTAACAGTGGAAAGATGAAGGGTTTTCAAAATACCACCGCACTCCGCGCTGTTGTCTAAGTGGTTTACAAGTGCCTACAACACTTTATGGGATTTAAACGAGTTGGTATCGCGAGCAGATTCCGATGCTGGATTATGGGATTAATGCAGGCGTGCTGATACACAGGTCTCTCACAGATAAAGTCGCTTCCCACTAAACTCCAGCAGGCATTCCACAGGTGTTTGCCGAACTCATTAGCACAATACCGCTCTATCTGAAGTTCAATATTTTCGTATCAGAAATATGACACAGCCTGCCAAAATTGGGATTATGGCATTGGCGATCAGTCGAGCTCCTTGAATCGCCAGCTCACTCCAGCAGTCTGAAATGTGTCTTTTAAGTTTGTTTGAAACATATCGTATGTTTCACAGACTATGAACTTGATACCAGTATATATCCTAATAAATAGATTGTAGACATGCAACTCTTCAGTTGTAGTAAAGGCAATAATCGCAATATTGTCATACAGTGTAACAAATAAGTTGTGAACACACACCGTGAATGCAGATTTAACCCTTGCAATTCTGAAATCAATTTTATCGTCTTCTGATTATTTTTAATTTAGCAATTTTTCTCATCAAAAACATGGATTGACAGCACTTTAGAATCATTTCCAATGGAAATGATTCTAAAATGCTGTCAAACCATGTTTTTATGTCAGAAAAAGACAACATATAAAATAACATCAGACGATAATTTTTGTTTCCCGCAATCTAAGGGTTAAGAAGCTGTGTGACCCTATCTCGCGCACGCAAGTCGAAAGCAATAAACCGTTAACCCATACAATGCTGAATTACATTTTGTCGTCTTCTGTTTATCGTTTAAGTTAATTTATTTTCTAAAATATGCTATGGAAGCACTTTAGAATCATTAGAAAGTGTTGACAAACCATGTTTTTTCGTTGATAAAAAAAAAGACAAAATATGAAACAACAGCAGACCACAATTTGTGTTACCAAAAACATTGAAATGGCCAAGAGTGCTGTTCAAGCAAAGTGCTAGTGGATTGGGGACACGGAGTCCGTTGCTATAAAGCCTGTGAAAGCTGGAAATCGCTGAGTGTATAAATCAAAAGCATTTCAATAAGTCACTTTTCCCCCATGAAAGTGTTTTATTACATGGCACAAATATCGCGTAATGAGTATAAACTGTTCATCAGTTTGGTGTAAATTGTCCGTGAACTACTGCAGTTATGTTTACCACGAGGGTATAGAGTCACATGTAGCGACATGTGAATGTGTCTCCCACCCTCCCTCGCATTGTTAGTGTCAAGGTGCATTATCACGTGGTTACAACAACAACAACGTCGCCCACTCAAAAGTAAGTATTATTTGATAGTTTCCTTAATATGCAACGGATTTTGATGAAATATGGCGCAGCAAACGCATCTTCATGAGCTGCAGTTGGTGGTCCCAGGAGTTAGGCACATACTTGTGTCGTTTTTGCGAAGAATCGATTTCCGTGTCGACACGGAAATCGATTCTTCGCAAAAACGATACAAGTTAGGGCGAAAATAAAAAGACCACCAAATTAACCAGCTTAACAAGACGCGTTTGATGCACCATATTTCATCAAAATCCGTTACGTAATAAGGACAATATAACAGAATACGTACTTTGAATCAGATGGATTCTGGAAGTTTCAGTACTTGTTGTTGTTGTTAGTACCACGTGATCATACACCTTGATACAGACACATGTAGCGACTTGTGAATGTGTCTCCCACCCTCCTCGCATTGTCAGTGTGTGTCCATGCTATAGCTGAACACCAATCTTCCACCGTGGTGCACCCAGCAAGTGAACCCCTCGCACCATTCCGTAAATCGAGAATAATGTTTTACTCTTTTTTTTCGCCATAAAACGCGAAAAGATGACGCTGTGGACAGAATGCCAGCGAGGCTGAAGAGGGACAAGCCGTGTTCAGTTTGTACCTACGATGTCCGATTTTCAAGAAAACAGTATCTTGAAAATTGTTCGTAAATGATGTCGAAAGCTGACAATTTCGTTCCATTCCGTATTTACTATGAACATTTCGGCGTCATTTACGGAAAATATTGTAAATTTTGTCTTTTCTTTATCTCGTATATATAAAGGTGGGAATTGGTTCAAAGAATTTTGTAATATCTTTCAAAAGATATTGTACACCTTTATAAGATACAAAATCAAATGGCTTGTGTAAGATGGCGTTCGGGTATGATATGTAATAATGGCGGTGTGCCCGTCCGAGCGGGTATTAGATGGCGATGTGCCCGATCCGGGCGGGTATGGAGTGCTTGAACACCTGCCGCTGGTATGCCTCTCAACATTTTATCACGGGTACATAAACTTGGACCCGGTTCCTGTCCGGGAAGATCCATGTAAAGTGGAACCTCCAATAATAATGCATGTTCATGATCGCACAGCATCCACGCATGTCTTGAAGCTGTCATATGTCTGTCTTACAGTGGAACCTCTCTAAACCGGACACCCTGGTGGACCTCCCAGGGTGTCCGGTTTAGAGAGTTTCCACTGCATGCTTGGGCTCGGATAAGTTGCGAGTAACACTATATGATTGATCGTAGCTAGTTATCTCCCGTTGAATTTATTTATAGAAACCCGGTCCAAATTGTATATTTTATGGCAGTATTGTATGTAAACAGGGTGAATGTAGCTCGATTTGTTCTGAAAAGGAGCCACTATGTTCTTTCTTATATTGTAGGTCGCGTTCATCTGTTCGTAGTTCGTTATTATTTTCTCTAACCTAACCAGTATACATTGTTTTAAAGTCACTCTTTTTATTGAATTTTCGACCACATGGTCTTTATCAAAATAGTGTGATAATGTTTTGGCAGTCCTACATCACGTCCATAGTATAGCAGTAAACCGGATGATAACATCCGGTTTACTGCTAGACTATGGACGTCATGTATATAGGACTACCAAAACATGTTCACACTATTTTGATAAAGACCATGTGGTCGAAAATTCAATAAAAAGAGTGACTTTAAAACGATGTGTATTAAATGCGCTTCCCTTCGGAGGTTATTGGAAATTACTAACCAGTATATATTGCTACTTGGTATCCTAGTTTATTTAGTATACATTATATAGAATCGTCTTAGGATATTTACAACCAGTGGTCATACTATACATGCATCAGAAACCGCATATATAGGTATTTGAATATACGTTTTTGAATATGCAGATGTTAAACAGAAACGAAGAAACGTAATTTCAGATTCTTAATTTCCGTAACATTCATTCATTCATTCATTTTCGTTCGTTCGTTCGTTCGTTCGTTCGTTCGTTCGTTCGTTCGTTCGTTCGTTCGTTCGTTCGTTCGTTGTTCGTTCGTTCGTTCGTTCGTTCGTTCGTTCGTTCGTTCGTTCGTTCGTTCGTTCGTTCGTTCGTTCGTTCGTTCGTTCGTTCGTTCGTTCGTTCGTTCGTTCGTTCGTTCGTTCGTTCGTTCACCATTACCCCATGTATTGATTGGCATTATGATACATTTTATATCAGACGGAAATGTCCACACTGAAATCAGGGGCGATAACAGTGTTTCTTTAAAATGTTAACGGACATTACTATTGAGTCTTTGTATTCATTTTTTGATGTGCAATGATCATACTTTATAATCTGTCGAAAATATTATTTTTCAGGTGATGCATTTAATTAGTATAAATAATTAAAAAATATCATGCCTCATTTGCATATGAAAATAGACTGATACCACCGCGCGTCACTGTCAGTAAAATACACATTACTAAATTATTATATCTGTATAGCGGGCACTCGTAATTTTTAGAACTGGTGGAATAGTGACACAATTATACACTAATTTAAATCCTATAAAGAACATGTTGTGCCTAATGGGTGGGCATGTACCTTTAAGGCTTTTACCTTTGACACGGAGAAGGAACGAAGAGAGGAGATGTCCATAACGAGCGACCATAGTCATAGATGCCAAACCTCACTGGGTCGGTAGAAGGAAATGGTCTATCGCGTGGATTGAATTGATAGCGGCAAGGCATGATCTGAATTTCCTTCGTGCTGCTGATTGCATGCGTCTCCCACGGGGCTCGGTCCGATCCCTGGTGCCAGACAGAAATGTCAGCTATGTGCACGGCATTTGACGTGATCACGACCACACATGTTTTCTCATTGCTGACAGATATGTACCATTGTCCTCGATCAGGTTTTGCGGTTAAACAACATAACTAGTAATAAATACACCGTGCATCCATGTGATAATGTAGCTTACCCAATAACCGTATTCAACCGTATGAAATGTGGCGCATCAAACGCTGCATTTGGTGGTCGCGGTACTTTGGCCCAAACTTCTGTCATTTTTGCGAAGAATTGATTTCCGTGTCTATTGACACGGCAATCGATTCTTCGCAAAAACGACATAAGTATGTGCCGAACTCCCGGGAACACCAAATGCAGCTCATGAAGGCGCGTTTGACGAGCCATATTTCGTCAAAATCCGTTACCTATTAAGGAAAATAACAAATAATACACTGGAGTGGGCGCGCTTTCAACACGTTCAGCCATTGTTGTTGTTGATGTAACCACGTAATCATGCACATTGGTATTGTCTCGAACGTTTATTCAATCTCTGCTGGAGAAATTTTGAATTTGGGGAGTCATAATCGGCAATTATCAGCCATGGCTGATAATTGCCAATAATGACTCCCCAAATTTGCAATAAGTCAACATATCTCTAATCATGGTATGTATGATAAGGCGTGTTACCTCTGTGTTTGTATATGTATCACACACACGTAAATCAGAAGGATTCATCTGATTGTCAGACCGACAATAGCCGTGACAAGATTAACATGTGACATGTTCTGCACACCTTTAATGTTAAGGCCAAATTGATTATGTTTCGGAATTAAACGGAAAACTAGGTTTCTGTCGATACAATCCCGTTTCGATGGAATCCCGAGATAGCATACCAGCGGAGAATGATTAGTTCGGCTCCACTAGTGTATTGGCCCACATGGATCGGACAGGTCTGTGTCGGCCCCGATCTCGCTTACGGTAGCACTTGATTCTAAATAAACAATACGAATATCAATCCCGTGCGAGTGGGTTGGAGTGGTGTGGTGAGTGGATGGGGGCGGTGTGGTGAGTGGGTGGGGCGGTGTGTGTGGTGAGTGGGTGGGTTGGGTGGGTGGGGGCGGTGTGGTGAGTGGTGGGGGCGGTGTGGTGAATGGTGGGGTGGGGCGGTGTGGCGAATAGGTGGTGGCGCTGTGGAGAGTGGGTGGGAGCTGTGGGTGGGAGCTGTGTGTGGAGAGTGGGTGTGGCGAGTCGGTGGAGAAGTGTGGCGAGTGCGTGGGGCGGTGTGGTGAGTGGATGGGGCGGTGTGGTGAGTGGATGGGGGCGGTGTGGTGAATGGGTGGGGCGGTGTGATGAATGGTGGGGGTGGTGTGGCGAGTAGGTAGGCGCTGTGGAGAGTGGGTGGGAGCTGTGTGGTGAGTTGGTGGGGGCGGTGTGATGAATGGTGGGGTGGGGCGGTGTGGCGAGTAGGTGGGGGCGCTGTGGAGAGTGGGTGGGAGCTGTGTGGTGAGTTGGTGGGGGCGGTGTGGCCACATACACCCACCGGGAAGTAGAGGATGGATATGGATATACACAATGAATCGTTCGGTCCCGCGGTTGGGGGAATACATTAATACATGTATAGTTGTAATACATCTTTACTACACAACCGCCTGCGCTAATCTTGCCAATATTTGTAAATGTGTTTAGTACAAAACACTTGAATATTGTGGTCGAACGTAAGCAGCTTGATTGGCTGAGCATGAGCTGTGCTACAGCTCAGGCACAGCCAATCAAGCTGCTTGTTTGCAAGTTGATATTGCAAATAGATGTTCAGATACGTTGACAATTGGTCAAGGTTAACGCCGGTGGTGGTGTACATGTAACTTGATGGCTGGGGGAGTGGCAGGCCTGGATTAGCGGCCAGTTGTAATCGGGCAGCTGATCGTATCTTCAAGGCAAACCGTCGCCTTATATAACATGCCTGATAACTCGGCTAATCTGTCAACGAGCTGTCACTTCGGTGATTGTCGGCCTCGGAATTGTGAATGAAATATTGTCACTAGTATTTTTCCCACACTCAACAATAACTCAAATGACTATGTGATTCTTTTTTCGCACGTCCCTCTTCACAGTCGAGACCAGGGTATCACTATAACACCAACGTACTGGAATTCAATGGTTGGGAGACTATCATAACATATGCCTGATTTTAAGGGTGAATCATACTTGTGTTGTCCTCAGTAAAGTTGAGATCATATCAAGTGAACATTATTCTAAACAATTAACAATGCTTTTTCTAATATCGTTTGAATGTACGTTGACCACCAGTTACCAATTAGCACAGCAAGCGTGTATGTATGCGTTCGAAAATGTGGACATTAGTCTTTTAAATCATCGGGTGTTTCGGTAATTATGGTGTCGAGTGTATATAGCATACGATTTAACTCGTATGTGGCCGTGACTGGATAATTTGCGCTAATGGGATGTGTGACCAGTGCAGCCAATATAGCCCCATCTTGTAGCCTGATAACGATCTATATTGCTTGTCAGAAGCATTCCGAATATTTCATTGATCGAATTGCGGACAGTGCAGATCCTGATCAGACTGTGCGCATGCACAGGCTGATCTGGATTTACACTGGTCAAAAAGCCCACAAGCCCAATTTCCCCAGTCACCACAAATGGAAATACCACCCCCGTGCCATACAGTATGGCACTAATTATTTTCCCGGAGTTCAGGATTATATTTTGCGCCCTTATTATTTTTGCAGTGATGACAAGAGAGGTTTACAACTTAGATTCATCTGTTACGGCATAGTTGTCGTTATTTTTGTTCGATTTGATGCTCAAATATCCGGCACAAATCCAGAAATTAGCTGTAAGCAGTATTTTTTTTATCAATAAATCTGTATTTTCTGATCACAGATATTTGAGCTAAAAATACAACTGGAAAAAAGTTGTATGATCATTTTCCACATGCGTATTACAAATGTTTTTCGGATTTCATAAATAACTTGCATTTTAACACCTGTATCTGCCGCAATAACGGAAATGGCGGGACTCCCTCGCTGGCGCAGGAAACGCGACTGGGACAGCAGGCCGCCTGGCGGTACGAACCAGTCTACACTCGCCCCGGGACCAGCACGGACCCGCCGGCGTAGACTGCACTACAACTGTACCTGTAACATGTTTCATGTTTCACGTGTTTACACCGGGCGTGTATATGGCAACCAATGTATCCCGCACGGGCGGATGATTACGGTCTGCATTGCAAGTTGGCAATGCATTGTTTCTCAACTGGTGCTCCATGTATCTTAATGGCGATCAGTGTCTGCACATTCATTCAACAAGTTGTTTAAGCACTCACATCAATGGTATACCGAGTGGGAATCCGTCACTGTGGCAGTACGTGAGTGTAGTAGATAGCTGTCGGTGTGTTTTGCTCACATTGCGAAACACTGGTCCGATCCTGATGACAAACCAAACATGGTGGATGACCACAGCGGTAGGGGAATAGTCGGTTGTGCATTGACCCGGCATATTTTTTTCCTTCAAAACACTTGAGTAGTGTGCTTGAAATGAAACAGCTTTAGTGGCTGAACATGAGCTGTGCTTCAGCTCAGGCTCCGCCAATCAAACTGCCAGATTACGAGCTGAGATTGCCAATAGATGTTCAAAAACGATGACATCTTGGCAATATTAGCGCAAGCGGTTTTGTAACACCACAGACAGTGATGATCGCACTGGCATCACTTGTCAATCCCGTCTCCACGTTGGCTGCAACTGTACCTCTGGGGGCCGTTTCACTAAACTTCGTACAACTAAAATGTTCGTAAGTGCAAAATTATGATAGTCTGTAAATTTCACATTAACATTGTTTTCTTGTAAACAATTATTGGATTTACATTTATTGAGCATAGGCTGCATATGCAGCCTATGCTCAATAAATGTAAATCCATCAATTGCAATTTCCAGACGATCCTAACTTTGCACTTACGAACATTTTAGTCGTACGAAGTTTAGTGAAACGGGCCCCTGGTATTGAATGACTTCAGCCATGGTATATAGATCAGCTGCTGTAATACAACTGTGCACTCCCGCTAAATAGCTGTAAACATGTGGTTGCGCGCACAACAATGAACAGATGCGTTTTCTTGTATACTGTACCGGATTGTATGTATTTTAAGTTCATTTTCGTTTTTATCTTTGCCACGGAAGCCTTGTTAATTCATCAACGAGCACGGCGTATGGCACATAAAGACTCCCCAGACAGATATAGAAATGCTAGGAGAATGTGGCATCAATGCCCTCATGGCACGTCATCAGGGTGGCACATAGCACAGAAATCGTCGATGACGAGCTTAACTACTCTTCTGAACTAACTCACCTACATAATATAATTTGAGAAGCGCTTTTCCGGCTTGTTTTGGACAAGCTGTGTCCGCAAACAATATATTTACCTAATGGCCTTGATACTAATGTATTTGACACGTGCGAGATGTAGTACCACAGAGCAGCGGAATCCACATTATAATCATCCATTAAAGGGTTCGATGAAAGAACGGGGTGGGTGTGTGAGTCTGTGTGTGTGTGTGTGTGTGTGTGTAACCCCTCTACGGAGTTACCCAACTTATTCCACTGATAACAGGCTTGCAAATTTCAATTCCCGTTCACCAACGTTTTAAAATGTATTACAATGAATATTGCACCATTCTATAATTCCAGCACAAAAATATTTACACAATTCCCTAACATTTGATTGGTCCGTTGCAAGTCTCCGTCCAAAATTTATATCCCAGTAAACTCCATGCCGAACTACTGTCCGTAACCGTGAGGCGCAGTTAAAATAATTCTTAAGAAAACAGAAAATAAACACATTTTCTTGATGAATTTATTTCAAATGCTGGAATTATAAGGAATGAATGGCCTTTTTGTGGAATTTATCGCGTATATAAACTTGGAAAAGTCGCGGGAATACTGGACGAGGCCTTCCGGCCTTCGTCCAGTATTCCCGCGACTTTTCCAAGTTTATACCCCGATAAATTCAACAAAAAGGCCATTAATTCCTATAATAATTTTCAACAAAACCTTACTGTCTTCAAAGGAAACATCAACGCTCTTTCTGAACCGCCCGTAATAAAATATTCACTCTCCGCCATTTAAAATGACATCCAGTGGTTCCAAGTATTGAACATTATAACACTGATCAGTCGCCGGGACCCAGCGGATAAGACATCCGCTTACAGCTGTTGAATGTTCGAGCCTCCGCTTGGGAGGATATGATTTCTTGGTGAGCAGCGAGTTAAATATATGGGACCAATTGCCTACCTGCCTAATGCATTGTATAAAGCAATGAATTGGGAAAATACTGCTGTTCATGAAGAGGGTCTCATAAGTAAAAAAAATGATTGATCATTTCGATAGGGGTGCACTATTATAAACAAAACAGTATATGTTTACTTCATCACCAGGAGTATACTCTGCCCCGCAGGGGACGTAGAATTATTTTCTTTATTAATTCGTTCACACGAAATAACAATTAATTCCCTCAATTTAACAATTCGTTCCCACGAATTAACATTTCGTTCCCTCAATGTAACAATTCGTTCCCACGAAATTGTTAATTAGTGGGAACGAATTGTTATATCGTGGGATCGAATTGTTAATTCGATGGAACGAATTGTTAAATTGAGGCAACGAATTGTCATTTCGTGGGAACGAATTGCTATATCGTGGGAACGAACTGTTAATTCGAGGGAACGAATTGTTAAATTGAGGGAACGAATTGTTATTTCGTGGGAACGAATTAATTAAAAAAATCCATGTCCCCTGCGGGGCTCCGTAGTGTACGCATATGTTCGTATATTGCTGAAGTTGCTCATTATTCTTATTTTATGCAATTATTTCTCATTTAATGTGCATTCATTCCCGTTAATTATATTTTAGTAAAGCGGATATTTTATTAAAACAACCTCTCTAAACCGGACACCGATCAAATATCTGTCTGTTGAATTTCATGTGTGTATCGTCCTGTATTTTCTTTCATAGTGTATGTTCATGATCGCAAGCCACATACATCTGTCTAGCCTGGTTAACAGTGGAGCCTCTCTAAACCGGACACCCTGGGGACCTCCCAGGGTGTCCGGTTTACAGAGGTTCCACTGTACAATATTATGTCAGCATGTAGAACAACTGACATGTAAACCACACTTGAGAGTTTGAAAAGCACTGTTGTGACTACGTGACAATATAACCGCTCAGTAACGGAAGTCGAATCCACGACTTTCCCACCGAACAAATCGCACATCTTTTACACAGGTGGCGGATGAATCAGGGACACAAAAACACCTAGATCCTGATCTTCGGATGCAATAAATTCTGCTAAATAAAGTAGTTCTTTCAAGACAGTTCGGTTTAGCACATAATGAGAAAGCCATATCGGCGGCAGGCCGTTGGAAACAGATGCTCCGTGCCGCGACTACACCACCGCCTTCGCTAATCTTGCCAATATTGGAAATTTATATTGAACTTGATTGGATGAGCCTGATCTGTGCTACATCTCAGGCTCAGCCAATCAAACTGCTCGATTGCTAGTTCGGATCGCCATTAGATGTTCAGAAACGTTGACATTTGGGCAAGATTTACGCAGGCGGGTGTGTACACATGCACAATAGACAACAGACTGACGTGTACACAGACAGACACTAATACAATTCGCTCACATTCGTGGATGTGACTGGAGAAATGGGGCTTATGGGTATTGCTACCAGTGTAGATCGAGATCAGCCTGTGCATCCGCACAGTCTGATCAGAATCCGCACTGTTCACTATTTCATCAACGAAACACCCGGCATGCTTCTAATAAGCAATACATGGGCCCGTTTCACTAAACTTCGTACGACTAAAATGTTCGCAAGCCTGAGTGCAAATTTACGATCGTCTGGAAATTTCAATTAATGGATTTACATTTATTGAGCATAGGCTGCATATGCAGCCTATGCTCAATAAATGTAAATCCAATAATTGTTTACAAGAACACATTGTTAACGTGAAATTTACAGACTATCATAATTTTGCACTTACAAACATTTTAGTCGTACGAAGTTTAGTGAAACGGCCCCGATCGTTATCAGGCTACAGAACTGCAGTGCTATATGATCAGAATCTACATCGCAGACACCCGTGGCCTGATAACGATCTATATTGCTTATTAGTATTACAAGCATGGCGGGCGTTTCATTGATGGAATGTCGAACAGTGCAGATCGTGATCAAACTGTGCGATCACGGCCACATATTATATTTTAGACATTAGACGTATCATGAAAGTGGTGCTACAAGGTGACATGCCCATAATGGACACGTGGTTAGTTCTACGTGGCCTGCACACGTTATACGGCACGGGCAGCATCACGTGACTATATGCCTCGCCGTCGCACGCACGCTCGCACGCATTAAGTATCTGGAATCGATAACTTACCAGTAGCCTATTTCACCAACATTGCAAAGTATACTTATCTAGAAAAGTAAGCATCTATTTTTCGCGAAATACATTATTTCATATAGAACTAACGAATGCATAAAGTTGATGATTAAAATTATGCAGAATTATTATACTGAAAAATGGCTGTGATAATGTAAGAAATTCAGTATAATACAAATTAATAAATTTATCCTGAAGTTGAACATTTCTCCCTCAAAGTGTACTTAGCCGGATCCGCCACGCGCCGGGTCCCCCCCCCCCCCCCTATTCGCCGAGTAAAAATTGTTTACAAGTTACAAGGCACGATTACTACGTTCGCATTGTGAATTTATTTTTTTAATGGTGGGTGGTGGGGGGGGAGGGGGTGCAGCCAAAAAATAAACGCGGGGCTTTGCTCCAAAATGCGCCAGAACGCAGGAAATGCGATGTAGATTTCAAACAAATATTTTCCGGGGGTGGGGGGACCCCGGACCCCCCTAGCGCTATCCCGAGCTCAAGTATTGCAAAATAGTTACCCCCCCCCCCCCCCCCAACCCTAACCCGAAATCCTGGATCCGCGCCTGGATTTCTACTAGAAACGTTAATTACGAACGTGTAACATGTACCCTTCATGTCTGCAGGCGTGTTTCATGTCAATGTGAGATGTCGAAGGAACGGACACGGCACACGTGCTACTGTAAGTATTTCCTCGTCGCGTCCACCACGCGACCAGGTAACTGACATACATCATTATGAATGGAGCACCATTGGGCTTATGCCATCTATGACCAAATCTAATTTGTAGTCTACTAACAGAGACGTACAACCTTGCAATGAGATATACTGTGTGTTAGAACCTGGACGGATATTCACTGAATGAATAGCGAAAAATGCAGACCCTGATCAGACTGCGCGAATGCGCAGGCTGATCAGGGTCTACATTATTCGCACATGCAAGAACGGCACAATTTCATCGAATATCAAGATGTTATTTTTAAAAATACAATGTACTATAAAAACGTGTTTTCATCATGACCCTGTTTAAAGTGGTTTAATTTAAGATATATGACGATCCTATAGGACTGCTGGGTTGTTTCAAGCCAACGCAACAAGATGATATTTATGTACCTATATGGGTGAAAATAGAAACAACCCAGCGGTCCTTGTATCGGCATGTATCTTAAATTAAACCACTTTTATGTTTTATAGTATATAACAAAAAGCTAAACAAAATTATATGCTCCTTTAAGCTCTCAATTATATAAATACATTGCAGGTTGTAATGTTATACATCAGCGCCTGTATTAATCTTGCCAAAATGTTAACGTTTTTGAACATCTATTGTGAATATCAACTCGCAATAAATCAGTTTGAGTTGCTGTGCCTGAGATGTAGCACAGCTCATGCTCAGCCAATCAGGTTGCCTACTTTCAAAACACAATATTCAAGTATTTTGTAATAAACACATTTACTAATAGTCGCACGATTAGCGCGGGCGGTGGTGTAATGCCCTAAGACTGAATGGTTATCTGACTGTTAAAGTTTAACAAACTGGGGCCCGTTTCACTAAACTTTGTACTACTAAAATATTCAAATTTAGAATCGTCTGTAAATTTCAATTCATGGATTTACATTTATTGAGCATAGGCTGCATATGCAGCCTATGCTCAATAATTGTAAATCCAATGATTGTTTACAGGAAAACATTGTTAATGTGAAATTTACAGACTATCATAAGTTTGCACTTACGAACATTTTAGTCGTACGGAGTTTAGTGAAACGCCCCCCTGGATGGTAAGACTATTTCGTGTTTTCTAACCCTAACCGAGCCAGCGTTCCTGTGACGGCGTTACCGACGGGCACCTGTCGGCGGCGAGCGGCGGCTGCGGTGATCGCTTGTATCGTATAGCGATACATTCGGCGTATCTCACGTACATGCAGTCCGTGTTTGCGTGTTAGTTTTCTGCCATACGTCTTGTGTGTACCGAAATGGTTATTAATTTCTCCATAAAGTTTATTGTGATAGATGGCCCACTCACCGTTACAAGTACGCCGCACTCGTTTGTCCCCGTTTGCTAGGAAACACCTGCCTTCCGCGCTATCCATTCATAAGGAGCACTACACACGGACATCATATTAATGACACTATAAAAACTGCATTTGCGAATTCTATCGCCCTGTCGATTGTTGCGCCTTCTGTGTATTAGACCTACAGGGTGTTTTGCCTCATGTATTGGAATTTCCGAATGCTGTGGCCACCTGGGGCCCGTTTCACTAAATTCGTACAACTAAAATGTTCGTAAGTGCAAATTTAGAATCGTCTGGAAATTTCAATTAATGGATTTATTGAGCATATATAGGCTGCATATGCTCAATAAATGCAAATCAAATAATTGTTTACAAGAAAACATTGTTAATTTTACATTTCCAGACTATCATAATGTTGCACTGACGAACATTTTAGTCGTACAAAGCTTAGTGAAACGGGCCACCTCGTGTGTGTAATGTATGTATGTTGCGCCCAATCATACCTCTATATGAATTTCCGAATGCTGTGACCAACTCGTGTTTGTAATGTATGTATTTTGTGCCCAATCATACAATACATCTATATGCATTTCCGAATGCTGTGACCAACTCGTGTTTGTAATGTATGTATTTTGTGCCCAATCATGTATCTATATGAATTTCCGAATGCTGTGACCAACTCGTGTTTGTAATGTATGTATGTTGCGCCCAATCATGCCTCTATATGAATTTCCGAATGCCGTGACCACCTCGTTTTTGTAATGTATGTATGTTGCGCCCAATCATGCCTCTATATGAATTTCCGAATGCTGTGGCCACCTCGTGTTTGTAATGTATGTACGTTGCGCCCAATGATGCCTCTATATGAATTTCCGAATGCCGTGACCACCTCGTGTTTGTAATGTATGAATTATGTGCCCAATCATGCCCCTATATGAATTTCCGAATGCTGTGGCCACCTCGTGTTTGTAATGTATGTATTTTGTGCCCAATCATGCCCCTATATGAATTTCCGAATGCTGTGGCCACCTCGTGTTTGTAATGTATGTACGTTGCGCCCAATGATGCCTCTATATGAATTTCCGAATGCCGTGACCACCTCGTGTTTGTAATGTATGTATTATGTGCCCAATCATGCCCCTATATGAATTTCCGAATGCTGTGGCCACCTCGTGTTTGTAATGTATGTATTTTGTGCCCAATCATGCCCCTATATGAATTTCCGAATGCTGTGGCCACCTCGTGTTTGTAATGTATGTATGTTGCGCACAATCATGTATCCATATGAATTTCCGAATGCTGTGGCCACCTCGTGTTTGTAATGTATGTATGTTGCGCACAATCATGCCTCTATATGAATTTCCGAATGCGTGACCACCTCGTGTGTGTAATGTATGTATGTTGCGCCCAATCATGACTCTATATGAATCTCCGAATGCCGTGACCACCTCGTGTTTGTAATGTATGTATTTTGTGCCCAATCATGCCTCTATATGAATTTCCGAATGCTGTGGCCACCTCGTGTTTGTAATGTATGTATGTTGCGCCCAATCATGTATCTATATGAATTTCCGAATGCTGTGGCCATCTCGTGTTTGTAATGTATGTATGTTGCGCCCAATCATGCCTATATGAATTTCCGAATGCCGTGACCACCTCGTGTTTGTAATGTATGTATTTTGTGCCCAATCATGTATCTATATGAATTTCCGAATGCTGTGACCACCTCGTGTTTGTAATGTATGTATTTTGTGCCCAATCATGCCCCTATATGAATTTCCGAATGCTGTGGCCACCTCGTGTTTGTAATGTATGTATGTTGCGCCCAATCATGTATCTATATGAATTTCCGAATGCTGTGGCCACCTCGTGTTTGTAATGTATGTATGTTACGCCCAATCATGCCTATATGAATTTCCGAATGCCGTGACCACCTCGTGTTTGTAATGTATGTATTTTGTGCCCAATCATGTATCTATATGAATTTCCGAATGCTGTGGCCACCTCGTGTGTGTAATGTATGTATGTTGTGCCCAATCATGTATCTATATGAATTTCCGAATGCTGTGGCCACCTCGTGTTTGTAATGTATGTTGTGCCCAATCATACCTCTATATTAATTTCCGAATGCTGTGACCACCTCGTGTTTGTAATGTATGTATTTTGTGCCCAATCATGCCTCTATATGAATGTCCGAATGCTGTGGCCACCTCGTGTTTGTAATGTATGTATGTTGCGCCCAATAATGCCCCGATATGAATTTCCGAATGCTGTGACCACCTCGTGTTTGTAATGTATGTATGTTGCGCCCAATCATGCGTCTATATGAATTTCCGAATGCTGTGACCATCTCGTGTTTGTAATGTATGTATGTTGCGCCCAATCATGCCTCTATATGAATTTCCGAATCCTGTGGCCACCTGTGTTTGTAATGTATTGTAACAGAATATAACCTGAGTGTAATTATAACCCCCATGCAAAGTGAGTGGGTGGGGTACACGACTCATTTTGACAAGCTAAATATGGTATTATTATTGACATATCACACTCTGTAGCTAATATAATGGTAATTCAGCCATATAATTTCACATTTTCACTAAGACAAACATGCCTGATAGCTTTTATGGTCACAGGAAGAAATCTGGCAACTTGACAGAATTGTGGAAAGACTGACAAACATGTCTGGCAACCTTGCTGACAGTGTCTGGCTACTCTGGCAGTCTTATTCTTAGGATGATGGAAGTGTTTCAATGACTAGTTCGCTCTTTCTTGCAAAAAGGAAAATCTTATGAGAGTCTTGACCCACATCCTGCATGCCTATTGTGTCCTATATTTGTTTACATTCCAAGTCTGGCAAGTTGACATGTTCATGATTTCTCTCTGACAGCGGCCATGTTTGGCAGATCTGCCAAATCTGACAGATCCTGAGAAGCACATTGGAATTGCTAAATTAAGGCTATTTAATCAGATATTCACGATGTTTGGTTTGTAAATCCTAATTAATGTGTAAGACGAACATCTGCACAAAGTTTCAGACTGTAAATTCCTGTTTTGGTTGATTCTAAGCATAAAATCAAGTTGAAGTGGCGCTCAATTTTGAATGCGAAAACGCCAGCGTCTCCGCATAAAAATTGTCCCATAAAGTTATTAAATCACTGAACCACTCTTGATTACCTGTGTAAATACCCAGATAAATATACAAACTACATATTTGGGATGTGCCAGATAGGTTTTGAGCTGTTTTAATCTGTGACATTGTTAAAAGTCTCATGGTGATGACGTCATTTGTGGCGATCTCGCAAATCTGGCAAGATGGCTGACATTTTTGACAGATTTTCCCGACGCCCAAGCATCATGATTGGTCAAGTGACGTCATGTGGTACAGTTTCAGAACCTATAAATACAACCCAATTGGCTAGGATCAAATGGTTCAGCTCATAAGAGCAAAGGATAACATAAATGTGGCGTATTCTCGCCAGTGACCAGTAGTCATCACCTGATTGCAACCGGTACCCGTCATGGCCTTGTTGTAAAATAACACTCAGATAATAAACTAAATACCTGAATAAACATCTTCCATTGACTCTCCATAAGCCATCCTGACACAACAACAAATCGTAAGACCGCTAGCTTGCGTTTGTTACAGTATGTATGTTGCGCCCAAACATGCCTCTATATGAATTTCCGAATGCTGTGACCGCCTCGTGTTTGTAATGTATATATGTTGCACCCAATCATGCCTCTATATTAATTTCCGAATGCTGTGACCACCTCGTGTAAGTAATGTATGTAATTTGTGCCCAATCATGCCTCTATATGAATTTCCGAATGCTGTGGCCACCTCGTGCTTGTAATGTATGTATGTTGCGCCCAATCATGCCTCTATATGAATTTCCGAATGCTGTGGCCACCTCGTGTTTGTAATGTATGTATGTGGCGCCCAATCATGCCTCTATATGAATTTACGAATGCTGTGGCCACCTCGTGTTTGTAATGTATGTATGTTACGCCCAATCATGCCTCTATATGAATTTCCGAATGCTGTGGCCACCTCGTGTTTGTAATGCATGTATGTTGCGCCCAATCATGCCTCTATATGAATTTCCGAATAATGTGGCAACCTCGTGTTTGTAATGTATATATGTTGCGCCCAATCATGCATGTATATGAATTTCCGAATGCTGTCACCACCTCGTGTTTGTAATGTATATAAATGTTGCGCCCAATGATGCCTCTATACGAATTTCCGAATGCTATGGGGCCACCTCGTGTTTTTGTAATGTTATTATGGTTGCGCCCCAATCATAATCATGCCCTCTATATGAATTTCCAAAATAATGGTGGCAACCCTCGGGTTTGTAATTTGTAATATATTTAAGTTGCGCCCAATCATGCCTCTATATGAATGTCCGAATGCTGTGACCACCTCGTGTTTGTAATGTATATATATGTTGCGCCCAATCATGCCTCTATATGAATTTCCGAATGCTGTGGCCAACTCGTGTTTGTAATGTATGTATGTTTTGCGCCCAATGATGTGATGGGCCTATAACGAATTTCCGAATGCTATAGGCCACCTCGGTTTTGTTTATAATTTATGATATGATTGCGCCCAACTCATGCCATCTATATGAATTTCCAAATAATGTTGCAAACCACGTGGTTTGTAATGTATATAATGAATTGCCGCCCAAATCATGCCTCTATAATGAAAATGTCCGAATGCCTGTGACCACCTCGTGTTTGTAATGTTATATATAGTATTGCGCCCAATTCCATTGCCTCTATATGAAATTTCCGAATTGCCTGTGGCCAACGCGTGTATTTGTAATGTTATGTATGTTGCGCCCAATCATAGCCTCTATATGAATTTTCCCGAATGCTCCTGTGGCCACCTCGGTGTTTGTAATGTTTAATATTTGTTGCGTCCAATCATGCCTCCATATTAATTTCCCGAATGCTGTAGGCCCACCTCGTGTTTTGGTAATGTTATGTATGTTGCGCCCAAATGACTAGCCTATAAATTGAATTTTCTGAATGCTGTGGCTACCTCCCGTGTTTGTAATGTATGTAATGATGCGCCCAAACATGCCCGCTTTATGAATTTCCGAATGCTGTGGCCACATTCGTGTTTGTAATGTATGTATGTTGCGCCCAATCATGCCCTCTATATGAATTTTCCGAATGCTGTGACCAACCTCGTGTTTGTAATGTATATATGTTTTGCGCCCCAAATCAGAAGCATCTATTTTGAATTTCCTCCGAATGCTGTGACCACCTCGTGTTTGTAATGTATGTATTTTGTGCCCAATCATGCCTCTATATGAATTTCCGAAATGCTGGTGACCACCTCGTGTTTGTAATGTATATAATGTTGCGGCCCGAATCATGCCTGTATATAAGAATTTTTCCGAACTGCTGTACGACCAACCTTCGATTTTGTAATTTGTAATGGTAATTATTTTTTGTGCCCAATCATGCCTCTATACTGAATTTTCCGAATGCTGTGACCACCTCCGTGTTTGTAATGTATATATGTTAGCACCCAAGAAACATGCCTGTTTATAATGAATTTTCCGAATAACTGTGACCAACTCGTTGTTTTGTAATGTAATGTATGTTGCGGCGCCCAATCATGCCACTCAATAAAATTAATTTCCGAATGCTGTGACCACCGCCTCGTGGTTTCTTGAATGTCTGTTGCCACCAACACCTGTCCTATATTTTGAATTTCCAAAATGTCATGACCGCCTCCGGGAGGGTCCCTAATACTACTAGTAGTTTCTTAACGCGCATATCAAACATTTCACATTAACCATGGAGAGATGAAAACCAGATGGTGTCATTATTATTATCTAAAAACGGACCAAAATAATATTAAACTTTAGAAACAAAGTTTTAAGTTTTTTATTCAAATAGATAGAAAAATGAAATGAACTAATTTAAAATACCTGTGCATTTTTTGTAACTATTATTATAAAAAGAGATTTTACCATTTTCCCAACGAAAATCGAGAAGAAAAATCACAATTTGCTATATAAATCATATAAAAACTACCGACTATGTTTAAAGCTAAAAAGGACCAAAATATTTTTATTTTAAAAACCCGATCGAAACATCATCATAAAGTACAATACTTGAAGTTTAAAATGTGACTTGTGCATTTACAATCGGTTGTGTAGTTTAAAAGTTACGTAAGAACGTAAGAACGTAAGAACGGACCCCCCCCCCCCCCCCCCCCCCCCCCCCCCCCCCCCCCCCCCCCCCCCCCCCCCCCCTTCCCCCCCCCCCCCGCTCTTGCTCTCGGCAAAAAAAAAAAAAAGACGAAAATGTACAATACTCGAATAGTTGGATGACTTTTTTCGTGGCCTAGGTGTCGGGAAATCGCATCTGCGGCGATCTGGCATCTAAAAATTTCCTGGGGGGACGATTTCGCGCTCGCGGAGGTCGGCTATGCCGAATTTTAATTACAGACCCCCCCACCTGCAATTATTTCTGTATCCACGCCTGTTAAATATGATAACATTCCACCAACCGTCCACACAAAACAGAAAACACGCAGAAACACAATAACGACTCGGTTGCCACAAACCTAGTTACCAAAGGGCCGTTTCACTAAACTTCGTACGACTAAAATGTTCGTAAGTGCAAATTTACTATAGTCTGTAAATTTCACATTAACACTGTTTTCTTGTAAACAATTATTGGATTTACATTTATTGAGCATAGGCTGCATATGCAGCCTATGCTCAATAAATGTAAATCCATCAATTGAATCTTTCAGACGATCCTAAATTTGCACTTTTCACATTTGCAACATTTTAGTCGTACGAAGTTTAGTGAAACGGGCCTCAGATGCCTACACATTTGTCAACTGCCCACAGTTACCACATGCCTTACTTGGTATCCACATACATGTACACCGCCACCTGTGCTAATCTTGCCAATCAGGGTCGGATCCAGCATTTGCGAACGGGGGGCGGGGGGGGGGGGGGGGGTGGGGGGGGGGGGGGGGGGGGGGGGGGTGGGGTGTCTAGTTATGAAGGTAACTCTTACAAATCTACTCCCGTACCATCCGTGGCTACGGACGGTACGCGAGTAATTGCAAGAGTTACCGTTCGTTACTAGGGGGTTGTCCTATTTTCGCGCTCTTCGAAATGCACTTTCCTGTGTTACGGCATTTAAATTCAGCCTCCAACTGGTGGTAAACTGTGATCTATGTAAACTCCGTGGCTCAACGGGGTGGGGGTTACAACCCCGGAACCCTCCCTTCTATATCCGCCCCTGCCAATACTTAATATGTAGACTATATAGCGTACATACTCTAACGGAAATGGGTGGGTTAGGTAACTTTTGTTAAATGGTCAATTTACTGTGTCCTAGGACCGATCTACCACCTGTGCCTATACGGGCAATCGGCTGACAATGTGACAACAATCCAAGTTCTTTGTCATCTTACACAGTCAATCGGTCTGATTTATTGACACCAAATACGAACAGCGTAGACCCTGATCAGACTGCGCGGATGCGCAGGCTGATCAGGGTCTACGCTGTTCGCAAACGTCGCAATGTACCTTTTGTCAGCCGTGGGCCATATATCGTGCCCTGGAATGACAAGCCCTGAATTATTGCTCCTTTCTACAACCTACGTGCCATAGATATGAACCAATTTTTCAACTCCCATATACATCAATGATAGACTTCAATGCTATTGAAGCCTATGCTCAATAAATGTAAATCCATTAATTATTTACAAGAAAACATTGCTAATGCGAAATAATTTTGGTCTTACGAACATTTTTGTCGTACGAAGTTTAGTGAAACGGCCCCATGTTTTGCATGTAGATAGGTGTGGGTATAACCCATCGTCCGGGTGTGAAACCCATCCTTTATAAAAACGGTACAAACCTCGCACAATTGGTATTTTATTGTGATGACAAATAGGGAAACTAATTACTGTCTGTTTCACGAAACCTGCCCAAATTTTACGGCTATATAAACAATGCAAAAACAATATTTGTTTCGACAATATTAAAATAAAGCACAATTTAAGAATGAGCCTTCTTTTTATTTAATGAAATTTGGTTCTATATTGATTTTATGGCGAAAAAAACAATTTCCCCGTGTTAAATCCCCATAGACTAGTCTATGGGGATTTAATATGGGGAAATTTTCGAATTTCAGAAATACTGGACCGATTTTCAAAATATAACTTTTGTTTTCTTAGTTACACATTTCTAAGCTATCTAGCTAGGTTTCATAGTCAAAATCCAAAACATTTATTTTGTTGACTCCGCACACAGCTCCTCCACCTCTTTTTCCCCCATTTTAAATTCCCATAGACAAATCAATTTTTCGTAATCATTGAAAATCAATATTTGACCAAATTTCATGAAATAAAAAGAAGGCTTAAATTTTGATAAAATTATATATTATAAAAAAATTTGTTTGCATTGTTTATATGGCCGTAAAATGTGGGCAGGTTTCGTACAACAGACAGTAGACAATATACAAAAAGTGACGACGAGATTGACTTTCTATTCGCCAGTCGAACTTACAGCCACCGACTACCACCTGTGGCAGATGCTGGTCGGGTCGTAACTTCGCTTCTTAGGTTCTGGTACACAGCCGCCTGCGTTAATCTTGCCCAGTATCCGATTTCATCAACATTGCAAAGTATACTTAACTAGCAAATATACTTTGAGGGAGTAATCATTTATTTTTCCCGAAATGCATTATTTCATATAGAACTAACGACTGCATATATTTGATGATTAAATGTATGCAGAATTATTATACTGAATGTATTACATTATCACAGCCAAAATGGCTGTGATAATATAATAAATTCAATATAATAAAAATTAATAAATTTACATTAAATTGAAAATTTCTCCCTGAAAGTATTCTTTGCTAGATAAGTATACTTTGCCATGTTGGTGAAATAGACTACACATGTTAACATTTATGAACATATATTTATAGCAATCTCAACTCGCAATCCAGTAGTTTGATTGGCTGAGCCCGAGCTATAGCAGTCGATCCAGCTGTTTGGTGTCAAGCAGATTTTTGCTAAATGGTGTCCAGAGTTGTCCCGATGGGCGTGGTTTGAGTTAATGGGGATTTGTGTAATTGCTAAACATTAACTGATTTTCGTGATTCAGGTGTCGATTTATGTTTTCAGGCATGCTGATTAAACAGGAATCAAAATCAAATATGGTCAAAATATGGCATCAAATTCAAAATGGCCGCCAAATTAATATAAATTTACGTTTATTGTTGATAATGGCTGAAATGTTAGACGCGATTCCCCTTCATTGGTCTCTTGCCTATGTATGTTCATGATTGAAAAGCACAAACATGTCTTGGAGTGCACATATACCGGAATTACAGTGGAATCTCTCTTAACCGGACACTCTATGGACATCCCAGTATGTCCGGTTTAGAGAGGGTACACTGTACATGCAAGCTAGCTGCCATTTTACATGCGTTGAAAAGGATCGATCGTCCTAACCCTTTGAATATGGGTAGGGGGGGGGGGGGGTAGTAAATCGTCGCCTGCTGTTATTTTATATGTTATCTTCTTTCTTAATACAAACATACATTAGTAACTCTTGAGATTCTAGAGTTTTGTCAAAGCATGTTTTTGACGAGAGAAAAATAGCAGACGACGACAAAATTGAATTAAGCAATGTAATGGTTAATCCCTGGATAGCGTGACTAAACATAGCCTACTTGGGCTCGATATGGTAGCGTGACTCGTAGATCGTTGGATCTTGCCGATGTGACCTTGATTGTAGAATCAGCAGGTGTCACAGACTGCTGAACCGTCTCATCGGCAAACCAGATAGTGTCAATCAACAATCTGTAAATATTTCATACAACAATCAAGTTGGGCAATTAACTCGTTATGATAATGGTATACCGGAACATATATGTGGCTGTGACTGGAGAAATGGGGATTATGGGATTTGCGACCAGTGTAGATCCAGATCAGCCTGTGCATCCGCACAGTCTGATCAGGATCTGCACTGTTCACCATTATATCAATGAAACAATCACCCAGCATGTTTCTAAAAAGCAATATATATAATCCGGCTACAGGGGCCCGTTTCACTAAGCTTTGTACGACTAAGAAGTTCGTAAGTGCAAATTTAGGATCGTCTGGAAATTTAATCTGATGGATTTACATTTATTTATTGAGCATAGGCTGCATATGCAGCCTATGCTCAATAAATGTAAATCCATCAATTGATTACAAGAAAATATTGCTAATGTGAAATTTACAGACTATCATCATTTTGCACTTACGAACATTTTAGTCGTAAGAAGTTTAGTAAAACGGGCCCCAGGAGTGTGGTATTTGATCTGAATCTACACTGGACACAAAACCCAAAAGCCCCATTTATCCAGTCACAGCCACATTTTCAGCTATCAAATATCGCTCCGACTATCTTCGACTTGCCATTGACGAACCATTGTTGTCCGAACAAGTCCCACGGTTCATATAATAAACGATTGGCAGGCATGGAAGCGGTGGAAGTTCGTTGTGCTTCAGCCCATAATGTGTGTAAGGCGGGCCTACTTAACGCTTCGTCATATGTACAAGAAACAAACTACAAGTAGTTGTAAACAAATTATCCGCTCGTATGTACGAGTTTTCATTTATCTGTCCACACATCCTATGTATATATAAGTTATTGTTCACATATTGTATTTTTAAGGAATTAAATGCGAGGGAGTGTTAGCGACCGCAGCATTTAGTTCCTTTAAAATCCAATGTGTGAACAATAACATACTTATGACTAGAAATGGGCGCTTGTCGACAAGCGCATGTGTATCCCCCTCCCCAGATACATAAGTAGTTTGAAAAAAGGGTGTTCGAGTTATGCTCCGGAGACAAAATCAGTGACGGAAAAACAAAGGGAGATAACTCAAAAATTAGTGATGCAAGAGTTATCATTCTTGCGTGACACACATTTAGGGTCGTGGTCTATGCATGTGTGAAGTTTCATGAAAATATTCCAAAGGGTGTTCGAGTTATGCTCCAGACACGAAATCAGTGCAAGAAACAACAAAGGGAGATAACTAAGAAATTAACGACGCAAGAGTTGTCATTCTTACGTGCGACACACCTTTGGGTCGTCTGCTATGCATGTGTGAAGTTTAATAAACTAGAAAATGTGTTCATAGAACACGGATGTCCCACATATCGCTTTGATAATAAATGAGGCCAAATTCCAAGTCAAAATTTTCTTTTACCTGAGCGTTAAAGTTTTTGAAGCACCAAGTATGTGACCTTGACCCTGGGCTTGGCGGGGGGGGCAGGACGAACGTGGATTTGGCACAGGGCGGTAGAGGACCATTAGAGCAATGCATATGTGAAATATGAAGCTGATCCGTGAAAGAAAACAGAAATTATAAGATATTTACCTGAGCGTTAAAGTTTTTGAAGCACCAAGTATGTGATCTTAACCCTGGGCTTGGCGGGGGCAGGACGAACGTGGATTTGGCACAGGGCGGTAGAGGACCATTAGAGCAATGTGTATATGAAATATGAAGGAGACCGGTCGAAGGATGAAGAAATTATGAGACATTTACCCGAGTGTTAAAGTTTTGTGACGGACGGACGGACGGGACGACGGGAGGACGGGACGAACGTTCCTACGAATGAATACTTTATAAAAATACCCAACAAGAGTACCCAACACTATCCTAACCCTACCCAATAAGATCCCCGTACGCTTACAACAAGTACCCATTCGTGTGTGCGGACGGACGGACGGACGGACAAGGGTAACACTAAATGCCCCCTCCACTATCGTGGTGGGGCATACAAATATTCCAAAGGGTGTTCGAGTTATGCTCTGGATACAAAATCAGAGCACGAAACAACAAAGGGAGATAAGTAAACAAGAATTCCGCGGAATCAAATGCCTCGCCTTGTCCAGCCTTGACCTCGATCGAACCTGGGCCCGAAAGCAATTTTCACTGGCCCGAACATATTATACAATTATTGACTAGTGAGCCATAGAATATCAGATTACGACCTTATGTTATTAGACAAAAATTGAAAAAGAATTTGAAAAAAAAAATGAAAAAAAAAAATGGAAAAAAAAGAGTTTGAAAATCAAAAATAATAATGCTTGCTACTGGAGCCCAGATTTTTTTTTTAATAGTCCTATATTTATCTACATATATCTGCACAGGTCCACATAATGCCACAATATTTTCAACACAGTTTACGGAAATGTAATATACAAAAACAAATAAAAAAAATAATGCTCGCTACTGGAGCCCAGAATTTTTGTTAATAGTCCTATATTTATCTACATATATCTGCACAGGTCCACATACTGCCACAATATTGTCAACACAGTTTACGGAAATGTAATAATGTACCTGTATAAATTACCTGTAATAAGTTAGTGGTCAGTTAAAAAATTGAAAAAGAATGTAAAAAAAAAAATGGAAAAAAAAAATTAAATTTAAAAAATAAAATAAAAATAATGCTCCCTACTGGAGCCCAGAATGTTTTTTAATAGTCCTATATTTATCTACATATCATATATTCACAGGTCCACATATTGCCACAATATTTTCAACACGGTTTACGGAAATGTAACATAATCATTTACCTGTATAAATTACCTGTAAGTGGTCAGTGGTCAGTGGTCAGTGGTCAGTTGCACATGCTAGCGCATGCACAGGTGAATAGTCTGTATTTAGCACTTACGACCTTATGCTACTAGACAAAAATTGAAAAAGAATTAAAAAAAAAAAATGAAAAAAAAAATGGAAAAAAAAGTTTAAAAATTAAAAATAATATTGCTTGCTACTGGAGCCCAGAATTTTTTTTTAATAGTCCTATATTTATCTACATATATCTGCACAGGTCCACATAATGCCACAATATTTTCAACACAGTTTACGGAAATATAATATACAATGTAGTAATTTACCTGTATAAATTACCTGTGGTCAGATATAGTGGTCAAGACTGGACATTTGCACATGCTAGCACATGCTAGCACATGCACAGGTGAATGGTTCTCCCAGTCTCTATTGTTCTCTTTACAGGTAAGGTGTACAGAGCACACGAGAAAAGGTGTACAGAGCAGACGAGAAAACGGGTCTTCATGCATTATTGTCCAGTTTGTAGAGTGCGCAAAACAAAAAATGGGAGATAGCTAAAAAATTAGCTATGCAAGAGTTGTCATTCTTGTGCGCGACACACCTCCGGGTCGTGGTCTATGCATGTGTGAAGTTTCATGAACATATTCCAAAGGGTGGTCGAGTTATGCTCCGGACAGGAAATCAGTGCGCGAAAACAAAAAAGGGAGATAACTAAAAAATTAGCTATGCAAGAGTTGTCATTCTTGTGCACGACACACCTTCGATTCGTGGTCTACTTGAATGTGTGAAGTTTCATAAAAATATTCCAAAGGGTGGTCGAGTTATGGTCAATCAGTGCGCGAAACAAAAAAGAGAAATAACTAAAAAAATAGCTATGCAAGAGTTGTCATTCTTGTGCGCAACACACCTTCGGGTCGTGGTCTATGCATGTGTGAAGTTTCATGAAAATATTCCAAAGGGTGTTCGAGTTATGCTCCGGACAAGAAGTGTCTGCGGCGGACGCGGACGCGGACGCGGACGCGGACGCGGACGCGGACGCAGCCCGCTGTCAAATCCATAGTATCCCCCGACGGAGTCCGGGGGATACAATTAACCAGGTTTATAATGCAGTCTCCCTACCGAGTATTGATTTTCAATTTCCTGTCAAACAGGTAGTCATTATATATTGTAATATGTAACGTATTGGGGTTAAATCTTGCAATATGTGAAATAAGTGGAGCGCGATTTTCTTAGAAAGTAGGGCGAGATATACATAATTATACAATTAAATACATCAGGATTGGGTGAAACATCGCATAGGCCGGTGCTATGAGTTTGTGTCTGGTAGTCGTGTTCAACGATTATCATGGATCTCCTTGACGACTTTGCAGAGTAAATTGTAAACTGCAAACATCAGTGAGGCATCGATACTGTAAATCGTCTCCCCGTTCGTTCTTCCATTGGTGCTATTATTTCCCGATCATTGGTGCACACCACAGTTGTAAGTTCGATAGATGTGCACAGTTCCGTTGCCCGTAGATACAAATATGGCTGTGACTAATGAGAACTCGGGATTACCGTATCTGTGATCAGTCTAGTTGCGAACGGTAACTCTTGCAATATATACTACTCCCATACCGTCTAGCCAGCTACAGACTGTATGGGAGTAGATTGCAAGAGTTACCGTTCGCAACTAAGATCAGTATAGCTCCTGATATTTCAACAGACTTCTTCAGCCTCATATATAGTTGCGAACGGTAACTTGCAATTTACTCCCGTACCGTCCGTAGCTAGCTAGCTACGGACGGTACGGGAGTCAATTGCAAATTACCGTTCGCAACTACTTCATATATTGATGTATATTGCGAGCTAGAAACATCACGGGTGTTTCATGATGTCTGTATGGCGAACAGTGCAGACCCTGTCAAACTGAACGGATGTGCAGGCTAGTCTGTATATACACTCGTCGCAAATTTCATAAGCCCCATTTATCCAGTCACAGCTATATTAGTTCAATGAGCTAATTTCAATGACTTTCGCTTAAGCCGGTGCTGCGATTGATTGATGAGTGCGTTTATCGGCCGCATAAACTCGATGGACTTGTCCACCATCTGCAAAAGCAGAAACAAAACTTGGGTTAAAATGAAATTTTGAATCTGGGTAGAACCAGTTTGCGGGCTTAACGGCGCAGAGGCAAATTGGGCAGGCAGATCACTGACGACGCTCCCATTGGGTGACCTCGACTGCAGTGATACGGGCACGAAGTCCGTGTTTTTGTCTTAAAAATGACTGGTTTGAGTCCCGGCGTCTGTTTTGGTTTGTTGTTGCCTGATGTGACCCATTTGTTTGGGCCTTTGGTATCGTGGCGTTGGAGTTGTATAGTTCTTCTTATTATTCGACCGCACAGTGCTTTCAGCCGTGTACCATGGGTGGCCGGCCGCACTATGTGCCTGCGGCTCGTGTCGTCATCCGACGGTCTCCATGGCTTTGTTTTTACAGAAAAGTGTGCATCATACCTTAGACATTGGGATGTGATATGTATGCTGAACAAAGCAACATGCATAGATACACAGTGTGCCCAAATATTATGAAAATTGGACAAAGGATTAACATTTTATTGACAAAACTGAGAAAAAAACCTTAACGCCATGCTAAATGTGAAACTTGAACGCAAGTCGTCAGTGACCTTGGGCATTCGGACATGAAATACCCTGGGTGGTGAACCATCAATGAATGCCAGCAAGGTATGGATGCAGATTGATGAACCTGGGCACAATACAAGAGGAGATATAAAATAATTTGAAAAAAAATCTACGCCTCCACCACAGGAAAAAGCAACCCATACGCCCCCCACCCCCCCGACACGTGTGGGCGAGACAAAAACGGCTTGCCAAGCATATGTAACAGTACATGCACTAATTTGTATCGTGATGGTGACTGATGTAGATACAATACATATATCTGTACTGAATGTACCTTCGTGTTGACAGTACATGTACATACCAGGGGCGGATCTGGAGGGGGTGGGGTTCCGGGGTTGCAACCACCCCCCCCCACCCTGTTCAACCACGGAGTTTACATAGATCACAGTTTACCACCAGTTGGAGTCTGAATTTAAATTTCCGTAAAACACAGGAAAGTGCATTTCGAACAGCTCGAAAATAGAACAACCCCCAAGTTGCGAACGGTAACTCTTGCAATCTACTCATGTACCGTCCGTAGCTAGCTACTACGGACGGTACGGGAGTAGATTGCAAGTGTTACCTTCGCAACTAGACAAACCACCCCCCCCCCCGTTCCCCAAATGCTTGACCCGCCCCTGCATACACTAATGATACACGCCATGTGATTTTGTACCGAAGAACATGTGCAATTTTTCATGAAATATATTTGCAGAAACTGTGATACTTTCGAACGATGACACAATTTGCATAACAAATGCATTTGCTACGTATATTTCGTCAACTTTCGACCACAGATTATGGAGACCGTAAATTTTTAAAACATTTTTCAGTAGATATCGCCAAAGATCTAAGGTACAAACTCACATAGCGTGTCTCATAGACCAATAACTGCTTCTTCAGCTTAATACAGATATTTTTAGGCTAGCAGCTAAACCCTGGTTGGCAGTTTAGAGTAGACTAAACAAGTTTCAGTTTCTTTATTATTTCTATCACGATTGTTTGTCAGGATGACATTACACTGTAGTACTAGCAGTAGCCGAAATGTTAGCGGCTGGAAGAATCTACAACAACAACAACTACTGACCGAACGAAGATGTAGTGAAAGTTTTGCATTTGAACGTTGGTCTGCTCTTTGTGACTGAAGTGACAGAAGTGAGAATCTGTGTTGCGTCATTCCTTATATAGACGCTGGATCTGACAGTCAGCCATTTCATTGGTTGAAATCAGAGCGTTGACTGTCAAGTTTCTGCCATCTTGGATTTGAAAGTTACGTTTTTAGGCTTGTAGATAGCTAAGATATCGTGACTGACGGTCAGATGTCCAGATGATTCTACATGTCAAAATACATCAGGTAAGTGTAAAGTTGTGAAGATAAACATGCATTTAATAAGTGACCGCCAAACAGAAAGGCTGCGCGAGTTGACAAGTCAAATAATGGCGGGCACGAAACTTTGCGAGCACTGCCGAACAAATCATTAGAATAATGGAGATATTATGACGTCTGATATATGATCACCTATGCAAATACTTAGGAGGAGGGTTGAGCTACCATGGTAAAGAGGATCCATCACAAACTGGCCCACAGAAGTGTCAATCCATGTCAACAGTCAACAAGGGCCATTACATTTCATTCTGTTGTGATTCACACGGCAGAATGTGAATTGTATGGCTTATTGAGCAGTTATGTACTTCATCACCCAAAATATGCATCACTGTGAATGTGCTTATTAATAAAGAGTATTCATGGGCGGATTCAGGGGGGGGGGGGGGGGGGGGTGGACCCGGCGAGCGACCCCCCACCCCCCCATAAAATTCGCTGAGTAAAGATTTTCTACAAGTTACAAGGTACGTTTCATGCCAAGTGCCATGTATTCCATGCATTTTGCAGTCGTTGTCTTATTGTTTCAAAATTTAAACGTTTTCAATAAAAAATCATGTCTAAACATACTGTGACGGTGTCAATATTTTTGCTCCAAAATGCCCCAGAACGCAGGAAATGCGATGTAGATTTCAAAAAAAATTCCGGGGGACCCCCCTAGCGTTATCCCTAGCTCTGCTCGGTCGACTATTTTGCAATACTTGACTATATTATCGAACGAGCATAGCTCGTTCGATAATAGAGTCAAGTATTGCAAAATAGTTACGCCCCCCCAAACCCGAAATCATGGAACCGCGCCTGGTATTAGCAGTCAAAAAAAAGGGGTAATAAATCTGATCAAATTGTAAGGATCATTTCCTTACAATATATGTCGCACACGGAAGACACAACAAGAGGTGAAGTAATATATCTTTAATAACGATTGCAAAGCCGTGTTAAATAAGCAACAAGCAGATACCATTATATATTGGTACATGTAAAAGACTGGAATCTCAACACAATTTGATTTTCACTTCACTAAACCTGAATAAGTGTACAACTACTCGCCACTAAACTATGCAGTGATCTATATAATGCATTCTAGTAGAACTAGCTATTACAAACAGAAATCATGGTATCAATTACAAGGTGTATGATCACATGGTACTAACAACAACAACAACAAGTACTAAAACTTCCAGAATCCATCCGATTCAAAGTATGTATTATTTTTTTATATTGTTCTTATTACGTAACGGATTTTGATGAAATATGGCGCATCAAACGAGTCTTGTTCAGCTGCATTTGGTGGTCACTGTATTTTGGCCCAAACTTCTGTCGTTTTTGCGAAGAATTGATTTCCGTGTCTACCGACGCTCGATTCTTCGCAAAAATGACATAAGTCTGTGCCGAACTCCCTTGACCGCCAAATGCAGCTCATGAAGACGCGTTTTCTGTGCCATATTTCATCAAAATCCGTTGCATATTAAGGAAAATATCAAATAATACTTACTTTGGAGTGGGCGAGCTTTCAACACTTTCATCCGTCGTTGTTGTTGTTGTAACCACATGATCATTTTCCATCCGCTATAAATAGTTAACCTAGATGGCTGCGGCCCGCATGTCATGCCTGCTGAGGCTTTGATAGTATACCGAAAAATCTTTAACCCGGACGCACGTACGTACATCCGTATGGACCGACATACGTACGCCAATGTCCCGACTGTATCGCGCTGTTAAACAGTTACGCATAAATTAATTAATGTTCTTACATTTCAGCCTGTAGTTAACACAAATATAACTGTGAATTACACTCGGTCCTGTAGAGTGGCAGTAGTTTACACCATATATGGAGAAATGCCGACAGTAACATCACAATGACGTGTTTCATTCCACCAATCAAAACAAGTTCTCAGAAAAACCCTCTGAATTCGCCTTCACTAGGGCCCACATGCGGAAATTAATTCACACAACTCTTGACCATATTTTACACTTGATTCACTTCGTTTAGAGAAAGTATTACGGTATGTGTGAAATGTAAGAAAATGTTTATTTAACTAGGTTCATTATATTGATATAATACCCACGTGATTGGGTCCTACACTCACTCGTTTGTTTAGCGTAAACACCCAATCATTTGCACATTGTTTCATGTTAATAATCTCACCTGGTTAAATGAACTCAAACCATCTACCAAACATGTACATATTAAGCGTGTATAAAATGAACAATGCTAGTGTAAGTAGATATCACAGTGATGCTTCTATTATAACACACATAGCGAAATATATATAACATGCAGATTATAAGAGAACGTATATACTATTAAAACCATTTTGTACAATGTCTATAGTAGACCGCGAGTTATTATATGTACCAATGTGATTTTGGTGATAAACTAAAATGTTGCATGTTTCATATTAACCCTTAGACCGCTACTCACAACAATTGTCGTCTGCTGTTGCTTTTATATCTTGCCTTATTTCTCAATAAAAACATGATTTGACAGCACTTCAGAATCATTTCCAATGGAAATGATTCTGAAGTGCTGTCAAAGCATGTTGTAAATTATTGTAAAGTGCTGTCAAAGCATATTTTTGATGATAAAAATGGAAAATAGAAAATAAACAGCAGACGACAAAAAATTAAGATAGCGGTGTAAGGGTTAAGGTACATGCCCACTCAGTAGACACAAACTGTTATTTATATCAGAGACATCATCCGAGACATTTTCTGGCAAAATAAACATTCATTTACCATTACCCCACCTATTAATTGGCATTATTATACATTTTATATCAGACTTAAATTTCCATACTGATATCAGGGGCTATAACCGTGTTTCCTTAAACTGTTAACGGACATTACTATTTATTCTCTGTATTTATTTTTTTGATACGTTGCAATCCAGGTGACACATTTAATTATTATAAATAATTAAAAAATACGATGCCTCATTTTCATATGAAAACAGCCTGATACCACCACGCGTCACTATCAGTAAAATAACTATTATTAAATGATTACATCTGTATAGCAGGCACTCGTAATTTTTAGAACTGGTGGAATAGTGACACAATTATACACTTATTTAATTCCTATAAAGAACGTTTTGTGCCTACTGAGTGGGCATGTACCTTTAAACATTGCGATCATCATTCAGTAACCACGGTAATACTGGTAATGAGGCAAAATATGTCCCATAAGGGTCGGGACCATACATACGTCACATAAGGGTGGATATAACGACCAATGCTGCATCATTCAGTAAATGCAGTAATTATCCAGACTGATCAGTTCAAAATAGTCAATTAACGTTTCTGCCTTTTAGCATTTAACCATTACACCGCTATCTGAATTTTTTGTCGTCTGCTGTTTATTTTCTATTTTCCATTTTTATCATCAAAAACATGCTTTGACAGCACTTTAGAATAATTTACAACATGCTTTGGCAGCACTTCAGAATCATTTCCGTTGGAAGTGCTGTCAAAACATGTTTTTATTGAGAAATAAGGCAATATATAAAAGCAACAGCAGACGGCAATTGTTGTGTGTAGCGGTCTAAGGTTAATAACAACACAAACACTCAAACATTTAAAATCACTTGCAAGACTTCTCAAAAATATTCTTTTAAGTAACTCATAAATTTGAAATTTAATAAATTGTGTGACAGGTGTTGTGTTGTATTGCTATAAATATTTTCGAATGACTAAACAAGTTGATATTTTCCAAAACTGCAGTATCTTTTTGTAAATGAAGTCAATAGTTGCTGAAAATTCCAGATTGAATTGAATTTAATTCCGCATGCAATTTGGAATTTCCATCAACTTTCTATATCATTGACAGGAATTATCACACATTACCATTGATATATTATATCAACGAAACACGGAGATGTGCCAAGGCAGAAGAAGAAGAGGTCACATGTTGTCCAAAATATCTCGACAGCCATCTTCTAACAGTGTCATATCTTCTAACAGTTAACGTGTAAAACAATAGCACTGACAACCATTCATGACAATGCCTTGATCCTAGATGACATTCCACATGCTCGTATTGTCCCATCCCGCAACACGACAGTGTGAATCTCACATTTCAACAAAGTACACACATACACAAAACTCACAATTAGGAAATATAAAATTAATTTACTGAAGATCATCCCCGCCCACCCTAAAATAATGCCAGATTAATATTTTATTCGTATTTATTTGAAGGAAAATCATTAATTATTGTTTTTTAACACTATTCACAACACAATTTAACCCTTTGAACCAGACAGCCCGATATAGCGGTTTATGCAAACAGTGCAGATCCAGATGAGCCGGCTCGTAACGAGCCGGCTCATCAGGATCTGCACTTTTTGAAAGTAATTTTCATATTTTGAGAACAAAAAAATACCCTCTTTTCATAAATGGACCAGTCTGAAAATCATTGTGTGATGATTGGATAGGTTGCAAAATTAACATATCAAAATCCATTCCAGTGACATAGGGGTGAAAGGGTTAATACAAAATAAATGACACCCACCTGCCTAATTTCCTAATATTGGGATGATATTCAGTAAATTAACTTTACACCGACACACAGGTGGAAGACTCGGACATATGACACAAAAAAATGCCATTACAAAAAATCCATTACCCCACCCACTTGGTCTCATACAGTACTATGTTCTATTATAGAACATACTACTGCACGAGACTGAGTGGGTGGGGTACGAGACCAAGCGGGTGGGGTAATGGATTTTTTGTAATGGTCTTTTTTTTGTGTCACAGGTCCGAGTCTTCCACCTGTGCACTGACGTTACAATTCCACTGAGCCTGGTATAGGAAAACATTTGTTTAACTCAGAATTGTGCTAAAAATCTTGTATATATATTGTGTTTGTTACAAATTATGTTTTCTGTGTTTATTTGTGGCTGTGACTGGAGAAATGGGGCTTATGGGTTTTGCGACCAGTGTAGATCCAGATCAGTCTTTGCATCCGCACAGTCTGACCAGGATCTGCACTGCTCACCATTCCATCAATGAAACACCCATCATGCTTCTAACAAGCAATACATAACATTATCAGAACGCCCCATTTCTCCAGTCACAGCCACATTTGCACAATGACCTGTAGCCAATTTCACCAAAATTGCAAAGCATACTTATCTAGCTAAGTATACTTTGAGGGAGTAATCATTTATTTTTCTCGAAATGCATTATTTGTTATAGAACTAACTGCATATATTTGATGATTAAAAGTATGCAGAATTATTATACTGAATTATTACATTATCACAGCCAAAATGGCTGTGATAATGTAATAAATTCAGTATAATCAAAATTAATAAATGTATCCTTAAATTGAAAAGTGTACTTAGCAAGGTAAGTATACTTTGAAATTTTTGTGAAATTAGCTACTGGACCGGAGGTGACAGACCTTTCAGAGCATAGTTGAATGTTCCGCCCAGATTAGTCTGAAGTGGCGAAGTTGAGCACGGTTTTGAGTTGAAAAGGTTTTATAACATTTAGTTCAGTAGCCTATTTCACAAACTTAACAGTACAATGTACTCAACTAAGGATGCTTGGTCGACGTAAAGGCCCTCAGTCGACATTGGAAAGTAATGCGTTTCACAAGTTTCCAATTGTACGCTATGTCAATGAAGCAAAGTCGGCCAGCTGAAGTCAGCTAGCAAAATCATCGGCCATGAAATATTTTGTTTGTTCGTTTGTTTGTTAGGGTTTAACGGCCTATCAACCGCTAAGGTCATTTAAGGCCGGGTCAATGGGTTAAGTACATGTACAAATGGGTGGAAAATCCCAAAATCAGAACTGAATATTTACAATAAAAAATCTATATATTCAGCCCTGAAATCAGAGTGAGTGATGAGTGAATAGGGTTTAACGTCCGCTTTTCTGACATAGAGGTACAAGCCTCAGGGAGTCTACACGCAGACGGGTCAACGGGGTCGTGTCCCGTATCCACCTGTCCGAGGGGGGTAAATCCCAACTTCAGAACTCAATATTTACAATAAAAATATATATTCAGTCCTGACATTAGAACAACCTGATCTGGTGCCAGGCCTTCGCCACACCAGCATCATTTATCCCATCCCCTAAAAGTAATAGGATTAGCGCTAATCTTACTTTTATATATGGGGCATAGCCCGACTCAACTCTCACTTACAAGAAAGCCAAAAATGTACATGAGGGCCAAATCCGGTATAGTGGGTTCCGGAAAGTATGAACCCAATCGTTAAGCCAGTTTAGTCGCCTTTTACGACTAGCAATGACTACTGCAGCACTATTCTCAGGATCAGTTGATCCCGACCCGGTGCCTGCACGGGGCCCCTGAAATCAGAATAATCCTGATCTGATACCAGGTTCTCGTCACACCAGAATCATTTGGCGCCCTCAAAAAGCAATAGGATCAGTAATAATCTTATCACTTTCATAATGGGCAATAACCCAATTCAACTCCCAGGTAACAAAAGAGCCAAATATAAAAACGTACCTGAGGGCCAAACCAGGCAAATCGTGATTCCTCAAATGAATTCTTGCCAAAAATCTTAGTTATCTGTAGTTAGTCACCTAAGGGTGTGTTAGTCGACTAAGAACTTTATCGACTAACGGAATGTTCATGAAATAGGCTACGGTGCTACAAATCTATAGGATAATGCCTAGACACTGAATCACGGCTCATATTTGACTACTGCAGGGATTCCGCTGGGGAAAAAAAAATTTGCCACTTCAAGAAAAAAAGAAAATGAATAACCAATAGGATAAAAATAAACAATTGGCGATAAAAAATTACAATTTTCGAAAATAAAAAAAAGCATTTTTTTTTTTTTGAAAATTGTAATTTTTTATCCCAATTGTTTATTTTTATTGCCAATTGCGAAAGTGGCGATCGCCAGCGGAATCCCTGCTACTGTAATAACCCTAAATATTCGGACACCATTTATTTGGTGAAATACATAAAATATATGGTTTCCCTACCACAGTTAGCATGCCAATATTTAGAATTAGAATGGCGGAACTTGTTTAATCACAATAACAATGTATTTGGATACAATTTGTTTTGGGAAAATAGGGGTTTCCAAAGCAAATTGTGTCCAAATATTTCGGGTTATTACGTACAGTAATACTTGACAAAAGGTTCTGTTTGAAAAATTGTTGTTTATTGATCAGGATCAAGATCTGAGACAACCGACTTTACTGTCACAACTGTAGATCCTGTTCATCTGGGGACTTCCCTTAGTTGGTAGTATGCACACGTATGCACTTCACCGATGGGTTGGTGAACATCATAGCCCTGATCAGACTGAATGGGTCTGTAGGCTGATCAGGAGCTATGCTGATCAATAACATGGTAAGGCTCAATTTGATTAGATACGGGAGAATAATTGTGGTATATGATCAAAACAATAATACTGAGACAATATACACCCTGTTCCCAACAAGTTGGCTCACCTAATACTACAATAAATAAGTCTAAATTTAACAAGAACTGAATCGTTAATCGAAGCTAATCCCCTCGCTGGCACCCTAAACCAAAATAAATAAAGTCCTCAGGGAGCTTTAACTTGGGCCGTCGGACGTGGATCATATGCAAAACAGAGCAGCATTCCTAGACACACATTGTTGGCAAATATTATCAAGATCGGTGAAGCTGTTCATGAGCTATTGAAAAAAGTAAAAAAACTTTAAAATGTTTGCCTTACAAAGAAGGTGAATATAAGTCCTCAGTGACCTTGACCTTGGGTGGTCGGACGTGGGTCGTATGCAAAACAAAACACCATCCATAGACATACATTGTGGAAGCGACAAAATTGGTGAAGCGGTTGATGAGCTATTGAAAAAAATAAAAAAAAACATAAATCCTCAGTGACCTTGACCTTGGGCAGTTGGACGTGGGTGGTATTCAAAACAAAACACCATCCCTAGACACACATTGTGGCCCATGAGTTATTGAAAAATGAAAGGTGTTACTAACGTACGCACGTAAGTACATGGACTAACGCTATAACCCCTCTTCCCTATCGGCAAGGGGATAACAATTACATGTACATGTACATACAGAATACATTTACAGTTATTAAAAAACACAGTTCGAAATAGCCAACTGATATTTTTCTAATTTTTCATCAAAAGTATATGTTATGAACAATCATAAAACATTTCAAACCATCTCAATTAGATGGTTGAAATGATGGCCACAAAATTCTCACGTAGAAAAATCAGAAACATATTCATGCTTCTCCATCAGAAAATATGTTTATCCTCAGCATGTAATACCGGTAGTTAATACTATACAGTTATTACCGTAACTCTTTGCATGCTAGCGGTGAAAATATCCGCCAAACAAAAAAATTAGGAGTATATGTTTTATTTCTCTCTGTAAATATGTCTTGAAATTTCATTAGAATTGAGTCCTCAGGACATATTCATGATATTTACAGGGAGAAATAAAAGAAAATATACTGAATTGTTGTCTGCTACTTTTGAACTATTTATAGCCCACACACTTCCCAGTATGCAAAGAGTTAATGTATAGACTAATCCACTTACACTGCTATCTTAATTTTTTGTCGTCTGCTGTTTATTTTCTATTTTCCATTTTTATCATCCAAAACATGCTTTGACGGCACTTTAGAATAATTTACAACATGCTTCGACAGCACTTTAGAATCATTTCCATTGGAAATGATTCTGAAGTGCTGTCAAACCATGTTTTTATTGAGAAATATGGCAAGAATATAAAAGCAACAGCAGACGACAATTTTTGTGGATAGCGTCTAAGTATTAAAACATATAGGATTGTACGAGTTGAAATTCAATCTGGACGAGTGGAAGATTCGGATTTGTCAATGTCTGCTGTCTGACCTTGCATATATACTGTGGATGGTTTAGATATCCAATCTGGGCCTACATATATTGTCGACGTTTGGTCTGCCTGCACGTCTGAAATGCCACCACTACTGCACAACACAGACAACACCACCCCACAGCTTTCACGTATTTGTTTGTTTGTTGGGGTTTAATGGCCTATCAACAGCTAAGGTCATTTAAGGCCGGGTCAATGATTTAGTACTAACTCCCATATATTACCTGTACAAATGGGGTGAATATCCGAAAATCAGAATTGGATATTTACAATAAAAAAAAATATATATCCAGCCCTGAAATCAGAATAATCCTGATCCGATGGCAGGTCCTCGCCACACCAGAACCACTTGGCCCCCTCCCAAAAGGTGTAGAATCAGTAATAACCTTACTACTTTTATAATGGGCAATAACCCAACTCGACTCCCAGGTACAAAAGAGCCAAAGATAAAAGAGTACCTGAGAGCCAAATCAGGCCAATCATGATTCCTAGACGGAGAAACCCTTACCGTTAATTTACGCCGTCACGTTCGCCCGACCAACCACCCACAGCTTTCACGTAACGAAAGGCTCAGACAAGCATTTACCGATTTATGAAATCCATCACAAAATTAGTCGCAAGCGAAGGTACTCCTCTGCGACTATAATCATGCAGTCTAATACAGACCTGACGTGTTCATTCGTATCATCAACGACCATACATACTAAATTGTGAACTGTGTAAATCCTGATCAAACTGCACGGATGTGCAGTTTGATCAGGATTTACACTGTTCACGATCACAGTAACTCCTCGTCTCACAGCGTCAGATATTTTAATGAATCAACTGATCAGTCTGAACATAGGTAATAGCGGGATAATGTGCAGAAAGCCCCGAGACGCCAGTACAGGCTGCAGCGCGAGTGTAGGTTTAGATGAAATTACCAGCGGCATAGTTGTGCTAACAAGATATATCAGTTAGCTTTGTAGTGGAGTTCCTCCAAGTGCAAGCTAGTTAGCGTCTTGTAGGCACACAATTTACCAGTATCTGATACAAACCAAATCAATTACCAGCGACTGAGCGGAATTAGACGATACCTTGCCATATTTTGTCATCAGCTGATGAAACAACGTTTTGCGGCCACGAATATCAGCAACATGTCCATAAAGATGATCAAACTCCTATAGATGATCGACGATCAAACTCCTATCGATGATCAATGATCAAACTCCTATAGATAATAGATGATCACACTCCTATAGATGATCACACTCCTATAGATGATCGATGATCAAACTCATATAGATGATAAAACTCCTATAGATGATCAACTCCTATATATGATCAAACTCCTATAGATGATCAATGATCAAACTCCTATAGATGATCAATGATTAAACTCCTATAGGTGGTCAAACTCCTATAGATGATCGATGATCACACTCGTATAGATGATCACACTCCTATAGATTATCGATGATAAAACTCATATAGATGATAAAAATCCTATAGATGAGCAACTCCTATAGATGATCAAACTCATATAGATGATAAAATTTGAATATCCTACCAACACGCACAGAGATACATCTCAAAGTGGTCACATCAGCAACATGTCCATATAGGTGACCAGACTCCTAATTTGTTGGCTGTTATTTTCACCACCAGCCAGCAAACAGTTAAGACCTTCTAATTCTGTATCAGCAGAATGTGACGATCACATTCAAATTTCACATCAGAGGTGATGTGTCAAAGGCCTGTGAGACATTCAAAACTACAACAAAAGGTGAAGGTTATTTGTAGCACTAGCCCCAGAGGTGAAGGTCACGTGTAACACTAACCATAGAGGTGAAGGTCACTTGTAACACTAACCATAGAGGTGAAGGTCACTTGTAACACTAGCCATAGAGGTGAATGTCACTTGTACTAGCCCCTGATGTGAAGGTCACTTGTAACACTAGCCCCTGAGGTGAAATTCCCTTGTAACACTAGCCCAATAGCCAAAGGTCACTTGTAACACAAGCTCGTGATATAAAGGTTAATTATAACACTAGCCCATGAGGTGAATGTCACATGTGAAGTCATTGTAACAATGGCCCACAGGTGAAGATCACTTGTAACACTAGACCAGAGGTGAAGGTTATTTGTAACACTGGTACAGAGGTGAAGGTCACATGTAATGCTAGCCCAGAGGTGATAGGTGAAGGTCACTTGTAACACTAGCCCAGAGTTGAAGGTCAATGTAAAACTAGCTCACATGTGAAGGTCGCATGTGACACTAACACCAGAGGTAAAGGTCATTGTAACAACAGCTCATAGGTGAAGGTCACTTGTAACGCTAGCCCAGATGTGAAAGTCAATTGTAACGCTAACCCAGAGGTGAAGGTCACATGCAATGCTAGCCCATATGTGATAGGTGAAAGTCACTTGTAACACTAGTCCAGAGGTGAAGGTCATTGTAACAATAGCCCATAGGTGAAGGTCAAATGTAAAGCTAGCCCATATGTGAAGGTAAATTGTAATGCTAGCCCAGAGGTGAAGGTCACATGCAATGCTAGCACAGAGGTGAAGTCACTTGCAACACTGGTCCAGGGGAAGGTCATTGTAACAATAGCCCATAGGTGAAGGTCACTTGTAATGCTAGTCAAGAGGTGAAGGTCACTTGTAACTCTAGCCCAGAGGTGAATGTCACTTGCAACACTAGACCATAAGTGAAGGTCATTCCTGGTGTAGCTGCTCAATCTGTTCTTGTATGGACGTTTTCTTTCTGGGGTCGAACAAGTCCCAGATCCTGATGCTGCCATCGTCGCTGCAGCTCACGATACGGTCCGACGACACCTGCAATAGTACCAGCATATACAAATGTCATAAATAGAGGATCTCAAACTCGTTTCCATTTGATATGATATTTACGAAACAAGTCACGCAGTTTATGCACCGAGCCTCTGGTGAGGTGCATAAAATTGCGGACTAGTTTCATAGACTTGGAGAGGTTTCATTGTAACTGTTGAAATGACAGTTGTGCTCAACGACCACTGAGGAATCAGACAGCATAAATATGTAAAACATTTTCGAGTGTGTGGGCTTGTGACCTTGACTCTGGGCTTAGCGGGGGTGGCACAAACATGAATTTGTCACAGGGTGGTAGAGGTCCATTGGAGCAATGCGTGTGTGAAATGTGAAGCAGATCCGTGCAAGGAAATAGAAGTTAAAACCAATTTCTTTGATGTTAAGTTTTGTAAAGAGACTAAGTATGTGACCTTGACCTCGAGATCAGCGGGGATTTGTCACAGCATGATAGTAGAGCCTTAGAGGAATGCATGCATGAAATATTAAGAATTTTCGATGAAAGAAATAGAAGTTATAATAACATTTTTCTCTGATGTTAAGTTTTGTAAAGTATGTGACCTTGACCTTGAGATCAGCGGGGGCTGGACGGTCATGGATTTGTCACAGAACAATAGTACAATCTTAGAGGAATGCACGAGTGAAATATTAAGCATTTTCAATAAAGGAAATAGAAGCTATAAGTTATTTCTCTGATGTTAAGTTTTGTAAAGTGACCAAGTATTTGACCTTGACCTTGGGATCAGCAGGGGTTGGATAGTCGTGGATTTGACGCAGTATGGTAGTAGAGCCTTACAGGAATGCATGTGTGAAATATTAAGCATTTTAGATGAAGGAAATAGAAGTTATAACATATTTCTCTGATGTTAAGTTTAGTGACGGACGGATGCAGAGACACACAGACGGACGGACGGACGGATGGGCAACCTGACTCCAGTATACCTGTCCTCACAACGTGGGAGGTATAATAAAAACAAACTGGCAATGGATACTTTTTCTTTTAGTCTTTCTTTGTTTTATTTCATAACACTTTGGTAGCATATAGAAAACATTTGTTTTAGCAATCAAAAATAAAAAACGTTACAATATGGGAAACAAAAATGTTGTTATTTTATATTTTGTATTCTTTCTTAACAAAAACATGGTTTGATAGCGCATTATAATTATTCCCATTGGAAATGAACCTAAAATGGTCAAAACATATTTTTGATGAGAATAATGGAAACTAAAAAACAAACAGCAGACGACAAAAGAAATTAACCCAGTATTATTGTAAGGGTTAAAGGATTGCCAGCATATAATAGCATAGTTCCTCTTTTGGCCAAGAAAATATTTGTTTTTTTGTAATGAAGTGGTTTACAGTTTTTCCTATTGACTGGCCTAGCTAGTTATGTGTAACATTCCTGATGGTTCATTAGTGTATTCAATAAACTCCCACAGACTCATCTAATACTATACTAAATGTGGCCATCACTGAAGAAATGGGGTTTATGGGATTTGTACGCAGCCCCACAGGGGACATGGATATTTTTAACAATTCGTTCCCACGAAATAACAATTTGTTCCCTCGAATTAACAATTCGTTCTCACGAAATGACAATTCATTCGTTCCCTCAAATTAACAATTCGTTCGCACGATATAACAGTTCGTTCCCACGAATTAACAATTAATTTTCTCAATTTAACAATTCGTTCCCACAAAATAACAATTCGTTCCCACCCATTCGTGGGAACAAATTGTTAAATTGAGGAACAAATTATTATTTCGTGGGAACAAATTAATAAAAAAAATAATTCTATGTCCCCTGCGGGGCTCCGTGGATTTGTGACCAGTGTAGCTTCTGATCATATTGCACACTCCTGTAAACTGATAATGATTGTACATTGCTTGTTAGAAGCGTGACTGGTGTTTCATTGAATGAATGATGAACAGTGCAGATCCTGATCAGACTGTGCGGATCTGGATCTACACTGGTCGCAAAACCCATAAGCCCCATTTCTCCCGTCGAAGTCACAAATCATCAGACATGTAAGGTTGGCTATTTATCCAATATAGAGATAGGTAAAGACAGCCGCAGATCTACGAGATTAGACAATCCCCAGCAAACAGTAATATCCGCAGGAATGCTTCATCGACAATACATTGAGCTACATCGCACAGTTGGATCAGAAAACCTCAGAATTTACTGGCATTATGGTGTGTGAGGGTCAGCCAAAATATATGGAAACATAACTCAGGCATCGGAACAATGCAGTATTGGCCAAAATATGTTACACCAGTAGCCTATTTCACCAACATTGCACAGTATACTTACCGTATCTAGCAAAGTATACTTTGAGGGAGAAATTTTCAATTTTAGGATAAATTTATTAATTTTTATAATACTGAATTTATTACATTATCACAGCCATTTTGGCTGTGATAATGTAATAAATTCAGTATAATAATTCTGCATATTTTAATCATCAAATATATGCAGTAGGTAGTTCTATATGACATAATGCATTTCGGGAAAAATAAATGATTACTCCCTCAAAGTATACTTTGCTAGATAAGTATACTTTGCAATTTTGATGAAATCGGCTACAGGAACGAAAATTCAAGTCAACGAACTTCACTATGTGTAGACCATGCACAACGGTCAATAGTCGGACATGCTCAGTTAGCACAGCCATTGATGGAGGGATACATTGGGCTCTACTTTCAAATTGTGGTGCATAGGTATTTGTGTTGCACTGTAGTGCTACCAGTACCAGTATCATACTCAAACTTGTTTATTAACTCTTTGCATGCTGGGAACTTTGTGGGCTATAAATAGTTCAAAAATAGCGGATGAATGTATTCAATGTATTTTCTTTGATTTCTCACTGTAAATATCATGAATATGTCTTGGAATTTCATTTGAATTGAGTCCCCTGGACTCAATTCTAATGTAATTCTGAGACATATTTACAGAGAGAAATAAGAAACATACTCATAATGTGTTGGATGTTATTTTCACCACTAGCATGCAAAGAGTTAAATTGCACATGAAAATAACCAGTGAAAAGTAGCCACTTCAGTTAAACAGTTGCTTTAAAGATACATGCCCCCATAGTAGGCACAAAATGTACTTTATAGGAATTAAATAAGTGTATAATTGTGTCACTATTCAACCACTTCAAAACATTACAAGTGCCTGCTATACAGATATAAATTAACATTTAGTAATATTTATTTTACTGATAGCGACTCGTGGTGGTATCAGGCTATTTTCATATTCCAATGAGGCATGACATTTTTGTAATTATTTATAGTAATTAAAAGTGTTACCTGAAAAAATAATATTTTCAACATATTATAAAGTATAAAGTATACAATGTATAATAATGCCAATCACTACGTGGGGTAATGGTGAATGAATGCTTAGTTTGCCAGAAAATGTCTCAAATGTCTCTGATATAAAGAACATTTTGTGCCTACTGAGTGGGCATGTACCTTTAATATAAACATGGCCGGATAGAAAGTTGACAAATGTCATGTTCCATATACAGTGGAACCTTTCCAAACTGGACACCCTGGGAGGTCCCCAGGGTGTCCAGTTTAGAGATGTTCCACTGTAAATAAAGTGTATGAACTCTGTAAAACATTTTTGCCTGATTTGCATTTATAAACCCGATAAATGAAACATGCCGAATATCAAGTTGCGAGAGCTCGAGGTTCCACTGTAATACATGTACATTGTTGGTGTTCGGAACATTTGTGGGATGGCCCCGGTATTACTTTTGAAGAGATAATTATTATAGCATGCTATCAATCTATCTCGCTTACATGTAAGTCCTTACGTTTAATCAGAGCCACTTCTCCATAGCTGATTGCATCAGGTTCAATTCTACTTGAGATAAACAGTCGGCTTTGGCAATTTTTAAATTAAATGAGATATTGCGCAGAACTAAGTCCTCAAACATTGCGTAGTTATAGGCTTCTCTTGTGATTTACAATATGTGGCTGTGACTGGAGAACTGGGGTGTATGGGATTTGTGACCAGTGTAGCTCCTGATCATTAATTACACACCTGTAGCTGGATAATGATCAATATTGTTTGTTACAATGGAATGGTGCTGAACGGCCCATCAACACAAAAGAGTATCATTTAGGGCCAAGCAATGTAGATGAAGAATAAAAATAATAGTAAGCTAGTATATTAGATGTGGTAGGCAATCAGATGATTATGGTAACAATACAAATATGATGAGAAATAGAGATGAGTAACATGTATAAAATGATTGTTAGAAACATGATGGGTGTTACATTGATGGAATAGCGAACAGTGCATATCCTGATCAGACTGTGCGGATGCACAGGCTGATCGGGATTTACACTGGTTGCTAAATCCATAAGCCCCATTTCTCCAGTCACAGGCACATATATGCTTCTGCCCCATATCTGATTATCGACATACAAGACTGCTTACACGAAATTCAATATAATTTTCCTACGACAATTAAGATGTGTGTTTGCATCACATAAAATTGCAGATTTCTTTACATTACATAATCGTGGTGGGCATAAAGTAAGACCGAGAGAGGAGGTACCATTGTTCCGGTAACAATAAATAGGGGGACACAATTTATTCTAGGAAACACATATAAATATCTGGTTTCCCAAAACTTGATGGCCGCGGTCAGCATTTCTTGCCTGCCGAGGCTTTGATAGTATACCAAAAAACTTTAAGCAAAAACAGGCACGACAACAAAAAAGTGTCCCAATGTTTAGCGTTAGTATGGTTGTACTGGTTTATTGCAATAACAATGTACATGTATTTGCAGTCTCCGCGAAAGTCGTCGGTCCGTCGGACATGTCCGTTCAAATTGCCACCGGTCCGATGGCGAACCGGAAGTCGCCGGACCGAATGTCCGACTAAAAAAAAAGATTTGTTTATTTTTTATTCAAAGCTTTTCTTATATGACTGATATACTGACAAAGCTAAAAAGGTCTTAAATATCACACACAATCAATTTTATTTTTTATAAACATTTTTCGGTCTGGTAAATTTTTGTCCGATCTGGTCAAAATTTCAAGTTTACCAGACCGAAAGTCCTGTAAACTTTTGGCAGTTTCGCGGAGACTGTATTTAATAGGGGTTTTCCAAAACAAATGGTGTCCAAATATTGAGGGTTATTACAGTATGTTGTGAGATAAGTGGCAGTTCTGTCTTGTCACAGATGCCTGTGGACATTCCCACCATCCAAACTGCTAACCCTTACACCGCTATCTTCATTTTTTGTCATCTGCTGTTTATTTTCTATTTTCCACTTTTATCATCAAAAACATGCTTTGACAGCACTTTAGAACAATTTACAACATGCTTTGACAGCACTTCAGAATCTATATTGGAAATGATTCTGAAGTGCTGTAAAACCATGTTTTTATTGAGAAATAAGGCACGATATAAAAGCAACAGCAGATGACAATTGTTGTGTGTAGCGATCTAAGGGTTAATTGACAACTGTCTGTTCCAAGTACAGGTAAATAATCAAAAGTTTTGGTAAAATTAAACTTATTAAATACAAATAACATCAAACATTAAGTATGTTTTTATTCAATTTATTTTATTTGATGAAATTCCATCAAATAATATTTTTTAATGCGAAAAGAAATGGGAATTTAAAGGTACATGCCCACTGAGTAGGCACAAAATGCTCTTTATAGGAATTAAATAAGTGTATAATTGTGTCACTATATATATTCCACCAGTTCTAAAAATTACGAGTGCCCGCGATACAAATATAATCATTTAGTAATATTTATTTTACTGATAGTGATGCGCGGTGGTATCAGGCTATTTTCATATACAAATGAGGCATGATATTTTTTAATTATTTATACTAATTAAATGTGTCGCCTAAAAAAATAATACTTTCGACATATTATAAAGTATGATCATTGAACATCAAACTAGAAATGTGGCCTGTCGGCACACGAATGCCCCCGCTGGCAGCCAAAGAAAACGAGGCATATTTGATTATAAGCCATTTACCCGAGCGTTAAGGTTTTGAACGCACCTTGACCCTGGGCTTAGTGGGGGCGGGACGAATGTGGATTTGTCACAGGGCGGTAGAGGACCATTGGAGCAATGCGTGTGTGAAAGTTAGTGTAGGATTGAGAAACGCGCACTTAGATTTGTCCCAAAGTGGCAAGTAAACAATTAAAGTGGAAAAGGTGAAGGTCAAAGGTGAAGGTCGAAGTAATGGGTGGTGGAGTGTGTAAGGCATGTTCATATGTATCATGTGTATAAATATTTAAGCGATTGGCAAAAGTATTGAGAAGTTAGTGTAGGATTGAGAAACGTGCACGTAGATTTGTCCCAAAGTGCCAAGCAAACATTTAAAGTGGAAAAGGTCAAGGCCAAAGGTCAAGGTTGAAGTACAGTGGGGTGGAGTGTGTAAGGCATGTTCATATGTATCACGTGTATAAATATTGACATAATATGTGAAGCCATGTAGAAGTTACTAAAGAATATGGTAATATCGGGACGGACGGACGCCAGTAACACTATATGCCCCCGTACCTTTCGGTAGCGGGGACATAAAAATAAATACAGAGAATAAATAGTAATGTCCGTTAGTATTTTAATGAAACACGGTTATCGCCCCTGATATCAGAGTGGAAATTTACGTCTGATATAAAATGTATAATAATGCCATTTAATGTGTGGGGTAATGGTGAATGTTTATTTTTGCCAGAAAATGTCTCAGATGATGTCTCTGATATAAAGAACATGTTGTGCCTACTGAGTGGGCATGGTACCTTTAACATGGGGGCTAAAATTGATTTTTTAGTATTTGTAGACTAATTTTAAAAATTTAACTTTTGTTTCATGAGCTATCTATCCTTGTTTTTCATTTTTCACACATAGTCACACTCTAACTTTCTCATAGGAAAATATAAAGCATAAAATAAGTATATGGCGGAATTTCGTCAAATAAAAAAAAAAAGATTGGGACAGGCAACGCTTTTGTTATTTTGAAAGATTTATTTGAAGTGGCATATTTTTCAGATTTAACACCGATTAATTTGCCAAAACCCATCGGCGGAGTTTACGTAGAACAGACAGTAGCCTGTTAGTGAGGATTGAGCCCAGCTCCCAGTACCCACCCATGACCAGGTGGGCAACACTTGGTCGACACATACACCAGGGGGCCGTTTCACTAAAACTTTGTACGACTAAAATGTTCGTAAGTGAATTTCACATTAACAATATTTTCTAGTAAACAATCATTGGATTTACATTTATTGAGCATAGGCTGCATATGCAGCCTATGCTCAATAAATGTAAATCCATCAATTGAAATTTCCAGACGATCCTAAATTTGCACTTACGAGCATTTTAGCCTTCTGGTGTATGTGTCCGGGCAACACTTGGTTGACACATACGCCAGGAGGCTGGGCACTGGGAGCTGGGCTCAATCCTCACTAGGTAACAGTTTCGCAGAGAAATGCCATCTCAAGGGTTAGCATGACGGCATCTATAATACTTACAAGTACACAATAGGTTTATCATAATAGCTACCGCTTTCAAATGTTAAGTGCCACATTAGAATGACTTTACAATGCTTGCAAAATGGAAATTACTAAAAATACTGTAAAAAACCCATAAATCACAGAAATAGCTTAAGCACCTGTCACAATTTTCAACATGATTGCAAATGTGATTTGTGTCTTCCAATGACAGAATGTGCTGCTTGAGTTTGTGACCAGTGTAGCCCCAGATCAGGCTGTGTATCCTGTTCTCCATTGCCTTTGGGAAACAAGACGACTGTAACAAACACCTAAACTCTCTATGAAGCTGGACAAGAGTGTGAGATGATCAGCAGCTACACTGGTCACCAACTCACTAAGCGTCGTTTTGTTGTGTCAGGTGACATTTTGTTAAACATGAGATACCATACATACAGTGTCAGACCCAATCATAAGATACCAAGCCTTCAGCCATGTCATGCCAGACATGCCTCGTTTGCTAATAATATATCGTATTAACCCTAAATATTTGGACACCATTTGTTTTGGGAAACCCCAATAAAATAAGGTTTCCAAACCAAATAGTATCCAAATGTATTGTCACTGGGATAAACCAGTACAACCATAGCAACCCTCAACTTTGGGACACTCTTTGTTGTGGGAAACCAGGGGCCCGTTTCACTAAACTTCTTACGACTAAAATGTTCGTAAGTTCAAATTTAAGATCGTCTGTAAATTTCAATTTATGGATTTACATTTATTGAGCATAGGCTGCATATGCAGCCTATGCTCAATAAATGTAAATCCAATAATTATTTACAAGAAAACATTGTTAATATGAAATTTACAGACTATCGTAATTTTGCACTTATGAACATTTTAGTCATACAAAGTTTAGTGAAACGGCCCCCGTAGCCTATTTCACCAACATTGCAAAGAATACTTATCTTGCTAGTACACTTTGACAGAGAAATATTCAATTTAAGGATAAATTTATTAATTTTTATTATACTGAACTTATTAGATTATCCCAGCCATTTTGGCTGTGATAATGTAATAAATTCAGTATAATAATTCTGCATCATCAAATATATTCAGTCGTTAGTTTATATGAAATAATGCATTTCGGGAAATATAAATGATTATTCCCACAAAATATACTAAGCTAGATAAGTAGGCTTAGCAATTTTGGTGAAATCGGCTACAGATATTTACATGTGTTTCCTGGAATAAAATTTATTCTAGGAAACACATGTAAATATCTGTAGCCGAATATTTAAGGTCATCACGGTACATACAAGTCCTAACTTTGATAGTTTAACCCTATTATTTATGTATTTTATTTCAACTGGGGCTTTATTGTAAATTGATGACAGAGGTCGCCTCCATAGCATAGGTGAACCACGTTATACATTTTCCAACTGAAATTTTCATGTCGCTAATATTCAATAACTCAGTCAATTTTTACAACTCAGTTGCACGCTATGTGATTAAAAATAAGTAATTAATGATGTGAATGCTATCATCAACAACTGTCTTATAACAACAGTGTTCCTTACAGTCAATTACAAACACAACATGTAAGATTAACATATTATATGGAAATGATATAAAAATGGCGCAAATGCTCAATCAGAAGCCACAGGTGGTAGACTCGGACCTAGGACCCAATACTTGGCTCATTTGGAAAATGTTACCCCACCCACCCATTTCCATACACTATACCTTACAGCCTTTTCCGGAAAAGGTTGTAAGGTATAGTGTATGGAAATGGAAAAGGCTGTAACTAAGGTATAATGTAGAAAAGGCTGTAAGGTATAGTGTATGGAAATGGATAAGGCTGTGTGGAAATGGAAAAGGCTGTAAGGTATAGTGTATGGAAATGGATAAGGCTGTGTGGAAATGGAAAAGGCTGTAAGGTATAGTGTATGGAAATGGATAAGGCTGTGTGGAAATGAAAAAGGCTGTAAGGTATAGAAATGGAAAAGGCTGTAAGGTATAGTGTATGGAAATGGAAAAGGCTGTAAGGTACAGTGTATGGAAATGGATAAGGCTGTGTGGAAATGGAAAAGGAAAAGGCTGTAAGGTATAGAAATGGAAAAGGCTGTAAGGTATAGTGTATGGAAATGGAAAAGGCTGTAAGGTACAGTGTATGGAAATGGATAAGGCTGTGTGGAAATGGAAAAGGCTGTAAGGTATAGAAATGGAAAAGGCTGTAAGGTACAGTGTATGGAAATGGATAAGGCTGTAAGGTATAGTGTAGAAAAGGCTGTAAGGTACAGTGTATGGAAATGGAAAAGGCTGTAAGGTACAGTGTATGGAAATGGATAAGGCTGTAAGGTATAGTGTAGAAAAGGCTGTAAGGTACAGTGTATGGAAATGGAAAAGGCTGTAAGGTACAGTGTATGGAAATGGATAAGGCTGTGTGGAAATAGAAAAGGCTGTAAGGTATAGTGTATGGAAATGGGTGGGTGCATGGGGTAACGTTTTCCAAATGAGCCAATTATTGGGTCCTACATGTAGGTCCGAGTCTTCCACCTGTGTCAGAAACCACATATTAGGTATACAGCGTATTGTATTTGTCAAGCAGGTCCATCAGTAACTGAAACACAAACATGTATCACCAACAGAACTGGAAAACTGATGGATTATTCTTTTATCAGATCCCGGGTCATATTTTGATTTATAAAAAATGGTGATAACACTGTACCAAGATTATCATAACTCAGAGAATAGTATCAACCTGGTATTACAATCAGCACACACTCCTGCTGATCATGACCAGATGTCCAGTCAGATCTCACACTGACCAGTTGGACAATTTGATTTATTGGTGTTCAATGGCCTATCAACAGTTAAGGTCATTTAAGGCCGGGCCAGTTGGACGAAAACCTTGACACAAGCAGTAGTGCATGGCAAGCACTGCAATGTTTATTCTGGTGTCGGTGCACAAACATCAACGTTGACAAGATCAAAGCTATGTTTAAACAATGTTGAAATAAAATTGGTGTCTGCTGTTTATTTTTATTTTCCATTTTCTCATAAAAAAACATGGTTTGACAGCACTTTAGAATCATTTCCAATGAAAATGATTCTAAAGTGCTGTCAAACCATGTTTTTAGTCAGGAAGAAGACCAAATATAAAATAACAGCAGACGTCAATTTTCATTTCCCACATTCTAAGGGCTGACCTTGATTGTGTTGCTAATCACAGGTGACCAACTGATAAAACTCCAGCAATGTCAAAATTGCTATGAAAAATGAGTTTTTTTTGACAGTGAATAATGCTATCAGTGCAATATTATACGGAATGTTTAATATTTAATTTGGCAAGCATCTGCTTCATAATTGGTTACTGATATATCAAAGTCAAAACACTATTATCAGCTCATCTACTAAACACTTGGGCTGGGTGCGAGATATGTGTCCGATTTACATTAGGTCCTCCCATATACCATACAATCCACATACAGAACGCCAGAGCAAATAGAAAACTATGTTTATACTAGATGGCCGCGGCCTGCATGTCGCGCCTTGTGGCGAGGCATGGACACTAAAAAAAAAGATATAGTATAACGAAAAACTTTAACCAAAAACTTTAACCGGACACACGTACGTACGTACGTACGCCAAAGTGCCGACCATAGCGAAATAAACTTTAACCAAAAACTTCAAAGTAATTTGACCTTGACATTGGGCACAGGGGTCGCACGGGAGGGGGGTAGAATGAAAATATAGATGATGATAAACACCCATGTGAAGTTTCAAGGTAATGGGCAAAGCAGTTGCAGAGATATAGTATAGCGAAAAACTTTAACCAAAAAACTTAACCAAAAAACTTAACCAAAAACTTTAACCAAAAAACTTAACCAAAAAACTTAACAAAAAACTTTAACCAAAAAACTTAACCAAAAACTTCAAAGTAATTTGACCTTGACATTGGGCACAGGGGCCGCACAGGGGGGAGGGGGTAGAATGAAAATATAGATGATGATAAACACCCATGTGAAGTTTCAAGGTAATGGGCAAAGCAGTTGCAGAGGTTGCAGAGATATAGTATAACAAAAAACTTTAACCAAAAAACTTAACCAAAAAACTTAACCAAAAACTTTAACCAAAAAAACTTAACAAAAAACTTCAAAGTAATTTAACCTTGACATTGGGCACAGACGCCGCACGGGAGGGGGGTAGAATGAAAATATAGATGATGATAAACACCCATGTGAAGTTTCAAGGTAATGGGCAAAGCAGTTGCAGAGATATAGTATAACGAAAAACTTTAACCAAAAAACTTAACCAAAAACTTCAAAGTAATTTGACCTTGACATTGGGTACAGGGGCCGCATGGGAGGGGGTAGAATGAAAATATAGATGATGATAAACACCCATGTGAAGTTTCAAGGTAATGGGCAAAGCAGTTGCAGAGATGTAGTATAACGAAAAACTTTAACCAAAAAACTTAACCAAAAAACTTAACAAAAAACTTTAACCAAAAAACTTAACCCAAAACTTCAAAGTAATTTAACCTTGACATTGGGCACAGACGCCGCATGGGAGGAGGGTAGAATGAAAATATAGATGATGATAAACACCCATGTGAAGTTTCAAGGTAATGGGCAAAGCAGTTGCAGAGATATAGTATAACAAAAAACTTTAACCAAAAAACTTAACAAAAACTTCAAAGTAATTTGACCTTGACATTGGGTACAGGGGCCGCATAGGAGGGGGTAGAATGAAAATATAGATGATGATAAACACCCATATGAAGTTTCAAGGTAATGGGCAAAGCATTGCAGAGAGGGTAGAATGATAGATGATGATAAACACCCATATGAAGTTTCAAGGTAATGGGCAAAGCAGTTGCAGAGATGGGTAGAATGAAAATATAGATGATGATAAACACCCATATGAAGTTTCAAGGTAATGGGCAAAGCAGTTGCAGAGATGTAGTATAACAAAAAACTTTAACCAAAAAACTTAACCAAAAAACTTGACAAAAAACTTTAACCAAAAAACTTAACCAAAAATTTCAAAATAATTTGACCTTGACATTGGGCACAGGGGCCGCACGGGAGGGGGGTAGAATGAAAATATAGATAATGATAAACACCCATGTGAAGTTTCAAGGTAATGGGCAAAGCAGTTGCAGAGATATAGTATAACAAAAAACTTTAACGAAAAACTTTAACGAAAAAACTTAACCAAAAAACTTAACCAAAAACTTTAACCAAAGAACTTAACCAAAAACTTTAACCAAAAAACTTAACCAAACAACTTAACCAAAAACTTTAACCGGACACACATACGTACGTACGCCAAAGTGCCGACTATATCGCGCTTTCCGCAAGTGGCGCGACAAAAATCTATTATAAAAATATGATAAATCTATTCTTTCCTCATCACTGGCAATACAAACAATCTGTTTTATGTCATTTGACATTGACCTTGGGCACAGGGGATGCATGCGTGGACAGTAGAATGAACTATGGATGATGATAAATAAGTATATGAAGTTTCAAGCCAATATGACGTATGGTAACAGAGACAGTAGGAACGGACGGATGGACGGACGGACAAATAAACATGGTTGCGACTATATTTATCCTGAAATGTAGAGTATCTGAGAAATCATTTGAGACACGATGTAACCTTGCACCCTGTGGCCAGTTCATAATGACCTGGCCACAGGGTGCAAGGTTGCCGTGTAAAAATGACACTGTCAACCTCCTGACTTTTCACGGACGTTAGTCAAAGTTAACGGTGAGCAGAATAGGAGTTAACCCTTTAACATCACAGGCCTGTATAGTGGTATTGGCAAATAGTGCACATCCAGATGAGCCGTCTCGTGACGAGCCGTCTCATCAGGATTTGCACTTTTTGCAAATAATTTTCATAAATTTGAGAACACCTCCCAACAAATGGACTTGTCTAAAAATCATTTTGTGACGATTGGATTGGCTGCAAAATTAACATATCAAAATCCTTTCCAGTTACTTAGTGGTGAAAGGGTTAATGAGAGTAGAATGGCCAACAGAAACTTGGTCATATGACCAGTTGGTCAGTGTAGCTGCTGATCACTTAGCACACTCACAGAGGCTGATACAGACCTACCATATCCATTAGATACAACCGGCCAAAAAGTGAACAGTGTAGTTCCTAATCACATTGCACAGATTAGGAACTATACTAGTCATAAACTCAATGAGTCATGGCGAGTTACAGAGCTCAAGATAAGGTGCGTATTTTCGTATTTTACGCAATTATTTTAGCTGAATACGCATTGATTATCAAAAGTGGGAGTACAAAATACGCACAGCATTGATGTGAAAATACGCATTGATTTTCAAATTGAGTTTTTAAAATACTGTCATAAAGTTGAAAATTCACTTAGTTGAGCTGCAAAAAGCTTTTTGCAGCTCAAATAAGTGAATGTTTAATTTGTTATATTTTTTATAATTTTTCCCCTATTTAGTAATGAAGAAAATCAATAATTCATACGCAATGATTTTGAAATCAGGGGGTATAGTACTCTTTAGACAAAAAGCTGATCGGGAGCTCTGGAGACACACATATACAGGGAACAAACGTAAAATGTCACCACCTCCCCAGCAATATATTCTCTTATTATATAATATATCAGGATAACAGAATGATATGCTTGTACATACAACATTCCGCTGAATTAAATTGATTGGCTCAGTATTGAGTAATGATAGAGTTTATTTTTATTTTTTAAAAATATTTAATATAAACGACATGCAAGTACAAGTATGTGATAAGTAGTTAATCTCAGCGCTGTACGCGAGTGGTGACAAGCCACATGTCGCGACCCATGTAGAGGGTGGCAGGTGAAGCTTGGAGACATCAACTAGAGCAAGCCACCCTAGAGCACGCCATCCATCAGACGGTGGACGTGTGATAAACATTAGCACCTGTGAACCATGCATGACACCATCAGCCATCACGCTGCTGCAGCTAGATTTACGGTCAGCGAGAAATTCTCGCCTAAATCATATGTGCAACACCTAAGTTGAGTGCATGACGCAGGGCTCCAGATAAGCTGTGTATTTGCGTAAATTTGCAGAAGTATTTGCAGAAGTAGCGAGTATCAAAAAGCAATAACAAATTTGTGGTACCTTTATCATGCTGCAGAAAACAATAAACAGACCACAAATATAGCATATTTTTCTTATTTTCCATGAAAACACATCTTGGTATTTCATTAGAATTGTCTCCAAGGAGACAATTCTAATGAAATGCCAAGACATGTTTTCATTTCGAAGCAAACTATTCAATAATTGCTGTCTGTTGATGTGTAAACAGTAGTGTGATTTATATTTTACCCAATTAAAATATTGAAATACCCAATTGGTTCAGGTATGATGGAGTGAAAATAGTCAATTACTAATTCCTTATCTGGAGCCCTGATGACTTACAAAATGTTCCAATGTAACAGTACAGTAAACAATAGCCCTCTAAATTCTACTTAATTTCAAGCTTTATAATACATGTTAACGGTAAAGTTTATAACCTTCACGTTTGCCAAGTCCGCATGGCGGGGGCATAGAATGACAATTGAATTTTAATAACAAAGAAGTGTGTGAAGGCAATTACACTTGCAGTTACAGAGATACAAGGAATTTATAAACTTTAACACAGAATTTGGATGCACACACAGATGGGTGAATGGCATTACTACCAAACATACAGTAAATTTAATAACTGTTCCATGTTTCCATAATTAGAGCGAATGAGCAGTAGTTCACAGATACCCCAGCCGCCACCTGGACCGACAAACAAAATCTTTAATTTCAAATGTTAAGGTTATGTGTTACGGACGGATGGACAAACTGATGAACGAACAGAAAACTGGACGGAAAGGAGAAAAATATATACACCTCAGCAAAATTTGTAAACCAGGGTTATAACCGAAAATGAATGTATTTGATGGACTTCCGTAAAACATTCATTGTAGTACATGCAGTAATTACTTACATTTTACCGTACCTTACATTCGCAAGTTCTGTGATAATGACAAATGGACAACAGAGATAAATGACAGTAAAACCCATCTACACACCGAGACTTCCTCAGTGTCAGATTGAACGTGGTTTCACTGTACGACAATGACATTTCCCCATACCTTTATGTCGCGGACTGGACCACGGTGACCTTGAAGCAACCTTACACTCGTCATGGTAACCAGGTCCCATTCTCGTATAGTTCCATCCCTGGAAAGAACATCAGAACATCTGAACATCAGGGGTTCTTTTCACAAAACAAAATTTAGGATCGTCTGGAAATTTCAATTGATGGATTTACATTTATTGAGCATAGGCTGCATATGCAGCCTATGCTCAATAAAGGTAAATCCAATATATGCAGCCCATGCTCAATAAATGTAAATCCAATAATGTTTACAAGAAAACATTGTTAATGTGAAATTTACAGACTATCATGTTTTCACTTACGAACATTTTAGTCGTACAAAGCTTAGTGAAACGGCCCTCAGACATCTACAACATCTGACAACAACAACAGTGAATGTCAGCATCTTCCATTAGTATAGTGCAAGTAAAAGTTTGTCATTGGCAACAGGCTCACTGGGCGACAAAAAGACACCATATAATATAAGCAAGAAGCTCAAAATATGCACTTGTCTCACAATGATAAGATTTGTCATTATTTCAGTGATAAAGTGATCGCTAAATGAACATGAAAGTGGACAGTTGCACTTTGTTTACAACGGGATCCATTTGGGCCTTTGCTGACATGATGTTTGCATCAGATATATCAGGGGCTGATCTGGAGGGGGGTTCCGGGGGTTGCAACCCCACCCCCCCCGCCCCGTTCAGCCACGGAGTTTACATAGATCACAGTTTACCACCAGTTTGAGTCTGAATGCCCCCGGACCCCGCTAGCATAGTGGAGCTCGAAAACATGACAACCCCCCCCCCCCACCCCCCAAATGCTGGATCCGCCCCTGTATATATCATAGTAATTATTAATATACATATTCACATATAGTTGTATAAAGTTTTAGCCTTTTGTTGAAGTACTTCATTGATTGGCATTTGTCAGTCAATGGGTACACCTGCTTATGCTGCAGATATGTGGCTGTGAGAAATGGGGCTTATGGGATTTGTGACCAGTGTCGCTCCTGATCAAATAACACACTCCTACCAGACATATCCTTACGCACACCAGGGACCTGCCGTTTCACTGTGATGTTTGATAATGATCCATATTGCTTGTTAGAAGCATCACGGGTGTTTCAATGATGGAATGGCGCACAGTGCAGATGCTGATCAGTCTGTGTGGATGCACAGGCTGATCTGGATCTACATGGATCGCACTATTCACCACTATTTTATTGATTTTCTTTATTACTCGCCGGATGTATAATTATAGTCACCACTATCACAAAATAAACTTTCATTGCGAATTAAGAAAAATCGGGAAGAAATTATTCAAAATTTACACATACACCCAAAATTGTATTCCAAAAGTACTGGGCTAGTGTAAGAGCAACGTGCCATAAATTGCCTCCACCATTTTAATAATAGAAAATTGTAAATATTCACTTCATTACGCATTGGAGGTATATATTGTGACCACCATTTGAACCGTCCAGACGGTTCAAATGTGTGGTCACAACATATACATTCATTGGGAAATAAGAAAAATCAGAAAGAAAGTATTACAAAATTTGCATATACACCCGAAAGTGTATTCCAAACATGCCATAATGGCCTCCACAGCTAACATTGTTACATGTCCTGGAATGTGCGGAATGTAACGAGTTCAAACTCATTGAGATTTCGTTTGCTTTGAAATAATGAAACTGATTTGTTTGCGGATGAACAGATCAAATCTGTATATCGGTATTTTAAAATATCTGTTGTATATTATCGACACGAGAATTACAACCAAAAATCATAAGGAATGGCAAGAATTACTATTTCATTGTATCTAAGACAAGGTAATCGTTGGGGGGTGTCTCCAGGCGCAGATCCAGAATTTCGGGTTGGGGGGGTGTAACTATTTTGCAATACTTGACTATATTATCGAACGAGCATAGCTCGTTCGATAATATAGTCAAGTATTGCAAAATAGTCGACCGATCAGAGCTCGGGATAGCGCTAGGGGGTTCCGGGGGCATTCCCCCCCGTAATTTTTTTGAAATCTACATCGCATTTCCTGCGTTCTGGCGCATTTTTTATCAAAAATATTGGCACTGTCACAGTATGTTTAGACATGATTTTTGATTGAAAACGTTTAAATTTTGAAACAATAAGACAACGACCGAAAAATGCAAATGAAACGTGCCTTGTAACTTGTAAAAAATCTTTACTCGGCAAATTTTAGGGGGGGCGCGAGCCCCCCTTGAATCCGCCCATGGTCTCATTCACAGACAGTAGGTCAGTGTCACCCACATGCCACAGAGTGGTGATTCATCAATGAGAGAAAGCTGTTAACCCTTAGACCGCTACTCACAACAATAGTCGTCTGCTGTTGTTTTTATATCTTGCCTTATTTCTCAATAAAAACATGTTTTGACAGCACTTCAGAATCATTTCCAATGGAAATGATTCTCAAGTGCTGTCAAAGCATGTTGTTAATTATTCTAAAATGCTGTCAAAGCATGTTTTTGATGATACAAATGGAAAATAACAGCAGACGACAAAAAAAATAAGATAGCGGTCTAAGGGTTAATGAAGTTTGATGATGACTAAAATGTCAGGAGATGTGGACACACATTCAAAATTGTAGATGAAAACATCGCCAGAATTGTGACAATTATGTCTCGTTTTCCACTAAATTTAGTGAGACAAAAAAGGCATATGATATTATAGAAATAACAAATATTGATCTGATTAAAACATTAGAACAAGGGGATTGCTAGGGAGTGTCTCACCCACTAAACGAGGCGATGGCCACAAAAGTCAATGTCACCAAGGTCAAGGTCACAGTATGAGGAAGTCCAAAATTATTGATGCGAAGGTCAGTCACCCAGGTCAAGGTCACACAAATGACACTGGGTGGATAGCCATCGAAGTGAGGAAGGAAGCTATTTGTGAAATTTGGTTATGATCCGACTAACAGATCAAGTGATATCCAACAATTGGACGTATATCCAAAATTATTGACACAAAAGTCAAGGTCGCCAAGTTAACAGTGAAGGTCATCAGAATGACACTGAATGACTAGCTATCAATGTGAGGAAGCTATTTCTGAAATTTGGTAATGATATGACTAACAGATCAAGAGATATTCAACATTTGGACGTATGTCTAAACTTGTTGACACCAAGGTGAAGGTCGGCCAAATTACATGAGTAGATATCCATTAATGCGAAGAAATTATTGATGATCTGACTAACAGATCAAGAGATATGCAACGTTTGGATGTCTGTCCAAAATTATTGACATGATGGTCACGGTCACCCGAATGAGACACTGGGTGGATAGCCATTAATGTGAGGAAGCTATTGATGAAGTTTGGTAATGTATCCTATCCGACTAACGGATCAGAATATATTCAACATTTGGACGTATGTAAAAATTATTGACACAAAGGTTAAGGTCTCCAAGGTAAAGGTCAAGGTCACCCAAATGACAGTGGGCGGATAGCCATCAGTGTGAGAAAGCTATTGAGGAAATTTGGTAATGATCCGACTAACAGATCAAGTCATATTCAACAATTGGACGTACATGTACATCCAAAATTATTGACACAAAAGTCAAGGTCACCAAGTTAACAGTGAAGGTCACCAGAAACGGATCAAGAGATAATCATTATCTGGCTACGTCCAAAATGTACGTCCCACAATGGTTAAGGTCACTAAGGTAAAGGTCAAGGTCACCCAAATGAAACTGGATGGACATCTATCAATGTGAGGAAGCTACTAATGAAGTTTGGTAATGATCCGACTAATAGATCAAACTATATGGAAAATTTGGCTACGTCCAATCTTTCGTTCCAATCCTCTTTACACTGCTTGTATACCCAAAATTGATGTAAATTATTATTTAACCCTTAGACCGCTACACACAAATATTTTCGTCTGCTGTTGCTTTTATATCTTGCATTATTTCTCAATAAAAATATGTTTTGACAGCAATTCAGAATCATTTCCAATGGAAATGATTCTGAAGTGTTGTCAAAGCATGTTGTAAATTATTCTAAAGTGCTGTCAAAGCATGTTTTTGATGATAAAAATGGAGAATAGAAAATAAACAGCAGACGACAAAAAAAATTAAGATAGCGGTGTAAGGGTTAATGAAATATGTAAAGCCTATAAACAACATAAGTTGGTTTCAAGCAATTGGCCACACGGACACGGAGTATTGCAATCACGATGTCGCAGTTACGGCAAACAACCTCGACAAGAACAGCTACAAGTATCACAACTGCCATCTGTCCAATCGCGCACGTTTCCGTGTCCCAGCGGTGAGAGGAAACAACCTTTTTCACAGGCCACAGTTCTAAACGCGTCCACTGAGTGTGTAACCATATGTCCCCGGGGCACGGAGGCATGTTATCACGTCGACAGCTGGGGGAGCAGTCAGCTGTGGCTGTGCGCCTACATTCGGGTGGTCTCTATATAGGCCAGCCATCACATGCACATAATTGACTGGGTGAGTGGAACTTCGTGAGGGTATTTTCACGCCCAGCGCGGGGATTGAACTCACAACCTGTGGTATTGAAGTACACAGCTCCAAACTCTAGGCCACAACCATCCAGTGACTGGAAAGTGAATGCGAATAACTTTAACATCCCAGCAACAGATAAGGTCATATAGAGACAGGACCACAGTTTAAATTCTTATCCAACAGACCAGCGGGATGGAAATACTATATACATGTATTTGTAAGTATTTTTCTTGCCTAGGGTGAGGGTTGAACTCACAACCTCTAGTATGGAAGTCCAATGCTATATCCCCTAGGCCACGGCCCATTCCTCCAATGACTGGAGAATGGGGCTTATTGATGTTGTCACCAGTGTAGATCCAAATCAGCCTGTGCATCTGCACAGTCTAATCAGCATTTGCACTGTTTGCCATTCCATCAATGAAAAACATCCGCCATGCTTCAAACAGGCAATATATATTGGTATCAGGTTACAGAAGAGCAATATTTAATCAGGAGCGACATAGGTCACAAATCCCGTAAGCCTATTTCTCCATGGGTTTTATTATAGGAATGAATGGCCTTTTTGTGGAATTTATCGGGGTATAAACTTGGAAAAGTCGTGGGAATACTGGACGAAGGCCGGAAGGCCTCGTAAAGTATTCCCGCGACTTTTCCAAGTTTATATCCCCGATAAATTCCACAAAAAGGCCATTCATTCCTTATAATTCCAGCATTTGAAATCAATTCATCAAGAAAATGTGTTTATTTTCCGTTTTCTTAAGAATTATTTTAACTATGCCTGACGGTTATGGAAAGTAGTTCGGCATGGAGTTTACTGGGATATAAATTTTGGACGGAGACTTGCAACGGACCAATCAAATGTTAGGGAATTGTGTAAATATTTTTGTGCTGGAATTATATCATGGTACACAACTCACTATGGGGAGGAAGTGTGTATGTGTGGCCGGTTAGCTCAGTCGGTTATATCAATTGTACGGTAAACCAGAGACCCCGGGTTTGAGCCCCGGGCCGGTGCACATATTTCTCGTCCTGTTACATGTACATACCCGGCGGCGGTGTAGAAGCGCCGGTCCAGGAAGGCGAGTCTGTGGATCGGGGCACTGTGGGCCTGGATTGCAGCCTCGGGCTGCCCAGTCGACTTGTTCCAGAAATAAACATGACCAGCGGCATCCCCACTCAGGATCAGGCTGCCTTTCATCTGCAGTAGGGTGGTTGGTTGGTTGGTTGGGGGTTAGTTGGGTTGGTTGGTTGGTTGGGTTGGTTGGTTGGGTTGGGTTGGGTTGGGTTGGGTTGGGTTGGGTTGGGTTGGTTGGGTTGGTTGGTTGGTTGGTTGGTTGGTTGGTTGGTTGGTTGGTTGGTTGGTTGGTTGGTTGGTTGGTTGGTTGGTTGGTTGGTTGGTTGGTTGGTTGGTTGGTTGGTTGGTTGGTTGGTTGGTTGGTTGGTTGGTTGGTTGGGGTTTTACACCCATTAAACAACAAGGGCATGTAAAGATGGGAATGTACCTACATGGGGGAGTACTGAACAATTAGCACTGCAATTACAATAAACAGCACTGACAGACAATATCCTCATCAGGCACCCTTACTACAGTGGATCATTTGGCTTCATATGTGAATCCTAGTAGGTTTGTTTGTTTGGCTTTACCGGCCTAGCAACAGCGAAGGTCATTTAAGGCTGGGTCAATGGGTTTAGTACTAAATCCCATATATTACCTGTACAAATGGTGGGGGTGGGATATATATTCAGCCCAGAAATAAGAATAATCCTGATCTGATGCCAGGTCCTCAACACACCAGAATCACTTGGCCCCCTCCCAAAAGCAGTAGGATCAGTAATAATCTTACTGCTTTTATGATTGGCAATAAGCCAATTCAACTCCCAGGTAACAAAAGAGCCAACGATAAAAACGTACCTGAGGGCCAAACCAGGCAAATCATGATTCCTATAAGGAGGAACCCCATGCAAACCGTTAATTTATGCCATCAAGTTGGCCTGACCAATCACCCACTAATCCCAGTAGGATTCGTTAAGATGTGAATCCTTAAAGATGAATTTATCCGTAAAACACGCATATCGCCCACCCTCCCATCATCTACAACAGAACAGCCTGTTGTTGGCAGGGCAATGCTGGGGTACAGGTGACTCCATATGTGACATACTGACGACAGCAAGGCTCATATAACACATACAGTGAAACCTCTCTAAACTGGACACCCTGGGAGGTCGCCAGGGTGTCCGGTATAGAGAGGCTCCACTGTCAATCGGGCATCTAGCCATTCTGATATGTATTGGCGTGCTTTGCAATCATGAACACACATCAACATCTGAGATAAATGATCAAGACACCCATCAAAAGTATGATTACAGAGGTTTTCTTGGTGTCTGGTTTAGAGAGGTTCCACTGCACAAGCAAACTGCAGTTGGCCAACATCAAAACTGTAGGAATCAAGGCATGTGTATGTAATTGGCTCTCAGGCAGTTAACCCTTACACCGCTACACACAACAATTGTCGGCTGCTGTTGCTTTAATATCTTGCCTTATTTGTCAATAATAACATGGTTTGACAGCACTTCAGAATTTTTTCCAGTGGAAGTGCTGCCAAAGCATGTTGTAAATTATGCTAAAGTACTGGCAAAGCATATTTTTGATGATAAAAATGGAAAATAGAAAATAAACAGCAGACAACAAAAAATTAAGATAGCAGTGTAAGGGTTGATGTAAATAGAGCAGGTGCTCTAACCATTTAATGGGTAGTCAGCTGAAAAAGGGGGCTAAGTGCCTTATGGAAGAAGACCCCTCCTTCCACGGCCCCTTCAACTGTCTTCAACTGATTGCTGGAATTCAAGTTTCGAGTTTTAAGAAGAAAAGTTATTAACCCTTGATTATTATTATTGACCGCTATCTTAATTTTGTTGTTGTCTGCTGTTTATTTTCTATTTTCCATTTTTATCATCAAAAACATTGCTTTGACAGCACTTTAGAATAATTTACAACATGCTTTGACAGCACTTCAGAATCATTTCCAATGGAAATGATTCTGAAGTGCTGTCAAACCATGTTTTTATTGAGAAATAAGGCAAGATATAAAAGTGATAGCAGATGAAAATTGTTGTGAGTAGCGGTCTAAGGGTTAATAACAACACAAACACTCAAACATATAAAATCACTTGCAAGACTTCTCTAAAATATTCTTTTAAGTAACTCATAAATTTGAAATTTAATAAATTGTGTGACAGGTGTTGTGTTGTATTGCTATAAATATTTTCGAATGACTAAACAAGTTGATAGAAAAAGGTACAAAGTTCAATAATATATACTACAACTTCTGATACAAATATTGAACACATTCTAAATACGTTTCAATAAAATGTGCATATGCAAAAAGGCAGCTACACACACCATTGTCGCCTGCTGTTGCTTTTATATATTGCCTTATTTCTCAATAAAAACATGTTTTGACAGCACTGCTGAAGTGCTGTCAAAGCATGTTGTAAATTATTCTAAAGTACTGTCAAAGAATATTTTTGATGATAAAAATGGAAACTAGAAAATAAACAGCAGACGACAAAAATTAAGATAGCGGGTTAAACATACCGATATGGTACAGAATAAAGTACAAATAAATTCAGCCTTTTAATTGGAAACCTACCCGGATTGACTTTAGGCCAGTTTTATAGCTAGCTGGTGTTTGTATATGTTACTATTTATTTATTAATTTACTTTTACTTATTTTAGACTTGGGGAATTAGGCTCAATTTGAACGAAAGAAGTACCAATTGAATGCAAACCTTAGATATTTTACATGCACATTTCATCCATTCATTTACATTCACACAGCAAATATCAATGACAACATTACATTAGAACTATGTCTAAATTGGCTTTTAATATGAATATGAAAGTCAATTTAGACATCGGAGTGCCTTCTGAATCATATTTGGAACCATCTGTAAAATGCAAATGACTGTAAACAACTACATGTTATAGTACTATGTTTTGACTCAGTGTAGCTCAAATACTAGTCATCAATGTACAAGTCTCAAAAGAGTTATTACATGATCTATGAAATTGCACAATGACTTGCAGACAACAATTCAGCATTGCAATAGCGATTCATTGTGGGTGACCCCAAGCTACATTGTATTTGACCCGGTGATGTAACCAATTAACAGGGGTCTGGTTCCTGCAGACTGGAGGTTACTCAGAGTTCATTCCCAGATTCCATATGGACAAAGAGCAACCAGTCTAGTCCCAGATTGGACAATGCATCTGCATGGTTCAGTCAGGGTTTATACTGTTTGCCATTCAGTCCATCAAATTGGTACACTATAACACCAGCCACAAACTACTGTTAGGGTGGATACACCAGGCCTATGTTGGAAAATAAAAGTTGTATCCTTTACATAGAGTGACTCAGTTTAATTAACTTTTGTAAGTGACTTGTTTACTCCACCTAATGTGTTATAATGAACCATCGCAGGTGAACACAGTCCAGACTCCACAAGTTAACTGGTAGGGTCTGTTGTGTGGTGATGGGATGGTTTATGATAAATCCCAAGTTGGATGTGCCGGGTTGCATGTAAGTCGAGAAAATCAAGTTAGTCATCTTAGTATTGACATAATTTCATATTACAAGGCATTGCAAGACAGGATTTCCTCAGCAAGCCTCGGAATTGCTGCAGCAATTCCGAGGCTTGCTGAGGAAATCCTGTGTGGTGTTGCATGTAAGTAGAGAAAATCAAGCTAGTCACCTTAGTATGACATGAATTTGTATTGCAAGGCAATGCAAGAAAGGATTTCCTCAGCAAGAATCTGATATGATTATGAAGGCATTTACCATGGTATTCATGTAACGTGGTATTCACCGAGACTGATCAGAATACATTGCGTCAGCAGGAGTACCAGATACAGCAACATACTATCTATCAGCATTTGTCATATGAGCCCATATTACCTGTCAAGCTTGTCAATATTGGCTCGAATAAAAATGGCGGTGGTTCAAGGATTCGAAAACGAAAACTTTTCGAAATCACCTCCGAAACATAGTCATATGGATCGGTAATGACCTAACTAAAGCCAAGTTAAATAAATTTCTAATATTTTATGTCGGGATGACGTCAGATAATATTTGTAACGTCACGACGTCGTGACATTTGACGCCATATTTCTATGGCCTTAAACATGTACTAATACACTTATAATATGTGAATGTGACTGGAGAAATGGGGCTTATGGGACTTGTGACTAGTGAAGCTCATTATCAAATACATTGTAGCACACACTTGTAGCTTGATAACTATCTATATGTACATGTACATGTATATTATCTCTTTGCATGCTAGCGGTGAAAATATCCGCCAAACAAATTAGGAGTATATTTTTTATTTCTCTCTGTACATATGTTTGGAATTTCATTAGAATTGAGTCCTCAGGACTCAATTCTAATGAAATGCCAAGACATATTCATGATATTTATAAGGAGAAATAAAAGAAAATATGATGACTTTTGTCCGCTATTTTTTTAACTATTTATAGCCCACAAGTTTCCCAGCATGCAAAGAGTTATAAGTTATTGTGATTCTACACAGTCAATATGGTGTCGTATGGCCCGTCTGTATCTAGATTCACCCGAAGCGCAGCCGAGGGGGGATATTATAGCTTCAGACGGCCAATATGACACCATATTGACTTTGTAGACTCACAATAACATATTTGTCATAGCTCAGCTTCTTTATATATATATCTCCAGAATTTAGTTTTATAAGTGTATTGGCACATGGTTAATAATTTCATAATAATATGGCGCCAAACGACTACAAATATTACCCGACGTCATCCTGACATAAACGAGTAGAAAATCGTTAATAACTTTAGTTAGGTCATTACCTTTTGTTTTCTTAGGTCATTTCCAGTCCATATGACTATGTTTCGGAGGTGATTTCCATTTTTTTTTTCGACTCAGCCTCGACCCGCCGACATTTTTTTCCATTTGAGCCATATTGACGGGCTTGACAGGCAATATGGGCTCATATTACCCGTCAAACTGATCAGTCAAAACACGATCACTTTATCTGCGGTATGACAATGCTTGTTAGAAGATTACGAGCGTTTCATTGATGGAATGGCGAACAGTGCAGATCCTGATTAGACTGTGCGGATGCACAGGCTGATCTTGGTCTACACTGATCACAAATCCCATAAGCACCATTCCTTCAGTCAAAGCCAGGAATGTGTTCAACATGCAGCTAGTTAACCAGCGGAGATGAGAGGACATGTACGTACCGTGACGGTGAGCACGGGCTCGCCAGACCCAGCATACACGTGCAGACACTGGCCGGTGACGATGTTACACAGTCGCAGCGTCCTGTAACAACAACCAGGAAACTGTTGATATTGGAATGTGTAACCATACGGTATATCTGCAGAGCTCCAGATAAGGGGCGTATTGGCATATTTTACACACTTATTTTAGCGGAATATGCATTGATTATCAACAGTGGGAGTACAAAATACTCACAGCAATGTGAAAATATGCATTGATTTTCAAATTGAGTAGTGGAAATACTGTAATAAAGTTTAAAATGTACTTAGTTGAGCTGTTTGCTTTTTGCAGCTCAACTAAGTAATAATACACTCAAATAAGTGAATGTTTAAATTTGTTTTGATCATTTGTTCCATATTTAACAAGAGTTGTCAGAAGACAATGAAGCTCGCCTGTTGGCAGCCTTCACTCAAACTTGGCACAGTTGTATTAAAAAACATGAATATTATATAACTTGACCTTGGGTTAAGGGGTGTGCAGTGGACCTTGACATTGGGGTCAGTGGTGGAAGGTGGGTCGTGGATTTGCTATAGCATGATATAGCATATTAAGATGAATGCATGTATGAAATATCAATGCGCTCCCTGAAAACAGAAGAAAAACAAAATTTAACCCAACGTTAAGTTTATGAATGCACTAAGTTGGTGATTTTCTACAGCATGATAGCTATTCACATGAGGAATGCATGTATGAATGTGCTAAATTTGTAACCTTGACCTTGGGGAAAGGGGTGGGATGGGTGGGTCATGGATTTGCTGCAACACAATAGAGAATCATCAGATGAATGCATGTACAAAATATCAAGGCGTTCCCTGTAAAGAAACAGAAGTTATTTAAAAAAAAACATTTACTCCAACGTTACGGTTATGATGTTGATCTTGGGGAAAGGGGTGGGGGTGGGTCATGGATTTGCTGTAGCACAATAGAGGATCATCAGATGAATGCATTTACCCCAACGTTAAGTTTATGAACATGCTAAGTTTGTGACCTTGACCTTGTGGTAAGGGTTGGATGGTGGGTTGTGGATTTGCTACAGCATGATAGAGGGTCATCTGAGGAATGCATGTATGAAATAACAAGGTGTTCCATGAAAGGAAACAGAAGTTATAAGACATTTACCCCAACGTTAAGTTTATGAATGTGCTAAGTTTGTGACCTTGACCTTGGGATAAGGGATGGGCGGTGGGTCATGGATTTGTGGATTTGCTATAGCACGATAGAGTCTCATCAGATGAATGCATGTATGAAATATCAAGGCATTCCATGAAAGGAAACAGATGTTATAAGACATTTACCCCAACATTAAGTTTATGAACATGCTAAGTTTGTGACCTTGACCTTGGGGTAAGGGCTGGGTGGTGGGTCATGGATTTGCTACAGCATGATAGAGGGTCATCTGAGGAATGCATGTATGAAATAACAAGGTGTTCCATGAAAGGAAACAGAAGTTATAAGACATTTATCCCAACGTTAAGTTTGTGGACGCCGACGCCGCTGACGCCGCCGCCGCTGCTGGGGGTATGCCATAAGCTCTTCTGCACTTCGTGCAGGCGAGCTAATAATGAAGAAAGTCAATAGTACATTTGTAAAAGTAACATACACATTTAATTTGAAACCAGGGGGTACACTACTCTTTAGACACAATGCTTATCTGGAGCTCTGTATCTGTGACAAACGTTTACAATTGTCAACACAGGAGTACAGCCATCTTAAAAGCTGAGATAATCTTGGTTAACCCTTAGACCGCTATCTTAATTTTTTATCGTCTGCTGTTTATTTTCAATTTTCCATTTTTATCATCAAAAACATGCTTTGATAGCACTTCAGAATCATTTCCATTGGAAATGATTCTGAAGTGCTATCAAACCATGTTTTATTGAGAAATAAAGCAAGATATAAAAATAACAGCAGACGATAAAAAATTCAGATAGCGGTCTAAGGGTTAATATGAATGTCTTTTACTTAGCCAAGATTATCTCGGCTACCATCCACATTACATAAAATGATTTATGTTTGATAAATACACCTGTTTAAAGGTACATGCCCACTCATTAGGCACAAAATGTTCTTCATATCAGAGACATCAACTGAGACATTTTCTGGCAAAATAAACATTCATTCACCATCACCCCACATATTGATTGGCATTATTATACATTTTATATCAGACGTAAATTTACACACTGATATCAGGGGCGATAACCACGTTTCCTTAAAATGTTAACGGACAATATTAGTTATTCTCTGTATTTATTTTTTTATGTACAATGATCATAATTTATAATCTGTCGAAAATATTATATTTCCAGGTGACAATAGTCGTCTGCTGTTGTTTTTATATCTTGCCTTACTTCTCAATAAAAACATGTTTTGACAGCACTTCAGAATCATTTCCAATGGAAATGATTCTGAAGTGCTGTCAAAGCATGTTGTAAATTATTCTAAAGTGCTGTCAAAGCATGTTTTTGATGATAAAAATGGAAAATAGAAAATAACAGCAGACGACAAAAAAAAATAAGATAGCGATCTAAGAGTTAAGAACATTTCGTGCCTACTGAGTGGGCATGTGCCTTTAAATTTTTAAATTTCCATGGGAAATGATTCTGAAGTGCTGTCAAAACATGTTTTTATTGAGAAATAAGGCAAGATATAAAAGCAACAGCAGACGACAACAGTTGTAGGTAAACTTGTACATGTATATAATAGAGGGCCACATGGAAGATTGGTTTCTAACTAAATGTGTTACCCTCTGTAAATAAAGACTATTATCATTATTATTACAAAGTCCCTTATAAATTCTTCTTTTCTGTAGATCCCATCATTAACCCTTTCCCTGTTTTGCGATATTTCGACTCTTCCAAATCGAAAACATCTGAATAAAAGAATCAAATGCTGGGTCAAATGATGGTTAAATTATCTGATAGAGTAGAAAACATTGTGGGAAAAGGAGAAATTGCTTGTTACAAGCAATTTCTCCTTTTCCCACAATGTTTTCTAAAGACATCTTCTGCAGAGGCGTGAAAAGTCGTTTCTATCAGGGAAAGGGTTAAGAGGGCCACCGGGTGATCCCGTAGTAGGCGGGTTGTTGTTAGCTGGTAGTGGTGATTATGTACAGCATGCTTCTAACTGTTTACAGAATTATGCTAATGGATTAGAGACGACCATTTTAAAAAAATTTCAGTGTCAATTTAACACTTTTTCAAGATAAGCAGACGCCTGCCGTGAACTTGGTTGTATGGCAGCCCGAGTATCTGCTAATGCTGAGGATCACATCTGGGCTGCTTTTGGGCCGGATGCCTCTGGTGACGAGAACTTCACAGTCGATGATAATGGATGTAAGCGTTTGGTAATTGATCGAATCAGCTGGACCATGTAGCGAGTCCGTAGTTGCGTGCTATGCTATACAATTTTGAATCCAGCTTATAAGAAAACGTAATGTACAGTAAAACACCAGGTGGGTGGGGTATTGGGATTTTTTTAATGGGCATTTCATAATGTCACTGGCCCGAGTCTTAAATAGTTCACCAGTTTTAGGTAAGAATGCGTATGAACGTGATGTGGTACATAACTGTATCTCTTTATCACTGAGCAAGGGATTTAGACACAGCATGTAATAACTTCCCGTACATGAAAGTTGCATGTACTTGAGAGCATTTCAATTACTCTGAAAAGTATATTATCAGGTTCTAATAGGTTAAGGAGATGATATCGATGGGTACAAAATAAAGTAATCTTTCTCATTTCCCAGTTAATCCCTTTGACATATTAAAGGTACATACCCACTCAGTAGGCACATAATGTTATTTATATGAATTAAATAAGTGTATAATTGTGTCACTATTCCACCAGTTCTAAAAATTACAATACATATATAATCATTTAGTAATATTTATTTTACTGATAGTGACGCGCGGTGGTATCAGGCTATTTTCATATGCAAATGAGGCATGATATTTTTTAATTATTTATACTAATTAAATGTGTCACCTGAAACAATAATATTTTCGACAGAGTATAAAGTATGATCATTGCACATCGAAAAATAAATACAGAGAATAAATAGTAATGTCCATTAACATTTTAAGGAAACACGGTTATCGCCCCTGATATCAGTGTGGAACTTACTTCTGATATAAAATGTGTAATACTGCCAATCAATACGTGGGGAAATTGTGAACGCATGTTTATTGTGCAAGAAAATGTCTCAGATGATGTCTCTGATATAAAGAACATTTTGTGTCTACTGAGTGGGGATGTACCTTTAAGTTGCATTTTCCTTTAACCCTTAGAATGTGGGAAACATACATTTTTGGCTGCTGCTGTTTTAAGTTGGTCTTCTTTCACAATATATACCTGGTCTGACAGCACTTTAGAATCCATTGGAAATGATTCTAAAGTGCGGTCAAATCATGTTTTTGCTGATAAAATGGAAATATAAAATAAACAGCAGATGACAAAATTTAATTCAGCATTGTAAGGGTTAATTGATAATGCTACAAACATTTACAAATCACGTGGTACTGAGGCCTCCAGAATATTTAGCCACCAGCTAACAAAACGGACAGCAAACAGTATACATATATCTGAATCCGACACAGGGAGAACAGGGGCCCGTTTCACTAAACTTTGTACGACTAAAATGTTCGTAAGTGCAAACTTAGGATTGTCTGGAAATTTCAATTGATGGATTTACATTTATTGAGCATAGGCTGCATATGCAGCCTATGCTCAATAAATGTAAATCCAATAATTGTTTACAAGAAAACATTGTTAATGTGATATTTACAGACTATCGTAAGTTTGCACTTACGAACATTTTCGTCCTACAAAGTTTAGTGAAACGGCCCCCATGTGATGATATCGATGCTGGTCGTGTCTTCTGTCAGCTGGAAACAGATTTTACTTCGCCTATCTCATGCAGGATACAGATTCACAGGTATCAAAATTATCAACATTTATTTTGTTTTTTCTTCATTTCACAATGAATATCAGGGGCGGATCTGGAGGGGGGGATCCGGGGTTGCAACCCCCCCAGTTCAGCCACAGAATTTACATAGATCACAGTTTACCACCAGTTGGAGTCTGAATTTAAATGCCGTAAAACACAGGAAAGTGCATTTCGAAGAGCGTCCGTAGCTAGCGGTACGGGAGTAGATTGCATGCAAGAGTTACCCTCGCAACTAGACAACCCCCCCTTCCCCAAATGCTGGATCTGCCCCTGAATATACCAGTATATGATGTTACCACTCAGAGTTGAACAGTCTCGAGACTGTTCAACTGAGTGGTTACAACATATACTTTTAGTGAGAAATAATAAACACGATTTTAAAACGAGAAAAATTGTTTATCTTCAGATGAAATGAGTTACTTCGAGTGCTAAAGTTCTAAAATGCTTGGTATCTCAAATACAACACAGCAGCTCCACAGAAATACAGCTGGGATGGTGTGATCACTAAACTACGGTTAGTGGCCCCTGGACCAGGCTATGATGCATATACCCTTTATTTAATGACCAGATGGCCGCGGCCTGCATGTCCAGCCCGCCCAGACATCTGGTGATCTCGGGGTAAGATATATATATATAATGTATAATGACCTTGCCGTTGGAGGAGCACAGAGATAGTAGGTATCTGAGAAATTTGGACAAAAACATTAACGCAAACTTCTAAGTCATTTAACCTTGACATTGGGGCAAAAGAGGCCACATGAGTGGGACACAGAATATATGGATGATGACCAATAAGCATACTAAGTTTCAAGCAAATTTGACTTACGGTTACAGAGACAGTAGGCATGTGAAAAGTTTAATGCAAATTTTTACAAAACTTTAATGCACACTTCTAAGTCATTTGACCTTGACCTTGGGACATAGGGCCCGCATGTGTGGGACACAGAATGCAAATACGGATGATGACCAATGCGCATACAAAGTTTCAAACAAATCTGACTTACGGTTACAGAGATAGTATGTATGAGAAACAAATACTTTAATGCAAACTTCTAAGTCATTTGACCTTGACCTTGGGGCCCAGCGGCCGCATGAGTGGGACACAGAATGAATATATGGAAGATGACTCAAGTCAATGTGACTTAGGACTGCAGAGATATAAGGTATTTAAAAACTTTAACACAGATTTCGGATGGAAGGACGTTCTTAAAACCTGTGTTTATGTGTCTATGAGCCACATAAGACCCGTCTGTACACATGAAATAAGCCACATAAACCAAAAAGAAAGCCACATACACCGAAAAACGTCTTACAAATTGGGTTTATGTGTCTACTAGATAACTAACCCTACCCTTTAACAAATCCATCCCCTATGTGGCTAGCCACATATACCCTGTATATTGGTTCGCACAGACAGATGGACGTACGGACGGACGGACGTACTTATGAGACGTACATTGTGGCGTTCCTAACCCTAACCCATCCTAAATCAAACCCCATAAAGATCAATCAAACAGAAAAAACAATCCCATAAGAAAAAATAACCCCACAAGAGCAATTCATAACGGGGTTAAAACGGAATAAGCATCTCTTAACAAGTCCATCACTGTGTGGTTAACCTCACAATGTAGCTCTCGTTTGTACACGGACGGACGGACACATGGACGGACGTTCCTACAAATGGATACTTATGTGACTAACCTAACCTTTTCCTTTGTTCATCCCTATTGTTCTGTGGCCACATAAACCCATTTTTAGCCACATAAAATCAAAGAACAATAGAATATTACATAACCTATTGTTCTCCTAGCCACATATGCATCCTGGCTTGGACGGACGGACAACCGGACGTCATTGTGATCAATATGTCTCGCTTTACGCAAGCGGGCTCGACAAAATGTAGGTCACAGTGACCAGCACACTGCAGGGTAGCTGTCATTGAGTCAGATGCACTGGTGAAGGTTGTGGAATGAAGGTGGCATCTGACATTATCAATGTGACCATCAGCATGCACCAGATATCATTAGGTATCTAACTATGCTGTGCCTCAAATCAAAGCTACGTGAATATGGTGTTGCCTCAAATACATATATTACCATGATTGTGGTGTTGTTCACAATCTCCACAAAAATTAAAGAGTATATATATGTATATACGTTTTATACGTTGCGGAGCTTTGAACATACATGTATACATGAAAACATACAAGAAATGCATGTGTGAAAAAGCAAGATGAAAACTTTGTACAGATTATACATGTGCATCAATGCAGATATTGCTGGTAGTTCAAACGTGCAAACTTCTTATGTAATAATATGTGCACTCATTATAAATGCTATGTTTTTGCGCTTTGTTATGTTAATGTCACTACAGGGATCCTCCAGATTATCGGACAAAAAGGGCATTGTTTTTACGATATTTTTCTGAAAATAGCAGCTACGGGCATAACATTTTCACAGAACAATCCTCGGCTCTTGCTTTCTCAACGCATGTAAACTATTTAGCAAAATGTGCCATCTTTCTGACTTGGATGAGATCATCAGCCATAATATTGCCCCAAAATTAACATTGACAATCAGTTATCCGGACAAACGTACAATCGTCTTATAACTTCTATTCGCCTGTAAACCATGGTAAACAGCATTGTGTTGTTCTGCAGAAAAAACAAATCACCCATCGCTGCTTGGAAAACAGCGTATTTATAGAATTTATTGTATTTATAGAACAACTTTGCGATGACATAATGGGCGCACTCGATTGAGCCCCCCGCGCGACTTGACGTTGTAAACAACTTGTGGACAGAGTTGGGGAATGTTTTTAGCAAATTTTACTAAAATGTTTACCTTGGCGATATATTCTTCACACTGGCATGGAAACAGCGAGCACCTGCGTGACTTAGATGTATTTGTTGCAAATTCGGATCAAACAATTGTGCTTAATTAACACGTATTTTCATTTGCCTGATAAACTTGTTTGTGTTTTGCAATATATTTAACCCTTACAATACTGAATTAACAAGAAACGAGGCAAAGCCACGAAGGCCAGGTTTTTTCCAAGCATAGACACTTGGATAACATAATTATACCCACTTTTTGTAGACTAGATGGCCGTGGCCTGCATGTCGCGCCTTGGGGCGAGGCATGGACACTAAAAAAATAGATATAGTAGATGGAAAAACTTTAACCAAAAAACTTTAACCGGACGAACGGACGAACGGACGAACGGACGGACGTATGCCAAAATGCCGACGATATCGCGCTTTCCGCAAGCAGGTGTGAGACAATGATGATAAACACCCATGTGAAGTATCAAGGTATTGGGTGAAGCAGTTGCAGAGATATAGTACACGAAAAAACTTTAACAAAAAAATTCAAAGTAATTTGAACTTGACATAGGGCACAGGATCGCGCTTTCTGCAAGCAGGTGCGACAATGATGATAAACACCCATGTGAAGTATGAAAGTATTGGGTGAAGCAGTTGCAGAGATATAGTACACGAAAAAACAAAAATTTAACAAAAAAATTCAAAGTAATTTGACCTTGACATTGGGCACAGGATCGCGCTTTCCGCAAGCAGGTGCGACAATGATGATAAACACCCATGTGAAGTATCAAGGTATTGGGTGAAGCAGTTGCAGAGATATAGTACACGAAAAAACTTTAACAAAAAAATTCAAAGTAATTTGAACTTGACATAGGGCACAGGATCGCACTTTCCGCAAGCAGGTGCGACAATGATGATAAACACCCATGTGAAGTATGAAGGTATTGGGTGAAGCAGTTGCAGAGATATAGTACACGAAAAAACGTTAATAAAAAAATTCAAAAGTAATTTGACCTTGACATTGGGCACAGGATCGCGCTTTCCGCAAGCAGGTGCGACAATGATGATAAACACCCATGTGAAGTATCAAGGTATTGGGTGAAGCAGTTGCAGAGATATAGTACACGAAAAAACTTTAACAAAAAAATTCAAAGTAATTTGACCTTGACATTGGGCACAGGGGCCGCACGGTTGGGGGTTAGAATGAAAATATGGATGATGATAAACACCCATGTGAAGTTTCAAGGTAATGGGCGAAGCAGTTGCAGAGATATAGTATAACAAAAAAGTTTTAACCAAAAAACTTTAACCAGACGTACGTTAAAAAGTTAACGTTGAAAAGTCAATTACGTAGAAATAATAGGTGAAGGTAAAAAAATGGTCACATGTTGGATAGTTGTATGTGGTAGGCACCCCTTGGTTATGAAGCTGTGAAAGTTTGGTGGTCCTAGGTGGTACAGTACCAAAGAAATGGACTTAAACACGAAAACTTAACATTGTAAACGCGAAAACTTAACATTGAAAATGGCTAAGTCGACTGCGCGGAGAAAAATGGGTGAAGTTAAAAAAAAAAGTAACATGTTGGATAGTGATATGTGGTGGGTACCCCTTGATTATGAAGCTGTGAAAGTTTGGTGGTCCTAGGTGGTACAGTACCAAAGAAATGGACTTAAACAAGAAAACTTAACATTGTAAACGCGAAAACTTAACATTGAAAATGGCTAAGTCGACTACGCGGAAAAAATGGGTCAAGTTAAAAAAAAAGTAACATGTTGGATAGTGATATGTGGTGGGCACCCCTTGATTATGAAGCTGTGAAAGTTTGGTGGTCCTAGGTGGTACAGTAACAAAGAAATGGACTCAAACACGAAAACTTAACATTGATTGTGGACGCCGCCCGCCCGCCCGGCTTTCGCCAATCCAATAGCCTGGATTTTTTTAAAAAAAACCTGGCTAAAAATTGTTGTCTGCTGTTTATTTTTGATTCTCCATTTTTTCTCATCAAACACATGATTTGTCAGAATTTTAGAATCATTTCCAATGGAAATGATTCTAAAGTGCTGCCAAACCATGTTTTTATCGAGAAAAAAGACAAAATACAACACAACAGCAGCCAACAAATTTTTTTTCCCGCATTCTAAGAGTTAAGTAATAATCATCAAGATAATTTTATTTATTTCTTATCTGAAGCATTTCAAAACAAATTTACAATAATTTTAAATTGCCATCCCAGAGTAAAACCAGCAATTAAATACCAATTACAAGGCTATTAGACGACTGTTCCACCTTTATCTTATCTGCCCGTCTCATTTAATGTGGCTGTGACTGCAGAAATGGGGCTTATGGGTTTTGTGACCACTGTAGATCCATCCCATCACATTTCTAACAAGCAATATAGACAATTATAAGGCTACAGTTGTCTGCATGAGCTACACTGGTCATAAAACCAGTTAACAAATACCCAATCATTGACTGAATGGAACCACAGGTGGAAGACTCGGACCTGTCATACAAAAAAATGCCCATTACAAAAAATCCATTACCCCACCCACTTGGTCTCATACAGTATTATCTCCTAATAAGGAGATAGTACCCACCCACTTGGTCTCATACAGTACTATCTCCTAATAAGGAGATAGTACTGTACGAGACCAAGTGGTGGGGTAATGGATTTTTTGCAATGGGCATTTTTTTTGTGTCACAGGTCCGAGTCAACCACCTGTGAATGGAACTACATTGGTAGAAAACAATAGGTTCACAATGTTAGTCGCAACTCCAAATGTCCAACAGGGTACAGTAATACCTTATCAGACACCTACCTGCGCCTACAATGGCCACAAAACCAATATATACCATTCTCTCATGAAGGTCAGGTATGGAAAAAAATCAAGTTTTCACTGCACCTATTACAGCAATTTAGTTTCACATTTTTTAAAAGTCTCGAGATCCGAGCATATTACGGCTGAAGATTCATCATCAAGATACACATAGTCTCCCATCCTCCATTTGTACCACTAAATCTTAAATATGGCAGATCGTGTGCCAATACAGGAATTATTCAGTCTCAGTCATTAATTAAGCTACCATGTACCCCCATGGCTAAAATCCCAACCATAATCTCAAATGCTAAGGGCAAATTTTCCCTACTTTATAAACTGAACAAGAGACGAGGCAAAGCCAGGAAGGCCGGGTTTTCTTCGAGGCATAACAACTTGATAACAGATAATTGGCTATAATATTTATTATGACCATGATTGAAAATGGCTTAAGATGGCAAAAGAAGCTAGTGTGTGAGAAAACCTACATGTAGTTGCAGGCTGGCATACATGTATTCGTACAAGATACGTCAATGACACAGAAAAAAATCAAGGTTAAAAAAAAAGGTAACATGATGGATAGTGGTATGTGGTGGCACCTGTTGGTTATGAAATTGAGCAGGTATGGTGGTACTGGTGGTACAGTAAGTGAGAACGGATTTAAATTTGAAAACTTAACGTTGCAAGTCGATCATGCGGAAAAAATAAGTAAAGGTAAAAAAAGGTCACATGATGGACAGTTATATGTGTTGGGCACCCATTGGTTATGATGTTGTGCAAGTATTGTGGTGCTAGGTCGTACAGTAAGTGAGAAACGCATCTAAACAAAAATACTTAACGGTGAAAATTACCTGGAAAAAGTAGACAAGAGGGCCATGATGGCCCTAATTCGCTCACCTGACTCCATGAACACCAGAGGAGAATGTGACATTGAGTTCATGTGTTTTAAAAAAATTGTGCTATTTTTAGATGGCGGTCATCTTGGATTAAGCGATGACTCTCATTTTACCAAATCTGAAAATGCTTCACCCAAGGATCTAACTTCCTATGAAGTTTGGCCAGCATCGGCCATGTGGTTCCTGAGAAAAAGACGTTCACAATCTCGAATAAATGAACCTTTTGGTGGCCATCATGGATGTTATAATTATCCGATTCCGAATTTTGCACCAGAGAAATCGCCTCATCGATACCTTCAATTTGATATATGACATGAGCATATTAGGTCAAAAATAAAATTTGATCCCAATTTGACCTCACGGGCCACGCCCATTTTTGACCCCGGGGTCACCATTTTCACAACTTTGAAAGAGCATTGTAAATCGATCATTTCTACCAAGTTTAGTCGAAATCCGGCTAGCGGTTCATGAGAAGAAGATTTTTTAAGAATTTATGCTATTTTTAGATGGCGGCCATCTTGGATTAGCGATGACCTCCATTTTAACAAATCTGAAAAGGCTTCACCCATGGACCATAACTTTTAAGTTTGGCTACCATGGGCCAAGTGGTTCATGTGAAGAAGAATTTTGAAATCTCTAATAAAAGAAAGACCTTTTGACATTTCGGCGGCCATCTTGGATGACATAACCATCTGATTTCGACAAAAAATGTACCAGAGTGATCGCCTCATTGATACCTTTGACTTGATATATAACATGACCATATTCGGTCAAACATAAAATTTGACCCCAATTTGACCCCACGAGCCACGCCCATTTTTGACCCCGGGGTCACCATTTTAACAAATTTAAAAGAGCATTGTACATCCATCATTCCTACCAAGTTTCGTCGAAATCCGGCTAGCGGTTCATGAGAAGAATTTTTTTTAAGAATGTATGCTATTTTTAGACGGCAGCCACCTTGGATTAGCTATGACCTCCATTTTAACAAATATGAAAAGGCTTCACCCATGGACCATAACATTTAAGTTTGGCTACCATGGGCCAAGCGGTTCATGTGAAGAAGAATTTTGAAATCTCTAATAAAAGAACGACCTTTTGACATTTCGGCGGCCATCTTGGATGACATAACCATCCAATTTTGACAAAAAATGCACCAGAATGATCGCCTCATTTATACCTTCGATTTGATATATGACATGACCATATTCGGTCAAAAACAAAATTTGACCCCAATTTGACCCCACGGGCCACGCCCATTTTTGACCCCAGGGTCACCATTTTAACAACTTTGAAAGAGCATTGTACATCGATCATTCCTACCAAGTTTTGTCGAAATCCGGTTGGCGGTTCTTGAGAAAAAGATTTTTGAAGAATTTGTGCTATTTTTAGACGGCGGCCATCTTGGTTTATGTAATGATGTCATTTTAACAATTTTGTAATCCCCCTACCTAAGGACCATGACCATGAAGTTTGGTGACTATAGGCCCAATGGTTACCGAGGAGAAGACGTTTGAAAATGTTCACGGACGACGACGACGGACGACGGACACATTGCGGTAACAATAGCTCACATGAGCTTTGCTCAGGTGAGCTAAAAAGGTCACCTATTAGATAGTGGTATGTGGTGGGCGCCCGTTGCATATGAAGTTGTGCATGCATGGTGGTTCTAGGCGGTATAATAAGTGCAAAACAGATTTAAAGAAGCAAAAAAGTTGATTACGTGGAAAAAAGAGGTCAAGGCAAAAAGAGGTCACGTGTTGGACTGGTAGAGAACCTAAACATGAAAACTTAACATTTATTACGCGGAAAAAATAGGTCACAAGTTTGATAGTGGTATGTGGTGTGAACCCGTTGGTTATGAAGTTGTGTAAGTATGGTGGTTCTAGGTAGTACAGTAACAGAGAAATGGACAAAACAAGAAAACAAACATTGTGGACGCCACCCGCCTCCCGGTTTTGCCAATCCAATAGCTGGAATTTTATTTTTAAAACAACCGGAAAATAGAAACAATTTCAAATAAAGACAAGAAAATGTGGTCTGTCGGCACACAAATGTCCCTGTAGCCGATTTCATCAAAATTGCAAAGTATACTTATCTAGCAAAGTATACTTTGAGGGAGTAATCATTTATTTTTCCCGAAATGCATTTTGTCATATAGAACTAACGACTGCATATATTTGATGATTAAAAGTATGCATAATTATTATACTGAATTTATTACATTATCACAGCCAAATTGGCTGTGATAATGTAATAAATTCAGTATAATAACAAGAAACGAGGCAAAGCCACGAAGGCCAGGTTTTTTCCAAGCATAGACACTTGGATAACATAATTATACCCACTTTTTGTAGACTAGATGGCCGTGGCCTGCATGTCGCACCTTGGGGCGAGGCATGGACACTAAAAAAATAAAGATAGTAGATGGAAAAACTTTAACGAAAAAACTTTAACCGGACACGCACGTACAGACGGAAGGACGGACGTATGCCAAAATGCCGACGATATCGCGCTTTCCGCAAGCGGGTGCGACAATGATGATAAACACCCATGTGAAGTATCAAGGTAATGAGTGAAGCAGTTGCAGATATAGTACATGAAAAAACTTTAACAAAAAAATTCAAAGTAATTTGACCTTGACATTGGGCACAGGGGCCGCACGGTTGGGGGTTAGAATGAAAATATGGATGATGATAAACACCCATGTGAAGTTTCAAGGTAATGGGCGAAGCAGTTGCAGAGATATAGTATAACGAAAAACTTTAACCAAAAAACTTTAACCAGACGTACGTTAAAAAGTTAACGTTGAAAATGGCTAAGTCAATTACGTAGAAATAATAGGTGAAGGTAAAAAAATGGTCCACATGTTGGATAGTTGTATGTGGTAGGCACCCCTTGGTTATGAAGCTGTGAAAGTTTGGTGGTCCTAGCTGGTACAGTACCAAAGAAATGGACTTAAACACAAAAACTTAACATTGTAAACGACGAAAACTTAACATTGAAAATGGCTAAGTCGACTACGCGGAAAAAATGGGTCAAGTTAAAAAAAAAGTAACATGTTGGATAGTGATATGTGGTGGGCACCCCTTGATTATGAAGCTGTGAAAGTTTGGTGGTCCTAGGTGGTACAGTAACAAAGAAATGGACTCAAACACGAAAACTTAACATTGATTGTGTACGCCCCCGCCGCCCGCTCGCCCGCCCGCCGCCCGCGCCCGCCGCCCGCCTGCCCGGCTTTCGCCAATCCAATAGCCTGGATTTTTTTTCAAAAAACAAGGCTAAAAATTAACAAGAAACGAGGCAAAGCCACGAAGGCCAGGTTTTTTCCAAGCATAGACACTTGGATAACATGATTATACCCACTTTTTGTAGACTAGATGGCCGTGACCTGCATGTCGCGCCTTGGGGCGAGGCATGGACACTAAAAAAATAGATATAGTAAATGGAAAAACTTTAACCAAAAAACTTTAACCAGACACACGGACGTACGGACGTACGGATGGACGTATGCCAAAATGCCGACGATATCGCGCTGACAATGATGATAAACACCCATGTGAAGTATCAAGGTAATGGGTGAAGCAGTTGCAGAGATATAGTAGAACGAAAAACTTTTATCCAAAAAACTTTAACCAGACGTACGTTAAAAAGTTAACGTTGAAAATGGCTAAGTCAATTACGTAGAAATAATAGGTGAAGGTAAAAAAAAATGGTCACATGTTGGATAGTTGTATGTGGTAGGCACCCCTTGGTTACGAAGCTGTGAAAGTTTGGTGGTCCTAGGTGGTACAGTACCAAAGAAATGGACTTAAACACAAAAACTTAACATTGTAAACGCGAAAACTTAACATTGAAAATGGCTAAGTCGACTGCGCGGAAAAGTTCAAAAAAAGGTAACATGTTGGATAGTGATACACGTATGTGGTGGGCACCCCTTGATTATGAAGCTGTGAAAGTTTGGTGGTCCTAGGTGGTACAGTAACAAAGAAATGGACTCAAACACGAAAACTTAACATTGATTGTGGACGCCGCCCGCCCAACCGCCCGCCCGCCCGGCATTCACCAATCGAATAGCCTGGATTTTTTTCCAAAAAACCTGGCTAAAAATTAATAAATTTATCATAAAACTGAAAATTTCTCCCTCAAAGTATACTTTGCTAGAAAAGTATACTTTGCAATTTTGATGAAATCGGCTACTGGTGGCATATTGGAGAAATTCGAGCAAACTTCTTAAGCAAACGGACAGACAGACGCACACACAGTCCAACGGCTCTACCATAGAAACTCACCACGCCATGTTCATGAAACTTACAATGGCGCATATATCAAACTAGATTGGGGATACAGGGCCTATGCTTATAAAACATTCTAAATACATTCCACAAATATGAATTCAAACTCAGGAAGTTTAATTGGTCAAGACTGAGCAGAGCCCAGTCTTGACCAATCAAACGTCCTGATTTTGAGTAAGAGAAAGGAGAATGTGCTCAGAACGTTCTATAACCACACGCCCAAATGGTGAAAGCGATTGTGTGATTATCTCCATCCTGAGAAACATTACCCTCCATCATCTGTCTCACTCAACAAACATCGACCATGTAATGGATGAAACAATACATTTAATACATACACCGTAACTAACTGCATGACAAATGTGATGACAAACTGTAAGTAATTACACTGGGTTGTAGGACAACTGAAATACCGGCCTAGTCACAACTATCTGTGATTAATTGTCGCTGTCACTGGAGAAATGGGGCTGATGGCTTTTGTGACCAGTGTAGCTTCTGATCAAATAGCACACACATAGCCTGATGGCAATCTATATTCATTGTTAGAAGCATGACAAATGTTTCATAGATGCAATGGCGAACAGTGCAGATCCTGATCAGACTGTGCGGATGCACAGGCTGATCTGGATCTACACTGGTCGCAAAACCTAGAAGCCCCATTTCTCCAATCACAGCCACAATTGACACATCGAGAATGACATGTTACACCACCATTCATAAAACAGAAAAAAAATCTTCGGCAAGTTTAGAGTCACCCATGAAAGCCATTATTTCCTCAACAGCCAGTCGATTACTGTGAATGCAGCTGTTATTATCTGCTCACCGCACATGGCTGCACTTTGCCAGATAAGCAACTTAGTTTATTAAAACTCTTTGCATGCTAATGGTGAAAATAACATCTAACTAATTACAAGTATATTTCTTATTTCGCTCTGTAAATATGCATGTACATGTATCTTGGAATTTCATTAGAATTGCGTCCTCCGGACTCACTTCTAATGAAATTCCAAGACAAATTAATGATAGTTATAGGTAGAAATAAAGGAAACTATAATGAATTGCCGTCTGCTATTTCTGAACTATTTATATTCAACAAATTTCCCAGCATGCAAAGAGTTAAAAAAACATTTCACAGATTTCAACACAATATAAAACATTGTTTGTTGATTTGGAGTAGTCAATGAAATAACAAAAACATACGGAATTGATGTTTTAGGTTGCTATTATTGTCAGAAAGTACTTGGGAATGGTCCAAAATGGAGGTAGAATAGCTGTATTATCTGCTCCCGTGGCAGTATATCAGGCAGACAGGTGTGGAGCCCGGGGTGGTGGGGGAGGTGGGTGTGCAGCGACACACCTGGCTGATGTAACACATCTCTGATCGGACCTGATGTTCACATCCACACAGATATACTGTCACTACCGGAATAATACATTTTTACACAATGGTACAAGAGGCATCTGAAACTGAACATTCACATATCTGTACATGGGACCAATGATACATGGGAACATCGGTACATAGGAACATATGTACCAATACATGGGACCAATGATACATGGGAACATCGGTACATAGGAACATATGTACATTGGAACATATGCACATTGGAACACTTGCACATTGGAACATCTGTACGTGGGAACACATGTACATGGGAACATATGTACATGGGAACACCTGTACATGAGAACATATGTACATGAGAACACCTGCACATGGGAACACATGTACATGTACATGGGAATATCTGTACATGGGAACACCTGTACATGAGAAAATATGTACATGAGAACACCTGCACATGGGAACACATGCATATTGGAACATCTGTACATAGGAACACATGTACATGGGAACATATGTACATGGGAACACCTGTACATGAGAATATCTGTACATGGGAACACCTGTACATGAGAAAATATGTACATGAGAACACCTGCACATGGGAACACATGCATATTGGAACATCTGTACATAGGAACACATGTACATGGGAACATATGTACATGGGAACACATGTACATGAGAACATCTGTACATGAGAACACCTGCACATTGAACACATGTATATTGGAACATCTATACATGGGAACACATGCACATGTGAACATCTGTACATGGGAAAATATGTACATGAGAACATCTGTACATAGGAACACCTGTACATGAGAACACATGTATATTGGAACATCTGTACATGGGAACACCTGTACATCAGAACACCTGTACATTAGAACACCTGTACATGGGAACACATGTATATTGGAACATCCTTACATGAGAACTTCTGTATATGGGAACACATGTATATTGGAACATCTGTACATGGGAACACCTGTACATCAGAACACATGTACAATGAGAACATCTGTATATGGGAACACATTCAGATGGGAACATATGTACCTGGGAACACATGTACATGGGAACACCTGTACATGGGAACACATGTACATGGGAACACCTGTACATGGGAACATTTGTACATGGGAACACCTATACATGGGAACATCTGTACCTGGGAACACATGTATATTGGAACATCCTTACATGAGAACATCTGTATATGGGAACACATGTACATGGGAACACCTGTACATCAGAACACCTGTACACTAGAACACCTGTACATGGGAACACATGAATATTGGAACATCCTTACATGAGAACATCTGTACATGGGAACACATGTACATGGGAACATCTGTACCTGGGAACACATGTACATGGACAGGGAAAACATGTACATGGGAACATCGGTACATGGGAACATCTGTACATGGGAACACATGTATATTGGAACATCCTTAGATGAGAACATCTGTACATGGGAACACATGTATATTGGAATATCTGTACCTGTGAACACATGTACATGGGAACATCTGTACATGGGAACATCTGAACATGGGAACACAGGTACATGGGAACACCTGTACATGGCAACACATGTACATGGGCAGGGAACACATGTACATGGGAACACATGTACATGGGAACATCGGTGCATGGGAACATCTGTACATGGGAACACCTGTACATGGCAACACATGTACATGGGCAGGGAACACATGTACATGGGAACACATGTACATGGGAACATCGGTGCATGGGAACATCTGTACATGGGAACACCTGTACATGGCAACACATGTACATGGGCAGGGAACACATGTACATGGGAACACCTGTACATGGCAACACATGTACATGGGCAGGGAACACATGTACATGGGAACATCGGTGCATGGAAACATCTGTACATGGGAACACCTGTATATGGGAACATCTGCATATAGAAACATTTGACCTGTGAACATCTGTATATGGGAACATCTGTATATATCGGGGTAATGGGACTTTTACAATGAGCATTTTTCATGTCACCGGTCTAAGTCTGTCTGTGATCTGAAGCAGGGAATGTGTTTACAGGGGCGTATCAGTAAACAGGGGTATACATCTGCCCGCTGATTGATGATCAATTGAATGGGGTACTATATTTAAACCTCAAGTTGCACAGGTGTTTCAATAAAGGTAATGAGGTCTCCCAAACAGGAGTGAATCTTAATTCATATCTGACAGCCCATCAGGCGGGTTCACTCAGTAATAACACATTATCTGGAGTGTGCCTTACTTAGCAAGCAATCACTATCAAAGAAAACAACTCACAGGAAATGCAAGATATTAAAATGTAATATTATACAATGATCGACTTTCACGGAGGTTGGTACCATTACACACAGAATTATCTTGTATCAAAATACTTTATCACAAATCCTGTGGGACATCTGCTGCCAATATATACTAGCAATGGATATCACTCAATGAACCTGCGTCATGATTGGTCAATTTCCAAATCATATATGATTTGGAAATTGACCAATCATGACGCAGGTCCATTGAGTGATTTCCGCTGCTATTCCAGGCAAACAGAAGGCAAATAGACATTACAAGTGTGGGGTCTCAGAGAAAGTGATGAAACAGTTTAACCCTTAGACCGCTACTCACAACAATTGTCGTCTACTGTTGCTTTTATATCTTGCCTTATTTCTCACTGACAGACGAACAACCTGACTCCACTATACCCACCACAACTCACTGCGGAGGTTATAATAACTAGATTGGTCAGTAAGCGAGGCGTACGGAATACCCACCGCGAGGGCCCAGGTACCCCTAAATATGTAAAACATTTCCAAGTGTGTGGGCATGTGACCTTGACTCTGGGCTTAGCGGCCGGGGGCTGCACGAATGTGAATTTGTCACAGGGTGGTAGGTCCATTGGAGATATGCGCGTGTGAAATGTGAAGCAGATCCGAGCAAGGAAATAGAAGTTATAACCGATTTCTCTGATGTTAAGTTTTGTAAAGAGACTAAGTATGTGACCTTGACCTCGAAATCAGCGGGGATTTGTCACAGCATAATAGTAGAGCCTTAGAGGAATGCATGCATGAACTATTTAGAATTTTCAATGAAAGAAATATAAGTTATATCATATTTCTCTGATGTTAAGTTTTGCAAAGATACTAAGTATGTGACCTTGACCTTGGGATCAGCGGGGGTTGGATGGTAGTGGATTTGGCACAGCATGGTAGTAGAGCCATACAGGAATGCATGTGTGAAATATTAAGCATTTTAGATAAAGGAAATAGAAGTTATAACAATATTTCTCTGATGTTAAGTTTAGTGAATGACGGACGGATAAAGGGAACTACTGACTAAAATCCTGTGATATGGTATAAAGTGACTAGTTACTGACTAAAATCTTGTGATTTGGCATAAAGGGAACTAATTGTTACTGACTAAAATCCTGTTAAATGGCATAAAGGGAACTACTAGTTACTGACTAAAATCCTGTTAAATGGCATAAAGGGAACTACTAGTTACTGACTAAAATCCTGTTAAATGGCATAAAAGGAACGACTAGTTACTGACTAAAATCCTGTTAAATGACAAAGGGAACTACTAGTTACTGACTAAAATCCTGTTATATGGCATAAAGGGAACTACTAGTTACTGACTAAAATCCTGTGATATGGCATAAAGGGAACTACTAGTTACTGACTAAAATCCTGTTATATGGCATAAAGAGAACTACTAGTTACTGACTCAAATCCTGTGATATGGCATAAAGGGAACTACTAGTTACTGACTAAAATCCTGTTAAATGGCATAAAGGGAACTACTAGTTACTGACTAAAATCCTGTTAAATGGCATAAAGCGAACGACTAGTTACTGACTAAAATCCTGTTATATGACATAAAGGGAACTACTAGTTACTGACTAAAATCCTGTGATATGGCATAAAGGGAACTACATGTACTAGTTACTGACTAAAATCCTGTTATATGACATAAAGGGAACTACTAGTTACTGACTAAAATCCTGTTATATGACATAAAGGGAACTACTAGTGTCATGAAACAATATTTGGTGTCATGAAACAATATTGGGATGAAATATGTTATCAACCGACTCATGTTCAGAGGCGCGATTGCTCGCAAGCGATCGCGCTCCTGAACATGAACGAAATGTGCCGGGCTTTGCAAGAGTTATGTACCTTGTTACGCTCTCGTGATAGAAGTTAAAAACTCGTTCAAAATATGTACAATGTGCAACTTTGAAGCTATTTATCGAGCCATATGTAAGAATTGATGCTAATCATATTCATAGTATGATATAAACCTGTTTTTAATATTACTTGCGGATCTCACACAATGTCAGACGCCTTCAGTTTCGAGTCGATGCAGTTGAAAGCTATAATGTCATTTCGTTCCCAATATATTCGTCCCCATTATTGTTTGTACCCAATTGCATTTTTTACATGATTTGGCCCTTCTGTACATTTCCGGCATTCCGGTACAAGAGAGCTAAATCTAGTTATGCTCCGTTTGAACATGTAAAAGTAATGTGATAAGAGCTAATCTGGTTGCGCTCCATTGAAGCATGTTAAAGTACATGTAATATGATTAGAGCTAATTATATATTACGGTTAGCGACTGGTACGGAACGGGCAAGGTACCAGGTCAGGATATTCTAATCTCGGGGCTGAATAAATATATTTTGGGAATTTATCTCATTTATGTTTGAATACGAGATACCGGGAGTCCAACCTGTTGGCCCCGGCCTTGAGTGACCTTAGATGTTGATAGGCAGTTATAACGCCAATATCAACCGTTCACACTCCGTTTTGTCATCTATTTACAACAACAATACCTGATCTTGATTTGTATTACATAATTATTATGTAATAATAGTGGCCTCCACCTTACTTTGTAGATTGTAAGATATTGCTTCTGGTCACCGCGTCCTAGTCATATCTGCCATATCAGTGTTGTTTTAATATTGAACTGTGTACATGTATCTATGCAGTGCATCATTTAACTTTGTTTATTCATTCATTAGTAATGTCATGAATGCATATAGCAATACAAAAACATGGTAAACTCTGATACAGTCTATACTTGTTACAGAATACTTTCTTGAATCAAAGTAGTGAAAGTACTGATAACATAATTATATCCTAGATCTCGAGTACTGTTTTCCAATATAATGCACGTAACGCTCGTTAACTCAAATTTCTATAAACTCAAATTATCCTTCTCCGTCCTTCTGTGTAAACGAGTATAGACTGTTGTTATCTTTAAACTTGTCATTGTATAAAACTGTAAAACCGCACAATGGCGTCGCCAGATGGGGTCCTTTTATTCACCAGTCTGTTTAATCACTGTAGGGTGACTAGTGTAGAACCCAGAATCAGACTGCGCGGAATGTGCATGCTGATTCATCTACACTGGAAACCCAGATCAGGCTGCGCGATGCGCACGTTAGTTTATTTTCACTGGAAACAAAGATCAGACTGCGCGGTTGCGCAGGCTGGTTCGTCTACATTGGAAATAAGGTCAATATTGATATCGAACCGCCTCCCTTTTTGTGTAAGCTGGTGACGCCACTGCCTTATTTTATTACTGGATCCACCTAGTCACAATATTGATAATAATTGTTCAATGTTTCAGCTTTTTACGACAATAAACCGACTGCCAAACCATAATCGGCTACAGTAAAAAGATTGGCCTCCATCGATCGCTCGCATGGATCTGGGTAACGAACGAACCGGGGTCGGACACGTCGATCGCAGCGGAGTCCGAAACGTTGAAACGGGTGCGGACCCTTACGGAAAAGGCTAGACAGTCTTATGATGACCGCGTATCGAGCATTGAACACGAGTTAACGAAAACCTGGGACAGTTTGCGGTCGGAATTGGAGAAGTCATTGGTCTGTGAATCGGCCGTGGAGTCTAGGGAACTGCAGAAGTCGATTTGCGGCATCCAAGGAGAAAGTCGGATTTTGTCCCGAGATTATGTGAAGTATTTAGAAACCATTCACTCTAAAGATAGCATCCGTAGATTAGAAAACCATTTGGTTGCTGAAAAAGGCTACACAAAGCTCGTAGATGATGTGTTGAAACAATTGGACATAAAAATTGAGAACATCCAAATGGAAACGCGCTCAATATCACGGAGTGGCAAAAGTAGCAGAAGCAGCAGTTCCCGTGTCTCGTCGGCCATGTTGGCGACACAAGCGAAATTAAAAGCCAATGCTGCAATCGCAAGACTTACACTAATCGAAAAAGAAAAAGAACTCAGAAAGAAACAAATAGACATCGAAGGAGACTTAAAAGTTTTGAAAGAAGAACAGATCTACGAAGAAGCGAAAGCAGGACTGAGGTGTACGACCAGTGTAGTGATAGTAATTATGATAAGTTTAGTGTTAAATATAACAAGTCTAAACCAGTAGTTATAAATCGCCGGTCCATATATGGTCCGTGGGCAGATAATACTGTGAACCAATCAGCGGTGCCGACCAGAATTTCAGCATGCAAGAGAAAGGACAGAGGAATACATAGCCTCTTTTGCCTAAAGAAGAAAGCCGGTTACCTCCGATGAACGCGGGACCCAAGCTGAACCCCGAAGCAAGAGAGTTTGCACCACATAGGTTCGATAGTGCTGTGGCCTCCGAACTGTCGCGGTTTCTACTGAAGAAAGACCTGTTATTCTCTCGCCTTAATCGAAATTTGACGACAAACCCTTGAGAATTATCTGTTTGGAAATCCACCTTTCAGAGTATTGTTCTTGAATTAGGCGTGACTGTTTAGGGAAGGAACTAGACTTGCTCGTCAAGTGGCTAGGCCCAGAATTCCGTCAAACATGCAGTGAGCGTGAGGGCGTCTAGTTCATCAAATCCGGAGAATGGCGTGCGCAAATTATGGGAAAGATTAGATGAAAGGTTCGGGTCACCTGAAATAGTGGAATCGTCCTTGAGGAAGAAGATCGACAACTTTCCTAAGTTAGGTGTGAAAGATTCTAAGAAACTTTTTGAACTGGCTGACATCTTGGACGAGATTGAAAACCATATGGAAAATCCAAAGTACAAAGATCTGTTGTCCTATTACAATACATCCCTAGGTGTAATACCGATAGTGAACAAACTTCCACACAATATCCAGGAGAGGTGGACCTCACGGGCATTTAGATACAAAAAGGACTATAGCGTGCCATTTCCACCGTTTTCGTGCTTCACTGACTTCATCCGTGAGGTCAGTAAAGTACGAAACGATCCAGGATTTGTTTACGAATTTAAATTTGGCAGTAATGTCCAGTCAAATAGGAAGATGTCTTCACTGAAAACCGAAGTTCTTTCTACCAGGAAAGAAGTTCAAGTTCCGTGTAGACATCAAGAGACTGTCTGCAAGGACCCAGTCTATGTGCCAAATGACTTAGATAGTAGGGGAAATGGTGACAAACTGTGTTTGTTTCATAACGTGTTCGGGCATACATTGAACTCGTGCCGCACGTTCCGAAACAAACCTTTGTCAGTACGTAGAAAATTCATTAGGGATAAAAATATCTGTTTCAAGTGTTGTGAACGATCTGACCACCAGGCTATTAACTGTACAAAAGTTATATCATGCATGGTATGTAAGGGTTCTCATGCGACTGCATTACATGTTATGTTTCAGTCGCCTGTAGCTTCGAATGGCGGGGAGAGACCCGAGTCATTTAACAATCGTAACAGCTCAAACAAAAATACTGGTGATATTCGCACAGCGTGTGCTCAAGTTTGTGGAAATCTGAAAGGAGGGAAGTCGTGTGCTAAGGTCGTCTGTGTAAACGTGTATTCCAAAAGGAATCCAGAACATAAGAAGAAGTTATACGCCATGCTAGATGATCAGAGTAACAAATCTCTGGTGAAACAAGAATTCTTTGACATATTTGACGAACAGTTTGATGAGGTGGCATATAGTCTTTCTTCCTGTGCAGGCAAGATTGATACGTATGGTCGCAGAGCAACAGGCTTTATTGTAGAGAATCTAGATGGTACCGCATCACATGAACTTCCTGCACTTACTGAGTGTGCCCAAATTCCAGACATTAGGGAAGAAATACCATCTCCAGAAGTAGCAAGAGCTCATGCACATCTGAAAGACCTAGCGGAAAGGATACCGGAACTTGACAGTCAAGCCCCTGTGCTACTACTTATTGGGAGAGATCTCATCGAAGCCCACCATGTCATCAAACAGAGACTTGGACCAGAAGGACAACCCCTTTGCGCAGGAATTCAGTCTAGGATGGGTCATCATTGGGGAAACCTGCCTTGGTAAGGTGCATGCCCCAGATGTGGTGTGTGTAAATAAAACCTATGTTCACAATGGTAACCTTGACAACAGAGTGTCAATATTCCCACCATGTGAGAATAGATTCCTCTTGAAGGATCGCCCTGACGTAGTAGACGGGTTTCTCTCAGGACATTTTTGCACGCACATCAGATGACGACAAAAAGGGTATGTCGGCAGAAGACGAAGAATTTCTGGACATAATGAAGACGGGGTTCACAAAATCTCGGCAGGAAACTGGACTGCACCGCTACCATTTCGAAATCCAAGACCACGACTCCCGAACAACAGAGATCAGGCAATAAGAAGAACCCACTCATTGCAGGCATCACTGAGGAAGAATCCTGAAAACAACAGCATTTTTGTTGAGTTCATGGACGGAATCTTTGAAAATGGTTATGCCGAGCCGGCACCCCTTCTGCGGGCGAATGAAGAATGTTGGTTTCTTCCAATCTTTGGGGTCTATCACGCAAAAAAGAAAGGTCAGATTCGAGTGGTGTTTGATTCATCAGCACAGTATCAGGGAGTTTCACTTAATTCAGTACTTTTGCAGGGACCTGATCTGATGAATAGCCTTCTGGGTGTCTTAATGAGGTTCAGAGAGGGACCAGTTGCAGTTATGGCTGACATAGCAGATGTTTTTTCAGTTCCGTGTAGAGAGAAGCACAGAAACTTCCTACGATTTATCTGGTACAAGGATAACAATCCAAACTCAGAGCTGATGGAATACCGAATGTGTTCACATGTCTTCGGTAATTCCCCCTCACCGTCTATTGCCTCGTATGGACTTTTCAAGACAGTTATGGAGATGGAATCAGCGTATGGCCGGGACGTCACTGAATTTGTCGAAAGAAAATTTCTATGTGGACGATGGCCTCTCATCCTTTCCAGATACCGACACTGCAATAGATGTTGTGACGCGTACACAGAAGGCCTTGCTGTATGGAGGCAATCTACGGCTTCATAAAATTGCCTCTAATGACAAAGATGTGATGAAGGCATTTCCCAGAGAAGACTTGGCTAAAGATTCACAAGACATAATCATAGGCCTCAACGACACTTCCTACACAGAGAAGTCTGGGCATGAATTGGAATCTAAATACAGACAGTTTCACATACACGGTGTCCAAAGAAGAAAAACCACTATCTCGCAGAGGAGTGCTCTCTACGGTGAATTCGTTGTATGATCCTCTGGGGTTCGTTGCGCCAGTAGTTAACCAGGGAAAGGTACTCATGCGTGATTTGATCCAAGACACGGCAGATTGGGATAAACCGCTCCCTACAGACAAGACCAGGGAATGGAGGGATTGGAAGGCCTCGATAGTAGATTTAGAGCAACTAAGTATACCACGTACCTATGTCCCAGATTCATCATCAGACAAAGGAGAGATACACGTTTTCTCTGATGCGTCAGAGAGAGCGATTTCGGCGGTTGCGTACATGAAAGTAGTGGACGACATAGGTGTTAGTCAAGTGGGCTTCGTCCTCGGAAAATCAAAGGTCTCCCCTCAGACTGGTCACACCATACCGAGACTTGAACTTGCGCCGCTATGATGGCTGTTGAACTAGCAGAGACTATTTCGGAGCAGCTCGGTTTACCCATTCGACAGATGAAATTTTACACCGACAGTCGAGTAGTACTTGGCTACTTGAATAACAAAGTTAGGCGTTTCTACATTTACGTGCAGAACCGTATATCCAGAATTTTGAAGTCGACCGATCGAGCACAGTGGCACTACGTATCTACCATTGACAATCCAGCTGACCAAGGGACACGACCCTTACCTGCAGACGCATTACAGACCAGTAAGTGGCTAAACGGACCTGATTTCTTGAGGTATTCAGATACGCACATCATTGCAGAGTCTCACGAACTACAGACTCCAGATGAGGATAAGGAGATTAGACCTATTGTACAGTGCATGAAGACAGTGGCGGATCATAAACTTGGATTGGATCGTTTCGATAGCATTAAAAGTTGGAAGATGCTTCTCAAGGTCATCACTTTACTGAAGGTAAAAGCACACAACATTAAGGTCAAAGACAGCAACGTCATATCAGAAGTCAGTAGGATTGACCTTCTCAGGAAATCTGAGAGGTTTGTTCTTAGAGAGGTTCAACAGGAATCTTTCAGTCAGGAGATAGAGTGCATAACTTCAGGTCAAAATCTCCCAAGAAACAGCGCGTTGAGAGGTCTTAATTCTTTCCTGGACGAGAACGGTCTATTACACGTGGGTGGAAGGTTGCAAAACGCTAGTGGACTCAGCGCCCATGAAAAGCATCCTGTTATCTTGCCAAAGAGTCATTTCATTACCAAGCTTGTTGCAGAGGACTTCCACCAGATGGTTCGCCACCAAGGATGTCACTTTACCGAAGGGGCTATCAGATCAGGAGGCTTCTGGATAGTATGGGGTAAAGCGTCTGGTCCGGTCCCTCATCAGAGAATGTGTCAAATGTAGGAGGCTTCGAGCAAGGCAAAGTCCCAGATTATGGCAGATTTACCAGAAGATAGAGTTACTCCTGGTGCTCCTTTCTCATCGGTAGGAGTGGACGTGTTTGGACCCTGGAACGTCGTAGCTCGTCGTACTCGCGGAGGAGTGTCGCATAACAAACGATGGGCAGTACTCTATACCTGCTTAACTACCAGGGCCATCCATATTGAGGTGATAGAAGAAATGAGCACATCCACCTTTATAAATGCAACTCGCCGGTTCATTGCTATCAGAGGACCTGTTCGTGTTTTCCGCTCTGATAAAGGCACCAACTTTGTTGGCGCGACAGACTGCATGAAAGTTAGACGCGATAAATGTAGAAGATGGGCCAATGAGAAATTTTATGGATCTTCAAAAGACTGTCTGGATCTTCAATTCCCCACACTCATCGCATATGGGCGGTGTGTGGGAAAGACTCATCGGTGTAGTTCGTCGCATTTTGGAATCAATGCTTTCAGATCTTTCAAGTGACCTAACTCACGAAGTTCTTACTACATTTATGGCAGAGATCTGTTCCATTGTGAATTCGCGACCGTTAGTTCAAGTTTCCACAGATCCAGACAACCCAGTGATTCTAAGCCCAGCAATGCTTCTCACGCAGAAACCAGTGGAAGAAGGCCAGTATCTGACTGAAATCAGTGTGAAAGACATGTATAAAGCCCAATGGCGTCGTGTTCAGTGTCTGTCAGATATGTTTTGGAAAGAGAGAGGAAAGCGGAGTTTCTACAGGTTCTTCAACAGCGCACGAAGTGGCCGAGCGTGCAGAAGGATGTCCAGATGGGGGATATTGTTCTGGTGATTGAAGATGACTCTCCGCGAAACAACTGGCCCACGGGTATTATCACAGAAGTTTATCCTAGTGCCGATGGTCATGTGAGAAAAGTCAAAGTCAAAGTCACTCGCACCGGACATTCAGAACCAAGTTTCTATGTGAGACCCATTATTACTAAGCTTGTAAACTTTAATTGAAAGTGAAGATAGATGTTAAAATAAGTTGTCAGTGATCACATTCATCAGTCATTACCGGTAGATGTTTTCTAACATATATTATAGTGACTCGATTCGACATATTATGTCTACAGTCCGAAGGCTATAGGTAATAGTCTTGCGACTACTATGTCGTAGTTAACAAATATCGATTGATTGTTTTTTAATTTGTCAAATTGTTAGACACATGTGTTTGTGTGTAATTATGGTATATAATGGTATTGAATACCAGACGGGGAGTGTCATGAAACAATATTTGGTGTCATGAAACAATATTGGGATGAAATATGTTATCAACCGACTCATGTTCAGAGGCGCGATTGCTCGCAAGCGATCGCGCTCCTGAACATGAACGAAATGTGCCGGGCTTTGCAAGAGTTATGTACCTTGTTACGCTCTCGTGATAGAAGTTAAAAACTCGTTCAAAATATGTACAATGTGCAACTTTGAAGCTATTTATCGAGCCATAATGTAAGAATTGATGCTAATCATATCATAGTATGATTATAAACCTGTTTTTAATATTACTTGCGGATCTCACACAATGTCAGACGCCTTCAGTTTCGAGTCGATGCAGTTGAAAGCTATAATGTCATTTCGTTCCCAATATTGTTCGTCCCCATTATTGTTTGTACCCAATTGCATTTTTACATGATTTGGCCCTTCTGTACATTTCCGGCATTCCGGTACAAGAGAGCTAAATCTAGTTATGCTCCGTTTGAACATGTAAAAGTAATGTGATAAGAGCTAATCTGGTTGCGCTCCATTGAAGCATGTTAAAGTACATGTAATATGATTAGAGCTAATTATATATTACGGTTAGCGACTGGTACGGAACGGGCAATGGTACCAGGTCAGGATATTCTAATCTCGGGGCTGTAAATAAATATATTTTGGGAATTTATCATTTATGTTTGAATACGAGATACCGGGAGTCCAACCTGTTGGTCCCGGCCTTGAGTGACCTTAGATGTTGATAGGCAGTTATAACGCCAATATCAACCGTTCACACTCGCGTTTGTCATCTATTTACAACAACAATACCTGATCTTGATTTGTATTACATAATTATTATGATAATAATAGTGGCCTCCACCTTACTTTGTAGATTGTAAGATATTGCTTCTGGTCACGCGTCTAGTCATATCTGCCATATCAGTGTTGTTTTAATATTGAACTGTGTACATGTAATCTATGCAGTGCATAACATTTAACTTTGTTTATTCATTCATTAGTAATGTCATGAATGCATATAGCAATACAAAAACATGGTAAACTCTGATACAGTCTATACTTGTTACAGAATACTTTCTTGAATCAAAGTAGTGAAAGTACTGATAACATAATTATATCCTAGATCTCGAGTACTGTTTTCCAATATAATGCACGTAACGCTCGTTAACTCAAATTTCTATAAACTCAAATTATCCTTCTCCGTCTTCTGTGTAAACGAGTATAGACTGTTGTTATCTTTAAACTTGTCATTGTATAAAACATGTAAAACCGCACAATGGCGTCGCCAGATGGGGTCCTTTTATTCACCAGTCTGTTTAATCACTGTAGGGTGACTAGTGTAGACCCAGATCAGACTGCGCGGATGTGCATGCTGATTCATCTACACTGGAAACCAGATCAGCTGCGCGGAATGCGCACGTTAGTTTATTTTCACTGGAAACAAAGATCAGACTGCGCGGTTGCGCAGGCTGGTTCGTCTACATTGGAAATAAGGTCAATATTGATATCGAACCGCCTCCCTTTTTGTGTAAGCTGGTGACGCCACTGCCTTATTTTATTACTGGATCCACCTAGTCACAATATTGATAATATTGTTCAATGTTTCAGCTTTTTACGACAATAAACCGACTGCCAAACCATAATCGGCTACAACTAGTTACTGACTAAAATCCTGTGATATGACATAAAGAGAACTACTAGTTACTGACTAAAATCCTGTGATATGACATAAAGAGAACTACTAGTTACTGACTAAAATCCTGTTATATGACATAAAGGGAACTACTAGTATCCTGTTATATGACATAAAGTGAACTACTAGTTACTGACTAAAATCCTGTGATATGGCATAAAGGGAACTACATGTACTAGTTACTGACTAAAATTATGTTATATGGCATAAAGGGAACTACTAGTTACTGACTAAAATCCTGTTATATGACATAAAGGGAACTACTAGTTACTGACTAAAATCCTGTGATATGGCATAAAGGGAACTACATGTACTAGTTACTGACTAAAATCCTGTTATATGACATAAAGGGAACTACTAGTTACTGACTAAAATCCTGTTATATGACATAAAGGGAACTACTAGTTACTGACTAAAATCCTGTGATATGACATAAAGAGAACTACTAGTTACTGACTAAAATCCTGTGATATGGCATAAAGGGAACTACATGTACTAGTTACTGACTAAAATCCTGTGATATGGCATAAAGGGAACATACATGTATAGTTACTGACTAAAATCCTGTGATATGGCATAAAGGGAACTACATGTACTAGTTACTGACTAAAATCCTGTGATATGGCATAAATGGAACTACATGTACTAGTTACTGACTAAAATCCTGTGATATGGCATAAAGGGAACTACATGTACTAGTTACTGACTAAAATTATGTTATATGGCATAAAGGGAACTACTAGTTACTGACTAAAATCCTGTTATATGGCATAAAGGGAACAAACTATATTACGAATCCCTACAGGGGACATGGATTTCTTTTTATTAATTCGTTCCCATGAAATAACAATTTGTTCCCCCAATTTAACAATTTGTTCCCTCGATTTAACAATTCGTTTTCATGATATAACAATTTGTTCCCTTGAATTAACAATTCGTTCCCACGAAATGACAATTTGTTACCTCAATTTAACAATTCGTTCCCACAAAATAACAATTTTTTCCTACAAATTAACAATTTGAGGGATTGAGGGAACAAATTGTTAATTCGAGGGAACAAATTGTTACATTGAGGGAACAAATTGTTATTTTGTGGGAACGAATTAATAAAAAAGAATTCTACGTCCCCTGCAGGGCTCCGTACATATAACAGGATTTGAGTAAGTTATAAATACAAGTTCATGATACAGACACATACACTACTTAGGGGAGTACAGTAACAGACCTGTCTCTACAGAACTGGTTAACATCACCAGGAACTGGTTAATATCACCGAGCATGTAACCGAGTGCTACATTGATGGCGGATAATTAGGCATAAAAGCTTCTTTATTGCTGTTTATATTGGTATCATCAGCCAGGGTGGGTTGGACCGGCACACAGGAGGTCTGTGTACCAGTCCAGTGGCCCATATATATATATGTACACCCAGTCGCTTCACTCCCTTCTAGTTAACACATTGCATTAATTAGAATACACTTTTATGAGTACTGGTATGCAAATTTTTTATTATTTTCTTTTCTATTTTTTTTTAATTTCTCAACGAAAGTATATATTGTGACCACCATTTGAATCGTCTCTTTGAGACGATTCAAATGGTGGTCACAATGTATACTTCTGATTGGAAATAAAAATTTGTTTTGACATTTTAACATGTCCAAAAAAAAAGTGTATCTAATTTATTCTTTAGAATAATGCAATGGTTTATATAAATGAAGACAAAATCAACAATACCTGTAATTTCGTCACAGATAGAATTTGTTGATAAGCAGTAAAGCTCATATACCCAAGTTACAGTTAACCTCTCTAAACTAGACACCCTGGGAGATGCAATACTGTCTGTTCCACATTTTTCTGCCGACAAACTTTTGGCTATTAATGGGGGATAAACATAGATTTTTTTTAATATTTTTTTATTTGGGGACAGATTTTCAAAATCTAACTTTCGTTATCATTTCCAAGCTATCTCACCAGGTTTCGGAGTCAATTTCCAATTCTTCTTGTTTTTTTTCCGCAATAATTTGTTTTTGGGGAAGGTGACTTTTTTTGTTATTGATGAAAAAGTACTTACAATTAAATATTTTTTAGATTTAATATGTTTAATAGCCAAAAGTCCGTCAGCAGAAAAACGTGGAACAGACAGTAGGTAAGTAAAGCTCATATACCTGAATTACAGTGGAACCTCTCTAAAAGACACCGTTTAAATCCATCGGGTCAGTTTTACGAGCTGGTGACCGATATACACCAGTAGGTGGATGGCCATGTTTTGTATGGCCTGAACAAGTAAGTTGCATTTTGTTTACTTGTTCAGTCAATACAAAACATGGTATATGTAACTGTATATGTGGCTGTGACTGGAGAAATGTGGCTTATGGGTTTTGCGACCAGTGTAGATCCAGATCAGCCTGTGCACCTGCACAGTCTGATCAGGATCTGCACTGTTCGTCATTGCATCAATGAAACACCCATCATGCTTCCAACAATGACTATAGATCGTTGTCAAACTATAGAAGTGTACTATGTAATCAGGATCTACACTGGTCACAAATCCCATAAGTCCCATTTCTGCAGTCACAGCCACGTATACAGATAGAGGGACTGCCAGCTAGTAATGCTGCATAATGTGGAGAACATGTCCGCACTAAGTGTACAGAGGTGGTGCCGAGTCTGGTCCGTGTCACAGGACTGTACACGATAACCAGGTCGGACAGCTGACCGACGGACTGACCGATGCACGCAACATGGGCAAGGTACCATATGAGTAAATAGTAATATAGTAAATGATGACAAAGAAATACAAGAAACGAGGCAAAGCCACGAAGGCCAGGTTTTTTCCAAGCATAGACACTTGGATAACATAATTATACCCACTTTTTGTAGACTAGATGGCCGTGGCCTGCATGTCGCGCCTTGGGGCGAGGCATGGACACTAAAAAAATAGATATAGTAGATGGAAAAACTTTAACCAAAAAACTTTAACCGGACACACGGACGAACGGACAGACGTATGCCAAAATGCCGACGATATCGCGCTTTCCGCAAGCAGGTGTGACAATGATGATAAACACCAATGTGAAGTATCAAGGTATTGGGTGAAGCAGTTGCAGAGATATAGTACACGAAAAAACTTTAACAAAAAAATTCAAAGTAATTTCAACTTGACATAGGGCACAGGATCGCGCTTTCCGCAAGCAGGTGCGACAATGATGATAAACACCCATGTGAAGTATCAAGGTATTGGGTGAAGCAGTTGTAGAGATATAGTACACGAAAAAAATTTAACAAAAAAATTCAAAGTAATTTGACCTTGACATTGGGCACAGGTTCGCGCTTTCCGCAAGCAGGTGCAACAATGATGATAAACACACCCAGTGAAGTATCAAGGTATTGGGTGAAGCAGTTGCAGAGATATAGTACACGAAAAAACTTTAACAAAAAAATTCAAAGTAATTTGACCTTGACATTGGGCACAGGATCGCGCTTTCCGCAAGCAGGTGCGACAATGATGATAAACACCCATGTGAAGTATCAAGGTATTGGGTGAAGCAGTTGCAGAGATATAGTACACGAAAAAAACTTTAACAAAAAAATTCAAAGTAATTTGACCTTGACATTGGGCACAGGGGCCGCACGGTTGGGGGTTAGAATGAAAATATGGATGATGATATAAACACCCATGTGAAGTTTCAAGGTAATGGGCGAAGCAGTTGCAGAGATATAGTATAACGAAAAAGTTTTAACCAAAAAACTCTAACCAGACGTACGTTAAAAAGTTAACGTTGAAAATGGCTAAGTCAATTACGTAGAAATAATAGGTGAAGGTAAAAAAATGGTCACATGTTGGATAGTTGTATGTGGTAGGCACCCCTTGGTTATGAAGCTGTGAAAGTTTCGTGGTCCTTAGGTGGTACAGTACCAAAGAAATGGACTTAAACACGAAAACATAACATTGTAAAGGCGAAAACTTAACATTGAAAATGGCTAAGTCGACTGCGCGGAAAAAATGGGTGAAGTTAAAAAAAAAAGTAACATGTTGGATAGTGATATGTGGTGGGCACCCCTTGATTATGAAGCTGTGAAAGTTTGGTGGTCCTAGGTGGTACAGTAACAAAGAAATGGACTCAAACACGAAAACTTAACATTGATTGTGGACGCCGCCCGCCGCCCGCCCGCCCGCACCGCCCCCCCAACCCCCCATCCCCGCCCACCCCGCCCTGCTTTCCGCCAATCCAATAGCCTGGATTTTTTTTAAAAAAACCTGGCTAAAAATGGAAAATATGGATGATAACAAACAAAAGAACTGATGTTTCAAATCAATGCAACAACACAGATAACATGTAAATTATATATTATGGATAGACAGACGAGAATGAGAGAAAGAATGAACCAAAGTGAGGAACAAGGCGATCGCCAGAGAGACTCACCAATGAAGGTCACACGAATAACACAAGATGGTTAGCGAGCAAGCTACACATGAAGTTTGGTAAAGATGCTACCACTGCAGCAGGGGAGATAAATTCAACATTTTGATGTACGCAAACATTGTTGACGCCGACTATGATGACTTAAGTTGGAATTGTGACCACTATGTCTCAATTTCCACTAATATGGAGGAGACAAAAATGATGAAAAGTATACGCCCTTGACATGCTATATATATGCTCTATATACATGTATATATATATGCTCTATATGTATGTATGCTCTAGATATACACATTGTATGCTCTATATATAGACATATATAGACAGGCGAACACATATATATATATGCTCTATATGTATGTATGCTCTATATATACACATTGTATGCTCTATATATACACATTGTATGCTCCATATATAGACATATATAGACAGGCGCACACATATATATATATATGGGATGATGAAACACAAGCATTTGAAGCTTCAAGTCAATCAGAGTTGAGCCATGTACCACAGATGGTCGTACTAGACAGTGGCATGGAATCTTTTCATACATATTACGATGCTTTCACCGAATATCTACGTTAAAACTGATGCCAGACATTACATCACATGGTTACAAGTGATCCCATACCCTATGTAAGGCCTGTCTAACTCGACATAGCTGAGCTGACATATCACTATGTGTGATGATGCAAATTTGGGTGTGGCACATGTGTGTGGGCTGCCGAGGAGCTGACAGAGTGACATGCAACAGGGGCCCATTTCACTAAACTTCGTACGACAAAAATGTTCGTAAGTGCAAAATTATGATAGTCTGTAAATTTCACATTAACAATGTGTTCTTGTAAATCCAATGTAAATCCAATGTAAATCCATCAATTGATATTTACAGACTATTCTAAATCTGATCTTACTGTCTGTAGCTATCATCAACTGGCTACAGTTACATTTTGCGATCAGGGTCAACATTGTGCCATTCACAATGCCATCTGTAGCCTATTTCAGCAAAATATTCAATTTAAGGATACATTTATTAATTTGTATTATACTGAATTTATTACATTATCACAGCTTATACTGAATTTATTACATTATCACAGCTTATACTGAATTTATTACATTATCACAGCTTATATTATTACATTATCACAGCTTATACTGAATTTATTACATTATCACAGCTTATACTGAATTTATTACATTATCACAGCCATTTTGGCTGTGATAATGTAATAAATTCAGTATAATAATTCTGCATACTTTTAATCATCAAATATATGCAGTCGTTAGTTTTATATGAAATAATGCATTTCGCGAAAAATAAATGATTACCGTACTCCCTCACAGTATACTATTAAGCTAGATAACTATGCTTTGCAATTTTGATGAAATCGGCTACAGGTAAAGAATTCAGTACCAGGCTGTGCGAGTGTCGAGCCAAGCTATACATTTGTTATGTATGCTAATATGCTTATATAAGCCGAGTAGCTGAGGATGGCATAAATGTGCTACTGGACGACAAAGAGCACACTGGAATGGCCAAATTGACGATACTGACCCTCTGTAGTAGCATGCCATTATAACCCTAAATGTTCACGGAAACTTATACAATATTATAAGTTAATGTGATTCTACACAGTCAATATGGTGTCATATTGCACTACTGAATCTTTTTTTCACCCGAGGCGCACCCGAGGGGGGATATAGCTTCAGACGGGCAATGTGACACCATATTGACTTTGTAGAATCACAATAACATATTTGTAATACCACAGATTCTTTATATCCTCCAGAATTCAGTTTTATAAGGGTATTGGTACATGTTCATTAATAACATGTCAATTTCTGGACGGATTTTCAAAATCTAACTTTTGGTTTCTTAGTCATTACAATATCCCTATGACTATGTTTCGGAGGTGATTTCCAAAAATGTTCGTCTTCGTCTTCTGCCTGGAACCGCCGCCACTTTTATTTGAGCCATATTGATGGGCTTGACAGGTACTATGGACTCATATTACCGAACAAGCTGACCAATCAAAACGCGAGAAATTTATTTGCCATATGACAAATGGTTTTATACAACAAAGAGTACATCCCAATATTTAGGGTTAGTATCATCATAAAGGTTTATCACAATTTGGTTTGGGAATCCCTATTTTACAGATATTTCAAACTATCAAAATAAGTTTGAGTTACTATGGTATGATAATTCAGTGATGGAATGTCAAACAGTGTAACCTCACACAAGTAGCCTATTTCACCAACATTGCAAAGTATACTTTTCTAGCAAAGTATAAATTGAAGGAAAAAATTTCAATTTTAGGATAAATTTATTAATTTTTATTATACTGAATTTATTACATTATCACAGCCAATTTGGCTGTGATAATGTAATAAATTCAGTATAATATTTCTGCATACTTTTAATCATCAAATATATGCAGTTGTTAGTTCTATATGAAATAATGCATTTCAGGAAAAATAAATGATTACTCCCTCAAAGTATACTTTGCTAGAAAAGTATACTTTGCAATGTTGGTGAAATCAGCTACAGACTGACCAGGCGCTAGGTTACGGTACGCTGTTGGCAAATATTTGCTGTGTGCAACAAAGAAAACACCTGCGATCTTTTTTTTATGAGTTTCTTGGTCATTTATCTCAGGTGATAATGTCTGTTCGTGATCGTATAGCGCCAACTATGGCTCAGAATGATCAAATGCCTGATTTACAGTGAAACCTCTCTAAGCCGGACACCCTGGGGACCTCCCAGGGTGTCCGGTTTAGAGAGGTTTCACAGTATCAGAAGGCCTGTTTTGCCAACTGTTTGCAAATATTTGCTGTTTGCAAATACCATAAGGCCTGTTTTGACAACTGTTTGCAAATATTTGCTGTTTGCAAATACCATAATACCGTAAGGCGTGTTTTGTCAACTGTTTGCAAATTTCGCTGTTTGCAAACACCATAAGGACTGTTGTTTAGCCAACCGGAGTCCAAATGTGATGTGCCAGTCAGAGCTGATACTGGAGGTGCAACAAGCCCCCTATCTGTTACCGACAGGGCGGTGTGCTCCTATCTTACAACATCTAATGCACATCTGTCAGTGTGGGGGGAAAACAATCGCCGTACAGCATGAATAGACATACGTCATGTTGTGTAGTACCCAGCATAGAGACACGTGTGAATGTCTGAACTGTGGCACTACTTAGTTTGCCACAGAGGACACACATTACAGTCAGAGAAACATCATTTTGCTTACAGAAATATAAGAATTACAATGACTGTACAGGCGGCCGTTTGACTAACCGTCGTATGACTAAAATGTTCGTAACCGCAAATTTAGGATCGTCTGGAAATTTAAATTGACAGATTTACCAAGAATCCAATAATTGTATACAAGAAAACATTGTTAATGTGAAATTTACAGACTGTACAAAATTTAGTGAAACGGCCCCCAGATGTGTACACTTCCACCTGAAGCTTGTTGCATGTTTTGACATTATAAGATGCAATTAGGAGGAATGGAAATAGTGACTGTGAAAAAAGTTCAAGTCAGATAATAACACTGTTGGTGTTATGGTAAACGCATTTCAAAGAAGTGTTTCACTGCTTCATGAAAGTGCAGATTTATTGTAATTTTAGAATGGGTGAAGTTGGTTCTTACGTATATACGTTATGTATATAATATTTTATATTTATATAACAGAGTGCATACATGTATAACTAATTTATACATTCAATATTATAAGAATGTTATTCAAGAATCTATTAACCCTTAGACCGTTACTCACAACAATTGTCGTCTGCTGTTGCTTTTATATCTTGCCTTAATTATTTCTCAATAAAAACATGCTTTGACAGCACTTCAGAATCATTTCCAATGGAAATGATATTCTGAAGTTCTGTCAAAGCATGTTGTAAATTATTCTACAGTTCTGTCAAAGCATGTTTTGGATGATAAAAATGGTCAACTCTTTTAACCCTTTCAACACCACAGACCTCTATAGAGACAATGTTTGCAAACAGTGCAGATCCAGATGAGCCGGCTCGTAACGAGCCGTCTCATCAGGATCTCCACTGTTTGTTAATAATTTTAAACGTCGTACAGATTACCCTTTTAGAAGAATGGGATAATTTGAATGAACAAAATTAATGAAATAGCGTGAAACATTGGCATGGAACATCCTATTAAGTTACTTGGTGCTGAAAGGGTTAACAGAAAATAGACCTCTATAGAGACAATGTTTGCAAACAGTGCAGATCCCGATGAGCCGGCTCGTAACGAGCCGTCTCATCAGGATCTCCACTGTTTGTTAAGAATGGGATAATTTGAATGAACAAAATTAATGAAATAGCGTGAAACATTGGCATGGAACATCCTATTAAGTTACTTGGTGTTGAAAGGGTTAACCCTACATGTAACCCATATTTGAAAACACTGTACATCCAGGAGCCATCTCATATGGATCTGCAGTGTTGTTTCATCATGTTTAAGATTATGAAACAAATACCTGTATTTATGGAAGCGTCCAGGTGCCAATGCTAAAATATATGTATCCCCTAATTATGAGATACTAACTTCTAATTAGGAGATACTATATCCTAATTAGGGCTTAATAAGTCCTACTTAAGAGATAGTAACTCCTAATTAGGAAATGGTATATCCTAATTAGGAGTTAGTATCTCCTAAGTAGGACTTAGTATCAACAACTTAGGAGATAAAACATTTTTAGCATTGACACAGCTAGTAAGTCCTAATTAGAAGTTAGTAAGTCCTAATTAGAAGATAGTCCTAACTAGATTGGTCAGTAAGCGAGACTTACGGAATACCCCCCGCGTGGGCCCAGGTACCCTTAAAATATGTAAAACTTTCCAAGTGTGTGGGCTTGTGACCTTGACTCTGGGCTTAGCAGAAGCGGCATGAATGTGAATTTGTCACAGGGTGGTAGAGGTCCATTGGAGCAATGCGTGTGTGAAATGTGAAGCAGATCCAAGCAAGGAAATAGAAGTTATAACCAATTTCTCTGATGTTAGGTTTTGTAAAGAGACTAAGTATGTGAGCTTGACATTGAGATCAGCGGGAATTTGTCACAGCATGATAGTAGAGTCTTAGAGGAATGCATGCATGAAATATTAAGAATTTTCGATGAAAGAAATAGAAGTTATAACATATTTCTCTGATGTTAAGTTTTGTAAAGAGACTAAGTATGTGACCTTGACCTTGGGATCAGCGGGGGTTGGACCGTCGATAATTTGTCACAGCATGATAGTACAACCTTAGAGGAATGCACAAGCGAAATATTAAGAATTTGCAATGAAGGAAATAGAAGTTATAATTTATTTCTCTGATGTTAAGTTTTGTAAAGAGACTAAGTATTTGACCTTGACCTTGGGATCAGCGGGGGTTGGAAGGTCGTGGATTTGGTACAGCATGGTAGTAGAGCCTTACAGGAATGCATGTGTGAAATATTAAGAATTTGCAATGAAGGAAATAGAAGTTATAATTTATTTCTCTGATGTTAAGTTTTGTAAAGAGACTAAGTATTTGACCTTGACCTTGGGATCTGCGGGGGTTGGACGGTCGTGGATTTGGCACAGCATGGTAGTAGAGCCTTACAGGAATGCATGTGTGAAATATCAAGCATTTTAGATGAAGGAAATAGAAGTTATAACAATATTTCTCTGATGTTAAGTTTACGGACGCACGGACGCACGGACGGACGCACGGACGGACAACCTGACTGCAGTATACCCCCCCACAACTCGTTGCGGGGGGGGGGGGGGGGGGGTGGGGGGGGGGGGGGGGGGGGGGGGGGTGGGGGGGGGGGGGGGGGTGGGGGGGGGGATAAAGATAGTAAGTCCTAATTAGAAGATAGTAAGTCCAAATTAGGAGATAGTATAGGAGATACTAAGTCAATTAGGAGATACTAAGTCCTAATTAGGAGATACAAAAATATTTTAGCATTTTAGCATTGGCACCAGGATGCTTCCATTATGTATTAGATATATGGAACAGTAAAATATTAACACAGAACCAACGGTGTTATATAGTTGTGGGGTGAAATAATTAATCTTCGATAACAGCTACATTGCATTTCCTATGTTCAGACTATGGGATATATGGTCGCTTATAACCGGTGTATATCATCCAATGGGAAGCACTGTCCAAGGGACCTAACTGGCGTAGTGAAGAGGCTTTTCATTGGCAAGAGTTACCTGCCCGAAAATCATTGTGCTGCAGATTTTGTATCAATAAAGACTGCATCAAACATACACCATTGAAACATGACATATTTCACAATACGTTTGCAACAAGAGGCATAAATAGGCCTGATAACTAACCCGACTTGAACCCAGGAAAATACCATCTCAAGAAAATAGAACAATAGAAGTCAAATATTTTCTCCTACTATAAAAAGCAACATGGATGAACATATAGGGAATAGTAGGTTAGTGCCGTGAATGGGAAAAATATATCTGGCAAGCCTTGCCCATCCCGTTTCCGTGCCGCGCCAGTTATTTTTTCCCATTCACAGCACTAACCTACTATTCTATTTATCCCGTCAACACTACAAATAGCTTTCAAATGCAAAAAATAACCCCAGCCGCATCCTCAAAATCGGAGAATCGACTTGTATGACAACAGCACATATTCATACGCAGTGATTAGGTCGTATTGACAGGAAATCAAAAATATTACACGGCACATACGCACTGTGTTGACGGGATAAAAAGGTATTGGCACTCACATTGGAACGTGGGACTCCCGACAACGGTTGTGGGCTTTCACAAAATAAAACCCACAAGAAATCAGTAACACTGATGGATGTACCCCTCCAAACAATTAATACAGTTATTGACAGCAACTTTAACCCTTACACCGCTATATTATTTTTTGTCGTCTGCTATTTATTTATATTTTCCATTTTTATCACCAAAAACATGCTTTGACAGCACTTTAGAATCATTTCCGACATGCTTTGACAGCACTTTAGAATCATTTCCATTGAATCCAAATCTAAAGTGCTGTTAAACCATGTTTTTATTGAGAAATAAGACTAGATATAAAGCAAACAGCAGACGACAATTGTTGTGTGTAGCGGTCTAAGGGTTAATAGCAATGTCTAAGTCATCGTATCTTGACATTTGGCATAGGGGCCGCATGGTTGGGCTACATAATGAAAATATGGATGATGACTAATGACCGTCAGATGTACTCACTTGTCCATGGAGGCGGAGACGACGTGGCAGCCATCGAAGGCGAGGCTGGTGACGGGGGCAGTGTGGCCGCGGATCACGTTACAACACAGGTAGGAAGTGCGGCGCCACACACGCACCGTGCAGTCGTTAGACCCCGACACTCTGTAAGAACACTGGCATTGTCATTGTACAAATAAACATTACCATAATTACCCTAAATATTCGGACACCATAACCAATTGATGTAAGTGTCCTAAACCTTAAACAAGTTGATTCTCTTGTCCAGTGAGGCATCCAATACATGCTGGCAAAATGGCAAACAGTGCAGACCCTGATCAGACTGCTCCTTCAGGAGCAGGCTGATCTGGGTCTACACCTGTTTGCTTAGGCACTTCTGTCAAACTATTTAGGGTAATTACGGTCTATCATAGGAAAACACAAATTTGTATAAACATAATCAATATCACTATATGAATTTAACCCTTACACCGCTATCTTAATTTTTTGTCGTCTGCTGTTATTTTCTATTTTCCATTATTATCATCAAAAACATGCTTTGGCAGCACTTTAGAATCATTTACAACATGGTCTGGCAGCACTTTAGAATCATTTCCATTGGAAACAAAATTGGAAATGATTCTGAAGTGCTGTCAAACCATGTTTTTATTCAGAAATAAGGCAAGATATAAAAGCAACAGCAGACGACAATTGTTGTGTGTAGCGGTCTAAGGGTTAAATCCTTTTTCTCCAGTTTTTCCAGATTTCAACAAATATTTACATAAACAATCAATTGCCGTCAAGTGACTCACATGTGTAAGTCAAGGTCATCCAAATGATACATGGTGGTTAGCAATATTAATGTGAGAAGACTATTGATGATGTTTGGTAATGATCAGGATCAGGAGATATTCAATATTTTAATGTACGTCTAACAATCATTTACGAAACCGCAATAATTTGAACGGCTATGGCTCACTTTCCACTCATGTAAGTGAGAAAAGAAAATACCACAACACAATCACCCCATTGTTGAACCCTTCCTACGCTGTTGACGGAAATTGCCGTCTGCTGTTTTTCATTTTTGCTTTAATTCTTAACAAAAAACTGGTTTTGACAGCACATGAGAATCGTCTCCACTGGGACGATTCTCATGTGCTGTCAAAACAAGGTTTTTGTCGAGAAATATTGAAAAATAAAACATTTCCAGCAGACGACAACATTTAATTCAGCGTAGTAAGGGTTAAACAGGGGAATACCAAGGTGATCGCCGGTGAGTGTCTCACCCACGAAGGTCAAAGTCACCAGGGTCAAGGTCACAGGAATGTAACTGGGTGAAGAGCCATCAATGTGAGGAAGCTATTTTTGAAGTTTGCAAATTATCTGACTAACAGATCAGGAGATATTAAACTTTTGGGAATATGTCCAAAATCGTTGACGCCCACTACGGCGATGCCTACACTGGGACTGTCGCCGCTATGTCTCACTTTCCATAAACATAGGTGAGACAAAAAGTGAAGAATCTACATACATGTAGTTACATGTGTATCTATTTTGGGGGACATGGTAGTGGCTGAAATATACAAACATGAAACCTGAACCCTTTCACCCATAAGTAACTGGAATGAATTGTGATATGTTAATTTTACGACCAATCAAATCATCACAAAGTGATTTTCAGACTAGTCTATTTATAACTAGAAAATGTGTTCATAGAACACGGATGCCCCACATACCGATTTGATAGTAAACGAGGGAAAATCCCAAGTCCAAAAGGGGAGATAATCCATAACCCGGAGGGTCGAATAAAAAATCGAAATATAGTTTGCGCTTCTACTCATCATAAGGAAGCAACATATCAAGTCTCAGGTCTGTAGCTAGTACGGTTCAAACGTTTTAAGACTTACAAGGTTGGTGACGGACGAAGGACGGACGGGACGGACGAAGGACGGACGGGACGGACGGGACGGATGGACAAGGGTAAAACTAAATGCCACCTACACTATCGTGGTGGGGCATAAAAAGTGGGTGTTTTTTCTAGAAAATATGAGAATTAGTTGCAAAAAGAGCAGATCCTGATGAGACGGCTCTTCACGAGCCGGCTTATCAGGATCTAAACATTTTGCCAATACCACTATACAGGTGTGTGGCGCTGAAAGGTTTCAATAGAAGCCACATAGTGTATAACTGTGGTAATCTACTTACAGGAAGTCCTGGCTCAGCTCGAGACACGAGACACTGTCCTTGTGGTCAGTCAGGGAGAACCTGCGACACAGGTTACGGAGGTCCCACACCTACAGACACATTGTTGACTGCAGACTCTTTCAGCGACCTTATGAAGGTCGAAAGGGTCAAGTTCATATTCATGGTGTAATGAGTGTTTCATATACAGTGGAACCTCTCTAAACCGGACACCAGGAAACATCTGTGATCTTATTTATCGTGGGTTTCTTGGTCAATTATCTCGGGTGATAATGTCTGTTCGTGATACATAGCACACAACTGTGGCTCAGAATGACCAAATGCTTGATTTACAGTGAAACCTCTCTAAACCGGACACCCTGGGGACCTCCCAGGGTGTCCGGTTTAGAGAGGTTTCTCTGTATATCTACATGTATAATGAGTCCAAATATTAAATAAATTTTTCATATTATATTTAAGTTATGGAATTTGTGACATGGCTAAATGTTTCAGCAAACTTGTGTGGGTCAAGGTCAGGTTAATGGTGGCATGACTGTCACAAATGTCCACACATTTCCAAATAGTAAACATATTCTTCCAATCATTTGTAAGTTATCGAATAATGAAGAAACATTTACAAACTTTCAATGATTTTTTTTTTATTTTAGTGCCTTTTTCGGGGTTTCAGGTTGTGTTAATTGAGGCATAAACATGTTGCATATGTTCACATGTATGAATAGTCAAGTAATACCACAAGCTGTATTGTAGAAGAATTCATGGTCATTACAACAGGTGATGAATTCATGGCCATTACAACAGGTGATGAATTCATGGCCATTACAACAGGTGATGAATTTATGGCCATTACAGCAGGTGATGAATTCATGGTCATTACAACAGGTGATGAATTCATGGCCATTACAACAGGTGATGAATTCATGGTCCATTACAAACAGGTGAATGAATTCATGGCCATTAACAAAACAGGTGAAATGAATTCAAACCATTAACAGCAGGTGATGAATTTCATGGGCCATTACCAAACAGTGTGAATAATCCAAGGTCATTACAACAGGTGATGAATTCATGGTCATTACAACAGGTGATGAATTCATGGCAATTACAACAGGTGATGAATTCAAACCATTACAGCAGGTGATGAATTCATGGCCATTACAACAGGTGAATAATCCATGGTCATTACAACAGGTGATGAATTCATGGTCATTACAACAGGTGATGAATTCATGGCCATTACAACAGGTGATGAATTCATGGTCATTACAACAGGTGATGAATTCATGGCCATTACAACTGGTGATGAATTCATGGTCATTACAACAGGTGATGAATTCAAGGCCATTACAAGAAATGCGTCCATCGAACGCGGATGCCACCTGCAGCATATTTGAGAAACTGTGACAAATTGGTTAACCGAAAAGTGTGATGGACGGACAGACGGACAGACGGACGGACGAACTTACATTTCGGACCTTAGGGGGTACTTGCTATATAAAAGATCAAAGGAAATACCCCGTAAGACACAATAGGCTTACGGGGTACGGATTAAGTTCCATTGTGTTCTAACCCTAACCCATTGTCTTAGACCACGCCCCCTACCCCATAAGTACCCTAATGTGTGCCCGGACGGACGGACGGATGGACGGACGGACGGACGAACTTACATTTCGGACCTTAGGGGGTACTTGCTATATAAAAGATCAAAGGAAATACCCCGTAAGACACAATAGGCTTACGGGGTACGGATTAAGTTCCATTGTGTTCCAACCCTAGCCCATTGTCTTAGGCCACGCCCCCTACCCCATAAGTACCCTAATGTGTGCCCGCACCGACGGACGGACGGACGCACCGACGGACGGACGGACGGACGGACGGACGGACGGACGTTCTTACATTAGGGTACTTATGTGGCTTATCACATGTTAAATATTAGCCACATAAAACGATTTTTAGCCACATAAAACGATTTTTTAGGTGGCTAATTGTAACCAACCCTATCCTTTAACAAGTCCATAACCCTGTGGGGCTAGCCACATAAGTACCCTAATGTGTGCCCGGACGGAGGGACAGACGGACGGACGGACGGACGGACGGACGGACGTACCAACATTTTGGGTTTATGGGCTATTTGCTATATAAAAGATCAAAGGACTAGCCCCTAAACTTCAAAAGGTTTTATGGGCTAACGGAATAAGTTCAAAGAACTTCAAAGGAATCCTTATGTTACTAACCCTTACCCTAAGCTCCTAAACCCCTGATGTTTGCCCGGACAGACATACGGACAGACGGGACAGACGGACGGTCCAAACACTATATGCCACCCGTTTCTTCGAAACCCGGTGGCATAACAACAGGTGATGAATTCATGGTTCATCGGAAATTATTCTGAAGTGCTGTCAAAACATGTTTTTATTGAGAAATAAGGCAAAAAAAAACAACAGCAGACGAAAATTGTTGTGTGTAGTGGTCTAAGGGTTAAAGAGTATCACATAATACAAATGAAAGGTATGAATAGTAACAATGGATATCAGGTATGAAGATGTTTGGCTTACAACCAATTTGTTTGTCCAACAAGGTTCTAGAGTTGAAGAACAGTATACCTCAGAACAGAGGGAGGTAAACTGAATACAATTATGTGACACACTGTAGCACTTGATCATGACCTGCACATCGAAGCAAGGATGAAAACTTTATTAGCTAAAAAAAGCGAAAAGTGAATGAGTCCCAGCAACAGCTAAGGTCATATGGAGACGGGACCACAATTTTGAAGTCTCATCCGACAGACCAGTGGGATGGAAATACTATGAAGATATTTCTTGATGCACTATGCGAGGTTTGAACCTACAACATCCGGATTGGAAGTCAGGTGTTCTAACCCCTAGGCCACACCCATCCCTTTATTAGCTCAAATATGTAGTTTTTAGACAAGCAATTTAGCATGCAGACATACATTGCCTTAATATTGATATATTCTTTTTCTTCTGTAAAGTTTTAACCCTCACTACGCTGGAGACGGAAATTGTCGTCTGCTGTTTTTCATTTTTGCTTTAATTCTTAAAAAAAATAATGGTTTTGACATCACATGAGAATCGCCTCCAGTGGAGACGATTCTCATGCGCTGTCAAAACAGGTTTTGGTCGAGAATTATTGAAAATAAAACATTTCCGGCAGACGACAATAATTAATTCAGTGTAGTAAGGGTTAAACAGATAATGAGAAACCAGATATGTATCCACTGGAATAGTGTACCTAACCGTTCACTAGTTGTTGACGATGTGACTTACCATAATGGTGGTATCCCAGGATCCTGTGAGCAGCTCATTACCAGAGAACTGCAGACATCGGATACCCCCCTGTATGTGGACACGATAGGGAGTTGGTGAATGGTTCAACTATCGTAATATAGCCTGCTGTAGATAATGGCACACTCATAAAGGCTGAGCCCGCGATTATAAATATTTATGACCATACATTCGAATTTCATGGTCAAATTGATCGAATCAGTGAGTGGTTGTGTCCCATCAACAACTACATATAATGGGATATGCATCTGTGCAGAACCAGTTCCCGTATGGTAATGGATACTACAACTGTGTATAGTTACACAAATGCAGCCATGTATAAAGAAACAGAGGAAACAGAGTTTACATGGTAAGGCAATTCGAATAACATATAATAGGAATTGAAACAAAAATAATGGATTGATTTGATTTGTAAATGTCCGATAAACACATTGACACAGTAAAATAACCAATTTCTGCATGTGTATTTTCTTTATTAATAATTTATTGAAACAATTTTATATCGCTAACATATCAAACACGCCGGATAACCGATTGTAAAAATCACTCTTCCATGTGTTACATTAAAGAGATGGGGTTAAATTGCTACCCTCGCGAGAAGTATGGAGCGGGGTAGCAATTTTGAATCTAGTATTTAACCTGTTGCATTGGGTGGAAAATCCCAAAACAGAATATTTACATAAAAAAAATATATATATTCGGCCACGAAATTAGAATAACCTGACCTGGTGCCAGGTCCAAACCACACCAAAGTCAATTGGCAACTTACCCTAAAATAGGATTACGAATAATCGTAATACTCACATAAGGCGTATAACCAGATTCTCAACTGTCACATACAAAAATTCCAACGACATACATGAGGGCCAAACCAGGTCTCCTGTCGGGATTCCGATAAGGATGAATTCCGATTACCCATCCCATGCTCCCACCCAGAAAAAATAATGGAATAATACATGTCTATAGCAGAAGAAATTAGTAAATATGATGGTAAAACTATTCTACTGCTTTCACGTTTCAGTAGAGGCTCAGAAAGTTTTAATGACAGGCTCTGATCAGTGAAGACTATACAACCAGACACACACACTTATACATATGCAATATGCTTATACAATAGAATCAAACATTTGTGTTGATTTAATAAGGTATTTATTAACTCTTTCAAAACCACAGGACTGTATAGTGGTATTGGCAAAAAGTGTAGATCCAGATGAGCCGGCTCGTGACGAGCCGTCTCATCAGGATCTGCACTTTTTGCAAGTAATTTTCATATAATTCTTGAGAACAAAAACACCACCTTTTCATATATGGACTAGTCTGAAAATCATTTTGTGACGATTGGATTGGCTGCAAAATTAACGTATCAAAATTCCTACCAGTTAAGGATTTGACTGATTTCAGAAGAAACTTAACAGTCTCGTTTCATATGAAATCAGTGATTTATATACGACATCTACACCCATGTAAGGTCCTCTATAATCAGCCCAGTGATCAGCCTGCTACAGTCGTCACATGACATTAGTTGAGCATCATTGTTTATGTACCTTGTGACCCTTGAACTTGTGGAGACTGCGGCCACTGCGGATATCCCACATACGGATCACACGGTCCAGGCCCGCCGAGATGAGGCGTCGTCGGTCATACTGCACACATGTGATCCCGTTCATGTGGCCCTGGACACAGCATGGAAGGAAGTTAGTAATCACATCAACTAGGCAGTTAACAGAATTATTGCTTGTGATACTGTACAAATGTTATCCCAGTCATGTGGCCCTGGATATAGCATGGAATATTTTTGATTGATTGATTGGTGTTTAATGGCCTATCAACAGCTAAGGTCATGTAAGGTCAGGCAAATGGGTTCGATCCCATTTTAATCTGCTACATTGGGGGGAAATGCCAATACAGTGCGACCCCGTTAGTACACGGAAGTCCGGCGACATACAACCTTCCGTGTTGCTTATCTGAACCGTGCTATATCCGTTCTCGCCCAAGACGCATCATAATGTCAACAAAAAATACATGTACACTGTACACTGTGACTGCAAATGAACGATGTCGCCAATGCCTATAATATGCCATAAGTTTTCACTGTTATCTTCGCATGTAATAAATATATTGAATCCAAGAATTGTTAACGTCATGTTTTATTTATTCATCATGTTCATGTAGAATGTAGATCTACGCAGGTCCGTGCAATCCATTATTGTAAACGCGTGTAGAAAAAAGTGTAGTAATGATGACGCAATGACCCAATGACGATATCCTGTTCCATCAGCTGCAACATCACGGACAAGCTCGTGCGTTGCAATCTGTGTTTACTCATATGGTGAGCACAGATAGAAGACTCGGGACCTATGACACCAAAATAAATGCCTATTAAAAAAATCCCATTATCCCACCCACCTGGTATCGTACTGTACATGACGTTAATAATAGAACGAGATCAAGTGGGTGGGGTAATGGATATTTTTGTAATGGTCATTTTCTTTGTGTCACACGTCCGACTATTCCACCTGTGGGTTTGAGTACAGACCTGTATAGACATGTTTTGCCCAACGTGTTATAATATTGCGCCAGTTCATGAGGTAATCAGGCTTATCACGTGAGATTTTCGACGAAGATGAATCTGATAATAGTGTACATTTTCTGTAAACGATATCGAATGTTGACGAATATTAAATTAGTAATTATTACGCATTTGCTCTGAAAATGTTATCAACTTTCTGATATATTTGCAGAAAAAAGTCAAATCATTCTCATTCTCATTATATAATAAAGTTGATTATCTCATGCACTGGCTCAATTATGACGTAGCGAAACAAGGCCAGTTGTCACGTACACATTTGTGTACATGCGCCGGGGGGCGTGGGCAGTGCTGTAACAATTTAGTTAATCTGGGTCGAGTTAATCTGCGCGACTGATACGCGATCTCCGATTGGTCAGCCTTTACACCTAATTAATATTCCACCAATGGTGAGCGCGAACACATGCCGGAAAAATGAAATGGAGCACATAACAATTAGCACTGCTTTGTTACTGGTCTTACTGATCTTATTCCCAGTTTGCTCGGATTAATTTACGAAATGTGCAAACGTGATCAGCTGCACATTCACATCGGTGAGATAAAAGGAGGCTAAGCGTCCATAAAAAAAAAAAATTCGTCCATTTTGGGTCTAATTTGGAAAAGAATCGCAAATTGAACACGATTTCTGACAATAGTCGTGTTACAAACTTAACACGATTTTGATATACAAATAGGAAAAAAATTCGGGAGCCAAGGCACAACCGTGTACTAACCGAAATCGTGTTATAGTGAAGCGTGTACTAACGGGGTTGCACTGTATCAGAACGGAATATTTACATCGAGAAAAAATAAATTGTGTTGCTTATTCATTGTTTACGTGGAAGCCAAAGTAGACTCTTGCAGTATTTCACGCTATTCAAACATGCACGATGGAATATTCTCTATATAATCTATCTATCTATCTATCTATCTCTTTATACTGCTGCACACCCTCACGGGTAATTTCGAGCAGGTATTTATTTCATATATACATGTACATACAATTCAAATACAATCGAGGTTCCCGGTAATTAGCCGGTACCCATTTACAGCTGGGTGGACTGAAGCGGTATGGATAAAGTGTCTTGCTAAAGGACACAACGCAGCGCCTCCGGTGAGGCTCGAACCCACGACCTTTAGATCAGCAGTCTGACGCTCTAACCACCAGGCCACTGCGCTCCACATTTAAAAAATCGGTCCAGTATTTCAGAGTGCATTGCTTAGGGACACCAGAAAATAAACTCATTTTATCTCAAAACAAACATATTATAATGTATACAGGGTAATTCTGGCACTGGAACTACTGTCTGTTTCACGAAAGCTGCCCAAATTGTACGGCTATATAGACAATTCAAAAACAATATTTTTTTCGATAGTATTAAATTAAAGGAAAATTTAAGAATGAGCCTTCTTTTTATATCGTGAAATTTGGTCAAATATTGATTTTATTGCGAAAACAAAATGAGTGAAGATGTCTATGGGGATTTAACATGGGGAAATTTTTTAGAATTTCAGAAATACTGGACCGATTTTTTAAATTTAACTTTTATTTTCTTAGTTAGATCATTTCCAAGCTACAGGCTACGCTCGTTTACTCAAAGTCGCTTACGTCGAATTACTAGCACGGTCCCGTTTAAAATCCTATTATTTTCCATATAACTAAGTTCGGTTAAGTCAAATTTCGATAACTCAAATTTTCCGTTTATTCGAAGGTATATTTAGGTCCCGAAAACGTAAATCTACTGTATTTCACACTCGTTAAGTCGAAATGTCAATTTGCGGAGGTAAGTAGAAGTTTGTCACCTGCAGTTTACCTGATCAAAGTCGGGTATTCAGAATATGTACATATCGCTACATGCACATGTCACGTGTGCCACATCCGGGTTATCTATTAATTACACACAGACATGCATATGTGTATTTGTAAACAAACCGAAAGTGTTTAAATATGATTTGTCTTAGAAACAGCATTTAACATGTATCCATGTACATTTAATTGCTAAAATAAATCATATTTACTACTCAAGGCTACATCAGCAAGTAATCATTTGGTTCTAACTGTCAATAAAATAGTTTGTTGTCCGACAGGTTGCGTACTACGGATACGTCAAACTACGGTTAACTCAAAGTATTTTTTATCTCCCTTCGAATTCGAGTAAGTGAGTGTGGCCTGTATCTAGCTAGGTTTCGGAGCCAATTTCCAAAAAAAAAAGTTTTTTGACTCCTCCCACAAGTTCTCTACCTCTTTTTCCACATGTTAAATTCCCATAGAGAAATCAATTTTTCGTAATAAAATCAATATTTGACCGAATTTCACGAAATAAAAAGAAGGCTCATTCTTAAATTTTCCTTTAATTTAATATTATCGAAAATAATATTGTTTTTGAATTGTCTATATGGCCGTAAAATTTGGGCAGCTTTCGTGAAACAGACAGTAGTTTGCGGCAATTTGTGTCGAGTATATAGGATAATCCCACTCAGTACCCTACCTCTAGTTTGCGGGCACGGAGCACACTCTTGACGAGACCGACAAATGTGGGCGTGCGTCCACGGTGATGTGTTGGGGCATCCTCCTCCTTTGTATTCACCATGCCCCGGGCCCGGCCCGCCCCCCTCCGGGTCTCGTGCCACTCCAGCTTCATGTGGGACCGTGCCTTGCCCTGGACAACACAAGCACTAGTGGTACATATCTATATGGTCTTGTGGCATAGAACAGACCAAGGAATGTACATGGAGTAGGTCACATATATTCACTAGGCAGTTCATGTTTTAAGTGGTTGACAATGATACATTAACTGGCTGCATATCCAACCACTTAAATCTTTCTTCCAAAAACAAATTACCGTAATGATCCTAATAAATGCCCATGCTCTAATAGATGCCCACACCCCCCCCCCCCCCCCCCCCCACTTTTTAAGTTGAAAATTACCATTTTTTTGGGCTGATTTTCACGAAATTAGTGCCTCTAATAAATGCCCAGTACTAACTTGAAACAAAATCCGAGCTAATTGTCCAACTAGATTTCTTTTCTTTCTAATATTTCGAAGACAAATTCGGGAAAAAAACATAATTACTACTTTTACTTTCAAAAGCGGAAGCAAAATTTGACTGTTTCTGGTGTCGCAGTAAATTCCTCATCAGCAGTAGCTATTTGCACAGACACAGAGCGATAAAAATATTTATACGGTTACAGAGACGCCATTTTCAAAGCATCTCAAACCCATCTCTTATAATATGGGTGAAATTGACATCATGTCGGATTGTTGGCCGATATTTCCTAGGAGATGAGGAAAAATAAATATGGCTTGTTCTGGACGTGGCCGTGGGCCGAAATTAATCGCACTGATACGGACCGAAACGTCCATGGTCCGAAACAGTGACAGTCCGAAACGTCCATTAGCATTAATGATTGACGCTATCTTGATACATACATTACCAGTATTTTAACATTTTTTCAAAGTGAGCCGAAACGGCTTGGTCCAAAATGTCCATCAACTGACAGACAGTACAATCAAGTCCGGCAGACATTTCAGAGTAAAGTCCCTTCGTTATGTTTTTGTTCAGATAGTAGAAAATCGTATATTTTTCATTTTCCCTTTGCTGAATAATATTTGCCTCTATTAAATGCCCACCCAGGACTTCGTGGCCAGTGGTGATTTTAATAGACGCCCGGGCGTCTATTAGAATATTGACGGTATCCTCTGAATAAAATATTTCATGCATTTGTATTGAATGTAAAAAGTCAATGTGAACGTGACACCAACAGCTCAGTAGCCCATTTCACCAAAATTGCAAAGTATAGTATCTTGCTAAGTACACGTTGAGGGAGAAATTTTCAATTTAAAGATAAATTTATTAATTTTTATTTATTACGTTATCACAGCCATTTTACCTGTGATAATGTAATCAATTCAGTATAATAATTCTGCATACTTTTAATCATCAAATATAAGCAGTCGTTAGTTCTATATGAACTAATGAATTTCGGGATAAATAAATGATTACTCCCTCAAAGTATACTTAGCTAGATAAGTATACTTTCCATTTTTTTGTGAAATCGGCTACAGGTCATAGAGAAGAGGCCTCGGTTTCAAGTCTCATCCGAAAAAAAAAGTGAAAGTGAAAGAGTTTCACGTCCCAGCAACTGCAACAGATAAAGTCATGTAGAAAGACAGGACCTCGGTTGTATTAAGTTTCATCCGAAAGATCAGCGGGTTATTTTCATGCACAACCTCAGTAGCCAATTTCACCAACATTGCAAAGTATACTTTTCTAGCAAAGTATACTTTGAGGGAGTAATCATTTATTTTTCCTAAAATGCATTATTTCATATAGAACTAACAACTGCATATATTTGATGATTAAAAGTATGCAGAATTATTATACTGAATTTATTACATTATCACAGCCAAATTGGCTGTGATAATGTAATAAATTCAGTATAATAAACATTAATAAATTGATCCTTAAATTGAAAATTTCTCCCTCAAAGTATGCTTTGCTAGAAAAGTATACTTTGCAATGTTGGTGAAATAGGCTACTGGTATTGAAGTCCAATGCTCTAATTATGAGACCACAACACGTTCCTACATATACAAGGACGAGACGTGTCTGAAGTTCTGTAGCCAATTTCACCAAAATTGCTAAGTATACTTATCTAGCTAAGTATACTTTGAGGGAGTAATCGTTTATTTTCCCGAAATACATTATTTCATATAGAACTAACGACTGCATATATTTGATGATTAAAAGTATGCAGAATTATTATACTGAATTTATTAATACATTATCACAGCCAAAATGGCTGTGATAATGTAATAAATTCAGTACAATAAAACTAAATAAATTTATCGTTAAATTGAAAATTTCTCCCTCAAAGTGTACTTAGCAAGACGAGTATAATTTGTAATTTTGGTGAAATCGGCAACAGGCTACACCTGTTTCACATAGCTATGTCACACCTCTTACCAGAATGTCAACTGCGGGAGTGAGGTCTGGCCGGATATCGTAGGCGGCATCTTCAGTCTCCGACTCGCCCTTATCTGGTTCATGATGCAGGATGGATGGCTTCATCAGCCTGCATGTATACAGGCAATACACGGCTAGTGTCCTTGGCTATCAAGTTTTTCAGGCACAGCAAGAAAAGACGTAGGAATATCAAGGCTTGGGGAGGAATTCCTACCTAACGGAACAGAAATATGAATAGCCACAATACGTGGGTGACAAAACAAAGGGTAACTAAATGCGCTAAGATACCATTTAGATCAGTTGAGCCTGTAGAAAATGGCAATACAGTGGAACCTCTCTCATCCGGACACCAAGAAAGCACCTGTGATCATATTTTTGATGAGTTTCTTGGTCATTTATCTCAGGTGATAATGTCTATTCGTGGTCGAATAGCACACAGCTATGGCTCAGAATGATCAAATTCCTGATTTACAGTGAAACCTCTCTAAGCCGTACACCCTGTGGACCTCCCAGGGTGTCCGGTTTAGAGAGGTTTCACTGTACGTAGTTTTGTATCATCAAATCGAGCTACCGTCCCATGACATGCGACAGTTAGGGAACTTACGTTGCCACGCGGTCAAGTTTCCGGTCGGACTGGGCGGTCACCTGGACTGGCTCCTCAACACACTCCACGGGTTCTGGCGGGATCTCCACAATCGGTGGTGGAGCCACTGGAGTAGATGATATCCAGATATTGCACATAAGAAATGACTTTATGTAGAAAATTAACAACAATTTGGTGAAAATGTCTCAACAAAACAAAAACATACCCTCTCATACATGTGTATGCTTTAATCAACATAAACAGTGCATGCATATAATGAACACTTTATTGCAGCCATTTATAAATGAACATTGCTAGATTATATCCAACAAGTGACATCGTAGAAACTATGGAAATGCATCCCATAACCTGCATAAATCTCATTTTGTCAGCAGTTTCTGTTACAAACAGAAGACAAGGGCATCGTTATTATGAGGCTAATCCCCTCGCTGGCAGCCTTGATATAAATAATAATAATAAAAAAAACATTTTTGCCTTAGAAATAAGGTGAACATAAATCATCAGTGGGACGTCTGCGAAACAAAGCACCATCCCTAGACACACATTGTGGTAAAATATTATAAAAATTGGTGAAGCGGCTCATAAATAATATTACAAGAATTCCGCCACGGAAGCGATGTCGTGCCTGCAGAGGCATTGGACCATAACATAATCATGGGCATGTGCTAAAGTAAGCATCACAAAAGCCATCACAACATTAAAACACACTTTTTTGACATAAGAAAATGCCTAAGTTCCTCCACACAACTATGTGAAGGTAAAAAAAGTCAAGGTCATGTTAATGGTGACATGAGTGTCTTCCAACTTACATGTATCAAGTGTCCAAATATTGAAACAATCCATCGAGAAATATATTAATGTTAAACTTGTACAAACATTTTGATGCAAAATATGTGTGTTTTCGCAAAAATGTGAAGGTACAAAATGTGAAGGTCATGTAACATGTTACTCGGGGCATGAGTGTGTTACAAATGTATCAAGTGTCCAAATAATGAAGTAATCTGTCAAGTAATATCATGATGAAGAAACTTGTACAAACTTTTTGACGCAAACAAAAAATGGCTAAGTGTTTCCACAAAAATGTGAAAGTAAAAAAGGTCAAGGTCATGTTAGTGGCGCATGAGTTTGTTCCAAATGCTCAAATGTATCAAGTGTCCAATTATTGAAGCAATCCATCGAGTAATACCCTGATGACGAAGCTTATACAAACGTTTTGAGATTTCGGACGCCGAGGACAACGCCGACGACAGAAAAAGCGGTGACAATAGTCGCAGCCACTCTAAGCAGGTACGACAAAAATGAAATGTGTTACTAAATTACGTACATATGTACATGGACTAACGCAATATCCCCTCTTGGCTATTGGCGAGGGGATAATAATTTAATTTGGTGACCAGTTCCAAGGTTTATGCTTTTGTTACTACCGTTTACAGCGGTTTTGTTCTGAAATAGCTTCAGGCTTTATAGACAGACACTAAAATGGCTTATCCAATCATGTAATATTGAGGAATAATTTGAGAATTGTTTGCTTGTTTTTCATCATTGTTTTCTAAAATTTGGTAGCTCAATTTAATTACCTGGGCCCGGTTGCTCAATGAGTGAGTGAGTGAATAGGGTTTAACGTCCGCTTTTCTGACATAGAGGTACAAGCCTCAGGGAGTCTACATGCAGACGGGTCAACGGGGTCGTATCCCGTATCCACCTGTCCGAGGGGGGTAAATCCCAACTTCAGAACTCAATATTTACAATCAAAATATATATTCAGTCCTGAAATTAGAACAACCTGATCTGGTGCCAGGCCCTCGCCACACCAGCATCATTTATCCCATCCCCTAAAAGTAATAGGATTAGCGCTAATCTTACTTTTATATATGGGGCATAGCCCGACTCAACTCTCACATACAAGAAAGCCAAAAATGTACATGAGGGCCAAATCCGGTATAGTGGGTTCCGGAAAGTATGAACCCAATCGTTAAGCCAGTTTAGTCGCCTTTTACGACAAGCAATGGCTACTGCAGCACTATTCTCAGGATCAGTTGACCCCGCCCCGGTGCCTGCACGGGGCCTATGCTAAGGATTTAACAGTCTGTTAAGCTAACAGATGCTTTGAGCAACCGGGTTCAGGTAGTTTCAATATAAATTTCAAGTAGGGCAAAACTTATAAACAGTCAGATTTCCCCTTGGAAGCTTTTAATCTCCAGGAACAGTAACTATTCAAGAACCTATTGTTGGTAACATCATACAGTGGAACCTCTCTACACCGGACACCAAGAAAACACATGTGACCTTATTTTGTTGAGTTTCTTGGTCATTTATGTCAGGTGATATTGTCTGTTCGTGATCGTATAGCACACTATGGCTCAGAATGATCAAATGCCTGATTTACAGTGAAACCTCTCTAAGCCGGACACCCTGGGGACCTCCCAGGGTGTCCGGTTTAGAGAGGCTTCACTGTACTACAGTGGAACATCTGGTGTCCAGTTTAGAGATGTTCTATTGTAATCTACGATGCGAGTACTCAAATACACGTATATGTGCTTTACAAATATGTTCAAAGATTATTATGAAAGATTATACCTGGCTCTGTGTCCCACTGGATTCTGTATTCATCATCGAGCCCTGACAGATCCTCAGACACGACACTTTGGGCGTCATCACCGTCCACTCGGTTTTTCTTCAAAATGGCCGACCATGTGCCACGGTGCACCGCCAGCTCAACTGAAACACCGAAACTCGAAACTGCAAACTGTTGCCATGGTAACAGCTGAACAAAAACTGTTAACTGTTGCCATGGTAATAGCTCATCCAAAACTCAAAACTGTAAACTGTTGCCATGGTAACAATTCCAACAAAACTCAAAACTCTAAACTATTGCCATGGATGATAGTAACAGCTCAACTGAAACTTGGAATTATAAATTGTTGTCATGGTGAACTAACACTATAATCTCTATTTCAATACACATAACAATTAGGCATAAAACCTGTACTGGAACCTCTCACATTAATATATAGTGTCACCAGATATCTATCCTACAGGACTGACTATTGTTATGCTGGTGAATTAATAAATGATCAATTCAATGTTCACTGGTAAGTAGTGGACAGTCTTAGATGGGCGAGAAATGGATCTATTCCGTCATGAAATATTGACAAACAGTTCTCAACAGGCTTTGAATAGATGAGTGGAAAATTATTTCTCAACGATGTTGAGATAATTAATCATTGACCCACTTCATGCTGAGCATACACATGTTTTGTTTGTTGATGGAAACTCCTAAAAAGTGTATATTTCTCACTGAATGTGTATGCTGTGACTATTCCATTGAACTGTCATGGTAAGACAGTATAAATGATTTATCACAACATTCATTGAGCAATAAGAAAACTGAGAAAAAAAAGAATGTTTGAAAGTGCTGATACCTGAGATAAGTGTATCCCACATGAAGCAGCTAACATACAATATAAAATCTTCCATTTTAATATTCAAACAATTACATTACTTAGCAAATGGGAAATTTTGTAAAAACAAAATTCTGTTTAAAAGATAAGACAGTTCACAAAGTATTGGCTGTCCTGGAACTATACATTGAATATATGATCTGTCATGTTACAAGTGTTATAAACTAAATAGTTATCCAAATACTGTCAAATACATGAAATCAGTTAGACAGTTTATACCTCTCTATGGGACAAATTACAGCAGCCACTATTACAGCAGCCACTATTACAGCAGCCACTATTGCAGCCACTATTACAGCAGCCACTATTACAGCAGCCACACAGGTGAAAGACTCGGACCGAGGACCCAATAAATGACCCATTCAAAAACATTATCCCACCCACCCATTTCTGTTAGAATATACAGCTTGAAAAAGGTACTAAACAGCGTGGAAAATAGGACATAGTGTTGGGCTTGCAGAAACACCACACAATTCGATTTTTTCTGCTGTCTTATGTCTCTGGCAATTAATAGTTTGTTTGTTTGTTTGTTTGTTTATTGGTGTTTAATGCCCTATCAACAGCTAAGGTCATGTAAGGCCGGGCAAACGGGTTCGATCCCATTTTAACTTGCTGCATTGGGGGGAAAATCCCAAAATCAGAATGGAATATTTACATCGAGAAAAAATATATTCAGTCCTGAAATTAGAATAACCTGACTTGGTGCCAGGTCCATACCACACCAAAGTCACTTGGCCCCTTCCCCTAAAATAGGATTACGAATAATCAATCGTAATACTCACATAAGGGGTATAACCAGATTCAACTGTCACACACAAAATGCCAAAGACGTATGTGAGGGCCAAACCAGGTCTGCAGTCAGGATTCCAGTAAGGATGAACCCCAATCGTTAAATTACCCATCGCATACTCCCACCTGCCACCCACGGCAATTAATAGATAAATGTCTTAGGTCTTCAAATATAATAAACTTCAGGCATATGCGTTTAGTATTTCTTTAGTTACTGGCTATTTACTGGGTCCTAGGTCAGTCTTCCGCAAGTGTTGTGGAATGGAACATACCTCAAGTAAAACAAGTACACCTAAATGATGGCTAACTTAAAACATTGGGACAGCTATACAAGAAAATACTTACGCAGTACAGTTATTTGGATGCATTTCATTTCCATTAACCCTTTGAACCCGAAAGCACGCTATAGCGGTTATGCAAACAGTGCAGATCCAGATGAGCCGGCTCGTAACGAGCCGTCCCATCAGGATCTGCACTTTTTGAAAGTAATTTTCATATTTTTGAGAACAAACAATACACCCTCTTCATAAATGGACTAGTCTGAAAATAATTTTGTGACGATTGGATTGGTTGCAAAATTAACGTATCAAAATCAATTCCAGTTATTTCGGGTTGAAAGGGTTAAGTGATCATTTAACCCTTAGACCGCTACTCACAACACTTGTCGTCTGCTGTTGTTTTTATATCTTGCCTTATTTCACAATAAAAACATGTTTTGACAGCACTTCAGAATAATTTCCATTGGAAATGATTCTGAAGTGCTGTCAAAGCATGTTTTTGATGATAAAAATGGAAAATAGAAAATAAACAGAAGACAACAACAAAATTAAGATAACGGTCTAAGGGTTAAAGATCAACCTGGTATACCTGGCATACCTGACTGCCTGTAAATCCACATGTGGTACATGCATATCTACTTTACAACAATGTTTCAAAACTTTACAAAGTTAATGGATAAGCAATGTTGATAATCCACCTGTATTCAAGAAAGGAAAGTCAAAAATGACGGTTTACAAATGAACCAAAATACAATTATTTCCAAGTTATAATTTCGAAATTATAGGTTGCACCTATCGCAACCACAGTACACCAAATTGTGTGCACCAAGCCGACTTTCATATATGGCACACTGTGACGAAATGGGGATTATTTCATATATAGCCAGCGTAGACACCGATCGCACGTTGTTCAGCCCGATAGTAATCCACAGTATTCCCTGGATGCATAACTAACCAAATGACAAACAATGTAGAACATGATCAGATTGTACAGATACTTGGGCTGCAAAATAGAGAATAGTAGGTTAGTGCCGTGAATGGGAAAAAATATCTGGAAAAGCTTAGGAAACGGGATGGGCGAGGCTCTGCCGAGCACATCCCGTTTCAGTGCCGCGCCAGATATTTTTCCCATTCACGGCACTAACCTACTATACTATTTATCCAGTCAACACCTACAAATGGCTTTTAAATGCAAAACAAATAACACCAGTCACCGCATATATTCATACGCAGTGATTAGGTCGTATTGGCAGGATATCAAAAATGTTTCACAGCACTGTGTGGACGGGATAAATAACTCCCATACAGCCTCCTCTTAAAATGTTGAATTAAATTTTGTCGTCTGCTGTTCATGGTTTATTTTCAATTTTTATTAACAAACATAGGTTTGGTAGCACATTAGAATCAATTCCAATGGAAATGATTCTGAAGTGCAGCCAAACCATGTTTTTATTGTGAAATAAGACAATATATAAAACAACAGCAGATGACAATTTAAGGGTTAAAATATCAGCATACAAATCCAGAGTCTGATCAGGGACTGCACTGTTTGGTATTCAGACAGTTGAACACCCATTATGCATTTAAGGCCGGGTCAATGGGTTTAGTACTAAATCCCATATATTACCTGTACAAGTGCATGTACATGTACATGTTCAAGTACATGTACAAATGGGGGTAAATCCCAAAATCAGAACTGAATATTTACAATATATATATATTCAGCCCTGAAATCAGAATAATCCTGATCTGATGCCAGGTCCTCGCCACACCAGAATCACTTGGCCCCCCTCCCAAAAGCAGAAAGATCAGTAATAATCTTACTATTTTTATACTGGGCAATAACCCAATTCAACTAACAGGTACCAGTTTAGATCCTTATCCTGTTACAGAGTGTGCAAGCAGATTAGGAGCTACAGTAACATAGACCCCACATCCCAATCACCATTTTAAACAAATAAAAGTATACATGCAAGCATGATAAAAGAACATAGAAGTATGAAACAATAGCTACAAGTATGTCTGTAATAATGTTACCATTTATTCTTGACATGATAAATCCACGAATCCAACAAGCACATGTTTATATGGAACTACAAGTCCCTAAGTGATGTGACAGATATATACAGAACTGTGTCTATCTTGAAGTGACTGATACAATACAGACACTGTCGAGAAGTCACAAATATGGGCTGGCAGCTGATAAAACGTACCTTACTAGGTTTGTGAACAGCGTAGCCCCAGATCAGCCTGCGTTTCAACGCAGTCTGATCTGGGGCTACACTGTTCACCATTCACTCACTGAAACAGGTTGTCTGCCATCAGCAAAATGATTAAATTTTAATTTTACTTAATGAATGCACAAGAATGTGCCAAGATCTCCAATTGATGTAGATGATGTGTGGTCACTTTCCTCAGCCTCCAGCCCGTGGTACTGTGAGATGGTGTGCCTATCATAGGTAGAGAATGTGCTACAGAGTATATAATTAATTGCTTGATTGATTGATTTGTTTATTGATTGATTGATTGCATGCTTGGTTGACTGATTTGTTTGTTGATTGATTTATTGGCTGATTGATCGCCTGATTGATTGATTTGTTGGTTGATCAATTAATTGACTGATTGCTTGATTTGTGTATTGAGTGATTGATTGACTGAATTATGTATTGATTGATCAATTGATTGACTGATTGGTTGATGTGTATATTGATTGATTGATTGATTGACCGATTTGTTTATTGATTGAGTGGTTGATTGATTGACTGACTGACTGACTGACTGATTGATTAATTTGCTTGTTGATTTGTTTATTGATTGGCTGATTGATTTGTTTATTGATTGATTGACTGATTTGTGTATTGATTGATTGGTTGATTGATTGACTGATTTGTTTATTGATTGATTGATAAATGTATTGATTGACTGCTGGATTGATTTGTATATTGGTTGATTGACTGAATGATTTGTGTATTGATTGATTGATTGATTGATTGATCCAGTGATTGATCAATTGATTGGCATTTGAGCACCATACAATCAGCATACAATAAAGTCAGTGTCCTTATCGGGTGGCAAGCACCCTTACCACACAAGATCACTTTAGCCCCAGGTGTGAATCCCTGTAAGATTCACCATTAGTATATGAATCCCTAAGGAAGGATTAATCGTTAAGATGCCCCTTCCATCCCATCCTTGGATATGGAGTATAGAAGACATGAGACCAGGCACAGGAATGGCAATCTGATATTTGCAACCAGTGTAGATCCAGTTCGCAAGGAAACCCAATGCAGCCCGATCAAGGCATTGTCTATATTTCATACTGGCACATGGAATACCATGCATCGGGCCAGTAGATCAATTTGATTTGATTTATTGGTGTTTAACGGCCTATCAACAGCTAAGGTCATTAATACCGAGCCAACGGGTGAAATCCCGCATTTAACCATGAATATTGCATGCGATTGTAAAATAAGTGTAGACTCTGTAAATTAACTCAAGCAGCTTGATTGGTTGAGTCTGAGCAAAGCTAAGCTCAGACTCAACCAATCAAACTGCTTGAGATTGAAGTGAGGATAGGCAGCCTAGTTTGTGCCTACACTGGCCATCAATGCAGCGAGATTGAGTCTTGTCAATCAAGTGCTTGGTCGCACTTGATGTACTCGAAACCTGTTGATAATATGTACATACAGTTTACCATACAAACACTAAACAGATACGGTTATTTAAACAGTGTTTAGCACAGAGTTGATAATTTCAAGAAAATTTCTCATATCTCACTTGTAATATCAGTCATATCAGTACAAATAATCATGGACAAATACAACACAAATACAACACACAGCAAAAACAAATAATTACATGAACAAAAACACTGCAAAATAAAATACACAGAACATGGACAACAAGAGTGTCGAGGTATAGGCAGTATACAAGGGGGATAATTCCATGGAAAAAGAAATCAGTAACATGACTGATATATCAGAAACTGAAAATTAACTTCTCGATATTTACTCTTGAGCATAGCATGGGTGAGCTATAGAATATGAAAATATTGATGATGACAAATAATTGTGTGAAATTTCAAGCCAATCTGACTCAGGGCTGCAGAGATCAAGAAGTAGGCAAAAACTTTAACCCTTAGACCGCTACTCACAACAATAGCCGTCTGCTGTTGCTTTTATATTTTGCCTTATTTCTCAATAAAAACATGGTTTGACAGCACTTCAGAATCATTTCCATTGGAAATGATTCTGAAGTGCTGTCAAAGCATGTTGTAAATTATTCTAAAGTGCTGTCAAAGCATGTTTTTGATGATAAAAATGGAAAATAGAAAATAAACAGCAGACGACAAAAAAAAAATAATAAGATAGCGGTCTAAGGGTTAATACAAATTTCAAAGTAAGGCCACAGCAACTTCTTCTCTGTTAGCGTCCGCGTGCGGGTAGGTTTTGAGAGTGATTCTATGAAAAAAACAAACAGTGTATGCTATTTTACACTATTTACTGGTGAAGTAATATGAAAACTGATTTGGGACTTTGAAATCCGTTCATGAATTTACACTTAATAAGTTTACGGTAATAGGAGTGTTTTCTTATTATTTAGCGGCAATTTAAATTTGTGTTAAAAACTTCATCAACCCTTTGCACACTGCAAAGGGTTGAGGAAGTTTTTAACATAAAATGTGGGCGAATTTTTTTTCAAAGCCTTGTTTAATTTTACCGGATACGTAATAGGTTTTGGCTATCCAGGTGGACGCTTAAAAGAGAAAAACATTGGCATGGCCTAATTTGAGATTGACCTTGAACACAGGGTACATATGTGGGTGGGCTATAGAATGGCCCATCCATTAGAATTGATGATTAGAATTAAGCATATGAAGTTAGGGTTGCAGATATAACAGAAAACCAAAAACTTTAACGCAAATTTTGCAAAAAATTATCACAAATTCTGATTAATTTGGCTTGCGGGTCGCATGGCTGGGCTATGGGATGAAAATATAGATGGTGATAAACTGTAATATGATGGTTCAAGTCAATGGGACTGAGGGTTGCATAACTAACAGGTAGCCAAAAACTTGAATGCAAATTTTGCTAAAAATTTAACGCAAACTTCTCAGTAATTTGACCTTGACCTTGGGCATATATAGGTCACATGGGTGGGTGAATAGAATAAGGGGCCACACGGAATAAAGCAAAGGATTCTTTTGTGTTCGGCTCCTCCCATTGGCCGCTTTCTCCTGTTTGGTTGCTTCGGACGGACGGAGGTATACCATAATATGTCCCGTTTTTCAAACGAGATTATAAAAACACACAACATAAATGATGTACTTGCTACATGTAGCATGACTTGGACAGATTCCTTCGACCCTCATGGACCAGTAGTTTTCAGTTTGGACTGGAGAATTATGACAAGAAAATAGATAAGCAATAATGGTGCACAGTAACTTTGGCATGGAGGACAGATGTGTAGACTATTAATAAATATGTGGCTGGAGAAATGGGGCTTATGGCATTTGTGACCAGTGTAGCACACTCCTATCACCTAAAAACGCTCTTTCGGAGTTTAATTGATGGAATGGTGAACAACGAAGATACTGATCAGCCTGCTGATGCACAGGCTGATCTGGATCTACACCGGTCGCAAAACCCATAAGTCCCATTTTCTAGTCACAGCCACAAATTATGGCACATTTTTTCCAGAGAACAGACAAGGCAATCACATACAAACACACAATATGTAAGCTTCGCTGTGACAAGGTTAAGCTGGTAGCCACATATATTATTGAAAGAGATGACAACTAGCTACAGCACGCTGGTTGCCAGGCAACGGCGGCCATATTACCTATACTGGGTGATCCTCGGCTGGCAGCCCGGGCCTTCACTTGTTCTAGGATTATACCATAAATAGCATGCAGTAAACCAATCACATTCCGAATACACTTTTAGGTGTATGATAAATTTGAAATATTTCATATTCTATTTTTCTTATTACACAATAAAAGTATATGATGTGACCACTCATTTGAACCATCTCGACAATCTGGTTCAAATGGTGATTACAACATATACTTCTGATGAGAAATAAAGGAAATATTTGAACTTTTCTGTCAGTAAAACGGTGTATATTCAGAATGTAATGGTTTAAGTGGCACTACTGAACACGGCACACATGAGTTGGAATTGACACAACAATGAAATCATAAAAACAATGAAGTGCAATCCTCATACGCATTTTGACTAGGTATGATGATAAACTAAATAGCCACTACATGCAGTTGCAGAGTTTATTTTTTAAATACATGTGAATTAAACAACCAAATCAGTAATGAGTATCAGTATACGAATGAGAAGTGTCCATGGGACACGGATGTCCCCACATGTTGGTAGTATATATCAAACAAGAGGGCCATGATGGCCCTAATTCATGAACACCAGAGGAGAATTTGACATTGAGTTCATATGTGTTTTAAAAAAAATTGTGCTATTTTTAGATGGCGGTCATCTGGGATTAAGCGATGACTCTCATTTTACCAAATATGAAAATGCTTCACCCAAGGATCTTAACTTACTATGAAGTATGGCCATGCTGGCCATGTGGTTCCTGAGAAAAGGACGTTCAAAATCTCGAATAAATGGACATTTTGGAGGCCATCATGGACGACATAATCATCCGATTCCGACAAATATTGCACCAGAGCAATCACCTCATTGATACCTTCAATTTGATATATGACATGAGCATATTTGGTAAACAATAAAATTTGACCCCACGAGCCACGCCCATTTTTGACCCCGGGGTCACCATTTTAACAACTTTGAAAGAGCATTGTACATCGATCATTCCTACCAAGTTTTGAAGAATTTGTGCTATTTTTAGATGGTGGCCATCTTGGATTACGTAATGTCATTTTAACAATTTTGTAATCCCCCTACTTAAGGACCATAACCATGAAGTTTGGTGCAACACACCTTCAAGTTGTGATGTACATATGTGTGAAGTATCAAGAAGTTCACGATCAACAAGGTGAAGATTGTGCCAAAGGGAGATAACTCCAAAAGTACAAAAACAGAGTTGCCTTTCTTGCATGTGACATGACTTTCGGTTGCAATATAAATTTTCAGTGTTTCATTGTGGGTGAATTATATGAAAGCCATATACAAATTCTGCTGTAAACAATGACCTAAACGAACATTGCGTAACAGGCAGGTAACTCAAAAAGTGCAACATTCAGTGGTCTTTTTTACACTCGATAAAACTTACAGCTTAGGTTACATACACGTGTATAAAGTGTCATGGAGCCACTCCTAACTTATGACTTATTCAACAAGGTGAACATGTGTGGCGGACACCAGGGGCAGATCTGCCGGAACCCCCACCCCCATACCAAAATGCTGGATCCACCACTGTACACACAGCCGGATGAACTAATGTACGAGTGTCATCCAATAAATAGTGAAAACGAATGTGTAAGTTGATATAGGTATACTGCATATATCTGAATGAAATTTGGCATACCACTACATCGACACTTCGTCAATGACGTCACATTATATTACGTCACTACGTTCTATGACGTCATCGTCACGTGACATCATCATCACATACGTCAAGCGTCATGGACGCAGTGATGAACAACCAGAAACATATTTTGGTAAAAACAAGGCGTTTTCAGTAGGAAACCCTGTATAAAAATGCATAATACATGTACATTGGTAATGCGTTGTGTCACTTATTGTCATATGTTTCATATGGTATATGACTGATTTATTGGATTACAATCGGAAACGCTTGTATTTCTAATCAACTCCTCTCTGAAAATAAAATGATAACGATCAGCTTTTATAGAGATATTTACTTGGGAGTTAGTAGACGATATGTATGTGATCAGATAGCTAAGGGTATTGGAATTAACGATGGATCAGCTCAAACATTTTGTACTCGTAGTTTAAGTATAAGATAAGGGTGGCCACGCAGTGGTCCACGCTGTCTGAAATAGCTTGAAAATGTATGCAGTTGACTTCATTTGTGACGTCATAACTCTAGGATGTGATATATCACCCTCTTCATTATTTTGATTTAAGTTTGTGTGACTTAAAGCGTATTTGACAATATCAATACATCATTATATCAACTTGATTAACCGGACTTATAGAGGCTTAATTATGCCATGGTCATGGGAGGTTGATGTCTCCTGTTTGGTAGCCTAGCAACCAGTATAGAAGCATTTCCGAGTATGTGCAAATCTATTATTAAACAGACAGAAGGTTAAATTGTATGATTATGGATACATAGCAAGGAAATCATAATGCCCCACTCTCCACCCCAATTGCGCTACGTTCTCTAGCTGGCAGCCATCACTACTGGCAAATGAAACAATGTATCACTCATAAACACTTGGATAACATCAATGGTTGAATGTAGAGAGCCCCGCAGTGGACATGGATTTTTTTTTATTAATTTGTTCCCACGAAATAACAATTCGTCCCTCGAATTAACAATTCGTTCCCACGATATAACAATATGTTCCCTCGATTTAGCAATTCGTTCCCACGAAATCACAATTCGTCCCTCAATTTAACAATTAGTTCCCGTGAATTAACAATTTGTTCCCACGATATAACAATTTGTTCCCACAAATTAACAATTCGTTCCCGTGGGAACAAATTGTTATATTGTGGGAACAAATTGTTAAATTGAGGGAACAAATTGTTAATTTATGGGAACGAATTGTTAATTCATGGGAACGAATTGTTAAATTGAGGGAACAAATTGTTATTTCGTGGGAATGAATTAATAAAAAAAAAGAATTCTACGTCCCATGCGGTGCTCCGTAAAAAATCATAATACATGTGCATGTAACCTATTTGGTTAAATGATTTGAAAGCATGTTTGTCGCCAGTACAAGTTAGCAAACACACACACAGACACACACAGCTTTCATAACTACAGTTAGGCTGTCTACAGTCACGTACACTCACGCTACATACAAAATGTCCTCATATCTCACTCTGAAAACAAAACATATATATGTGGCTGTGACTGGAGAAATAGTTTGTGACCAGTGTAGCTCCAGATCAAATAGTACATCCTATAGCCTGATAACAATCTATATTGATTGTTAGAAGCATGACAGGTGTTTACAATTGACGGAATAGCGAACAGTGCAGATCCTGACCGTGCGGATGGACAGGATGATCTGGATCTACACTGGTCGAAAAACACAGAAACCCCATTTCTCCAGTCACAAATTAAATGTCATTAACATAAGAATGACTATGTAAATTAATTATTTATTGTTGGTACATAGATATAGCTAGGAGATTTGTCCATAAAGTTTGTTCACAAGCCTTGAATGTATTCAATATATTTATAAAATTTGCTTTTATATCTTAATTACGCTGTATCCCAAAAATACAATATACATGTACATGTAGTTTAGGGACACAATCTCATGTTAGACAGTTTATCACTACAGGTAATTCTCATTATCTCGAAGTTGATGGGACTAAGTAAAATATATTGACATATCCGAACTTCGAGAATCGCTTCAAAAATCCCGACTTAACTTTACTTCCGGGTTTTCATAAATCGCGCACTTTCAAATAACGAAACGCGCATGCATTGATACTAAATATATCGCATATGCAGAACACAATTTCCGGTACACAACATTTGCAAACCATACCCAATACACATCAATGAATAAGCGTTACATCTAAATGTCAACGCTCGCCGTCTTTTCTGACAATGATATTATTCAATCGCAAAATGCAAGACCCGCATTTCGTCCCTAAACGACGACGGACCTAGACTCGTCGGCCACAAACATATTCGGCCCAAGTCCAATCAAATCGGCATTCAGAAATGTCAAGTTCAATTGATTAAATTGCCACGCCGTTTATGTCATCTTCATGTTAAAGTGATCCTATATCACATTGATTAATTGGTTAATTACGGTTTAAGTGAATTAATTTAACATGTTTGTGCAACGTTTAACACATTTTAGCGGCGACGTATTTGATTTCTATAGACGTGTGAAAACTTACCTGAGATAATCTCTCTGAATCAGACTTGGCGGTGCCAGCGCTTATTTTTCACATCGAGTTATCAGAATACAAATATGAAGGAAACATGCTATCAGGACTCGATTTCCACCTCAACATAACCGAAATATCGACATTTCCGATATCGATTTATCAGGAGTAATAACATGATGTATATAGGGACCTCGGACGTATATCGAGATAAGCAGGTATATCGAGAAAACAATATTGAGATAAAGAGAATCACTTGTATTTTATCTTCAATATTTCAGTTGTTGAACATTTCATTTACTGTACATATATTGTCAGGTTGATACTGGTTTAGAACTGTTCAGCAGGTTTCAAATCATCTTATTGCATAATTGACATACAGTTGAGATAAATATGGCTAAGCGTTATGAAGATAATAATAGGTGCACTGTATGGAAAATAGGGCAGTTAAACAAACTTAATTAACATACCGGTACCTTGGACAACATATTTTTAATTGTACATGTATGTGGAAAAAAAGAACAAACAAATGCATATGCTGTGAACTAATTTCTTTTTAACATAATATACTTTGAATTTAACTAGATTGGTCAGTAAGCGAGGCTTACGGAATACCCCCGCGTGGGTCCAGGTACCCCTAAATATGTAAAAAGTGTGTGGGCTTGTGACCTTGGACTCTGGGCTTAGCAGGGGCGGCACAAACGTAAATTTGTCACAGGGTGGTAGAGGTCCATTGGAGCAATACGTGTGTGAAATGTGAAGCAGATTCGAGCAAGGAAATAGAAGTTATAACCAATTTCTTTGATGTTAAGTTTTGTAAAGAGACTAAGTATGTGACCTTGACCTCGAGATAAGCGGGGATTTGTCACAGCATGATAGTAGAGTTACAGGAATGCAGGTGTGAAATATTAAGCATTTTAGATGAAGGAAATAGAAGTTATAACAATATTTCTCAGATGTTAAGTTTTGTAAAGAGACTAAGTGTTTGACTTGACCTTGGGATCAGCGGGGGTTGGACGGTCGTGGATTTGGCATAGCATGCTAGTAGAGCCTTACAGGAATGCATGTGTGAAATATTAAGCATTTTAGATGAAGGAAATAGAAGTTATAACAATATTTCTCTGATGTTAAGTTTAGTGACGGAAATAGAAGTTATAACAATCTTTCTCTGATGTTAACCTACGAATGGATACTTGTTGGGTTTTTACTGTATAAAAAATACCCCAAAATACCCAACACTAACGTGACTCCAGTATACCCTCCCCCCACAACTCGTTGCGGGGGGTATAATTATAGTTCACTTATAACAATACATGTACTATAATATCAAAGTGAAGGTGAAAGGGTTTTATGTCCCAGAAGACCATTGGGATGGATACGCTATGAAACTATTGTTGATGCCTAGGGTGAGGTTTGACCCCACAACCTCTGGTACTGAAGGTTAGTGCTCTAACCCCCGGTCACCACCCATACAGAATATCAAATTTAGGACCAAAAATGGCATTGCATCTTGTTAACAAGAAAACATTGTTAACCCTTACAATGCTGAATTAAATTTGCAACAAATACGACATATATGTTCATCTCGTGGTGTGAAATGTCCATATTTCACGAGTGCCGTGAAATATGGACATTTCACACCACGAGATGAACATATATGTCATATTTGTTGCAAAAATATGAATATTCTATTTATTATATACCGCTCCATGGAAATTAGCAGTTTTTTAGACTGTATACGGTAATGAATGTGTATTTGCAGCCTATTTGCAGTCCGGCACTGCAGATGTGCGTTATGAATATAGATAGCGGAAGTAGTCGTATTTTCACCGGAAGTTGTTTATTTCATCGATGAGAACATATGACTGTTATTTTACATCGCATAACTACCGGTATGTATTTCATGGGTAGGTATATAATAAAATGGTATATTTGGGTGATATAGGTTATTTGCAGTCTATAGACTCTATAATGTAAAAAATACAATATTGAACATATGGGTCCCTTTTACTAAACACTAAAGAAATTGTTTATTTGTAAGTGCAAAATTTAGTTCTAGAATAATATTTACAGCGACAGCCAATGTTAAAAAATCTTCAACCCTTACTACGCTGAATTTAATGTTGTCGTCCGCTGAAATGTTTTATTTTCAATATTTCTCGACAAAAACCTGGTTTTGACAGCACATGAGAATCGTCTCCGGTGGAGACGATTCTCATGTGCTGTCAAAACCATTTTTTTGTTAAGAATCAAAGCAAAAATGAAAAGCAGCAGACGGAAATTTCCGTCAACAGTGTAGGAAGGGTTAATGGACGTGTTCACATGCAATGATGTGTGCATGTATGTTCAAAATGATAACGTTAATTAACCACGTAAGAACATTTTTATTATAAGAAGTTTAGTGAAATGGGCCCCTGTGACACAGTGCCTTTAACAGGTGTTTGTGCCCACGATGTAAGGTCATAAAAAAAAGCACTTTGGTTCTCAGATATTGCCGCATCAGAAAAATCCCTGCGCGTCAAGCATTTTATCGTCATAGAGAAAAAAATTGTACTGTAAATTCGCCACATGATCGATAAAACACACTACCATGACAAATATGTTAAATCCAATCATGTCCATGGGCGAATTCAGGGGGGGGGGGGGCAGACCCGGCATGCGCCCCCCCCTAAAATTCGCCGAGTAAAGATTTTTTACTACAAGGTACGTTTCATGCCAAGTGCCATGTATTCCATGCATTTTTCGGTCGTTTTCTTACTGTTTCAAAATTTAAACGCTTTCAATAAAAAATCATGTCTAAACATACTGTGACAGTGTCAATATGTTTGCTCCAAAATGCGCCAGAACGCAGGAAATGCGATGTAGATTTGCAAAATGTTCCGGGTTTGCATGCCCCCGGACCCCCCTAGCGCTATCTCGACTATTTTGCAATACTTGACTATATTATCGAACGAGCATAGCTCGTCCGATAATATAGTCAAGTATTGCAAAATAGTTACGCCCCCCCTAACCCGAAATCCTGGATCCGCGCCTGATGTCTGATGGATATCTGGCGATTTTTCACATCTAAAGAGGTTACAGTAACTTTATAGAACATATATGCATCTGGTGACTTGAATAAAACAGAATTGAACATCTCAAATCGGTACACGAATGACCCCGGTGGCAGATTGGAGAAACTGTGGCAAAGTAAATTAACCAAATGTGTTATAAGTATTCATAAGCACAGTTGTGAAGGTCAAATGGTGAATGTCATATTAAGGGCAGCATGATTGTTTGGTATTTATTGTTTATTCACTTTTAAATACAACATGTCCACAGTTATACTGTGTTAAAGTATTTAAGTAATCCTTCAAAGGATATAGAAGTTATGACATAATTGAGAAACTCTGGCGAACTTCTTAATGTGCCAGACACATGGACGAATAGACGGATGGACTAAATGACACACGGTCCAAACACTATATGCCTCCGGCTCTACTGAGACCGGGGGCATAAAAATCTGCCCTCCCGCGTCACATTGTGGAAACCCATTGTCTGAGAACCAAAGTACTAATTTTTTGATGGCCTAACTAGAGTGAATCAACCGAAGCAGAGAAGGGTGAACTGTGAGTGATAGCAATGACCAACATGTAATATTAGTACAGTAAATTGATCCTTCAGCCAGGTCACCGTCTCACATTCATCTAATTGAGGAGATAGATAGTTAGATACACATGAATTAACCATTACAATGCGGAATTAAATTTTTTCATTGTCTGATTTTTATTTTTCATTTTATATTTTCTCAGAAAAACATGATTTTACAGCACGTGAGAATCATTTCCGATGGAAATGATTCTAGAGTGCTGCCAAACTGTATATTTATTGAGAAAGAAGACAATATATCACCAAACAGCAGATAACAATTTGTTCTTGATCACTTAACCATTAACCTTTTTGTTATATTTTATGGCCAGCCATTATATAACAACTACAAAATTGTACACTTACATTTACTGGTTTGTTGTCTTTGGTTTAGAATATGAAAGTCCTGGGGGTCGTTTCACTAAACTTCTTACGACCAAAATGTTCGTAAGCGCAAATTTAGAATCGTCTGCAAATTTCACTTGATGGATTTACATTTATTGAGCATAGGCTGCACATGCAGCCTATGCTCAATAAATGTAAATCCAACAATTATTTACAAGAAAACATTGTTAATGTGAAATTTACAGACTATCGTAATTGTGCACTTACAAACATTTTAGTCGTAGGAAGTTTAGTGAAACGGCCCCCAGATGTACAGATGAGTACGGTAAATGGACAAATCAAATCAGCATACTATATGGGAAATAATCATTGGAGATCACTTAGCCCTAAACATGTAATATGGTATGTGCCATGTTTTCTACTATTCTGTTCACAAAATTGGTGTATTGGTAAAAGATCTTATAATGACAAACAAACACTACAGATCATGGGGCCCGTTTCACTATACTTTGTACGACTAAAATGTTCGTATGTGCAAATTTAGGATCGTCTGAAAATTTCAATTGATGGATTTAAATTTATTGAGCATATGCTGCATATGCAGCCTATACTCAATAAATGTAAATCCAATAATTGTTTACAAGAAAACATTGTTAAAGGTACATGCCCACTCAGTAGGCACAAACTGTTCTTTATATCGGAGACATCATCTGAGACATTTTCTAGCAAAACAAACATTCATTCACCATTTCCCCACATATTGATTGGCATTATTATACATTTTATATCAGACGTAAATTTCCACACTGATATCAGGGGCGATAACCGTGTTTCTTTAAAATGTTAACGGACATTAATATTTATTCTCTGTATTTCTTTTTTGATGTGCAATGATCATACTGTATAATCTGTTGAAAATATTATTTTTTTCAGGTGACGCATTTAATTAGTATAAATATTAAAAATATCATGCCTCATTTGCATATGAAAAATAGCCTGATACCAACGCGTGTCACTATAAGTAAAATAAATATTACTAAGATTATATCTGTATAGCGTGCACTAGTAATTTTTAGAACTGGTGATATAGTGACACAATTATACACTTATTTAATTCCTATAAAGAACATTTTGTCTGAGTGGGCATGTACCTTTAACATGAAATTTACAGAATATCTTAATTTTGCACTTACGAACATTTTAGTCGTACGAAGTTAAGTGAAACAGCCCCCAGATGAGATGGCTTGTTATAAGCTGGTTGATCTGTAGCCTATTTCACCAACATTGCAAAGTATACTTATCTAGCAAAGTATACTTATCTAGCAAAGTATACTTTGAGGGAGAAATTTTCAATTTTGGGATAAATTTATTAATTTTTAGTATACTGAATTTACTACATTATCACAGCCATTTTGGCTGTGATAATGTAATAAATTCAGTATAATAATTCTGCATACTTTTAATCATCAAATATTTGCAGTTAGTTCTATATGAAATAATGCATTTCGGGAAAAATAATTACTCCCTCAAAGTATACTTTGCAAAGTTGCTTCAGTGTTTGCAACTATTGACTTTATGACTTGTAGAACTGAAAGGGTTAATCAAAACCCTTGATATGAGTAAATGCTCATAAACATATTCATAGCGAGAGAGAGAGAGAGAGAAGTATTATAGTCGCCTGATGACAGGGTGCTGCCGGAAGTCTGTGACTGTTATAGAGAGGCGAGATACACAATACCTGGGGGCTCAAACAACAAACGTTTGATCATACAGTGCAGCTCGTCACGCGTCATTGACCCCCGCGGGGCCACAACGTCCGTCACTACACGGTTCTTAAACTCAAATCTACCGTGGAATGATTCGGAACTTGTATTCGATAAACTGTCAGATCTATCTGCTGCAAATACAAGTGGGCAATATATGCGACATGTAACTTGAGGATTAGGGGCTTGTTGATGTTTTGACAAGAGTAACTCATGATCAATTAGCTCACTCAGTCTGTTACATATTTAACCCTTAGACCGCTACTCACAACAATTGTCGTCTGCTGTTGCTTTTATATTTTGCCTTATTTCTCAATAAAAACATGGTTTGACAGCACTTCAGAATCATTTCCAAACAAAATGATTCTGAAGTGCTGTTAAAGCATGTTGTAAATTATTCTAAAGTGCTGTCAAAGCATGTTTTTTGATAACAAAAATGGAAAATAGAAAACAAACAGCAGACGACAACAAAAATAAGATAGCGGTCTAAGGGTTAAATTATTCATTATATGAGTGAAGCATGTTTCCTCAATACAACAGTGAACAGTGTATGCCCCAATCAAACTGCAATGATGTGTAGGATGATGGGGACAATAACGAATGGTACCTCAACAAGTCCTTATTATTAATAACATAAATACCGGTACTACGACAAATACATGTAATGGCCAAATGTTAGGATTCTCATGCAAGTACTGGCAACATGTTATGATTCTAATACATGTATTGGCCAAATGTTATGATACTAATACATTATTGGCCAAATGTTATGATACTAAAATACATGTATTGGCCCAAATGTTATGATTCTAATACATGTTTTGGCCAAATGTTACGATTCTAATACATGTATTGGCCAAATGTCACGATTCTAATACATGTATTGGCCTTGTTATGATTATAATACATGTATTGGCCAAATGTTATGATTCTAATACATGTATTGGCCAAATGTTATGATTGTAATATATATATTGGCCAAATGTTATGATTCTAATACATGTATTGGCCAAATGTTGGCCAAATGTTATGATTCTAATACACGTATTGGCCAAATGTTATGATTCTACTACATGTAATGGTAAATAAATTCTAATAATTTGACAAAGTCGCAATTCATTATTGCATTGACTCCCCCACACCCTATATGTGTATAGGTGGTACATATAAGTACAAGTTTGGCATCCAAACATGGCTGACAAAAAAACATACATGGAAAGAGGTTTGTGAATGTCATAACAAAACTGTACAGCCAGGGGCGGATCTGGAGGGGGCGTTCCGGGGTTGCAACCCCCCTGTTCAGCCACGGAGTTTACATAGATCACAGTTTACCACCAGTTGGAGCCTGAATTTAAATGCTGTAAAACACAGGAAAGTGCATTTCGAAGAGCTCAAAAATAGGACAACCCCCTAGTTGCGAACGGTAACTCTTGCAATTACTCCCGTACCGTCTGTAGCTGGCTACAGACGGTACGGGAGTAGATTGCAAGAGTTACCTTCGCTGGATCCACCCCTGACATCACACACATAACATTATAAAGTGAATAAAACAATGTGGTAAATCTGCAAATGTGGTGGCAGGCAATGTATAGCAAGACATGTATCATAGGACAATACTGGTAACTGACAATGTGAAATCTAAATTGAGCCAACAATAAAGATAAACAGGCTTATTTCTGACCAGTGTTGCTCCTGTGGCCCATTTCACTAAACTTTGTACGACTAAAATGTGCAAATTTAGGATCGTCTGGAAATTTCACTTACGAACATTTTAGTCGTACGAAGTTTAGTGAAACGGGCCCCTGGTAAGCAGATGCCAACTCATGTGCACAAGGACAGACTTGTCTAAATTTGATACAAAGACAATACACCTACTGTCTGTTTCATGAAACCTGCCCATATTTTACAGCCATAGAAACAATGCAAAAACACGATTTTTTTTTATATTAAATTTTATCAAAATTTAAGAATGAGCCGTCTTTTTATTTCGTGAAATTTTGTCAAATATTGATTTCATTACGAAAAATTTATTTTTCTATGGGAATTTAACATGGGGAGAAAAGGAGGTGGAGTTGATTTTTCTATGGGAATTTAACATGGGGAGAAAAGGAGGTGGAGGAGCTGTGGGACGGGTAAAAAAACAAAAATCGGTCCAATATTTCTGAATTTCCTCATGTTTCCTCATTCTTAAATTTTGCTTTAATTTAGTATTATCGAAAAAACTATTGTTTTTGCATTGTTTATATACTTTAAAATTTAAGCAGCTTTCATGAAAAAGACAATAGTTTTATCAAATCATGGCCCAATTCACATTTGTTGATTTGCAAATAAATATGACAATAGTTGTCATTTATAACACTTTTCTGATATTTCACAACCAACATTCAACAAACATATTAGTTCAGTTTTTATGGGTCTATAGTTGTTTAAATGGCACCGAGAAATTACATAGCAAGGAGGGAAATGTAAATAGTGTGTATATGTAATTGATATTAACCCTTTCAACCCTGGATACCCTTTCATACTAATTTTTGGACTATTCCACTGATGATAAATAGTGGATGTTTTTAGAGGTGAATATAAGTGACAAATGCTGCAGATCCTGATGAGATGGCTCGTTACGAGCCGGCTCATCTGGATCTACAGTGTTTGCACATGTTGGCTTTCTGGCCTCTAGAGTTGAAAGGGTTAACCCTTAGAAGGCGGGAACCTAAAATTGTCGTCTGCTGTTGATTCTTATTTTGTATTTTCTCTAAATAAAAACATGGTTTGGCAGCATTTTAGAATCATTTCCTGATTCTAAAGTGCTGTCAAAGCATGTTTTTGATAAGAAAAATAAACAGCAGACGACAAATTTTATTGCAGCACTGTAAGGGTTAAAGTGAAAGCTGATATTGACTGGCGATTATAATGTTTCACGATCACTACATATACAACCACCACAATCTCTGACGTTAGTTACACATGCTCAAACAACAACTACTGCCTATCCCACGTTTTGTGGTCAACAAACTTTTGGCTATTAAACACATCAAATCTAAAAAATATTAAAATGTAAATAATTTGTCATCAATAACAAAAAGCAACCCTCCCCAAATGTTTTTATTTCATGAAATTACAGCTGGCCAGCTGGAACAATAGTGCAGAGGATTGTGACCTTCAATGTCCACTACACAGTGGTGGAAAACAACAAGTGGCAACACGCAGGAAATGAACATTCATTATATAAATGCGGGAACCGAAAATAGTCGTCTGCTGATAATTCATATTTTGTCTTTTCTCTCAGTAAAAACATGGTATGACAGCATTTTAGAATCATTTCCATTGGAAATGATTCTAAAGTGCTGCCAAACCAAGTTTTTGATGAGAAAAATGGAAAAATAAAAAATATTCAGCAGACGACACAAATTAATCCAGCATTGTAAGGGTTAAAGGAGAAAACATAACTATTTCAGAGTTTTGTTTTTCAAATGAAATTAAAAAGAATTATGTTAACAGAACATTAGAATCATTTCTAATGGAGCTAGTTCTCATATGCGGCTAAAGTAAATTTATGATTAGCAATTGGTGGAAATATAAATAATAATAATAATAATACTTTATTTAATGAGGGTGACTCATTTAGGCATGAGGCCCTCAACACAGAGAAACACATGAGCATGTATATACAAATTTACAGGTTACAATGTAGACAAGACAAAACAGTATAGCTCGATAAGATAAAAAAAGACAAAACCCTATCCACAACTATTTACAGGAAACTGGTAGTCTGCTAATTTTTCATTCATTTAATACATTTGTTGTGGAATGAATTTATTGTTTGAGCATTTGTTACATCATTAGGAATGCAATTCCAAACCAAAGGGCCTGAGTATGACATACTTTGTTTAAATATTTCTTTGTTTGGTTTTGGAGGTATGAAGTTGTTTGAAGTTGTTGATCTTAGTACTGGTAAATTGTCATTCTGACCTCTTTGATGAAATAATTCATTGATATCACCTGGTGTAATTGAGTTTGCAACCTTATACATCAATTTTGCTTTTCGTAGAAAATTCCTTTCATATACGTTTAATATTTTTAGTTCTTGCATGCTTTGAATTGTATTTTCAACATTGTAATCAAGTATTATTTTAACTGCTCGTTTCTGTAGTCTAAACAGTCTTAGTAGATTTTGCTGTGATGAGCATCCCCAAATTATGTTACAGTAATCAATGTGTGGTTGAATATAGGTCTTGTAGAATTGGACTCTATGCTCTAAAGTTAGAAAGTGTTTAATACGTGATAATAACCATATGTTAGACTTAATTTTCTTAGAAACTTTATCTACATGAATTGTCCAGCTTAGATTATTATCTACCCATGTACCTAACATTTTGTCATCAGAGATCATACCTAGTTTTTCATTGTTGTATTCTAGTTTCAGCTCATTTTTGGTAAGACGTACATGCTCGAGTTTTAATAAGCATTACTTTTGTTTAGCAGAGTTTATTACCATTCCATTGTTCTTGCACCATTCATTCAGGTTAGTCCGAGCGTGTTGAATGTTATTTTCGATGTTCATCTGTGATTTACCTATATTATATAGAGTAGTATCATCAGCATATAGATCAGTACAGACATCACGAGTGTAAACAGGTAAGTCATTTATGAAGAGAAGAAACAACAATAGACCTAAGATAGACCCTTGTGGCACACCATTTATAACATTTGCATAGTTGGATATAACATTGTTAAAAGATGTTTTCTGTTTACGATCTAGAATGTATGACGTTATCCATTGTAATGCACTAGGGGAAAGTTTGTAGATTGACATTTTCTTTAGTAACAGTTCATGGTCTACTAAGTCGAAGGCTTTTTTGAAATCAACCATAACCACTCCAATTTGTTTATTGTCATTTATAGCATCTAACCTTTTGTCTATCATTCCTGTTAACATGGTTAATGCTGTTTCACATGAGTGATTCGTTCTAAAACCAGATTGTGTTTTATGGAGTAGCTTATATTTGGTCATATGTTCCATAAGAGAATCATGAACATGTTTTTCGATCAATTTTGATAATACTGGTAATATAGATATTGGTCGGTAGTTGTTTAATTCACATTTTGAGCCATTTTTATGAAGTGGACTAACTTTCCCTTCCTTCCATTTATCAAGAAAAACAGATTGTTTAATGCTAAGATTGCATATGTACATTATGCTATCTGCTATATGTGATGCTGATAATTTAAGTCAACGGGGACCAATGTTATCACAGTCGGTAGCTTTGGTTACATCAATGTTTTTCAAAAACATTTAAAAAAAATTCTTGACATATTTGGTATTACAAATCGTGTACCTTCAGGCAGTTTCTCATTGCAAAATGTTTTTAAGGGGCTGGAAATCTGAATTTGTAATTGGTTCTTTTATGGTAGTGGCAACAGATACAAAGAATTGATTGAATTAATTTACAATGCACTCAGTCATTTATTTCTTTATTATCTATTGTAATTGAGTTAATGTTTTTTTGTTTTTTATTTTATCTCCTTAAATAATTTCCATACACTTGACGGTTTGTTGTTATTATCTTCAATTAATACTTTGTATTGTTCTTTTTTACTCTTTTTAGTAAGGCTTGTGATATTATTTCTCTATATTTTAAATTGTGTTTCATTGTTTAATGATTTGTACCTATCTCGAGTCTTTATTGCATCTAGTATGTCGAGAGTGAGCCATTCTGGGCCCGGTTGCTCAAAGCTCCAGTTAGCTTAACATACTGTTAAATCCTTAGCATTGCTAAGGATTTAACAGTCTGTTAAGCTAACTGAAGCTTTGAGCAACCGGGCCCAGGCTGCTGTTTGTTTTTAACTCTCTGTGTTTTTAAGGGGAGGTGCCTATTGACCGTTTCTAGAAATAGTGAACACCATATGTCAAGAGCATCATTTGTATCATCAAATATTTTAATAACATCCCATGGATGGATACTTTGAAGATCAGCTATGAAATTTTGTTCGTTAAAATTCTTAAAAGACCTGTATGTTATTGTATGGTGGGAGTCTTTAGGCAGTTGAGAATTTATTTTGCGAGCAAGAAATATAGGAAAATTATCACGTAGGCCGATTTTGGGAACAGCAACTGAATATATGTTAGCGGGTATATATTACAGTATACATGTATGTGATCAATTAGGTAGTGTGTTTGACCTATTTGCCTGTCTAGTTGGTTCTATTATTTGTTGAAAGAGTCCAAATTGATCCATATATTGAAGCCAAGAATTGTTTATGTATTCATTTAACTGATCCCTGTTAAAATCACCTAAAATATATACGGTAATTCCTTTTCATTTTGTAATACATTTTCCAATTGAGTTTCAAACACTTCATTCCATTTGGTAGTCTTATTAGGGTGTCTATATATATTACCTACTAAGAAACTTTTACATTTTTTTTTGTGAATTTCTAGCCATATACATTCTTAATTTCTATATTGTCAGACTCTAGATCTTTTCTGTGCTCACATTTAATCCCATTTTTTACATAAACAATCAATCCACCCCCTTCTTCCAATATGTTAATTGACTTCATTTGTTTCCAGCATGTCAGCATACTACATATGACAGGAGTTTCATTATAGCAGAATAGAGAAATAAACAATTTCGGGAAAAAACGTAGATACAAAGAGAATTCCAATGCATGTGCTAATAAACCCCGAGAGTGTACTCTATTCTCATGCTCAAAATCATGAATTGGATTGTTATCAAACTGCTTGATTTAAGAGCATTCATTTGGAGAATGGGCTCGGAAAATTGTATGAGGTCCATAATTTATAAGCACAGGTCCATAATTTATAAGCACACGTGCAGAAATGTGCTCATATAATAATATTCTTTCATAAAGGTCGAAGTGAAAATGTTGCATTCTTTCAGACTGGGTGCAGATGTCTTATTATTCTATCACCAAATTGGAAGTTGATTTCTGTACAATTACATCAAAATTGCAAAGTATACTTATCTAGCAAAGTATACTTTGAGGGAGTAATCATTTATTTTTCCCGAAATGCATTATTTCATATAGAACTAATGACTGCATATATTTGATGATTAAAAGTGTGCAGAATTATTATACTGAATTTATTACATGGCTGTGATAATGTAATAAATTCAGTATAATAAAAATTTATAAATTTATCTTTAACTTGAAAATTTCTCCCTCAAAGTATACTTTGCTAGATAAGTATACTTTTGCAATGTTGGTGAAATAGGCTACTGGCATACTGTCGGTGACAGAGAATCCCTGTGAACTATAGCAGCTAGCTATAAGTGTATTACCTCCTCCAATAGACAAGGTGTGTGATCACGTCGTTTCCTAATCCGATTTTCCGACGTGACGTAATCTGTGACGTCATTTTTACAGTAGATTTTCTTCCTAAAAATCTTCCTAACAAACCGACACTTTTTGATGATATGTAGCGCACCAAATACGATGGCATACATGTTTTATGGGTGCTCTGAAAGTTATTTACAATAACATATAACTTTCACAAAGAATCGAGGACCGTTTATTTCTCACATTCACAAGCTCCATACAATAAAGGGCAACATGTACCGCATTTGCTGCGGTTATTTCATAAAAATATGTCATTCCATTAGAAAGATATTAAAGGAAAGCACATATAAAAAACATGACGTCACGTCGTTCGGAAACACATGATCCCACACCTTGATAGATGTGTGTGTAAGTGAAGAGAAAGATAAATACCATTGTGTTAAGCAGGTCTGTAGGTTAGTCACACCGCAAGTCAAACTAAAGCAGAATGCAACAGATGTGAATCTGAAAAACAATAAAATAATAAAGAAACAGAATGTTAGTCAAGCGTTGACAAATAATTCAGAAGAAACAAACTTGAACATTTCATAAAATTGAAGGTCTAATTATCATGTATGGAATAAAGTTTAATTCACACAGTTCTCGTTTTTAAAAAATATGAGCATAGATGACAGAAGCCAAATAAATGTAATTAATAATTCTCATCAAAAACATGCTTTGGCAACATTTTAGAATCATTTCCAATGGAAATGATGTTTTTATTGAGAAAGAAGGCAAAAGCAACAACAGACAACAATTTTCATGCTCAGCAGTCTAAGGGTGAGATACAGAGGAAATCATCCATTTGGGATATAAAATAGCGGCTGTTATAGAGAGGGTGTTGTTATAGAGAGGTGGCCGTTCGGGGAGGTTCGATTGTATAATGTATCAAACAGAAACCAGTCTGATATTCTGTTATGACACATGACTCCATGTTACAATGATGGGGAGGAAATAAAAAAAACTCAGCCATCAGTTGCCATGGCTGTTTACGCATATTTTTGAAAATCACCACAGAGGTGTGATAAATGATAAATGACTAAATGATACATAAACATACCTGTGAGGTGTATAAGAATGGAATGGAAATGATTCTGAAGTGCTGTCAAAGCATGTTGTAAATTATTCTAAAGTGCTGTCAAAGCATGTTTTTGATGATAAAAATGGAAAATAGAAAATAAACAGCAGACGACAGAAAAAATAAGATAGCGGTCTAAGGGTTAAATGAAAAATGAAGAGACACTCAGTATATTATTGTTCACATATTGGTTTTTTAAGGAATTAAATGCGAGGGAGCGCTAGCGACCGCAGTATTTAGTTCCTGAAAAATCCAATATGTGAACAATAACATACTTATTGTTCAGCCAAGTGTACAATGCAGTGTTCCATCCGAGTATTGATTTTCCATTTCCTGTCATAGTTAATCATTAAATCCGGTACCATGACACTTATTGTGGTTAAACGTTGCAATATGTGAAATAAGTGGAGCACAATGCTGCCCAGCTATTGACCTAGAAAGTAGTGCGAACTATCAGTGTAGATAGTTGGCTTATGGACGAAATATAACTTGCCATCATACAGAACAACCCTATGTTTGCCTGCGAATTAATGTTTGTCATCTGTTTTTCACATTTTCATTATTTACACTGAACAAAATCGGAGAACCAATTCTCATGTGATGCGTGATCATGTTAAAGACGATAACAAAGTTATCTGTCATCTTCATTACGATAATGTAAGGGTAATTTCAATGACATGGGACTTAACTTTTATAGTAAAGCAACATGTATGTTAACCCTCACTATGCTGTAGACGGAAATTGTCGTCTGCTGTTCTTCATTTTTGCCTTAATTCTTAACAAAAAAACCCTGTTTTGACAGCACATGAGAATCGTCTCCAGTGGAGACGATTCTCATGCGCTGTCAAAACAGGTTTTTGTCGAGAAATATTGAAAATGAAACATTTCCAGCAGACAACAAAATTTAACTCAGCATAGTAAGGGTTAAACAATGAATGAATAAATAAGATGGCAACAAAATCAATATTAAACCAATTAGTAACCCATCTTAATGATAGGGGAGGCAATAAAGAAAGAAACATATAGGGAATTAGGTAAAGAATAAGTCTGTCGGTGTATTTAATATGGAGGAGGCATATTAACAGAGAAAACATATTTAAACCACTTGCAACTAAAGTTAGTATATTATCTTCTTGATGGTATTTTATTTAAGCTATCCTTGAACACTCACCATCAAACACTGAAAGAAAGAATATTGACCGGCATCGAGTTTTAAATACTGATATGTGGCTGTGACTGGGTACTGGGTTTATGGGATTTGTGACCAATGTAGCTCTTGATCAAATAGCACACTCCTGTAGCCTGACAGCAATCTATATTGCTTTACAGAATCATTATGGGTGTTTCATCGATGGTATGGCGAACAATGCAGATCCTGTAGGCTGATCTGGATCTACACTGGTTGCGTAACCCATAAGCCCCATTTCTCCAGTTACAGCCATAAAAGAGTTGCACATAAAACATGTGCCTATATGGCACAGTGGCCAGCATGCAAGACAATCGGAGCTTCTAACACGATACGATTATTATACAGGGTGCAGAGAAAACAACATCGTGCATTGACTGTGTACACCGACAAACAAAATGGCTAACATCAACATGCATGACTGTGCAGTGACCGTCCATTCGTGCAGTGACCAAGCATTTACTGTTGCCATCCGTGGTACATCGGTTCTTACTGAAGTCATCCACAGTAGGATATGGCCAGTCCAGTATATTTTCACAGTTTAATGATTTTTAATTATTTTCCAAACTGTCGTAACCAAAAAAAACAAAAAAACACAATCCCAATTTTGAGAATTTTTAGCCACGGAAGCAATTATTATAAATTTGTGTTCAAATATAGAAAACTTTGTATTGCCATGAATAAGTGTCAACTTAAGGTAAATATCTAAACACTCAATGTGACCAGTGGAGACTCTGACCAGACTGCGCATATGCGCAGTCTGTCAGTCTCCACTGGTCACCAAGCAACCAGAATAGATCACTATGGGGACCAGTGGAGACTCTGACCAGACTGCGCATATGCGCAGTCTGGTCAGAGTCTCCACTGGTCACCAAGCAATCAGTGAAACACGAGTTCTACCCCTAACAACCAGAATAGATCACTATGGAGACTATGCAGGACTCACTAGGTCTGGCTCAGACTGACCACAAGCATCAGACGGCCAATTTCTCGAGTTAACCGTTTCACCCATTAGTAAATGGATTTTTATATGCTAATTTTCCGACCGATCCAATCGCCACACAATGATTTTCAGACTAGTCCATTTATGAAAAGAGTGTGTTTTTGTTCTCAAAAGTATGAAAATTACTCGTCATGAGCCGGCTCATCTGGATCTACACGTTTTGCCAATACCTCTATACGGGCCTGTGGTGTTGAAAGGGTTAAAGCCATAAGTAGCCACAACCCGGTGTATGGTTCAGTAAGTGCCAATCTACCATCGTGGCAACATTCGCTCACTTACAATGCACATTACTAGGCTGTCCACATTCCGAGCGAGTACGAATAAATGGGGGTTCTGTAAAATGTCATATTTAGTAAATAAACTTGGGAATTTAGATAACATAAGCTGGAATGTAACTTGTCTTATGACATACACCTATGTAGTATGTGGTACTGTAGACAGACGGACACAAATTTGATAAAATTTTATAAAGTCCGTTCACATTTCAAGTAGCCAGCTGATGTAAAAAAACATTAACCCTTTCACCCCTCAGTTACTGGAATGGACTGCGATACGTTACATTTTGCAACCAATCCAACCGTCACAAACTAATTTTCAGACTAGTCCATTTATGAAAAAGGGGTGTTTTTGTTGTCAAAACAATGAAAATTACTTGCAAAAAGTGCAGATCCTGATGAGATGGCTCGTCACGAGCCAGCTCATCTGGATCTGCACTGTTTGCATAAACCACTATAGCGGGCTTTCGGGTTCAAAGGGTTAATGACATCAGCATATTATCTGTGGCCTGTTACACGCATATGTTACTCAAAGGAGCAGTTTCTCGCTTCCAATTTAACCCTTAGACCGCTACTCACAACAATTGTCGTCTGCTGTTGCTTTTATATATTGCCTTATTTCTCAATAAAAACATGGTTTGACAGCACTTCAGAATCATTTCCAATGGAAATGATTCTGAAGTGCTGTCAAACCATGTTGTAAATTATTCTAAAGTGCTGTCAAAGCATGTTTTGATGATAAAAATGGAAAATAGAAAATAAACAGCAGACGACAAAAAAAATAAGATAGCGGTCTAAGGGTTAATCTTTGACGAGTTGATACATTTGAGATATGCCATGTGATTTTGTGCGATATGTCATAAAAAATATTGACAAAATTGACGATATTTTCCGCACATGATATCGAAAGTTGATGAAAGTTTCATAGCAAACTCGGAATTCTGAAAATCTTGTCCGTTTTCGAAGACATTTACGTGAAATATCACAGTTGCTGTATTAAATATAGTTCATGAATAATTGCACGTGTTCTTAGGTACAACATCACATGGTGTGTCTCATTTAAATGTACGAAATGAACTTGTTCGTCCGTACTAAATGGTGATACAGTTCAACATATGAATGCATACAAATTACATGTACCTACATGCAGATCATCAGATTTACTGCAGGAAAATTAACCCTTAGAACGCTGGGAATAAACATTGTCATCTGCTGCTGTTTCATATTTTATCTTTTTTCTCAACAAAAACATTGTTTAGCAGCACTTTAGAATCATTTCCAATGGAAATGATTCTAAAGCGTTGACAAACCATGTTTTTATTGAGAAAAATGCAAGTTAAAAAATAATCAGCAGACGACAAAATTTAATTCAAGCATTGTAAGGGTTAACCAATGAAAGTACATGAACGAAGTTGAATCACACTATCAGGAGGAAAATTCACACAAGTGTAAAATATATATATCTGACTTGCCATAATTTGAAATAAATATTGTTTAAACAAATCAGATTATAATTGTTCAATCATGACTGTGTGGTTGAGTGGTTGAAGCACTTACCCTTCTTCTGCAGTAATGCCAGCTCCTCCTTGAAGTCCACGGCCTTTTCTAAAACAGACAGATTTTTACTATAGGAATGAATGGCCTTTTTGTGGAATTTATCGGGGTATAAACTTGGAAAAGTCGCGGGAATACTGGACAAAGCGATAAAAAATTACAATTTGCGAAAAAAAATCCAAATTTTTTTTATTTTTTTTTTATTTTTTTTTTCGAAAATTGTAATTTTTTAAGGCCTCGTCCAGTATTCCCGCGACTTTTCCAAGTTTATATCCCCGATAAATTCCACAAAAATGCCATTAATTCCTTATAATTCCAGCATTTGAAATAAATTCATCAAGAAAATGTGTTTATTTTCCGTTTTCTTAAGAATTATTTTAACTGCGCCTCACGGTTACGGAAAGTAGTTCAGCGTGGGAGTTTATTGGGATATAAATTTTGGACAGAGACTTGCTACGAGCCAATCAAATGCTAGGGAATTGTGTAAATATTTTTGTGCTGGAATTATTAATGAATAACGTACAGTGCATCTCGGACAATTTGCAAATACATTTATGTTGAAGAGATAAAACCTACATTCATATTGCTTCTAATCATGGTTGATATCAATTTATTGAGAAACCGTGATCTTAACCTTAAGAAGATGAAAGGGTTCTTCGCATGGTAGATATGAATGTACATGTGAAGTATTGCAATGATCGCATAGATGGTAGTCGAGTCATCGCATGGAAATGAAAATTGACGACTGAGGACAACCGGACGGACAGGGTAAACACTATATGCCCCCAACATTTATTGTTGTAGTGGCATAATACGTAAAATTATTTAACCCTTTCAACACAACAGCCCTGTATAGTGGTATTGGCAAAAAGTGTAGATCCAGATGAGCCGGCTCGTGACGAGCCGTCTCATCAGGATCTACATTTTTTGCAAGTCATTTTCATATTTTTGAGAATAAAATAACCTCTTTTTCATAAATAGACTAGTCTGAAAATCACTTTGTGACGATTGGATTGGTTGGAAAATTGACATATCAAAGTCCATTCCAGTTACTTGGTGGGTAAAGGGGTTAATACCGGTACATGCCATTATGAATCAGCATTCATGTAAGACCCTCATTATGAAATATAAAGTTACCCTGTTTACTTTTTGTCCGCTTGTCTTTCTGTCTCCTCTCTAAGTTCCAGAGTCGCGTGACTTGGCTCAGCTCCTGGTAGGCCTGGCGCCAGTCGATGCCCATCTTCTGCCGGCTATTCATCTCAATCATCTTCTCTAGTCCCCCGATCCCCTCCATCACACCTACACACAAACACAGGGGTGGAAGTTCGTTGATTGACTGATTGGTTGGTTGAATGGTAGGTCGTTTGATTGATTGATTTATTGATTGGTTGGTTTGTTGCTTGATTGATTGGTTGCTTGGAACATATCACAAACATCTTTTCTAGTCCCTCGATCCCTACACCACACCTACACACAAACACACGGGGTGGTGGTTCATTGTGTTACATTATGTCCATCAATGTCGTTATGCAACCACTCAGGTTGCAGTGACCAGTCACCCTGACCCCTGACCATGCTGCTTGTAGCATGGCACCTGCCAATCACAGCAGCCCCTTATCATGCTTATTAAGTCCCGCCCTCCCCATGTTACACATGTACAGAGTCAGTCTAGTAATAGCACTCAGAGAACATAGTACCAATTAAAAGATAGAACACAACTAGTCGTTCAATTAATTGTATTCATCCACAATAGTGATAATACAACACATTGATTGACTGATTTGTTGGTTGATTGATTGGTTTATTGGAACACATCACAATGATATTATCTAGTCCCCCAACCCCCTCCACCACACCCTGGGGGGTGATTGGTTGACTGATTGGATGGTTGACTGGTATGTTTATTGATCGACTGATTGATTGATTGATTGGTTGGAACACATCACAATCATCTTTGCTAGTCCCCTGATCCCCTCCACCACACCTACACACAAACACGGGGGGATGGTGGTTCATTGAGTGACTGATTGGTTGGTTGGTTGGTTGGTTGGTTGGTTGGTTGGTTGGTTGGTTGGTTGGTTGGTTGGTTGGTTGGTTGGTTTGGTTGGTTGGTTGGTTGGTTGGTTGACTGGAACACATCACAATCATCTTCGCTAGTCCCCTGATCCCTTCCACCACACCTACACACAAACACAGGAGGGGGGTGGTGGTGGTTCATTGAGTGACTGATTGGTTGGTTAGTTGGTTGACTGGAAAAATCACAATCATCTTCACTAGCCCCCTGATCGTTCATTTAGTGACTGATTGGTTGGTTGGTTGATTGACTAGTGGAACTGGAACACATCACAATCATCTTCGCTAGTCCCCGGACTCCCTACACCACACACCTACACACGAACACTGGTGGGTGTTGGTTTGTTGACTGACTGATTGGTTGGTTGACTGGTAGGTTTAATGATTGATTTGTTGATCGATTGATTGATTGATTGATTGACTGGTGGGAACACATCACAATAATCTTCTCTAGTCCCACGATTGACTGATTGATGGACACAAACACAATGTTTGGCTTATGTACAGTGAAGTACAGGAAAACGTTCCATGAGTATCTTCTGTAGATACAAGTTTATTACTCTTTCAAATGTGCAAGAAAACTGTTTCTTGAACCCTGAATACCAACCAACACTAGAAGTAAATTGCATTTGTTGAATAACCAGAAGTCCAGTAAGAACTGGAGTAGTTTGACAAAAATTACATTCAAATACATACATGTATGGAATTGTGTGTTTTCCACTACCATATGGACATTTTAGAATGGTTCAGACTTGTTTCGGCTCCAGGCAGAAAGTATGACACATCATGATTGGTTGATTGGTTGATTAACACAATAATCTTCTTTAGTCCCCTGGGGCCCGTTTCACTAAACTTTGTAGGACTAAAATCTTTGTAAGTGCAAAGTTAGGATCGTCTGGAAATTTCAATTGATGGATTTACATTTATTGAGCATAGACTGCATATGCAGCCTATGCTCAATAAATGCAAATCCAATAATTGTTTACAAGAAAACATTATTAATGTGCAATTTACAGACTATCACAATTATGCAATTACGAACATTTTAGTCGTACGAAGTTTAGTGAAACGGCCCCCAGATTCTCTCCGCCGCACCTACACACAAACACTGGTGGTCTGTTGGTTGTTTCATTGATTGGATTGATTGATTAATGGACACACATCACACAAAACAACACACACACAACTACTGGTGATTGATTCACTGATTGATGTTTTACATCTGTTCAATAGGCAGGTCATGTGGGGAGTACTATATGTTCAACACAGAAATTACAATAAAATCATTCAGCACTGACAGACATTGTCTTGATATGAAGCCAGGTACCTTGATAACACCAGATCACTTAGCCCCAGGTGTGATTCCAAGAATGATTCACTGCCAAAATATGCCAGATACCTGGGGGCCGTTTCACTAAACTTCATATGACTAAAATGTTCCTATTAAAGTGAAAATTTAGGATCGTCTGGAAATTTCAATTCATGTATTTGCATTTATTGAACATAGGCTGCATATGCTGCATATGCAGTCTATGCTCAATAAATGTAAATCCAATAATTGTTTACAAGAAAACATTGTTAATGTGAAATTTACAGATAATCATAATTTTGCACTTAAAAACATTTTAGTCGTACAAAGTTTAGTGAAACACGAGTGTGCATCGGCTTCCGCGTAAGGTATGAGTAAGCGAAGCAAACGAGTTGCTTGAATGGACGCCAACGGACACGAGTGTATTATTTCCTCTATTCAAACATGTACGATGGAATATCCTATTTATTACACTTCCAGAGCGGATATATATATGTATGCCCATTTAGTCTATTTTTGAGATTATAATCAATAAATTGTGCTGTATGCATGACTAGTTACAAAATGACGTGTTTCCCGGGACGTCACGTTGTGTGAGGACAAACGTGACGTAATGTAAACGTTTCAAAATCAAAATTACGCAGCTGTTTCTATGAACTAGATATTTTTGAGAGTGTGTTTGGAATGTGTTCAATCACATTACCATTGTAGATTAGTTGAGATCCTATCCAAGTTTTCAAATAGCTTTATTTCGACTGTACAAATACAATTAACCATTTTGCATGGTAGCTTATGGTTTCCAAGAAAACATGTGCACAATTATGGGTGTTCTCGTCACTGTGTATTATTTGTGAGTTGATTACGGGTTTTCTCTCACAGCGAAACCCGTGCAAATAACTTGCAAGAGTGTAATAAATGGACCTGTCTGTCTGCCAACCTACCAAGTTCATGACATTTTATCATCCAGAGGTCATCTGTGGCACTGAGAAACCTCCACCGGCGACTCACCTACAAAGTGACAGCAAACACAGTTTACCATTTCAACACTACAGGCCTGTATAGAGTTTTGAAGGCAAAAACACCCCTTTTCATAAATGGACTAGTCTGAAAATCATTTTGTGACGATTGGATTGGTCAGAAAATTAGCATATAAAAATCCATTCCAGTTACTTAAGGGTGAAAGGTTAACGGTGTCTGATGCTTGTGGTCAGTCTGACTCCAGACCTAGTGAGTCCTGCAGCCCCATAGCGATCTATTCTGTTTGAATTGGCTGCAAAATTAACATATCAAAATCCATCCCGGGTGAAAGGGGTAATGATGAACCCGGTTGTCTTGCAGGCACGATCTACCAATAAAATATTGCTAAAGGACATAAAGAGGATTTCATTATTTGACAGACTTGTATAATAATACAAAATATCGCAAGTGACAAACTAAATCTGTCGAGAAGATGCAAGTCAAACAAGGATAGTGACTCACAAAAGAATTGAAATTAGCATATGTGTGACCTTGACTTTCGACCAACAACCCTCACATTCAATAGGTGTCATCTCCTGATTGGAATGATATCTATGTGAAATAATGTAATGATCAACATTATTGTATGGTATGTGTTTTTCATGCTATTTCTCTTTCTTGGACTCGAGAATAAAGGCAATCTTCAATAAATCATACTATGTCTCTACCATATTTCGCTGTGTATTGCGCGCAATGGTGTACAATGCGCATCTATATTTTGGGGGAAAGAATCGGGAAAAAAATAGTTTGCGTCATTAGCGCAGCAAATTTTCACAAAAAGAAATCGGCGGAGATTCCGTCCAGAGTATAAGAAAATTGCTTTCCGAGTTCACATTCACAATGCTGAACGTGTGCTGTTAGGTAAATAACTTTAAAGGGTTACGAAGATTTGAGAGAAATATAGAAATAACAGATTTTTATGTGCAGAAAGTATGGCTAATTATTTAAATCAATACGGGTAAATACGAGAGCGAATCTGTGAGTCTGACCCGGCTCTGTGTCACGTACCCGGGAGATGGTGTGGATGTCGTCAGCAGACAGGAAGGAAAAGATGTAGAGCAGCAGCTTGTCCGGCAGCCGGTTCACGTCCCGCGCATCACGCAAACTGAAACATGTTTTTGAAGGTTTATACCAGCATACCGTAATACCCCTGAATATTCAGACACATATAAGTTATTGTTTCACACAAAAACGTATGTCCCAATATTTAGGGCAAGTGTGATTGTATTGGCTTATCACAATAACAATGTATTTGGATACAATTTGTTTTGGGAAAACCAACCCAAAACAAATTGTGAATAAATAGGGTTTTCACAAAACAAATTGTGTATAAATAGGGGTTTCACAAAACAAATTGTGTATAAATAGGGGTTTCACAAAACAAATTGTGTATAAATAGGGGTTTCACAAAACAAACAAGAGGGCCATGATGGCCCTAATTCGCTCACCTGACTCCATGAACACCAGAGGAGAATGTGACATTGAGTTCATGTGTTTTAAAAACAATTGTGCTATTTTTAGATGGCGGTCATCTTGGATTAAGCGATGACTCTCATTTTACCAAATCTGAAAATGCTTCACCCAAGGATCTTAACTTCCTATGAAGTTTGGCCAGCATCGGCCACGTGGTTCCTGAGCAAAAGACGTTCAAAATCTCGAATAAATGGACCTTTTGGTGGCCATCATGGATGTTATAATTATCCGATTCCGACAAATTTTGCACAAGAGCAATCGCCTCATCGATACCTTCAATTTGATATATGACATGAGCATATTAGGTCAAAAATAAAATTTGACACCAATTTGACCCCACGGGCCACGCCCATTTTTGACCCTGGGGTCACCATTTTCACAACTTTGAAAGAGCATTGTAAATCGATCATTTCTACAAAAAATGTACCAGAGTGATCGCCTCATTGATACCTTCGATTTGATATATAACATGACCATATTCGGTCAAACATAAAATTTGACCCCAATTTGACCCCACGGGCCACGCCAATTTTTGACCCCTGGGCCACCATTTTAACAAATTTGAAAGAGCATTGTACATCGATCATTCCTACCAAGTTTCGTCGAAATCCGTCTAGCAGTTCATGAGAAGAAGATTTTTTAAGAATTTATGCTATTTTTAGATGGCGGCCATCTTGGATTAGCTATGACCTCCATTTTAACAAATATGAAAAGGCTTCACCCATGGACCATAACATTTAAGTTTGGCTACCATGGGCCAAGCGGTTCATGTGAAGAAGAATTTTGAAATCTCTAATAAAAGAACGATCTTTTGACATTTCGGCGGCCATCTTGGATGACATAACCATCCGATTTTGACAAAAAAATGCACCAGAGTGATTGCCTCATTTATACCTTCGATTTGATATATGACATGACCATATCCGGTCAAAAACAAAATTTGACCCCAATTTGACCCCACGGGCCACGCCCGTTTTTGACCCCGGGGTCACCATTTGAACAACTTTGAAAGAGCATTGTACATCGATCATTCCTACCAAGTTTTGTCGAAATCTGCTTGGCGGTTCTTGAGAAGAAGATTTTTGAAGAATTTGTGCTATTTTTTTAGACGGCGGCCATCTTAGATTACGTAATGATGTCATTTTAACAATTTTGAAATCCCCCTACCTAAGGACCATGACCATGAAGTTTGGTGACTATAGGCCCAATGGTTACCGAGGAGAAGACGTTTGAAAATGTTCACGGACGACGACGACGGACGACGGACACGTTGCGGTAACAATAGCTCACCTGAGCGAAAACAAACTGTGTATAAATAGGGGTTTTTACAAAACAAACTGTGTATAAAAAGGTTTTTTTACAAAACTAGATGGCCGCGGCCTGCATGTTGTGCCTTCGGGGCGAGGCATGGACACTAAAAAAAGAGATATAGTAGACGGAAAAACTTTAACCGGACACACGTACGTACGGACGGACGTACGCCAAAGTGCCGACTATATCGCGCTTTCCGCAAGCGGGCGCGACAAAAACTTTAACCAAAAACTTTAACCAAAAACTTTAACCAAAAACTTTAACCAAAAAAGTGATTTGACCTTGGGTAGAATGAAAATATAGATGATGATAAACACCCATGTCAAGTTTCAAGGTAATGGGCAAAGCAGGTGCAGAGATATAGTACATGAAAAAACTTTTAACCAAAAACTTCAAAGTAATTTGACCTTGACACTGGGCACAGGGGCCGCACGGGTGGGGGTAGAATGAAAATATGGATGATGATAAACAGGCATGTGAAGGTTCAAGGTAATGGGCAAACAAGGTGCATAGATATAGTACATAAAAAACTTTAACCATAAACTTTAACCAAATACTTCAAAGTAATTTAACCTTGACATTGGGCACAGTGGCCGCACGGGTGGGGGTAGAATGAAAATATGGATGATGATAAACACCCATGAGAAGTTTCAAGGTAATGGGCGAAGCAGTTGCAGATATATAGTATAACGAAACACTTTAACCAAAAAACTGTAACCAAAAACTTTAAACAAAAACTTCAAAGTAATTTGACCTTGACATTGGGCACAGGGGCCGCACGGGTCGGGGGGGGGGGGTAGAATGAAAATATGGATGATGATAAACACCCATGTGAAGTTTCAAGGTAATGGGGGAAGCAGTTGCAGAGATATAGTATAACAAAAAACTTTAATAAAAAAACTTTAACCAAAAACTTTAACCAAAAACTTCAAAGTAATTTGTCCTTGACATTGGGCACAGGGGCCGCACGGGAGGGCGGTAGAATGAAAATATAGATGATGATAAACACCCATGTGAAGTTTCAAGGTAATGGGCAAAGCAGTTGCAGAGATATAGTATAACAAAAAACTGTAACCAAAAAACTTTAACCAAAAAGCTTTAACCAAAAACTTTAACCGGAAACACGTACGTATGCCAAAGTGCCGACTATATCGCGCAACAACAAACTGTGTATAAATAGGGGTTTCACAAAACAGATTGTGTATAAATAGGGGTTTCACAAAACAGATTGTGTTAGAATAGTTATCACGGTATTCATGAAAATTCAAACTTTTACAGCCTCATAAGGAATTACCAACTATCAAATGGTACCGTAGTTTTTATAAATTATTTCTCTTTTCAAGTTACTAGAATAATGTGACGGACATACACAAGAGTAAGATGGAATGGAATACAGACAACATGAATAATAGGCAGGATGGGGCATAGAAATTACCATTATTGTCATAGACAAATGCCCATATTTATAATACAATAATGGCCCTCAGGGCTATGCAATGTTCTTATAAAGTTCTTTGAGCAATATCAATGCACAAAATATAGAAATGCTGATGTTTCTAACAAATGTACTATGCGATCTGTGAACACTAACAAAAGTTGAATCATTTGAAGAGGTAAGTGGTAGAATGGGGCTAACTTCATGAGGGAGTTAGCCCCCTTCTACCACTTACCCCTTCTTTATTTCTTCTCCACAAACTTTCAATCATTTATACCTGCCCAAGACTGACAACTTACTGTTGCTGTATGTGGCTGGAGAAGAAGCCGAGGTTCTCTGGCTCGCACAGTTTCAGGAGTTCCTTCAGCAGAGTTATCCTCTCGTAGTCCTCCCATCGCTCCAGCCACTGTAGCAGACACATCGGCGCACATGGACTGTGAGAATATCTAGTCATGGCATTACTTCCACATTCCATTGAATAAATATTGAATTCCATATCATTCAAAAAACAAGAAATGAGGCAAAGCCACGAAGGCCAGGTTTTTTCCAAGCATGGACACTTGGATAACATAATTATACCCACTTTTTGTAGACTAGATGGCCGTAGCCTGCATGTCGCGCCTTGGGGCGAGGCATGGACACTAAAAAAATAGATATAGTAGATGGAAAAACTTTAACGAAAAAAGTTTAACCGGACACACGGACGTACGGACGGACGGACGGACGGACGGACGTATGCCAAAATGCCGACGATATCGCGCTTTCCGCAAGCGGGTGCGACAATGATGATAAACACCCATGTGAAATATGAAGGTAATGGGTGAAGCAGTTGCAGAGATATAGTACACAAAAAAACTTTAACAAATAAATTCAAAGTAATTTGACCTTGACATTGCGCACAGGGGCTGCACGGTTGGGGGTTAGAGTGAAAATATGGACGATGATAAACACCCATGTGAAGTTTCAAGGTAATGGGCGAAGCAGTTGCAGAGATATAGTATAACAAAAAAGTTTTAACCAAAGTCAATTACGTAGAAATAATAGGTAAAAAAATGGTCACATGTTGGATAGTTGTATGTGGTAGGCACCCCTTGGTTATGAAGCTGTGAAAGTTTCGTGGTCCTAGGTGGTACAGTACCAAAGAAATGGACTTAAACACGAAAACTTAACATTGTAAACGGGAAAACTTAACATTGAAAATGGCTAAGTCGACTACGCGGAAAAAATGGGTCAAGTTAAAAAAAAAGTAACATGTTGGATAGTGATATGTGGTGGGCACCCCTTGATTATGAAGCTGTGAAAGTTTGGTGGTCCTAGGTGGTACAGTACCAAAGAAATGGACTTAAACACGAAAACTTAACATTGAAACCGCGAAAACTTAACATTGAAAATGGCTAAGTCGATTGCGCGGAAAAAATGGGTCAAGTTAAAAACAAGAAACGAGGCAAAGCCACGAAGGCCAGGTTTTTTCCAAGCATGGACACTTGGATAACATAATTATACCCACTTTTTGTAGACTAGATGGCCGTGGCCTGCATGTCGCACCTTGGGGCGAGGCATGGACACTAAACAAATAGATATAGTAGATGGAAAAACTTTAACGAAAAAACTTTAACCGGACACACAGACGTACGTACGTACGGACGGACGGACGGACGGACGGACGGACGGACGGACGTATCGCGCTTTCCGCAAGCGGGTGCGACAATTATGATAAACACCCATGTGAAGTATCAAGGTAATGGGTGAAGCAGGTGCGACAATGATGATAAACACCCATGTGAAGTATCAAGATATTGGGTGAAGCAGTTGCAGAGATATAGTACACGAAAAAACTTTAACAAAAAAATTAAAAGTAATTTGACCTTGACATTGGGCACAGGATCGCGCTTTCCGCAAGCAGGTGCAACAATGATGATAAACACCCATGTGAAGTATCAAGGTATTGGGTGAAGCAGTTGCAGAGATATAGTACATGAAAAAACTTTAACAAAAAAATTCAAAGTAATTTGACCTTGACATTGGGCACAGGATCGCGCTTTCCGCAAGCAGGTGCGACAATGATGATAAACACCCATGTGAAGTATCAAGGTATTGGGTGAAGCAGTTGCAGAGATATAGTACACGAAAAAAACTTTAACAAAAAAATTCGAAGTAATTTGACCTTGACATTGGGCACAGGATCGCGCTTTTCCGCAAGCAGGTGCGACAATGATGATAAACACCCATGTGAAGTATCAAGGTATTTGGTGAAGCAGTTGCAGAGATATAGTACACAAAAAAACTTTAACAAAAAAATTCAAAGTAATTTGACCTTGACATTGGGCACAGGATCGCGCTTTCCGCAAGCAGGTGCGACAATGATGATAAACACCCATGTGAAGTATCCAGGTATTGGGTGAAGCAGTTGCAGAGATATAGTACACGAAAAAACTTTAACAAAAAAATTCAAAGTAATTTGACCTTGACATTGGGCACAGGGGCCGCACGGTTTTTGGGTTAGAATGAAAATATGGATGATGATAAACACCCATGTGAAGTTTCAAGGTAATGGGCGAAGCAGTTGCAGAGATATAGTATAACGAAAAAGTTTTAACAAAAAAACTCTAACCAGACGTACGTTAAAAAGTTAACGTTGAAAATGGCTAAGTCAATTACGTAGAAATAATAGGTGACGGTAAAAAAATGGTCACATGTTGGATAGTTGTATGTGGTAGGCACCCCTTGGTTATGAAGCTGTGAAAGTTTGGTGGTCCTAGGTGGTACAGTACCAAAGAAATGGACTTAAACACGAAAACTTAACATTGTAAACGCGAAAACTTAACATTGAAAATGGCTAAGTCGACTACGCGGAAAAAATGGGTCAAGTTAAAAAAAAAGTAACATGTTGGATAGTGATATGTGGTGGGCACCCCTTGATTATGAAGCTGTGAAAGTTTGGTGGTCCTAGGTGGTACAGTAACAAAGAAATGGACTCAGATGTCCCCTGTATGTTGTCAATGTTGTCCGATATCCCCTGTGTTTTGTCAGTGTTGTCAGATGTCCCCGGAAGGCCTCGTCCAGTATTCCCGCGACTTTTCCAAATTTATACAAAAATGCCATTCACTCCTTATAATTCCATCATTTGAAATAAATTCATCAAGAAAATGTGTTTATTTTCCGTTTTCTTAAGAATTATTTTAACTGCACCTCACGGTTACGGAAAGTAGTTTGGCGTGGGAGTTTCCTGAGATATAAATTTTGGACAGAGACTTGCTACGGGCCAATCAAATGTTAGGGAATTGTGTAAATATTTTTGTGCTGGAATGATTGTATATTGAAAATATACACTCTTTCTCCTACAGCATGGTATTGTGCTCCTAATGTCAAGAATATTACAACACTAGAATTTGACATATTAGTCCATTACAGCGAACAACAAACACTTCTCTTCTCATTGTCTTCTCACTGATCTAACCACTGACTTATATACAGTCATATCGGTCTCCAACCACTGAAAGAAACATGTTTACCATTGCAGCGCCTATAGGCTACCTTACCGAGTACAGTGGAACCTCTCTGGGATCTCCCAGGGTGTCCGGTTTAGAGAGATTTCACTGTAAAACAGATAGATGATTACTTCAACACTGGCGTGGATGCTTGGCGGTTGTGAACATATAGTATCAATTGAGATAAACAGAAATGAACCATATGAAAATTAACCATAACTCATGTTTCTCTGTGTCTGGTTTAGAGAGGATCTACTGCAGTGCATGTTTCAGTGACGCCACTTACATTCCAGACGTGCTGCAGCTGGTCGCGGAAGTTCGTGTTCAGCTCCTGCTGGCTGGCCTGGTGGAAGAAGCTGCCATCGCGCGGCATCTCTGGCCACCAGCGCACACTCTTGTAGAGCCGCGGGGCCGGCACCGGCAAGTCCTGCAGTCGACTCGGGCGCTGGACCTCGCCCTGCCGCAACTCCCGCTGCATCGGACCCACTGACAACACACAAGGGACATCTGACAATACTGACAATACACAGGGGACATCTGACAACACTGACAACATACATGGGATATCGTACAACACTGACAACACACAGGGGACATCTGACAACACTGACAAAACACAGGGGATATCGGACAACACTGACAACATACAGGGGACATCTGACAATTCAGGGGATATATCACAACTCAAGCTGCATTGTCCGCACTGACAATACACAGGGGAAACCTGACAACACAGACAACACACAGGGGATATCTGACAACACAGGGGATAATTCACAACTCACACTGCATTGGCCGAACTGTCAACACACAGGGGACATCTGACAATACAGGGTATATCTCACAACTCACGCTGCAACAAACTCACAGACAACACACGATCTGACAACACAGGGGATAATTCAACTCACAAACTGCATTGGCGAACTGTCAACACACAGGGGACATCTACAGGGTATATCTCACAACTCACGCTGCAACAAACTCACAGACAACACACAGGGGATATCTGACAACACAGGGGATAACTCACAACTCACACTGCATTGGCCGAACTGTCAACACACAGGGGACATCTGACAATACAGGGTATATCTCACAACTCACACTGCAACAAACTCACTGACAACACACAGGGGATATCTGACAACACTGACAACACACATGGGATATATGAGAACACACATGGGATCTGACAACACACAGGGGACTTCTGACAACACTGACAATACACAGGGGACATCTGACAACACAGAGGGGACATCTAACAACACTGACAACACACAGGTAACATTTGACACACGGGGTTACAAAACACACAGGGGATATCGGACAACACTGAAAAAAACCCAACATACATGGGATATCTGACAACACTGAAACACACAGGGACTGACAACACAGGTGGACATGACCAACACTGACAAACACACGGGAGACACGGGGAAATATGACAACACATGATCTACACACACAGGGGGGGGGGGGGTCTGACACACACAAAAAAAAACAAGAAAAAGGGGACATCTGACAACACACAATACACCACTACACACAGACCACATCTGACAACACTGACAACACACAGGTACAACAACAACACTTAGCAACACACAGGGATACGACTCTACAACACACACAACACTGACAACTGACACACAGGGGACATCTGGGAGATACATCTGACAACACAAGACATTCTGACAACACACAGGGACATCTGACACACACAGCGGATATCTGACAACACTGACAACACACAGGGGACATCTGACAATACTGACAACACACAGGGGACATCTAACAACACTTACAACACACACGGGATATCTGACAACACTGACAACACACACGGGACATCTGACAACACACAGGGGACATCTGACAACACACAGGGGACATCTGACAACACACAGGGGACATCTGACAACACACACGGGACATCTGACAACACACAGGGGACATCTGACAATACTGACAACACACAGGGGACATCTAACAACACTTACAACACACACAGGATATCTGACAACACTGACAACACACACGGGACATCTGACAACACACAGGGGACATCTGACAACACACAGGGGACATCTGACAACACTGACAACACACACAGGACATCTGACAGCACTGAAAACACACAGGTAACATCTGACAACACTGACAACACACAGGGGATATCGGACAACACTGACAACATACATGGGATATCTGACAACACTGACAACAAACAGGGAACATCTGACAACACACAGGGGATATCTGACAACACTGACAACACACAGGGGACATCTGACAATACTGACAACACACAGGGGACATCTAACAACACTTACAACACACACGGGATATCTGACAACACTGACAACACATAGGGGACATCTGACAACACACAGGGGACATCTGACAACACACAGGGGACATCTGACAACACTGACAACACACAGGGGACATCTGACAACACACACGGGACATCTGACAACACACAGGGGACATCTGACAACACTGACAAGACACAGGGGACATCTGACAACACTGACAACACACAGGGGACATCTAACAACACTTACAACACACACAGGATATCTGACAACACTGACAAACACACACGGGACATCTGACAACACACAGGGGACATCTGACAACACACAGGGGACAACTGACAACACTGACAACACACACAGGACATCTGACAACACTGACAAGACACAGGGGATATCTGACAGCACTGACAACACACAGGGGACAACTGACAACACTGACAACACACAGGGGACATCTGACAACACTGACAAAACACAGGGGATATCTGACAGCACTGACAACACACAGGGGATATATGACAGCATTGACAACACACAGGGGACAACTGACAACACTGACAACACACAGGGGACATCTGACAACACTGACAAGACACAGGGGACATCTGACAACATTGACAGCACACAAGGGACAACTGACAACACTGACAACACACAGGGGGATATCTGATAGCACTGACAACACACAGGGGACATCTGACAACACTGACAAAACACAGGGGATATCTGACAGCACTGACAACACACAGGGGATATATGACAGCACTGACAACACACAGGGGACAACTGACAACACTGACAACACACAGGGGACATCTGACAACACTGACAAGACACAGGGGACATCTGACAACATTGACAGCACACAAGGGACAACTGACAACACTGACAACACACATAGGGATATCTGATAGCACTGATAACACACAGGGGACATATGACAACACTGACAAAACACAGGGGATATCTGACAGCACTGACAACACACAGGGGACATCTGACAACACTGACAAAACACAGGGGATATCTGACAGCACTGACAACACACAGGGGACAACTGACAACACTGACAACACACAGGGGACATCTGACAACACTGACAAAACACAGGGGATATATGACAGCACTGACAACACACAGGGGATATCTGACAACACTGACAAAACACAGGGGACATCTGACAGCACTGAAAACACACAGGGGACATCTGACAACACTGACAAAACACAGGGGATATATGACAGCACTGACAACACACAGGGGACATCTGACAACACTGACAAAACACAGGGGATATATGACAGCACTGACAACACACAGGGGATATCTGACAAAACTGCCAACACAAGCGGACATAGGGATAACAGGCTAGTGTCATTCAATATGAAAATTATCATGCACGGAAATGACCTTGGGCACAGGCGCTGCATTCATGAGTCAGCCACAGAATGAAAATATGGATAATAACTAACAAACGAGCATATGAAATTTCAAGCCAATCCGACTTATGGTTACAGAAATAGCGGGTAACCAAAAACCAAGATTTTGACAAAAACCTTAACACAAACTTCTACCGGTAAGTCATTTGACCTTGACCTTTGGTACAGGGGTCGCATTAGTGGGCGAAAGAATGAAATATGGATGATGACTAATAAGCATAGGAAGTTTCAAGTCGATCAGACGTACGGTTGAAGAGATAATGAGTACCCAAAAACATTAATGCAAATTTTACGGTTGGATGAAAACTATACACCCGTCAACATACTGCATATGCCGGGGGTATTACGATATGAAAAGGATACATGGAATAAATCACATGAATACTATCCTATGAATAAATTCAAATTAATTAGATAACAATGACCAACTCATATATCAATTAACAAATATTGGCAACACCATAAACTGAAAAATATATATTCCCATACATAAACTCCATGAAGGAGTTAGCCATCTACTTTCCACAGGCACTTTGTGGTATGAACGACAAAACGCTCTTTAAATCATACCCACTTTTACTCTGATATTAAATATATAGAAGGTAGGACAGTCGCCATCTTTTCAACCAACGGAAGTGGTACTAGTGTACCCTGGGCCCGGCTTGTTAATTCAGTAATTGTAACGCGCGAGAAGGCCGGGACCCTGCTGGTCCCGGCCTTCGCGCGCATTACGATTACTGAATTAGTGAGCCGGGCCTAACGTAAATAACCCACTTCCGTTGGTTGAAAAGATGGCAAGTGTCCTACCTTCTATATATTTAATATCAGAGTAAAGTTGGGTATGATTTAAAGAGGATTTTCTCGTTCATATCACAAAGTGCCTGTGCTACTTTCAATGATCCTTCAATTATTATTTACCATTTCTGTCCTTCCTCCTGAAGAACTCTGGAGTACTGATCGAGTTAGCACCAAACAGTTGGTAACGAATGTTGCCGATGCTGGCGCGAGTCAGGGCCGACATCCGCGACACGCCCGACTGACCACTGTTTTCCCGCTTCACTGTTTGCCCCATAGCTGGCTCGCCGGCTCCCAGCTCCTTGTCCTCCAGGGCAGGGGACTTAATTCTCACGAGCGACGTTGGTCGTGCCGACTTACAGCTGGGCTCACCCGAACTGCTGGCGGCCTTCATTATTCCCTTGTCCGCATGTACCGGTAATTCAGGACTGCAATAACAGATCAGCACTTGATATTGTCAAGTGTGGCTTGACTAGAGAAATGGGACTTATGACATTTGTGAACAGTGTAGCTCCTGATTAAATAACAAACTCATGTAGCCTGAAAATGACCTATATTGCTTGTTACAAGCATGCCGGGTGTTTCATTGATGGAATGGCGAACCGTGCAGATTCTGATCAGACTGTGCAGATACACAGGTTGATCTGGATCTACACTGGTTGCAAAGCCCATAAGCACCATTTCTCCAGTCACAGCCACAATTATTTTTAGAAATCTATTAAAAGCAATGGTGCTTGCTACTGTAAATCACTTACTGCGTATGGTAAAGATATTGTAGCAACATGCAACAATTGGATATTCTTATCATATAATGGTGAATTATGTGCTTCATTTATCTGATAGAAACATACAAGACTAGAGCAAGTGAGCAGAGGTTCACAGATACCCCCGGCCACCGCCTGGACCGACAAATAAAAACTTTAACGCAAATGTTACGGAGGGACGAACAGACGGACAGAATGGCAAAAACTATATACCCCTCGACATAATTTGTATGCTGAGGGTGTAATGAAGGGGAAAAATAAATTACAAGAATATGTTAAGTTTATATTGCAGATGGATGGATGGACAAATTGACAGACAAGACAGACAAACAGACAAACAAATGGATGGACGGACAGACAACCAGACGGAAAGTTTAAAACTATATACCCCTCATACTTTGTATGCCGGGGGTAAAAATTCTGCAGTTAATCTGTGTTCAGTGTAATGAAAATCTTTCCAATCTGGTAACAAGGCTATCACCGGAGAGTGTCTCACCCACTAACCAAGGTGATCGCCATGATGGTAAAGGTCTCCAAGGTCAAGATCTCAATATGAGGAAGTCCAAAATTATTGATACGAAGGTCATGGTCACCAAGGTCAAGGTCACTGGATAGCCATCAAAGTGAGGAAGCTATTGGTGATGTTTGGTAATGATCTGACTAACGGATCAGGAGATATTCAACATTTGGATGTACATCCAAAATTATTGACACAAAAGTTAAGCCAAGGTCACCAAGGTGACGGTCAAGGTCAAAATAATGACACTGGATGGATAGCTATAAATGTAAGGAAGCTATTTACGAAGTTTGGTAATGATATGACTAACGGATCAGGAGATATTCAACATTTGGACGTACATGTATGTCCAAAATTGTTGACACCGAGCTGAAGGGGTCACCAAGGTCAAGGTCAGCCAAATTACACTGGTATATATCCATCAATGTGAAGAAGCTATCAATGAAGTTTGGTAAGGATCCGACAAACGGATCAGGAGGTATTCAACATTTGAACGGATGTACAAAATTATTGACACAATGGTTAAGGTCACCAAGGTGAAGGTCACCTGAATGACAGTGCGTAGATAGCCCCAACTATGTGAGAAAGCTATTGATGAAATTTGGTAATGATCCTAATGGATCAAAGATCAAAGATATGAGAAATTTGGAATATGCCCAAAATTTACGTCCCACAAAAGTTAAGGTCACCAAGGTTAAGGTCAAGGTCACCCGAATGACACTGGATTGATAGTTATCAGTGTGAGCAAGCGATTGATGACATTTGGTAATGATCCGACTAACAGATCGAGAGATATGGGAAATTTGGCTACATCCAAAATTTATGTCAAAACTAGTTGACGCCGACGTCACCGCCGGAATTGTTACCGCTATGTCTCAATTTCCACTACCGTGGGTGACACAACAGCTGGAACTAATTTGCATTGAAGTATTCCATTTTCTGACAGATGTTTCCAACTGAATGGTACGGAGCCCCGCAGGGGACGTAGAATTATTTTTTTTATTAATTCGTTCCCACGAAATAACAATTTGTTCCCACGAAATAACAATTTGTTCCCACAAAATAACAATTTGTTCACTCAATTTAACAATTCGTTCCAAGGAATTAACAATTTGTTCCTTCAATTTAACAATTTGTTCCCACGAAATAACAATTCGTTCCCAGGAACGAATTGTTAACTTGTGTTCGTTCCCAAGGGAACAAATTGTTCACTCGTGGGAACAAATTGTTTTATCATGGGAACGAATTGTTAATTCGAGGGAACGAATTGTTAATTCGAGGGAACGAATTGTTATATCGTGTGAATGAATTGTTAATTCGAGGGAACGAATTGTTAAATTGAGGGAACAAATTGTCATTTCGTGGAAACGAATTAATAAAAAAAATCCATGTCCCCTGCGGGCTCCATAGAATGGCACATACCTTGGAATTACTATGTTGTCCAACTGCACCTGATTCTCACTGGGTTCCTCTCCAACATATTGTGTGTCCAGCACAAATGAAATCTCACGACTTTTTGCCACCTTTCCTGAGTCACTGTGTCTATGCAAAATTCCCTTTTTCTCCAAGTTGTCATGTTGTTGTTCTACATGTCCAACAACAGTTGTTACTGCCTCCTGCAGTATGGTGTCGGCTAAATCCTGAGCATACATATCTGAAAGACTTACAGCAGTCAGTGATCTTGACAACGTATCACCAATGATTTTGTCAGCAAGAACATCAGCAAACTCTGACATGTTTGTATATAGGGCAGAATCAATCTGGTCAGCATCATTTTCTTCACCCGACATATTTTTGGCTTTGGCCAGTTGTGCTTTCTTCAGCTCTGCCTTCCTCCGTTTCCTTTCTAGTTTCTCCCATTTGGCTTTGCGACTGGCCTCCTTCTGTTTCACACTTTCTAAATATAGCTTCTCCTCAAGTTCCCGCTGGCCCTCGCGTGTACAGAACTTGGGGACGACAGAGATGACAGACTCCGGGGTCAGCGCCATGTAGTCCGTGAGATCGAGTCTGTCATCCGCAACCAGTGAATCCTCCACCATCGGGTAGGCCTCAACCAAATCTTCCTTCTCTTCTTTCTTCAAATACTTTCTTTTCTTTTTCTTATTTTTTTTCTTCTTGTCGCTCCATTCTTTTCTTGACTTTTTCAAAGGTGTAGTGGGATAGTGATGTATCGCAGCTGTTGTGTAGTCCCTGTGACGGACCGGCTCAAGTGTTGTAGCCAACATGTCCACTTGTCGTGTGGAAATTCTGCAAGAAATGAATTGATTTATTGGTGTTTAATGGCCTATCAACAGCTAATGACATTTAAGGCTGGGCCAACGGGTTCGATCCCACATTTAACCTGCTACATTGGGGGAAAAATCCCAAAATCAGAACGCAATATTTACATCAAAATAAATATATATTTTAGAATAACCTGACCTGGATTCAGGTCCATACGACACCAAAGACATTTGGCCCCTTCCCTTAAATGTAATAGAATTAGGAATAAGCATATTACTCTGATATTCCGGTAAGCATGAATCCCAATCGTTAAATTACCCATCGCATGCTCCCAATCAACCACCAAATGAAAGCATGTCTTTAATGGCCTACAGAAGACACAGCTTACACTGAACTAGAAATGTGGCCCGTCAGCACACGAATGCCCCCGATGGCAGCCTAAGAAAACAAGGCACAATGAAAACACAGGGCCAGAGAAGCGTAGATTTATCACAACATGAAAGCAAAGCAATGGGGTTGTGAAATATCAAGCAGATCCATGCAAGGAAACAGACATTATAAGACACTTACCCAAGTTTCAAATGCACCAAGTATATGTCACCTTGACACTAGGCTTCGCTGGGGAGGGAAGGATTGTTGATTTGTCACAGAGCGGTAGAGGACCATTAAAGTAATGCGTGTGTGAAATATCAAGCAGATGAGTGCAAGGAAACAGAAATTACAAGGCATTTACCCGAGCATTAATGTTTTGGGACGGACATGCAGACAGATGTGACGTACGGACGCCGGTAACACTATATATGGCGGGCCATAAATATATACCACAAAATGTTTTGCAACAAATGCACGACACAAGCAATTAATATTTCAAAGGAATACCTGTCGACAATTCCACAGAGAAGCACCTTCTGTTGCCACGGTCGCCAGCCGTCGCTCCACTCACAAATTGTCTTGACGATCTGCTGGTTGTTGAGCTCGGTGAAGCTATGCGCGCCGGGGCGGCTGGTGGCGGGCACGGGCGGCAGGTTTTCCACACCCTCAAAGTTGCCATAGCGGAGCCCCGCAGCGGGCTTCACTGAGAAACTGCGGGTCAGCTCGATAGGTGTGATGAACGATGGCATGCTGGTGGTCAAGCTGTCCCTGCAATAGACAGGGGCATCAGAACGGGCCAATAAATATTATCAGTACCGCGACATACTGCCCCGCGAATTTGAAATTCGTCCTCGAATTACATATTTTTGGGGTACAGTGATTATCTGTGGGACAATCTCGGAGTATATGTCAGTCACGGTCCCTCGTTGGGCTCCAAATGTAACAGTAAGAGAAAAATATGCACCCGACCCGGGACTCAAACCCGGCACCTCCCGCTTACAATGCGGTCGCTCTACCGACTGAGCTAAACGGGCACAGATACATATATATATATATCCTCTCTCCTGAGTTACTAGATGCGTACTGTGACAGCTACATCAACGATAGCATTCAGTTTCCGCATTGTTAAATTTGGTTATTTTTGCTTATCTTGCACGTACATCATGTGTTCAGATATTATATTGCTTGTAGTGATTATATATATAGAAGTGTGGAATGCTGAAAATATCACGTAATAAAGCGTAAACTTGCAGTTTCAAGCGGTGTGTCTTTGTGTAATATCTTGGTGGATACCAGATAAAATGATGCCAACCACAGGCCCGTAGCGGTGTGTAAAATCAGCCTTTTTAGCGTGAAAATTTCCATTTTGGCCACCGTTTACAAATGTCGTAACATGCTTATTGCGTTGTTATTGGATGTTCAACGGATGAAGCTGACGAAAAAAAAAAAAAAATCCAAAATAATGCCACGGCACATGCTGCCGTGCTGCCGTGGTGGCCGCTACAGCCCTGAAACATCTTTTGATGATGATCTATTTTAGCCACAATAAAAAAAAACATGGGCATGGATTTTCTGTGTGAAGTGTACTAAATAATAATTGCGTACGAAATGATATGGGTACGAATTCACCAGGTGCATACAATAAAACGAGCACCTGCTGTCAATTCAACTCGTGATACGAGTATGACCACTAATTATTTCAACACATCAGAATGTGTATTCCAGCTAGAAAAGGCTTAAGCATAATTATATATTGAAATTACGAGCGAAAAACAACCTTTGCAGCTATATGTGACAGGGACGTGTGTCTTCATTGAGTAAAGTTGCTGGCCAAGTTGTTTATGTCCTCCATATTTGTATCCATACAAAAGGCTATTCGCACGGGCTATGAAAACGCAAAAAGTCATTGTAACTGCGTCATGCCCCGTGTTCCTACATGCACATGTCACATAGCAGTAGCGGATTCAGCACCCCCCCACCCCCCCCCCCTTCAGAAAATCCCGAAATATATTTTTTTTATTATTTTTTTTTACGAAATATTGAGCGTAGAATTCAGGAAACGGCTTCCTAAATTCAAATATTTTTCCGGGGAACATGCCCCCGGACCCCCCCCCCCCCCCCCCCCACCCCCCCCCCCCCCCCCCCCCCCCCCCCTACCCAACTCCCTCGCACCGCTCAGTCGACGAACGAACATATCCCGATTTTTTTTTTACGAAATATTGAGCGTAGAATGCAGGAAATGGCTTCCTTAATTCAAAAAATTTCCGGGGGGGACATGCCCCCGGACCCCCCTAGCCGACTCACTCGCACCGCTCAGTCGACGAACGAGCATACCTCATTCAAGTTCCATGTGGCACCCCCCCCCCCTTGATGAAATCCTGGATCCGCCACTGCATAGTGTAGTGACTGACAAATCTCCGCACCCGTGTATTGACATGTTCCTGTGATATAGTTTAATGGCCAAATCCCATACCTGGTGTCTTTACAGGAGATGTCATATAATTTAACGGCCGGTCCAGGTATTTTAAGTTATATATCTCTGGCTGTTCGTACTCCTCCCGTGTCTTCACATGCACATGCTACATAGTGTAGTGGCTGGCCGAACCCAATTCTCCATCCCGTGCCTTGACTTGTACATGTCACATAGTGAAGTGGCTGGCCGAACCTCACACCCCTTGTCTTGACATGTACATGCCACATAGTGGAGTGACTGGCCGAACCCCATTCTCCATCCCGTGCATTGACTTGTATATGTCACATAGTGTAGTGGCAGGCCAAACTCCTTTCATGTCTTGACATGTACATGTCACATAGTGTAGCTGGCCAAACTCCTCTCGTGTTTTGACATGTAATTATCACATATAGTGCAGTGGCTGGCCAAATGTCATGCCCCGTGTCTTGACATGTATACATGTTACATAGTGTAATGGTTGGCCAAAATGCCACATCGTGTAGTGGTTGTCGTACTCCTCTCGTGTCTTGACATGTACATGTCACATAGTGTACCTCACACCTCGTGTCTTGGAATGTTGGAATGTACATGTCACATTGGCTTAGTAATAAGCCTAGTACGTGTAGTGGCTGGCAAAACTCCACGCCCCGTGTCTTGACATGTACATGGCTCATAGTGTAGTAGTTAGCCGAACCATACACCACATTACTTGATATGTACATGTCATATAGAGTAGTGGTTGGAAAAGCTCCACACCTCATGCCTTGGCTCGATTGTACATGTTGCATTGTGCAGTGGCTGGCTGAATTTCACACCCCATGTCTTGATATGCACATTTCACATAGTGTAGTGGCTGGCCGAACCTCACACCCCGTGTCTTGACATGCATATGTCAGCTAGTATAGTGGCTGACCGACCGTTCTGTAGATATATATATATATATGGCCTTACTATCGACAAGCAAAGTAAATAGTAAATGATAAAAGTCAGATAATGACAAAATAAACGGTGAAAAATGATATAGATCGAGACATTGCCTGTTAGTCAATTCTCTTCCAATGTCACATAGTGTAGTTGCTAGCCGAATCCCATACCCCGTGTCTTGATATGTCGTCACATAATTTTAATAACAATGTACTAATAAGTATATATAACCGGCGCTGTTAAACTATTTGTTAATCGGGATTTAACTGCCTCTGTCGAGTGCTGCGCTGAACAGCGCGACCCGATCGGCGCAGGTGCGCATTTTGACAATTTATCAAAACACGTATATTTTGTGTTGTTATTGTATTTACATTATTAAATTTCATAAAATGCTAATACAATATGACAATTTAGTCAGTTAAATGACAATATATTGTATAAACAGATGCTGACGTGCGTACAAGCAACATCGAACAGCCTATGTGGCCTTTGTGACATGTGTAGCCTTTGTGGTGTTTAAATTAGGGTGACAGCCCGAAATGGAACAGTACGTTAATAATTAAGTAATTATACTCCGTGCAAATACTCACTTTTTCGTGGTAAATTTCAAACAATAAGGGAGAGCACTCTGTCTAACTGTTTGAAATTGTAAACAAAATATCGAAACATGGTCTTTACGAATACTTCTGTAAGATTTTCTGACTTTCATTTAGCATTTCACAAAGTGGCTTCAGAAATTGATGTCTTTTTGTTTTGTTGTGTGTTTTCGTGCCCAATTGAATAGGGTTCTTCAACATCTGGCATAATTAGACGGACCCCATAGCAAATTGACGTTAATTAAAACCCCGGGCGCACGATTCACCCAAATCCTCCCCAAATCCTCATTTTCCCCCAAATCCTCCCCGAATCCTCATGTAATGAATAAGTTATCCAATTAATATGTCTCAAGAAGTTCTTAAGAAGTTATTGAACCCGATTTGAATACATTTTTATGGTAAAAAGAGTCTTATTTTTAATTTAACTTAGGCATTCTAGCAGCCAAGGGAGATCATCCAAAATAAATTATGAGATAAATTCAAGGGAGATATCGGGCCCCACAGGTACTGCATAAAAACTTCACATTTACTGACGTGTTCATATTTTAAAGCTATATAGCCCCAATTCTCATGGATTCGTGCTCCTAGCAAACAATTAAGTAAATAAGCATATTCTAATAATAGGGTTAATCGAAAATTATTTTAAAAAGGTATTTTAAGTTGTTTCCCAAGGTTTTCTAAGTTACAGTTACATACAATTGTGATTTGCCACATATTTTGTGATTTTTCTACATATTTCCTTAATCGGAAGAGGGTAAAAATGTTCGCAAATTATGCATAACATGTGATATATGTTGATTTCTAGGTGGATCTGGACTTCACCATATTTAAATTTAATGCATCTAGACAGCAACACTTCATTATTGTATGTGTGATCGAGGAATGTCGGATCACTCAAATGTGCAAAAAGTTGTAGGGCACGAACCTGATGAGAAGTTTCAAGATCAAATAGGTGACTTGGGTGGGTTATTTCTAGGGACGCTAAGACTTGCATAAATAACACTTTTTGCGAATTCCTTATGTGCACTCATATTCAAGTGTTTGAACTTATGTTGATGTACACATTTGCAGGAATTAATCAGAATATAACACACAATATGAATGTATGTGCTATTGGGCACTAATCCATGAGAACAGTGACTATGTGCTGAGGTTGGTTGATTGATTTATTGATTGAGATAAAAAACAGATGAATAGTATTATACACATTTGGAATGGTAAATAACTTGCATGTTTCAATTGACCAAAATGGGTCAAACAACATTTATCTCCCTTGCATTTATCTCATAATTTATTTTGGATGATCTCCCTTGGCTGCTAGAATGCCTAAGTTAAATTAAAACATCGAAATAAGACTCTTTTTACCATAAAAACGTATTCAAATCGGGTTCAATAACTTCTTAAGAACGATATTAAAAGGTTTTGAGACATATTAATTGGATAACTTATTCATTACATGAGGATTTGGGGAGGATGGGGGAAAAATGAGGATTTGGGGAGGATTTGGATGAATCGTGCGGCCCGTCATACCAATTATGTCAACGGGTATATAGTTTTCGTATTTATGTTTGTCCATGCGTTAGTTTTGTGTTGGAACGGTATTTTAACTCGTCTTTCGAAGGAATGAGTGCTTATGGCGGATTACAGTCAAAACGGTTTTGTTGTCTTCTGACAACTATTGTTTTTCATTGTGTATCATTGATACAATGGCGAACAGTGTAGATCCTGATCAGACTGCGGATGTACATGCTGATCTGGATCTACACTGGTCGCAAAACCCATAAGCCACATTTCTCCAGTCACAGCAACATTTCTGGCTGCTAGAGAGCTCCATATTTCCAGTTACAGACATATTTTAGCCTTGAAGCTTCATTGACTGCCATTGTTGCAGGAGGACACAGCATCTGGGGCCAGCGGCGTGTCTTCTAACTCCGGCTTTGATTCATCCGACGATGAGAGCGGAGTAGACCTCTCACCATTCCGCGTATCTTGGTATGTTCCCCCGTGTGTACGAAGCAGTACAAGCTGCTCACTTCATTCACATTACACATAATGTCTTGATTTGATTTTTACTACACCTCATTAATATCTTTTCCTTTTTGTCGTTTATGGCTGTGAAAGCAATTAAGTAACTGCATATATACATCAGTGACTGTAGCTTAATTTCTAGTAGCAACAGCTTGGTCAGATATAATGCAGTACATGATCTGACTGTACTGGCACCAAAAGTCACAAGATCTTTATATCATCAAATTCATTGGACTTTTACTCAGCCAGCAATCCATTTGTAATCTTTATGTATGCTGTGTCAGAGCTCCAGATAAGCTGCGTATTTGCTTAAATACCTAATTAAAATTGCCAAAAACCCAATTGAAATGAGAAGTAGCGAGTATCAAAAAGCAATAAAAAATTTGTGGTACCTTAATTTATCATGCTGCAGAAAACAATAAACAGACCACAAATATAGCATATTTTTCTTATTTTCCATGAAACCATAGACATACTGAATATATATTCTATGATTATGATGAAACACATCTTGGTATTTCATTAGAATTGTCTCCAAGGAGACAATTCTATTGAAATGCTAATACATGTTTTCATTTCGAAGCAAGTTATTCAATAATTGCTGTCTGTTGATGTGTAAACAGTAGTGTAATTTTATTTTACCCAATTAAAATTTTGAAATACCTAATTGCTTCAGAAATGAGTGATAGTACTCAATTACTAATTCCTTATCTGGAGCCCTGCTGTGTGCTACTAGTGTATCTTGAGGTCCCTCCCTTGGAGCAAGTTGCGCCCTAATACATACATAATGGCATTAGGATACTGTACCTGTATCTTTTGTAGGATTGACCTTGATGACGGAGGCACAGAGGAAAAACTTGGCATCTGCCGTCTCCCAGGTAAAGACTGGAACATCACAGACTCAGAACTCCAGATAAGGCACGTTTAGTGTATTTTCAGCATTTATTTTAGGTGAATACGCATTGATTTTCGAATTAATTTGAAAATACTGATTGATTTTCAAACTTTGGAGTAAAAATGCTCTAAAACATTGAACATTCACTTATAATAGAACCTGTGCTAAAGACCACCTCAGAATAGCAATCACCTGGCTGTAAAGGCCACAAGTTTGTTGTCCCAATGGCATAATTACTATATAAATGACCCTGCAAAGAAATTCCACCTGTGAAGAAAGGCCAGATGTTTCACGTCCCATGACTGGCCTTTATTCACAGGTTTGACTGTATATGAGACTAATAAAAAAGCACATTGAATTTGAAATCAGGGGGTATAATACTCTTTACACACAAAGCTTCTCTGGAGCTCTGAGACTGTTCTATATGGGCCACTGTCTGATACAAGGACCCTTACCACATCTGTGTCCAGCGTAGACCTTGATCATCGTAGACTGCTCGAACATAGCTATACAATGACATAACCAACAATAAATTGACTATGATGACCAACATGGATCCCAGTCCATCTGTGTTTGTGCTCAGGCTGATTTGGGGGCTGCGCTGATCACATCAATTGTAAGGTCTCCTTTCTGAGCGGGGGTTGAGTTGGGGTTCAGGGCGAATGGTGTCTCTGGGAGTGCAGGTTTGCTACCATAATCATGATCAGGAGCCCGTTTCACTAAACTTTGTACGACTAAAATGTTCGTAAGTGCAAATTTAGGATCGTTCGTCTGGAAATTTAAATTGATGGATTTACATTTATTGAGCATAGGCTGCATATGTAGCCTATGCTCAATAAATGTAAATCCAATAATTGTTTACAAGACAACATATTTAAAGGTAAAATTACTAAATATCACTTGTTTCCTTCAAAATGCTCTGAAAACAATAAAAGCGACCCTACCAACCTATTTCCGGTTCGTTTGTATTTTCGTGATATTGATATTTCTCATATCGCACCGTATCTGACACCTATGCTGAGCCAGGCAATGAATTCATCATCGCTTATCTCTCGTGTTCATGCGACCTACTGGCATGAGGTGGTGCTGTAAAAATAATCGCTGACGTAGCAGTAGTACAATGTCCCTGATTGGTCGATACAGGTTTCTTATAGAATAACGTGTGGATTTAACTATCATATATTTATTGCATAATTTCTTTGTTTTTATCGTTTAATATATTTGTTAATCGTGATTACTCATTCATCTAGTTATACTTGGATTATTTATACGCTTTTTGCTATCGTCAGTGAGGACGAACTGTTCGGCAGTCGGTTGTAATTCGCGGTCAAACAGACAGTCGAGCCAGAATCCGAAAAACGAGGTATTAAAAATAAATGTTAATTGGTATTTTGTTAAAAATTGTCTTGTTTTGTTACAGAATGTCTCCGACATTTCGTAGATTGATTCTGCAATGTATTGCAGATATGTGTCGGTTAAGCATACTTATGTATTAACAATTTTGAGATGAAATGAATTCTTTATTTTGAGCTGCCATAATCAGTGATACGCGTGTGAAGCTACGTTCAAACGGATGCCGCCGGATGTCATTAATTGTCCGGCATAGTAAACAACTTATCCACTGATTTGACCGCTGGGAATTAGGGGAGTGGATTCTGAAATCATTGAAGCCACATCCATTTCATGCTGATTGGTTTAATCCTTTGTTGTCAGTCTTATCCCTGACAAACGTGTGAAGTTACGTTCAAACGTTTGCCCGCATGATGTCAACAACAATGCGGCATATCAAACCACTTATCTGATGATTTGACCGCTGGGATTGATTAGGTGGTGGATGTTGGGACAGGTGTGTATTGAATCCGCGAAGCCACATCTATTCCAAGCTGATTGGTTGAATCCAGTTCGGCAGATAGGGATTTTGTTTTACATATATGGAAGAATCGACACACTGTGCACATCAGGATGCATCCTACAGATTCGAAAATCAAATCTTGATGGTGATGTTTTTTCTAAACATACATGATTGTTATATTACATAACTAAAATTTTTTAACTTGAATATTATTATTAATATCAACACGCTTTTTATCCGTGATAGTTGAAGGAAATACTTTACTGTTTTCGAATACTCACATTAATTCATGGACAAACGATTTACTATTTCTAATATATTGCCTACTGTCTTGTTTCAAATAAATATAAAATGTATGGACATGATGTTAGAAAACTACAGATGTTTTCCAGAATATTGGGGTTACATTAGCTTGGTCCTATATGTGACTGGGGAAATCGGGCTTGTGTGATTTGTGACCAGTGTAGGTCCCTATCAAATATCACACTCATGTAGCCTAAAATGATCTAGATTGCTTGTTAGTGTGTTTCATTGATGCAATCGGGGAAAATGCAGATACTGGTCAGTCTGTGCAGAAGCACAGGCTGATCTGGATCTATACTGGTTGCAAAAACCCTACACGCCCCGTGTTGTGTTTGGCATATTGACATGACCCTCTCAGTCGCAGTGCCCGGGCGAGGCAATTAATTGCTCTGATAAGTACAGCGGATACCACAAGTTTCAAACAACGTCGCCGCGGGCAGGGCCTACCAATTAATATTCGACCCAGGATCGGGGTATTCGGTCACTTGCTCTCCAGTGCATTCCACCCCTGTGGCAATTAGAGCGACTAATTTCACACTACTCTCCACTAATTTAGCCCCATGTGCAGCACTGTAAATGGACAATGGCCCGCCCACAAGAGTTACCTTATGACATTTTGACCAGCATACCACCAGGTCCATCTACACATCTGACAGCTCTGATAAGTGTCTACTCTGTTAACCTCCTGATGACAGATTTAGCATTATATATAACTACTATCGAAAAAAAACCCAGATTGTAACCTGACAATGTAAATATACATATTATACAGACTGGTATCCTACAGCTGTTGAAAATTGCATAGTAATGTCCATTTTGTTATCCACTGTCGCGTTTCAGTATGTATTTTTTAACTAGGTCATTCGTATATGTATACAGTACAACTAGGGTATGTATGTTATACCAGCGCTCTAATAAACTCGAGTTCTAAGGAGTCTGTGTAACTATTAAGCGTACTAATCGCATTATGCCTACATTTCGGCTGTACTACGCATACGTCATATACCCACGTGACCGCTAAGGGAAATATCTGTGGTAATCAAAACAAGGGGAAGTTAGTCATGCAGTGACGGCTGGAAAAACTGGCTGTCCGGAATATGAATCTGTAAAAGAATGAAACATAATTGTTGGATAACTGTGAAATTTGTTTTATTCGATATATAAATGATAAATACACAAGTGTATCGTGAAAACAGAACCTGGTTATATCTCCTTTAATGTGAAATTTACAGACCATCATAATTTTGCACCTACAAACATTTTAGTCGTACAAAGTTTAGTGAAACGGCCCCCTAGTCATTTGTTGTTTCAATCGGGATACATGCACCTTATATGTGACACGCCATGTGATTTTGTACCTAAGAACATGTTTGATATCTCCTGATATTTACTAGTGTATTTTCTGTAAATGACGTTGAAAGTTGACGTCATTTACAGAAAATATCACTGTAAATATATTTCATAAAAAATCACACATTTTTTTTAACCCTTTCCCTGATAGAGACGACTTTTCACGCCTCTGCAGAAGATGTCTTTTGAAAACATTGTGGGAAAAGGAGAAATTGCTTGTAACAAGCAATTTCTCCTTTTCCCACAATGTTTTCTACTCTATCAGATAATTTAACCATCATTTGACCCAGCATTTGATTCTTTTATTCAGATGTTTTGGATTTGGATGAGTTGAAATATCGCAAAACAGGGAAAGGGTTAAATAGGTACAAAATCACATGGCGTGTCTCACATGTCTCCAACCATATGGTGGATGGAATCAAACCTCATCTACTGGTCAATGTAAAATGTCCAAGGCCAATCTACTTAACCATGTAATTAGTTTATAATGAGGTCGTGATTGGGCAATCGTTTGCCAACAGGAGATATTCCTTGCTATCAATATTTTGATTCCTGGAATGTTTCAGGATGCAGATTCAAGGACACATGGCGAAGTCTAGAACATGACATCAGTAAGTATTCAACTCGCATTTACATGGTGAAGTATAGAACACGACATTAGTAAGTATTCTAGTCGCGGTTACATGGTGAAGTCTATAACACGATACCAGTAAGTATTCTAGTCACAGTTACATGTTGAAGTCTAGACAACGATACCAGTAAGTATTCTAGTCACAGTTACATGGTGAAGTCTAGAACATGATACCAGTAAGTATTCTAGTCACAGTTACATGTTGAAGTCTAGACAACGATACCAGTAAGTATTCTAATCGCAGTTACATGTTGAAGTCTAGAACATGACCATGTACGAGTTAGTTAATTCTAGTCACCAGTACATGTTGAAGTCTAGACACGATTCCAGTAAGTATTCTATCGCAGTTCAGGTGAGTCTAGACAACGATTCAGTAAGTATCATGTTAATCGCAGTTACACGTGATGTTATTTAAACACGATACAGTTAAGTTAATCTAGTCACAGTTACATGTTGAGTCTAGAACACGAATAACCTGTAAAGTATTCTAGTCAGTTACATGGTTGAAGTCTGACAAAAACGGATACCAAGTAAGTATTCTTAGTCACAGATTACATGGTTGATAAGTCCTAGGTAAACATGATTACCAGTATGTAGTTCTAAGTCAGCAGTTTAAACTTGTTGAAGTCTAGACAACGATTCCAGTAAGGTATTTAATCGCAGTTATCTTGTTGAAGTTTCTAGACAACGTTTCAGTAAGGGATTCTTAATCGCAGTTACACGGTGAAGTCTATAACACGATACCAAGTAGTAATTCCTAGTCACCAGTTATTTGTTGAGTCTAGACACGATACATTAAAGTATTCTTAGTCACAAGTTACAGGTTGAAGTCTGAACAACGATACCAGGTAAGTATTCTAGTACCAGTTACATGTGAAGTCTTTAACATTGATACAATAAGGTATTCTAGTTCACGTTATTGTTGAAGTCTGAACATGAATTACCCAAGTTGTTAATTTTTCTAGTCACAGTTATGTGAAAGTCTAGAACACGATACCAATAAGTATTCTAGTCACAGTTACATGTTGAAGTCTTTAACAATGTACAGTAAAATTTATTTGTCACAGTTAACATGTTGAAGTCTAGACCATGATACCAGTAGTATTCTAGTCTCAGTTAAATTGTTGAAGTCTTGAACCGTTACCAGTATGTTTTCTAATTCGCAGTTAATGTTGAAGTCTAGACAACGATTCAGTAAGTATTCTAATCGCGTACCATGGTGAAGTCTTAAACACGATACCAGTAAGTTCTAAATCGCGTTACAGTTGAGTCTTAGACAATGAATTCAGTAAGTATTTTACAAGTTTAACATGGTTGAAGTCTAACACGATACCAGTAAGTATTCTAAAAAAAAAATCCGCAGATTACATGTTGAAGTCAAGAAACGTACCAGTAATTTTTCTAATTCCACAGTTACTTGTGGAAAGTTAGACAACGATACCAGTAAGTATTCTAATAGCAGTACATTGGTGATTGTTATAACATGTCCAGTAGTATTCCTAATCGCAGATACATGGTTGAAGTCTTGACAACGATTCAGTAAGTTTTTAATCGCAGTTACATGGTGAAGTCTATAACACGATACCAGTAAGTATATTGCAGATTAAATGTGAAAGTCTAGAACAACGATTCCAGTAAGTATTCTAATTCGCAGTTCATTGGTTGAAGTTAGACAACGATTCGTAAGTATTCTAATCGCAGTTACTTGGTGAAGTTAATAAACACGATACCAGTAAGTATTCTAATCGCAGATTACATGTGAAGGTCTGACAACGTACAGTAAGTATAATCGCAGGTTACATGGTGAAGTCTAGAACCACGATACCAAGTAAGTATTCTTCGCGATCATGTTAATCTGACAATGTTTCAGTAGTATTCTTAATCGCGTTATTGTTGAATGTTTATAAACCACGGATCCAGTAAGTTTCTAATGCAGTTACATGTTGAAGTCTAGGACAACGGATTACAGTAAGTATTCTAATCGCAGTTACATGGTGAAGTCTATAACACGATACCAGAGTATTCTATCGGCCAGTACATGTTGAAGTCTAGATGCGAATTCAGTAAGTCTTAATCGCAGTTACATGGTTGATAGTCTATAACGATACCATTAAAGTTATTTAATCGCAGATACCATGTGAAGTCTGACCACGATTCCAGTAGTATTCTAATCGCAGTTACAATGTGAAGTTCTAAGTCAACGAATCGTAAGTATTCTAATCGCATACCATGTTGAAAGTCTATTTTAACAACGGAATACCAGTAAAGTTTTTAATCACTGTTACAATGTTGAAGTTCTAAGAAAACGGAATACCAGTAAGTTAATCTTATCCCATAACATGGTGAAGTCCTATACCACGATACCTGTAAGTATTCTATCGCGTTACATGGTGAAGGTCAAAACAACGATACAGTAATTATTCTAATCCAGTTACATGTTGAAGTCTAGACAACGATTCCGTAAGTTTCTAATCGCAAGTTACATGGTGAAGTCTAACACTGATACCGTAAGTGTTTCTTATCGCGTTACTTGTTGAAGGTCTAGACAAGATTCCAGTAAGTTTCTAATCGCAGGTTACATGGTGAAGTCTATAAACAGATACCAGTAAGTATTCTAATCGAAGATACATGTTTGAAGTCTAGACCAACGATACCAGTAAGTCATTCCCTAATCGCAGTTTACATGGTGGAAAAGTCTAGAAACAACGATACAGTAGTAATTCTAATCGCGATACCATGTTGAAAGTCCTTAGACAATAATTTCCTGTAAGTATCTAATCGCAGTTAAACCATTGTGAAGTTAGTATAAACAACGATACCAGTAAGTATTCGAATCGCAGATTACCATGTGAAGTCTAGGGACTTCAACGAATGAATAACAGTAGGTATTCTCATCGCCGTTACATTGGTGAAGTATAATAACAACGGATACCAGAAGTATTCTAATCGGCAGATACAATGTTGAAGTCTAGAATGACGATTCCAGTAAAGTCTTCTTAATCGCAGTTACTTGGTGAAGTCTAGAAACAACGATTTACCAGTAAGTTATTCTAATCGCAGATTTACAGTTGAAGTCTTTAGTCAACGATTCCAGTAAGTATTCTAATCGCAGTTACATGTTGAAGTCTAGACAACGATTCCAGTAAGTATTCTAATCGCAGTTACATGGTGAAGTCTATAACACGATACCAGTAAGTATTCTAATCGCAGATACATGTTGAAGTCTAGACAACGATACCAGTAAGTATTCTAATCGCAGTTACATGGTGAAGTCTAGAACACGATACCAGTAAGTATTCTAATCGCAGTACATACAGTTAGAAGTATCAATCGCGTTTTATAACACGTGTATCAGACATTAGTCTAACACAAGAATATTCTAATCACAGTTACATGTTGAAGTCTGACGAGGAACGAAAATACCAGATAAGTATTCTAATCGCAGTTACATGGTGAAGTCTATAACACGATACCAGTAAGTATTCTAATCGCAGTTACATGTTGAAGTCTAGACAACGATTCCAGTAAGTATTCTAATCGCAGTTACATGTTGAAGTCTAGAAACAGCCGTAAGAATCTAATCGCATTACAGTGAAGTCGTATAACACGATCCAAGTAAGTTTCATCAGTTACATGTTGAAGTCTAGACACGAGTACCAGTACGTGATTCTAACAATCGCTAGTTACAGTGGTGAAGTCTATAACATGATACCAGTATCGAAGTAATTCTAATCGCAGATACATGGTTGAAGTCTATGACAACAGATCTTCCAGTAAGTATTCTAATCAGTAAGCTAATCGCAGTTACATGGTGAAGTCTATAACACGATACCAGTAAGTATTCTAATCGCAGATACATGTTGAAGTCTAGACAACGATTCCAGTAAGTATTCTAATCGCAGTTACATGTTGAAGTCTAGACAACGATTCCAGTAAGTATTCTAATCGCAGTATTACATGGTGTTTAAGTTAATCTACATTTTGAAGCTACCACGTCCAGAAGTATTCTAATCGCAGTTACAGAGTCTAGACAACGATTCCAGTAAGTATTCTAATCGCAGTTACATGGTGAAGTCTATAACACGATACCAGTAAGTATTCTAATCGCAGTTACATGTTGAAGTCTAGACAACGATACCAGTAAGTAATTCATCGCGTTATGGTGAGTCTAGAACCACGATACCAGTAAGTATTCTAATCGCAGATATATGTTGAAGTCTAGACAACGATTCCAGTAAGTATTCTAATCGCAGTTACATGGTGAAGTCTATAACACGATACCAGTAAGTATTCTAATCGCAGATACATGTTGAAGTCTAGACAACGATACCAGTAAGTATTCTAATCGCAGTTACATGGTGAAGTCTATAACACGATACCAGAAGTATTCTAATCGCAGATACATGTTGAAGTCTAGACGACGATTCCAGTAAGTCTTCTAATCGCAGTTACATGGTGAAGTCTATAACATGATCCAGTAAAGTTTCTATCGCAGTTACATGTTGAGTCTAGACAACGATTCCAGTAAGTATTCTTAATCGCAGATTACATGTTGGATGTCAAGACAACGATTCCAGTAAGTATCTATTCACAGTTACATGGTTGAGTCTAAACACGATCCAGAAGTATTCTTATCGCAGATTACATGTTGAAGTTAGACAACGATTCCAGTAAGTATTCTAATCGCAGTTACATGTTGAAGTCTAGACAACGATTCCAGTAAGTATTCTAATCGCAGTTACATGGTGAAGTCTATAACACGATACCAGTAAGTTTCTAATCGAGATTAATGGTGAAAGTCTAGACAACGATACCAGTATAGTTTCTACTCGCAGTTACATGGTTGAAGTCTACTTAACACGATACTAGTAAGTATTCTAATCGCAGATTCAAGTTGAGTCTAGACAACGATTCCAGTAAGTATTCTAATCGCAGTTACATGTTGAAGTTTGGACAACGATTCCAGTAAGTATTCTAATCGCAGTTACATGTTGAAGTCTAGACAACGATTCCAGTAAGTATTCTAATCGCAGTTGCATGTTGAAGTCTAGACAACGATTCCAGTAAGTATTCTAGTCGCAGTTGCACAGTGAAGTCTAGAACACGATACCAGTAAGTATTCTAATCGCAGTTACATGGTGAAGTCTAGAACACGATACCAGTAAGTATTCTAGTCACAGTTACATGGTGAAGTCTAGAACACGATACCAGTAAGTATTCTAATCGCAGTTACATGGTGAAGTCTAGAACACGATATCAGTAAGTATTCTAGTCACAGTTACATGGTGAAGTCTAGAACACGATACCAGTAAGTATTCTAGTCGCAGTTCAGGCACGGATACATAAATAATTGCAGGGGGGTGGTATCCGCGCCTGCAGTTACATGGTGAAGTCTAGACAACGATCATTAGTAAGTATTCTAGTCACAGTCACATGACCATATGAATATATATGTCTGCTTGCATATGCCTAAGATATGCATGGACAATGGTGGAATAAATATGATGAATATAATTTATATCACTGTAAGTTTGTTGGAGTAATTCCTAATGTCTACTCGTCTGGCCTGTAGCCTATTGTCAAGTTGATCAGTAGCCTATTTCACCAACACTGCAAAGTATACTTTTCTAGCAAAGTATACTTTGAGGGAGAAATTTCAATTTTAGGATAATTTTTTTTTTTTATTACATGTTGTATACTGAATTTATTACATTATCACAGCCATTTTGGCTGTGATAATGTAATAAATTCAGTATAATAATTCTGTATCTTTTAATCATCAAATATATGTAGTCGTTAGTTCGATATGACATAATGCATTTCGGGAAAAATAAACGATTACTCCCTCAAAGTATACATTGCTAGAAAAGTATACTTTGCAGTGTTGGTGAAATAGGCTACTGATTAACTTGACATCTAAAGACACCAGCCTAGTATTTTTATCTCACCCACGATAGTGGAAAATGAGACATAGTGGTCATAATTCCAGCGGCAGCGGCAGTTTCGGTTTGGGACGTACATTTTGGACGTAGCCTCTTGATCCGTTAGTCGGATCATTACCAAATTTCATCAATAGCTTCCTCACATTGATAGCTATCCATCTTCGGGTGAACTTGACCTTCACCTTGGTGACCTTAACCTTTATGGGACGTAAATTTTGGACATAGCCAAATTTTCCCTCTCTTGATCTGTTAGTCAATAGATTTCTCACATTGATGGCTATCCACCCACTGTCATTCGAGTGACCTTGACCATGACCTTGGTGACCTTAACCTTTGTGTCAATAAGTATGTACATACATGTACATCCAAATGTTTCATACCGTATGATCCGTTAGTCGGATCCTTTATCAAAATTCACCAATAACTGCCTCATATCGATGGCTATTCACCGAGTGTCTCATTCAGGTGACCTTGACCTTCATGTCAATAATTTTGGAAGAACATCTAAATGTTCAATATCTCTTGATCTGTTAGTCGGATCATCTCCAAACTTCATCAATAGCTTCTTCACATTGATGGATGTCTAGCATTGTAATTTTGCAGACCATGACCTTGGTGTCAACATTTTTGGACATACATGTATGTCCAAATGCTGAATATCTCCTTATCCGTTGTCCATATTTTGACTGTGTACATCCAGAATACAGTACTACCGGTATGTTACAGGGTGTTTGAAGGCGGAGGAGGTACAGGAGGTGTTTACGTTGTGTACGAAGGGTGAGCTCACCAAGTACCGGGTGCCGGGGCTGCTGCGGGAGCTGGCGGGGGCGGGCGTCGCAGTGCACCACCACCCATTCCTCGACGGCCAGGTGCCCAATGTGGCCAGCCTGCTGCGGATGGTCGACCAGATCCACGTCGCCGTACAAAACGGCAGTCGCACCGTCATACAGTACGTTCTAAATACACTGCAACATGCAATGGGACCTTATACAATTATACCATTTTGAAGCTTAACATTTTCTCTATGCGAATATGATATTTGTGTATTATAGTTTTGACCCATGCTCAAGCTATAACGTCAGAAATATTAATAACTTGCGATTTTTATGTCATTTTCATGTACTATTAATTTTACATAGCTTCAATTATTTCTAAACTGTTTTGTGTACATTTCTAAACACGGTACACACATTTAAACATCTTATCTGGTTTTCTAGATGTACATAATTATATGAGTATGCCCTCTAACTCTGAGACGTTGCTATATGACATAAGCAGGATTACGTCGATTTACAACCATATTTCCGCCGTAAATGTATATAAATGTTGATTTCGTATTAGCGACAGATATAAATTCTGTGGTATTCTCAGGGTTTTCCATATCTATAGACATACAAAACGATGTTGTGTCCTACCTATTTTATATTACCGGTAAGCACATTCTCCTGTATGTATGAATCACAACATGTACAAATTTTACGATGTTTTATCCTCGAGAAATTCTAAAATTTGGCAGGTAAATCTTAAACTTTCAAAACATCAACGACCCCAAAAATACTGATTTATTATCGCACAGAGCTCCAGATAAGCTGCGTATTTGCTTAAATACCAAATTAAAATTGCCAAGAAGCCAATTGAAATCAGAAGTAGCGAGTATCAAAAAGCAATAACAATTTTGTGGTACCTTTATCATGCTGCAGAAAACAATAAACAGACCACAAATGTAGCATATTTTTCTTATTTTCCATGATAACACATCTTGGTACTTGGAGACAATTCTAATGAAATGCCAATACATGTTTTCATTTTGAAGCAAACTATTCAATAATTGCTGTCTGTTGATGTGTAAACAGTTGTGTGATTTTATTTTACCCAATTAAAATCTTGAAATAACCAATTGCTTCAGAAATGATGGAGTGAAAATACTCAATTACTAATTCCTTATCTGGAGCCCTGATCGCATATATTATCCCAACACATACTCACATAGTGAAGATGGTATTTAGGGATGCAAAAGTTTTCCGTCTGTCTGGCACGTTTTCCATTCTCTGATATCTTATTTACCATATGAATGATTCGCTTGAAACTTCATATACATGTTTATCATCATCCATCTTTTCATTTCTTGCCCCACCCATGTTCCGCCTAGCCCAAGGTCAAATGACTTTGAAAATTTTCGCTTCAGTACATACATGCGTGTATTTCCATTCTCCTATAACTTCTTTACCATATTAACAATTTGGCTGAAAACTTTATGTACATGTTTATCATCATCCATATTTTCATACCCCGCTCCCCACATGCCCAAGGTCAAGAACAAATGACTTTGAAATATCCAGTAAGTTCAGTAGATGTGTGCATGTTTCTCCATTCTCCTTCTTCACCATGTGATTGATTGGCTTGAACCTTCATGTGTATGTTTATCGTCATCCAAATGCTCACAGTGATGTAGTACATGCCGTTGGCAGTGTTCTTGTTAATTAAAATTTTTCAATTTTTGTTTTAAAATAACACGTAGAAAAACTGACTATTCCAGGAAAAATTCTCTGGGGGGGGTCGGACTGCACTAAATGAACAGCTGCAAAACAAAACGGTCCAACAAAATTAAGTCCGGTTGGTTGCGGGGTCGGGAGCTATATTGTTCTTGTTCGTAGGGCGGTATTCAATTTATTTGATTCTGTTAGTGGGGGTGCACTCATATAATTAATTCAATGCTGTGGGTGGGTGTTAGATTAGAAAAGTAGATGTTTGCGGCCTCACAGCTTCTATTTCGTGTTATTCACAATGCATCCATTCACCCCGTCCCCCTGAGCGACCATACATATTTAAAACAACAGCTGACATAACGGCGGGAAAAGGTAAACGGCCTACGTGACAATTGACATTTTCTTCCAAGATTTTCATGTTTCTATGGAACCTGATACCAACAACACAAATATTTGTGTTTCGAATTTCGAGTATGCTGCATGCCCCCCCCCACCCCCCCCCCCCCCCCCCCCCCATACGGGCCTGTCGTAACTTGTGTCGGCTGTCTATTATTTTGAGTGGCTGACGGGGATGAGTTCGTCGAAGGGCGAAACGGAGGCCTTTCATTAAATTAACGAATACTAACGGGACCGATACGATTTGTAATTACTTCTATTAAGGTAATATTTTAATGACACTGTCCATTTACTGATCTGTTGACAATGGATGCTTATGATTGTATTTACATGTGCAGTTACAGTAAATTTAGATTGGGAATACGATAGTTATCATCAGGCGCGGATACACGGAGGGGGGATCAGGACCCCCCCCCCCCCTATCTACAATACTCGAATAGTTGCATGACTTTTTTCGTGGCCTAGGTGTCAGGAAATCGCATCTGCGGCGATCTGGCAATTAAAAATTTCCTGGGGGAGGACCCCCAGATACTTTACGATTTCGCGCTCGCAGAGGTCGGCTACACCGACTTGTAATTACAGACCCCCCTCTCCAATTATTTCTGTATTCGCGCCTGATCATATCTAAATAATGATCGTGTTGTCTGTAAACCCCGCATTTCTGGATACGCCGGCGCAAATAATTCAGTACTGGTGCTAGGGGGGGGAGTTTACATAAATTCAGTTCTGTTGGTAGTGAGGAACAGCTAAACATCAGTGCTGTTGGTTGTGGGGATGAGACATAATTAAATTTTGTGGTGACACCCCCAGAGAATTTTTCCTGGAATAGCCCTTACGGTATTTCATGTTTTTTCTCCCCTTTTCAGAATTTCAATTTTGTCTCAAAACTTTACATTTGGCGGTGAGCTTCCTGATGGTGTGTGGACTGTATGGAAAGTCTAGTTTGGCTCCTTACTAAGGAAAAGTCACCTTGTGATGTAAACAACTGGCATAGCCCAGATCAGCGTCTGATCAGGGACTACACTGTTTGCCATTTATTTACGGATGTAGCCTTATTTACGTCAGAAAGTTTTTATAATTATAACAGTTCAGAATGTAATAGCTTAATGCAGTAGTAATACATACTATCAAGATGATTTGCATTGACTTTTGTTGTATTCACTTGTCGTGTTGTGTTGACTATTATTGTATCGACTTGTGTGTTGTATTGACTTGTGTTTTACTGCTATTTCAGCTGCTATGGCGGCCTTGGTAGATCCTGTCTTGGTAAGCAGACATCTGTTTGTTCATTAGCTTTGTAGGAGACACGCCATGTGGTTTTGTACCTATAAAGAACATGTGCAATTTTTCATGAAATATTACAGAAACTGTGATATTTTCTGTAAATGATGTCGAAATATGACAAAATTATCATAGCAATTGCAGAATAGAATTGTGACAATTTTGTCAACTTTCGATGTCATTTATAGAAAATATCATAAATTTTGTAGGCACAAAATCACATGGCGTGTCTTATATTGGACTTGAATGTATGCATATATTTTAGTGTATTATATAGTGAAATGGTATCATTAAAACAGTTTGTATGAAACTTGATAGGTCTTAGATAGGTCAGCTTTATTACTGACAATAACAGGTCAACATGTATCTCGAGTACAATTTCTGATAGATTGCTAATTTAGGCTGGTGGGCCATACAGACCATTTAGCTGTTCATTTAGCTGCCATGTGATTGTGTACCTAAGAACATTGTGTGATATCTAATATGAAAATATTAAAAGTTACAATATTTTCCGTAAATCTTGTTGAAACTTTTTCAGAGCTATTTCGCATTTGCTCTGAAAATTGTGTCGTTTTTTGACGTCATTTACAGAAAATGTCAGTTTCTGTAAATATATTTCAGAAGAAATTGCACGTGTTCTTAGGCACAAAATCACATGTTGTGTGTTATATGTGAGTATGGGTATTATTCATAACTGCTGTAAAAGTAAAAAAATTATTTTCATAATTGTCATATTTCTTCGAACATACTTTGGCAGCCGGTACATAAAAATACAAAATGTAAAGCCAGTATTGTCAGGCTGAATGATATCCATGTGATGCAGACCAATTATTCCGATAATGTTGTTGTCTTTATTTTGTTTCAATCAAAGCAATTAATATGGAATATACCAAACTGGCTCCTGTGTTGCGATGTACATATGTATTTCAGTGGCTGTGTGTGCCATGTTACTCAAAGACGACACTTTGGAACCGGAGACTGCCATAAAGAACATCCGAGAACTACTTGGCCCTGCAGCAATACAGTCGGTCAAGGTATCAGGGGCCGGTTTCACTAAACTTCGTACGACTAAAATGTTCGTAAGTGCAAAATTATGATTGTCTGTAAATTTCACATTAACAATGTTTTCTTGTAAATAATTATTGGATTTACATTTATTGAGCATAGGCTGAATATGCAGCCTATGCTCAATAAATGTAAATCCATAAATTGAAATTTACAGACGATCTAAAATTTGAACTTACGAACATTTTAGTCGTAAGAAGTTTAGTGAAACGGACCCCAGGGGCCCATTTCACTAAACTTCGTACGACTAAAATATTTGTAAGAGCAAATTTAGGACAGTCTGGAAATTTCAATTGATGGATTTACATTTATTGAGCATGGGCTGCATACAGCCTATGATCAATAAATGTATATCAAATAATTGTTTGCAAGAACACATTGTTAATGTGAAATTTACAGCCTAATTTCATTTTGCACTTACGAACATTTTAGTCGTATGAAGTTTAGTGAAACGGCCTCCAGTATTGGACACCACAGGAGACCGTGCGATTTGTACCTATTTTACAAAATTTGCAATATTTTCTGTACATGACGTCAAAAGTTTATGAAATCTTTAGAGCAAATACAGAATTCTACATTTGCTATGACAATTTCCTAAATTCATATTTTCTGTAAATATTTTTAATGAAAAATTGCACATGTTCTTAGGTACAAAATCACATCTTGTCTCATATAGCAATCCATCAGACATAGTTAAATGTAAACAGCTCAATTAGTACGGTTAATAGGTATGCCAGTATTGCAAGGTTTAATATTCTACTCGTATATGTTATACAAATATTCCAACATGCATGCACCTGTTTATCAGACACCATGTACAGCCTATTTTGCAGTGTGATTGCAGAAGTAAGTTACACAGTGTATAATTGGAAAAGTCGCGGGAATACTGGACGAGGCCTTCCGGCCTTCGTCCAGTATTCCCGCGACTTTTCCAAGTTTATACCCCGATAAATTCCACAAAAAAGCCATTCATTCCTATAGTAATGTGTAAATGTTTGCTTCACGTCGGAATCATTTGAAGATTGGTCCCTTTAACCAATATGAGACGAGCCATGTGATCTATCTCATTTTTAAATCAAACGTACATGTAGCATTCATTTGTGAAAACTGCCGCAATATCTGCACCTTACACATACTATTTTCTAGTTTTCGTTATCTCCCATTACGTGTGTACTTTCAAACGGATATTGGATTACTGGCGAGGGAACACATGCTAATTGGCAGTTGTTGATGGTGTGTACCTTGTAATATTTTGAAAACAGGAAATATGCAGGAAAACTTAATTAATTTAGTTAAATAAATTAGAAAGAACATTAATAAATATATCTCATTACTATAACTTCAACCGTGAGAATCGAGTGCTAACATATGCAGGCGCGGATCCAGGATTTTCGGGTGGGGGGTGGGGGGGTGCGTAACTATTTTGCAATACTTGACTATATTATCGAACAAGCTATGCTATAAGACAGCGCCACCCCCCCCCCCCCCCCCCACCCCCCCCTGAATCCGCCCATGATATGTACTGATTATTATTTTTTTCAGCAATACAACTTCATTTGCGACTTCCGGCAGATCTATGAAAATTACACAAAAGAACACGACACAGATCGAAGATCAATATCCAGATAAATTGAATTTGAACATATGGGGACAATGCAATTCAACAATATTGGGACAATGCAATTAATTTGACTGTAGTGGGACAATGTAATAAATATTAAAAACACTTTCACCCTTATATATCCTAGGTTAGTGGTAATATTTGAAATTACATTAGTAGCCAACTTACCAGTGAAATTGAAAGACACTACCATTTTAAATATTTGCTTCTAAGTTTTTAAAAAACACTACAACTTTATTGAAATAATTAAAGAGATATCGTGGTGACTGGAGAAATGGGGCTTATGGGTTATGCAACCAGTGTAGATCCAGATCAGCGCATCCACTCGCTGTTCGCCTGTCCATCAATGAAACACCCATCATGTTTCTAACAAGCAATATAGATAGTTATCGGGCTACTGGAGTGTATTTATTATTTGATCAGGAGATACAATAGTCACAAATGTGATATGCCCCATTTCTCCAGTCACAACCACATATGGCTACTGCAGCTGCTGGCAGTACCAACCCAACATGTGGCTTGGTTTCCGCTGTTTTCATTTTCATTAATCTGAGAAGACGTGTGGTAAAAAACAAATTCAAACACTATCCACATGCAGTATAGATCCGTAAGAGACAGCTCGTAACGATCTTACGGATCTATACTGCTTGTAACCATTAGCATTATAGTGTCTACATGATTGGTAAGCGTTTTGTTGCTATGTGTGTAACGAGCTGTCTCTTACGGATCTATACTGCTTGTAACCATTAGCACTATAGTGTCTACATGATTGGTAAGCGTTTTGTTGCTATGTGTGTAAACGAGCTGTCTCTTACGGATCTGTACTGCTTGTAACCATTAGCATTATAGTGTCTACATGATTGGTAAGCGTTTTGTTGCTATGTGTGTAACGAGCTGTCTCTTACGGATCTGTACTGCTTGTAACCATTAGCATTATAGTGTCTACATGATTGGTAAGCGTTTTGTTGCTATGTGTGTAACGAGCTGTCTCTTACGGATCTGTACTGCTTGTAACCATTAGCATTATAGTGTCTACATGATTGGTAAGCGTTTTGTTGCTATGTGTGTTGCAAATTGATGTCCGCTCAAGATGCTGCAAGAGATAGTCAAGTGTCTCTTGGAGTGAGCACATAATTGTGAAGCAGATGTCCTTTTACAATACTTGTACATTGTCAAATTGTCCATGATTCTTTGGTGCTATTTAATCATTCCCTCGACATAAGTAGTACGGTATGTTGATGTGTACGTTGTTGTCACTTTTTCACTGGGTTGTCAATAATTCCATCTGTAGCATTTGAGTTTTCGGTACCTATTATCCCTTTAAAGGCACAGGGTATCGTATGTGGATGAAATATGAGCAAAACAGTTGGGAAAAGAGCACTTAACGTTACATTTGTATTCGTTTTAGCGCGCCTTTCGCATACCCCCGGCGTTATAGTCAGCGTCTGTCCATCTGTCCACTCGTCTTCAAAAATTTGAAAACTTAATGTTGGGGGAAATTTGTTATAATTACTGTTTATTTTCACCAAATATTTTGATATTTCACACATGCCTTTCTCTAATGATTCTCTCATGCTGTGACATATCCACGACTCTCAGACCCCCGCTAAAACCAAGGTCAAGGTCACAGTCTTTGTACTTTCATAAACTTAATGTTGGGGGAAATTTGTTATAATTTCTGTTTCCTTTTACCAAACGTTTTGATATTTCACATATGCCTTTCTCTAATGATTCTCTATCACGTTGTGACAAATCCACGATGCTCCGACCCCTGCTAACCTCAAGGTCAAGGTCACAGTCTCAGTGCTGTCATAAACTTAACGTTGGGGGGAATTTGTTATAATTTCTGTTTCCTTTCACCGCTCTGCTTGATATTTTACACAGCCCTTCCTCTAATGGTTCTCTATCATGTCATGCCAAATCCACGACATCCGCTAATCCCAAGGTCACACAATATTTGCGCTTTCGCAAACTTAACATTGGGGGAAATTTGTTATAATTTCTGTTTCCGTTCACACATTGTTGATATTCATTAAACTAAAGCACCACCAGGTGCGCTTCGTTGTCTTCTGACAACTTTTGTCTGTCAGAACATATATGACCCTATGGGTGACCTGAAAAAGGAAAGTAAAAATAACAAAAAAGTTTCGAAAAAAATAACTAGCATTGTAAATGCTAGTTTAGCTAAATATAGCATTCATATTTCCCGCAGATGCACTTACGATTAGTAGTCGCCTGACAAGTTTGTTTTGACTAGGAGACACTTCGTCATCGACTTCGTCAGCAATTACATGCAATTCTCAGATTGCTAAACTCAGTTATTGTTGCTTATCATGCACGTACATCGTATGTTAAGGTATTACATGTACAGTGTTCCTGGGGGCCGTTTCACTAAACTTTGTACGACTAAAATGTTTGTAAGTCCAAAATTATAAATTTCACATTAACAATGTTTTCTTGTAAACAATTATTGGATTTACATTTATTGAGCATATGCAGCCTATGTTCAATAAATGTAAATCCATCAATTGAAATTTCCAGATGATCCTAATTTGCACTTACAAACATTTTAGTTGTACGAAGTTTAGTGAAACGGGCCCCTGGTGATTATTTTGACGTGTGTAATGGTGAAAATATCTTGCAGTATATATAGCTTTTGTAAAGAGTTTGTCTTTGCCTTGTGTATTCAACAAGATGGATCCAGTGGTAACTATGAATCTGAGAAACTTATGTCCATGTCGTCACTACTAGTGGATATTTCCTGTGGTGGCCAAGTTAAATTTAGCATGGAATTTCCTTGCTTTGCTGTTAATAACATAGAACGCTGTCTTGCAATTTTTTGCCGACAATTTGTGTGTTTATGACCAAGGACAAGTTGCAACTGTTCATACAGTATTCATTGATATATCTGAACTGATTTTGTGAACTTCATATGCGGAGATACCATGTGAGACACAGTCACTTTAACTATTAACGTTGGATTGACTTGAAATTTTCCGTATTTTCATTCTTTAGCCGACACCATGCCATGCATTGCCAACGGTTGAATTACTGGAATCTGTGTGATGCCCACATATGGAAGCATCCTGGTGCCAATGCTAGTAAGTCCTAATTAGGAGATAGTGAGTCCTAATTAGGAGATACTAAGTCCTAATTAGGAGATGGTAAATCCTAATTATGAGATAGTAGCAGTTATCTCATAATTAGGACTTACTATCTCCTAATTAGAACTTAGTATGTCCTAATTAGCTCATAATTAGGACTTACTATCTCCTAATTAGAACTTAGTATCTCCTAATTGTATCCCCCGGACTACCGTCGGGGGATACTATGGATTTGACAGCGCGCCGCGTCCGCGTCCGCCGCAGACACTTCTTGTCCGGAGCATAACTCGAACACCCTTTGGAATATTTTCATGAAACTTCACACATGCATAGACCACGACCCGAAGGTGTGTCGCGCACAAGAATGACAACTCTTGCATAGCTAATTTTTTAGTTATCTCCCTTTTTATTTTTTGTTTCTCGCACTGATTTCGTGTCCGGAGCATAACTCCACCACCTTTCGAATATTTTCATGAAACTTCACACATGCATAGACCACGACCCGAAGGTGTGTCGCGCACAAGAATGACAACTCTTGCATAGCTAATTTTTTTAGTTATCTCCTTTTTTGTTTCGCGCACTGATTGACCATAATCTCGACCACCCTTTGGGAATATTTTTATGAAACTTAACACATTCAATTAGACCACGAACCGAAGGTGTGTCGTGCACAAGAATGACAACTCTTGCATAGCTAATTTTTGAGTTATATCTCCCTTTTTTGTTTTCGCTCACTGATTTCCTGTCGGAGCATAACTCGACCACCCTTTGGAATATTTTCATGAAACTTCACACATGCATAGACCACGACCGGAGGTGTATCGCGCACAAGAATGACAACTCTTGCATAGCTAATTTTTCAGTTATCTCCCTTTTTTGTTTTTTGTTTTGCGCACTCTACAAACTGGACAATAATGCATGAAGACCTGTTTTCTCGTCTGCTCTGTATACCTTTTCTCGTGTGCTCTGTACACCTTACCTGTAGAGAGAACAATAGAAACTGGGAGAACCATGTGCTAAGCATGGGCTAGCATGTGCAGATGTCCACTGCTTGACCACTGCTTGACACTGCTGACCAGGTAATTTATACAGGTAAATCACTACATTGGGTACTGTGTTGAAAATATTGTGGCATTATGTGGACCTCTGCAGATATATGTAGATAAATATAGGACTATTAAAAAAAAAAAAAAATCTGGTCTCCAATAGCAAGCATTATTATTTTTAAACTTTTTTTTGTCATTTTTTTTTTTTTTTTTTTCATTATTTTTTTTCATTTTTTTTTTCAAATTTTTTTTTTTCAAATTATTTTTCAATTTGACTGGAAAAAAAATCTGGGCTCCAGTAGCAAGCATTATTATTTTTAAACTTTTTTTTTCCATTTTTTTTTTTTCATTTTTTTTTTCAAATTATTTTTCAATTTTTGTCCAGTAGCAGAAGGTCGTAAGTGCTATATACAGACTATTCACCTGTACATGTGCTAGCATGTGCAACTGACCACTGACCACTTACAGGTAATTTATACAGGTAAATGATTATATTACATTTCCGTAACAGGACTGAATATATATTTTGATTGTAAATATTGAGTTCTGAAGTTGGGATTTACCCCCCTCGGACAGGTGGATACGGGACTTTGACCCCGTTGACCCGTCTGCGTGTAGACTCCCTGAGGCTTGTACCTCTATGTCAGAAAAGCGGACGTTAAACCCTATTCACTCACTTAATTACATTTCCGTAAACTGTGTTGAAAATATTGTGGCATTATGTGGACCTGTGCAGATATATGTAGATAAATATAGGACTATTAAACAAAATTCTGGGCTCCAGTAGCAAGCATTATTATTTTTAATTTTTAAACTTTTTTTCCATTTTTTTTTTTCATTTTTTTTTTCAAATTCTTTTTCAATTTTTGTCTAGTAGCATAAGGTCGTAAGTGCTATATACAGACTATTATCATATAATAAAACAATTATTGACTAGTGAGCCATAGAATATAATCTGATATTCTATGGTTCACTAGTCAATAATTGTATAATATGTTCGGGCCAGTGAAAATTGCTTTCGGGCCAGGCTCGAGGTCAAGGCGGGGGACATCTGATTCCGCGGAATTCTTGTTTACTTATCTCCCTTTGTTGTTTCGTGCTCTGATTTTGTATCCAAGCATAACTCGAACACGCATATACGCATTGCTCTAATGGTCCTCTACCGCCTGTGCCAAATCCACGTTCGTTCTGCCCCCGTCAAGCCCAGGTCAAGGTCACATACTTAGTGCTTCAAAAACATTAACGCTTGGGTAAAATATCTTATACTTTCTGTTTTCTTTCTGGATCATGGTCATCTTCATATTTCATATACGCATTGCTCTAATGGTCCTCTACCGCCCTGTGCCAAATCCACGTTCGTCCGCCTGCCCCACCAATCCCAGGGTCAAGGTCACATACTTGGTGCTTCAAAAACTTTAACGCTCAGGTAAATATCTTATAATTTTTATTTTCCATTCACGGATCAACTTCATATTTCATATACGCGTTGCTCTAATGGTCGTCTACCGCCCTGTGCCAAATCCACGTTCGTCCTGCCCCCGCCAAGCCAGGGTCAAGGTCACATACTTGTGCTTCAAAAACTTTAACGCTCGGGTAAATATCTTATAATTTCTGTTTTCTTTCATGGATCATCTTCATATTTCATATACGCATTGCTCTAATGGTCCTCTACCGCCCTGTGCCAAATCCACGTTCGTCCTGCCCCCGCCAATCCCAGGGTCAAGGTCACATACTTGGTGCTTCTTAAAAACTTTAATGCTCAGGTAAATATCTTATAATTTTTCTTTCCATTCAGGATCAACTCATATTTCTATTTTTCGTTGCTCTAATGGTCTCTCACGATCACTTTCTTATTTCATATGCGTGCTCCTAATGGTTTTTTTTCCTCTCCCGCCCTGTGCAAGCCACGTTCGTCCCGCCCCCGCCAAGCCCAGGGTTAACATCATATACTTAGTGCTTCAAAAACTTTAATGCTCAGGTAAATATCTTATAATTTCTGTTTTCTTTCACGGATCAGCTTCATATTTCATATATGCATTGCTCTAATGGTCCTCTACCGCCCTGTGCCAAATCCACGTTTGTCTGCCTCCCCGCCAAGCCCAGGGTGAAGGTCACATACTTGGTGCTTCAAAAACTTTAACGCTCAGGTAAAAGAAAAATTTGACTTGCAATTTGGCCTCATTTATTATCAAAGCGATATGTGGGACATCCGTGTTCTATGAACACATTTTATAGTTTATTTAAACTTCACACATGCATAGAAGACGACCCAAAGGTGTGTCGCACGTAAGAATGACAACTCTTGCGTCGTTAATTTCTTAGTTATCTCCCTTTGTTGTTTTGTGCACTGATTTCGTGTCTGGAGCATAACTCGAACACCCTTTGGAATATTTTCATGAAACTTCACACATGCATAGACCACGACCCTAAAGGTGTGTCCCGCAAGAATGACAACTCTTGCATCACTAATTCTTTAGTTATCTCCCTTTGTTTTTCCGTCACTGATTTTGTCTCCGGAGCATAACTCGAACACCCTTTTTTCAAACTACTTGTGTATCTGGGGAGGGGGATACACATGCGCTTGTCGACAAGCGTCCATTTCTAGTTAGGAGATAGTAACTCCTAATTAGGATATAATAATGCCTAATTAGGAGATGATAAGTCCTAATTAAGATATACTAACTCATAATTAGGAGATAATAAGGCCACATTATGAGATATTAGCTCCTAATTAGGAGTTACTATCTCCTAATTAGGACTTACTACCGAATTAGGAGATATAAATAGTTTTGCATTGGCACCAGGACACCCATACCCACCTGTTCTAATTATGTGCACATGTCTTATGGAGAATAACAACAATTGACAAGCTACTGCTGTTTACTGTAGGCAACCTGTGGCCTATTTCATCAACATGGCAAAGTATACTTCGCTAGCAAAGTATACTTTGAGGGAGAAATTTTCAATTTAAGGATAACTTTATTAATTTTTATTATACTGAATTTATTACATTATCACAGCCATTTTGGCTGTGATAATGTAATAAATTCAGTGTAATAATTCTGCATACTTTTAATCATCAAATATATGCAGTTGCTAAGTTCTATATGACATAATGCATTTCGGGGAAAATAATTGATTACTCCCTCAAAGTATACTTTGCTAGATAACTTCACATGGATGATCTATGGGTGGGGCACGTCAGATTTGTAAAATTGGAGGTCAACTTTCACATTTGACCGAATATGGTCGTGTCATATATCAAATCGAAGGTTTGTTTGGTTATTAGTGCTATGGTCATGTAATAAGGCCCGGGCCAAGGGATCGATCCTGTATTTAACCTGCTGCATTTGGGGGAAAATCTCAAAATCAGAACAGAATATTTACATCGAGAAAAAAATATATTCAGCCCTGAATTTAGACTAACCTGTCAGGTACATACCACACCATTGATGGCTATCCATTCGGGAGACTGTGCCGTGCCCTTGGTGTTGTCAATTTTGTACATACGTCCACATCAATTAATGGTATCATTACCAAACTTCATCAATAGCTTCCGCACATTAATGGCTATCCAGCCAGTGTATTTATACCCCCATACGAAGTATGTCGAGCGGTATATAGTTTTTGTATTTTCGTCCACGTAAGATTTGCATTAAAGTTTTCAGGTACCCATTATCTCTGCAACCATATATCAGATTGACTTAAAACTTCATATACTTCTTTATCATCATCCATAGTTTCATTATATAACTCACCCATGCAGTTTAAATAAATTGGAAGTTTGCATTAAAAGTTTGCCAAAATTAGTGTTGAAGTGTTTGACTACATGTATCTATTATTTCTACAAACCCAAGTCGGATTGGCTTGAATCTTCATATTCTTGTTAATGACCATCCCTATTTTATTCCATAACCCACCCATGTGGCCTTCATGCCCAATGTCAAATTACTTAGAAATGTATATTAAAATGTTGCAAAATTTGTGTTAAAAAGTTTTTGGTTATCAGTTATATTTCTGCAAGCCTATGTAGGATTGGCTTGAAACTTCTTGTATTGTACGTGTCATGATCCATATTTTCATTCTATAGCCCACCCACGCGGCCCCATTTTCCTGTTGATCACCATCCATATTTGTGTATTCCATAAGCCCACCCATTCAACCCACAAGGTCAGTCAAATTATTTAGAAATTTGTGTTGATGTTTTGCAAAATTTGCTTAAAAAGTTTTTGGGTTATCTGTTATCTCTGCAAACCCAAGTAGGATTGTTTTGAAACTTACCGTATTTGTCATCATCCATATTTTCATTCTATAGCCCACCCCCTGTGTTCAATATAGGAATTAATGGCCTTTTTGTGGAATTTATCGGGGTATAAACTTGGAAAAGTCGCGGGAATACTGGACGAAGCGATAAAAAATTACAATTTTTTATTTTTTTTTTGGATTTTCTTTCGAAAATTGTAAATTTTTAAGGCCTCGTCCAGTATTCCCGCGACTTTTCCAAGTTTATATCCCCGATAAATCCCACAAAAAGGCCATTCATTCCTTATAATTCCAGCATTTGAAATAAATTAATCAAGAAAATGTGTTTATTTTCCATTTTCATAAGAATTATTTTAACTGCGCCTGACGGTTATGGAAAGTAGTTTGGCATGGGAGTTTACTGGGATATAAATTTTGGACAGAGACTTGCTACGGACCAATCAAATGTTAGGGAATTGTGTAAATATTTTTGTGCTGGAATCATTGTCAAGTGTAAATGACTTAGCCAAAAAGTTTTAACGCAAATTTTTATCCGTTATACATCTCTGCAACCCTTAGTTGGACTTGAAATGTCATATACTTATTTGTCATCATCTGTATTTACAATCTATAGTCCACCCATGCTACTACATGCACCTCTTGACAGAATGGCTTGAAACTTCATATACTCATTTATATTCATCAATATTTCCATTCTATAGCCCACTCATGTGGCTCATGTGTTCCAGGACAATGTCAACGACTTGTGTGATTCTGTTTTGTTAATTTGCGCTATATCCATCAGTGTTACTTATTTCTCTTGTCATGGAGTTATCCCCCTTGTATACTGACAAAGCCTAGATGGGCGTATATTGTGAATTTCAGCACTCTTGAAACAATACCCGTTTTGATTAACAGAATAGTCCAAAATTAACATGGGGAAAGACCATCTTATGTATTTAGGGGTGAAAGGGTTGATGTTCTATAGCTGCAACCAAGTTCCAACTAAGTCATCTAAGTTCCCAACAAACACAAGTGACCTATATTCACCCTTTCACCCCTAAGTAACTGAAATGGATTTTGTATGTTAATTTTGCAACCAATCCAATCATCACAAAATTATGTTTAGACTAGTCCATTTGTGAAAATGGGGTGGTTTTTTTTAAAAATATGAAAATTACTTGCAAAAAGTGTAGATCCTGATGAGACGGCTCGTCACGAGCCTGCTCATCTGGATCTACACTTTTTGCCAATACCACTATACAGGCCTATGGTGTCGAAAGGGCTAAACAAAGATCAATTGTGTTAACAATTAAATAAGTACAAGTATATCCGTTGTTTAAGTGAAACGGCAATCCCATGTGTAATAAATAAATTACAATAGATTGTATTTCCAGGACCCGTCTATAGAATCCATAATTTGTGTTATAATATTTAAGTGGAGGTTGGCAGGTGTCCTTTGACGTACCTCTATCTATGATTGGATCTTAATTGTGGCCATCACTGTAGAAATGGGGCGTATGAGATTTGTAACCAGTGTAGCCCCTGATCAAATAAGCACACTCCCGTAGCCTGTTAACGATCTAGATTTCTTGATGGAATAGTGCAGAGCATAATCACTGTGCAGATGCACAGACTGATATGGATCTACACCGATCGCAAAACTCATAAGCCCCGTTTCTCCTGTCACAGCCAGAACTGTCATCTGAAACGAGCAGCCAATCAATATATGGATGTTGCCAAGGAAGCTATCATATATATCATATTTGTCGCTGTGACTGGGGAAATGGGTTTTGCGACCAGTGTAGATCCAGATCAGCCTGTGCATCCGCACAGTCTGATCAGGATCTGCACTGTTCACCATTTTATCAATGAAACACCCGTCATGCTTAATCAACAATATAGATCATTATCCGGCTACATGTGTGTGCTATTTGATCAGGATCTACACTGGTCACAACTCCCAATAGCCCCATTTCTCCATTAACAGCGACATTTGTAAATATTTCATATTAGCGTACACGAGTATGACTGATGCATGCTGACACTGCAATGATGCCACAGGTTCAGCTTGGCTGGTCTAGCTCAATACTACTGTAGGTTCCTCTGAAAATCTGCCAAATTGTTTTGGGCATTAGAGGTACGAGACATGCCCACTCAGTAGGTACAAAATGTTCATTACAGGAATTAAATAAGTGTATAATTGTGTCACCACTATTCCAGTTAAAAAATTACGAGTGCCCGCTATACAGATATAAAAATTTAGTAATATTTATTTTACTGATAGTGACTCGTGGTGGTATCAGGCTATTTTCTTGTACAAATGAGGCATGATCTATTTTAATTATTTATACTAATTAAATGTGTTGCCTGAAAAAATAATATTTTCGACAAATTATAAAGTATGATCAGTACACATCAAAATATAAAACAGAGAATAAATAGTAATTTCCATTAACATTCGAAGGAATCACGGTTATCGCCCCTGATATCAGTGTAGAAATTTACGTCTGATATAAAATGTATAATAATGGCAATCAATATGTGAAGTAATTATGAATGAATGTTTATTTTGCCAGAATATACATATATCACCCTATATTATAACCTACTGAGTGGGCATGTATCTTTATCATATACAAATTCTGAAAATGTTTATATTTATATAAAAAAAAAATAATGTTACCCTCCGGGGATGCACTCTCACATACAAGAATGCCAGATGTACCTGAGGGTCAAACCAGGTCTCCGTTCGGGATTCCGGTAAGAATGAATCACGATCATTAAATAGAGAATAGTAGGTTAGTGCCGTGAATGGGAAAAAATATCTGGCAAGACTCAGGAAACGGGATGGGCGAGGCTCTGCCGAGCACATCCCGTTTCCGTGCCGCGCGAGATATTTTTTCCCATTCACGGCACTAACCTACTATTCTATTTATCCCGTCAACACCTACAAATGGCTGTAAAATGCAAAAATTGTATTGACTGGATATCAAAAATGTTTCACGGCACATACGCACTGTGTTGACGGGATAAATTACCCATCACATACTCCCAACCAACCACCACACCCAGTTATTTTGAAATCCATGACAAGTCTAGCTCTCAAACAGCTCTCAAACTCCTGCTATCTGATATGTTTGTTTGTTTGTTGGAGTTTAACGGCCTATCAACAGCTACGGTCATTTAAGGCCGGGTCGATGGGTTTATTACTAAATCCCATATATTACTTGTACAAGTACATGGACATGTTCAAGTACATATACAAATGGGGGGAAAATCCCAAAATCAGAACTGAATATTTACAATAAAAAAATATACATTCAGCCCTGAAATCTGATGTCAGGTCCTCACCAGACCAGAATCACTTGGCCCCCTCCCAAAAGCAGTAGGATTAGTAATAATCTTACTACTTTTATAATGGGCAATAACCCAATTCAACTCCCAGGTAACGGAAGAGCCAAAGATAAAAACGTACCCGAGTGCCAAACCAGGCAAATCATGATTCCTATAAAGAGGAATCCCTACCGTTAATTTACGCCGTCACGTTCGCCCGACCAACCACCCACTGTCTGATAAGGATCTCTACCTTTTTGTCCGTCGTCGGCGGCGTCGTCCGTTTTTTTTGTAAGGCAATTGCGTTAAAGTTATTGTTTTTTCACAACACGGTCCAATGCCTCGGCAGGCGCGACACCGCTTCCGTGGCGGCATTCTTATTAAATGTATGACTGTTTCATTGTTTCATTGTCTGAATATGGAACAGTGCAGACCCTGATCAAACTGCGCAGACTGGTCTAAGCCAGACACCGACACGTATTAGATAAATACATATTAAAGAATATTCCATTAAGATAATTTATTGAGGTATAAAATAAATGCAACAATATACATGAAGGTGTGGAGCAGAATAAAGTCCACATGAGAATGTGTGACAAATTAAAGATAGTTTAGCATATACAATCCGGGCCATAACCACATTTAGGCATTGCTTCATATGGCATTGAAAAAGGACTACCGATACCACAGGTGGAAGACTCGGACCTGTGACAGGGATTCCGCTGGCGATCGCCACTTTCGCAATTGGTGATCAAAAATTACAATTTTCAAAAAGAAATAAAAAAATTTCTGAAGTGCTGACAAACCGTGTTTTATAGAGACAAAAGACAAAATATGAAACAACAGACAATGTTCGTTTCCCGCATTCTAAGGGTCAAGTTTATCAAGCAAGGCAAAGAAACACAGGAATGTTGAGGCTTGTGTTTTGTAATGTTCTATGCTACAGACATGGTGTTAGCTACAAAAAATATGGACTTGTTTATCTAGTCAATGCATAATTAGCTATTGAAAAAAAAAGTAATGAATAATGCCAAGTTTATTTGCAACCTTCAATTCAAGGCCAAAACATTTTGTTTAAGTTTTTAAGTAAAGTGTTCACAAGACAGTCAGGGATTCCGCTGGCGATCGCCAGTTTCGCAATTGGCGATAAAAATAAACAATTGGCGATAAAAAATTATAATTTTCTAAAAAAAAAAAAAAAGAGAATTTTCTCGAAAATTGTAATTTTTTATTGCCAATTGTTTATTTTTATCCTATTGGTTATTCCTTTTTTTTTTTCTTTTTCTTTTTTTTTGAAGTGGCGATTTTTTTTTTCCCCAGCGGAATCCCTGGAAAGTAATAACACTGATATGTCTCCCTGTGTACTGAATGAAAGAATATATATGCACATTACAAATATATTGTTCCATTATTCACAGTGATCAGAAACTTTCTAACACTGACAAATCTCACTGATGTTATAAGCTAGACTCCTGTGCCTACTGACAAAGTATCTGACCATCACAGTACAAAACTGGACTAGCATGTACATGAAACAATATACAATGTATGTGAATGCGAGTATGGTTAATATAGAATAATTAGATAAAACAAATATAACAAGGCATTATTTATAAAACCAGCGCTCCAGATAAGCTGCGTATTTCCGTAAATACCCAATTAAAATTGCCAAAAACCCAATTGAAATCAGAAGTAGAGAGTATCAAAAGGCAATGAGAACAATTGTGGTACCTTTATCATGCTGCAGAAAACAATAAACAGACCACCAACATAGCAAATTTTCCATGAAAACACATCTTGGTATTTCATTAGAATTGTCTCCAAGGAGACAATTCTAATGAAATGCCAAGATATGTTTTCATTTTGAAACAAACTATTCATTAATTGTTGTCTGTTGATGTGTAAACAGTAGTGTGATTTAATTTTACCCAATTAAAATTTTGAAACACCCAATTGCTTCAGAAATGATGGAGTAACAATACTCAATTACTAATTCCTTATCTGGAGCCTGAAAACAGTTGCCCATAGTGATTTATTGTTAACCATTTCAACACCACATTTGTGTGTTGAAATTTAATTTATCCATATTTGAGTATATATTTTCAGCTTAACCCTTTCAACACCGCAGGTCTGCACGTTTTGCAAGTAATATTCTTAGTATTAAGAACAAAAACACCCCCTTTTCATAAATGGACTTGTCTGAAAATCATTTTGTGACGATTGGATCGATTGCAAAATATCAAAATCCATTCCACTTACTTGTGGGTGAAAGGGTTAAATCAATAGTTTCTTCAAATACGGTATGTGTTGGGGTGGTGGGAGATACAGGCGGATAAAACGCCAGAAACAAAATACATGTATGTACTTGGTATTTGAGTGTGCATGTGGTGATTATCATTACAGAGAGAGCTATGCCTATACTGAACTGATGTTCACAATGTATACTAGAGGGAAGTCGATATACCCATTTCAAGTCCGAAAAGGGGAGATAATCCATGACCTGGATTAAATAAAACTACATGTATATAAATTTAGCAATAAAACAAATTACTTGTAAAATGAGCCAATTGCTCATATTTTTTAAGAATTTACTCGATTGGTAAAGAGTCATGTCGGAGTCATTCACTTAAATTTTGCTTTCAGACCCGTACGCATAACTTTATACAGGGGGGAGGGTGCGTTATTGACAACGCGAAGGGCTAAAATAAATGTTGTACACTACAACTGGCGAAGTTTGTCGATTAAATTAGATGGCAAATGACTTTGACCAAATGACTCCAAAACATGCAAATACTAGAGTGAAATCACCCTGGCATGAACAAGCTACTGGGAGCTCTGTAGCCTATTTCACCAACATTACAAATACTAGAGTGAAATCACCCTGGCATGAACAAGCTACTGGGAGCTCTGTAGCCTATTTCACCAACATTACAAATACTAGAGTGAAATCACCCTGGCATGAACAAGCTACTGGGAGCTCTGTAGCCTATTTCACCAACATTACAAATTACTTAGAGTGAAATCTACATGCATATGAACAAGCTACTGGGAGCTCTGTAGCCTATTTTTTTTTTTATTTTTTTTTTTTTTTTTTTTCCCCCCCCCCCCCCCCCCCCCCCCCCCCCCCCCCCCCCCCCCCCCCCCCCCCCCCCCCTTTTATTTGTTTTTTGTTTGTTTGCACATCATTACAAAAATACAATAGAGTGAATTATCCATGGCATGAACATGCTACTGGGAGCTCTGTATCCTATTTTCACCAAACCCATTACAATACTAGAGTGAAATCACCCCTGGCTATGATACAAGCTACTGGGAGATCTGTTATCCTATTTCACCAACATTGCTAATACTTAGAGTGAAATCCACCTGGGCTATTGAAACAAGCTATTGGGAGCTCTGTAGCCTATTTCACCAACTTTGCAATTACTAGAGTGAAATCACCTGGCTTTGAAAAAAGCTACTGGGAGCTCTGGATCCTATTTCACCAGACATTGCAAATACTAGAGTGAAATCAACCCGGCATGAACAAGCTACGGGGGGGGAGCTCTGTTGCTATTTCACACAACATTGCATATTCTAGAATGAAAATCAAACCTGGCATGAACAAGCTACTGGGAGCTCTGTAGCCTATTTCACCAACATTGCAAATACTAGAGTGAAATCACCCTGGCATGAACAAGCTACTGGGAGCTCTGTATCCTATTTCACCAACATTGCAAATACTAGAGTGAAATCACCCTGCTTAGAACTTGTACTGGGAGCTCTGTTATCCTATTTCACCAACCATTGCAAATACTAGAGTGAAATCACCCTGCAGATGAACAAGAGCTACTGGGAAGCTCTGGAGCTTGTATCATATTTCACCTACATTGCAAATACTAGAGTGAATCATGGCATGTGAACAAGCTACTGGGAGCTCTGTAGCCTATTTCACCAACATTGCAAATACTAGAGTGAAATCACCCCTGGCATGAACAAGCTACTGGGAGCTCTGTAGCTATTTCACCTAACTTGCAAATATAGTAGGTGAAATCACCCTAGGCGATGAACAAGCTTACTGGGAGCTCTAGTATACCTATTTCACAAACCATTACAAAATACATGAGTGTAATCCACCCTGGCATGAACAAGCTACTGGGAAGCTCGGTAGCATTATTTCACCAACATTGCAAATATAGAGTGAATTCACCTGGCTGTATGAACAAGCTACTTGGAGCTCTGTAGGCATATTTCACCTAAAGTGCAGAATACTAGGTTGAAATACACTTTGACCAAATGACTCCAAAACATGCAAATACTAGAGTGAAATCACCCCTGGCATGAACAAGCTACTGGGAGCTCTGTAGCATATTTCACCAACATTGCAAAGTATACTTTTCTAGCAAAGTATACTTTGAGGGAGAAATTTTAAATTTTAGGATAAATTTATTAATTTTTATTACTGGTATACAGAATTTATTACATTATCACAGCCAATTTGGCTGTGATAATGTAATAAATTCAGTATAATAATTCTGCATACTTTTAAGCATCAAATATATGCAGTTGTTAGTTATATATGTGCATTTCATGAAAAATAAATGATTACGGTACTCCCTCAAAGTATACTTTGCAATGTTGGTGAAATCGGCTACAGGCATTCCGATACATGTACTTTCGATATTTCTACAAATTATCTGAATTTGTACATTTCTACATGACGACATACATTTCCGTAATGGCTTATTATGCAGTGATATACAGAGCTCCAGTTAAGGTGCGTAATTTGTTCAACTTTTGGGAGACTTTTGTTATTTCTTCGCCAAAATTGGCAAGTTGGGAGTGCTTTATAATCGTCTCGATGAGACGATTCTAAAGCAATCCCAACTTGCCATTTTTCGTGAAGAATTAAGAAAAATACCCGGAAAATTTGGTCCAATTACACACCTTAACTGGAGCTCTCATATACATGCCAAATTGCCTTCAGTTAGTGAACAAATTCACAACACAACGGTATCAATTGTAGTGATATTCACAGTTTTTCTACTTTCTGTGCAAAAGCAATAATGTGCTTCGCTACTTCTTTTTGTAAATCCTCCTTCTTTGCCTTCGGATGGTCGTTGACATATTTAACTATTGCTGCTATGGTCTGATTCCGCAAAGCCTCCAGATCACGGTCTGCACTCAATCTCTGGTACAGCTCATACCTGGAACAAGCAGTACATGTACAATGTAGTCATAATTACCATTTTCAAACAAAAGGAATGATACTGTGTAGACAAGCAAAACTAGTAATCATCTTGTCCAATGACAAACATGCACAAAGTTTCATTAGAATTAAGTTAGATTAATCTGTTTGGCATATCTGAGACCAGTAGCCTATTTCACCAACATTGCAAAGTATACTTTTCTAGCAAAGTATACTTTGAGGGAGTAATCATTTATTTTTCCTGAAATGCATTATGTCATATAGAACTAAACACTGCATAATTTATATTTGATGATTAAAAGTATGCATAATTATTATACTGAATGTATTACATTATCACAGACAAACATGGCTGTGATAATGTAATAAATTCAGTACAATAACAAGAAACGAGGCAAAGCCACGAAGGCCAGGTTTTTTCCAAGCATAGACACTTGGATAACATAATTATACCCACTTTTTGTAGACTAGATGGCCGTGGCCTGCATGTCGCGCCTTGGGGCGAGGCATGGACACAAAAAAAAATAGATATAGTAGATGGAAAAACTTTAACCAAAAAACTTTAACCAGACACACGGACGAACGTATGGCAAAATGCTGACGGTATCGCGCTTTCCGCAAGCAGGTGCGACAATGATGATAAACACCCATGTGAAGTATCAAGGTATTGGGTGAAGCAGTTGCAGAGATATAGTACACGAAAAAACTTTAACAAAAAAATTCATAGTAATTTGACCTTGACATTGGGAACAGGATCGCGCTTTCCGCAAACAGGTGCGACAATGATGATAAACACCCATGTGAAGTATCAAGGTATTGGGTGAAGCAATTGCAGAGATATAGTACACGAAAAAACTTTTAACAAAAAAATTCAAACTAATTTGACCTTGACATTGGGCACAGGGACCGCACGGTTGGGGTTTAGAATGAAAATATGGATGATGATAAACACCCATGTGAAGTTTCAAGGTAATGGGCGAAGCAGTTGCAGAGATATAGTATAACAAAAAAGTTTTAACCAGACGTACGTTAAAAAGTTAATGTTGAAAATGGCTAAGTCAATTACGTAGAAATAATTAAAAAAATGGTCACATGTTGGATAGTTTTATGTGGTAGGCACCCCTTGGTTATGAAGCTGTGAAAGTTTGGTGGTCCTAGGTGGTACAGTACCAAAGAAATGGACTTAAACACGAAAACTTAATATTGTAAACACGAAAACTTAACATTGAAAATGGCTAAGTCGACTGCGTGGAAAAAATGGTTCAAGTCAAAAAAAAAAAGTAACATGTTGGATAGTAATATGTGGTGGGCACCCCTTGATTATGAAGCTGTGAAAGTTTGGTGGTCCTAGGTGGTACAGTAACAAAGAAATGGACTCAAACACGAAAACTTAACATTGTAAACGCGAAAACTTAACATTGAAAATGGCTAAGTCGACTGTGCGGAAAAACTGGGTCAAGTTAAAAACAAGAAACGAGGCAAAGCCACGAAGGCCAGGTTTTTTCCAACGTATGCCAAAATGCCGACGATATCGTGCTTTCTGCAAGCGGGTGCGACAATGATGATAAACACCCATGTGAAGTATGAAGGTAATGGGTGAAGCAGTTGCAGAGATATAGTACAGGAAACAACTTTAACAAAAAAATTCAAAGTAATTTGACCTTGACATTGGGCATAGGGGCCGCACGGTTGGGGGGTAGAATAGAAAATAATGGAATGGATGATGAAAACACACCCATTGTGAATGTTTCAAGGTTAATGGTTGGCGGAAGCGAGTTGGCAGGTAGATTATAGTTATAACAAAAAAAGTTTTAACCAGACCGTTACGTTAAAAAGTTAAATGTTGAAATAAAATGGCTAAGTCGAATTACGTAGAAATAATTAAAAAAAATGGTCACATGTTGGATAGTTTTATGTGGTAGGCACCCTTGGTTATGAAGCTGTGAAAGTTTGGTGGTCCTAGGTGGTACAGTACCAAAGAAATGGACTTAAACACGAAAACTTAATATTGTAAACACGAAAACTTAACATTGAAAATGGCTAAGTCGACTGCGTGGAAAAAATGGTTCAAGTCAAAAAAAAAAAGTAACATGTTGGATAGTAATATGTGGTGGGCACCCCTTGATTATGAAGCTGTGAAAGTTTGGTGGTCCTAGGTGGTACAGTAACAAAGAAATGGACTCAAACACGAAAACTTAACATTGTAAACGCGAAAACTTAACATTGAAAATGGCTAAGTCGACTGTGCGGAAAAACTGGGTCAAGTTAAAAACAAGAAACGAGGCAAAGCCACGAAGGCCAGGTTTTTTCCAACGTATGCCAAAATGCCGACGATATCGTGCTTTCTGCAAGCGGGTGCGACAATGATGATAAACACCCATGTGAAGTATGAAGGTAATGGGTGAAGCAGTTGCAGAGATATAGTACAGGAAACAACTTTAACAAAAAAATTCAAAGTAATTTGACCTTGACATTGGGCATAGGGGCCGCACGGTTGGGGGGTAGAATGAAAATATGGATGATGATAAACACCCATGTGAAGTTTCAAGGTAATGGGCGAAGCAGTTGCAGAGATATAGTATAACAAAAAAGTTTTAACCAAAAAACTTTAACCAGACGTACGTTAAAAAGTTAACGTTGAAAATGGCTAAGTCAATTACGTAGAAATAATAGGTGAAGGTAAAAAAAATGGTCACATGTTGGATAGTTTTATGTGGTAGGCACCCCTTGGTTATGAAGCTGTGAAATTTTGGTGGTCCTAGGTGGTACAGTACCAAAGAAATGGACTCAAACACGAAAACTTAACATTGTAAACGCGAAAACTTAACATTGAAAATGGCTAAGTCGACTGCGCGGAAATAATGGGTCAAGTTAAAAAAAAAGTAACATGTTGGATAGTAATATGTGGTGGGCACCCCTTGATTATGAAGCTGTGAAAGTTTGGTGGTCCTAGGTGGTACAGTAACAAAGAAATGGACTCAAACACGAAAACTTAACATTGTAAACGCGAAAACATAACATTGAAAATGGCTAAGTCGACTGCGTGGAAAAAATGGGTCAAGTTAAAAAAAAAAGGAACATGTTGGATAGTAATATGTGGTGGGCACCCCTTGATTATGAAGCTGTGAAAGTTTGGTGGTCCTAGGTGGTACAGTAACAAAGAAATGGACTCAAACACGAAAACTTAACATTGATTGTGGATGCCGCCTGCCCGCCTTTCGCCAATCCAATAGCCTGGATTTTTATTAAAAAAAACCTGGCTAAAAAAGTAACATGTTGGATAGTGATATGTGGTGGGCACCCCTTGATTATAAAGCTGTGAAAGTTTGGTGGTCCTAGGTGGTACAGTAACAAAGAAATGGACTCAAACACGAAAACTTAACATTGATTGTGGACGCCGCCCGCCCGCCTTTCGCCAATCCAATAGCCTGGATTTTTTTTCAAAAAAACCTGGCTAAAAAAGTAACATGTTGGATAGTGACATGTGGTGGGCACCCCTTGATTATAAAGCTGTGAAAGTTTGGTGGTCCTAGGTGGTACAGTAACAAAGAAATGGACTCGAACACGAAAACTTAACATTGATTGTGGACGCCGCCCGCCCGGCTTTCGCCAATCCAATAGCCTGGATTTTTTTTAAAAAAAAACCTGCATGGCTAAAAATTAATAAATTTGTCCTTCAATTGAAAATTTCTCCCTCAAAGTATACTTGGCTAGAAAAGTATACTTTGCAATGTTGATGAAATCGGCTACAGGTGCCTTTAAGTCCAAAACTTTTTGTTCTAAAATGATATGTGGCTTTCACTGGAGAAACAGAGCTTGTTGGTAATGCGACCAGTGTAGATCCAGATCAGTATGTGCCCTCACACATCAGGATCTGCACTGTTTGCTATTACATCAATGAAATACCTTTCATGCTTCTAACAAGCATTATAGATCTGTAATAGGCTACAGGAGAGTGCTATTTGAGCAGAAGCTACACAGGTCACACACAAATCACATAATCCCCATTTCTCCAGTCACAGCAACATGTAAATAAATTTCTACAGATTAGCAGTGAATTTCCACATGGAGGTGCATATAGCATGAGGAACTTGCTTATCTGAGAATAAAACAAATTTGCCAGAAGTTTTATCACAATGAACTACCAATCATTTGAGATTCCTTATATAGCTCTGATACACAATACTATCAAATGTTTCCAAGATTAAACCTGGACTCCCCATATCCCAGTAGCCTATTTCACCAACATTGCAAAGTATACTTTTCTAGCAAAGTATACTTTCAGGGAGAAATTTTCAATTTAAGGATAAACTTATTAATTTTTATTATACTGAATTTATTACATTATCACAGCCAAAATGGCTGTGATAATGTAATAAATTCAGTATAATAATTGTGCATACTTTTAATCATCACATATATGCAGTCGTTAGTTCTGTATGAAATAATGCATTTCCGGAAAAATAAATGATTACTCCCTCAAAGTATACTTTGCTAGAAAAATATACTTTGCAATGTTGATGAAATCGGCTACAGGTTATAATATAGGGAGATCTCTTTTTTTGTTCAGTCTTAAGATATGATATTTTTAGGGCAAACTAAATATTCATTTACCATTACCGGATATGCTAATTGGCATTATTATACTTTTTATATTAAACACTTATATTCGGTGTCAGAGGTTCCGTCAATTCAGCTGTTCGTCAACTGAGAGGTTTTGTCAACCCAGTTTCACCAATTCACAGATTTGTCAACTTGTCAATCATGCCTTAATAATAGGCATGATATATTGTCAATGGTTAATTACATGTGATTAATCGTCAATTAATGAAGGTGATGGAGCAATGTACTATGATTACAGTCACAATGCTAGAACATAAAACACAGTTGGATTTTATGTTTCAGTAGCTTAGGCATAGTAGGGTTAAACTGCTACATGACCACAAAATAATTGCAAGAAAACGTTTTATGGTATTTTTCTGTAGTATAAAATCTGGTGAACACCATATCAAAAGTTGGCCAAAATCGGACCACCAGAAAGTGTCGAAATATGACGTCATAAAAGATGGCCGTCAATATTTAAAAATGGCTAAACGTTAGTCCTACCTGTTAAATTCAACAAGTTCTCACACATTTAAGTGTGAATATTACCTATAATATTCATTATTTTGCCAAATGAATAATTCTGGAACGTGATAAAAGTGTTACATGTGACGTCATGACGTCGAGAATAGCGTCATATCATGAAGAATGACGTCATGACGTGGTTTAGTTCTAATTTAAATATCAGTCACTTCTGTCTTTAATTTCATCGTCATCTGAAACTGAATCTTGGGACACATTGTCACAGTTGCCATTTTGGCAATGTCCACAAGCCATGGTGCATTCAAGTCCATGCTTTTTGCAGCTACATTTCAGTGTGCTGCATCCCGAGGAACAACTGCATCTGATCATTTTAAGCAGTTGGTCTGGTGCGGGACTATTGTCCATCATGAGTGGAACAAGTTTATGCTCTTGTACATCCCAGCCCTATTTAGTGGGATCCATGCATTCATTATTGCCCATCCACTGCATGACTTGTAAGTATGTCCGTCGAGAGTGAAGATTTGTGGCCGAGGCTGTTGGGGGCAGTCTTTCTGGTTTCACAAAAGTCTTTGCTGCGGACACTTTCTTGCAAAGGTAACCATAGCGCAATGACACTAGAGATGCAGATTGGGTTCCATTGAACAGGGAGACCATTGCTTTGCAGCCAGTACTTTCTACAGTAGCTTGGTCTGTATTTGGTGTACAGAAGATCTTTGAACATGGCGCAAGACAGAATCGCCCTTGACAAATTTTTTGAAAACTGCCGACCCCAAATATTCTTGAAGTAGTGTCGCAGCCAGAGAACGCATGTCCAAACAACATGCCCGAGCAGACATCATCACCAAGTGACTGTTTCAGAACTTTGATGTTATACACATTTGATTTTTCTTTGTCTTTGTCGGACCTAAAGAAAATATGCAATCTTATGTTGAGTGATACAATAGCAAGACCAATAAGTCGGTGTCTTCTCCAATCAGGGTTGTTGATTTCTAAGACGACGTTGTAATTGCTGCGTTCACTATAGCTACATCTGCGTCTCCTTCAGCGTGGATGACATGGCAGCCTTTCTGTCGCAAACGGTCAGCGATCAGGTGGATGAGGGCCCGTTTGTTCATGTCATTTGAGAGGAAATCTTCCTTTTTCCAAACAAATTTTGTTGCATCTGATATGTTGACCTTATTGGAAATTTTGGTTTTTCGACGCTGGTGCGTATTATCCTTTGTACTTGGTCCTCCACTGTATCCATCAAAGACAATGGTGGCCTTGTCATAGAGATTGGACGTGAACGAAGCATAGGAATCAGCAATTGAACTGTAGGTGACTCTTTCCTTCCATTTTGAGTCGATGTAGAAGTGAACCTCCATCAAGTACATATTGCTCAGTCTTTGGAATGAACTGAAGTACAGCAGCATCTGATGACATGACCTGGTTTCGGATAGCATCCAGAAGTTGTGCTTTATCTGGCTTCCGTAATATATATTTTGCTTCAAACAGTGCTGGTGGATATGGTGAATGTTCATACTTCATCACTTCATCTAGACCAAGATCTTCAGACTGCGATACCACCAGAAACCTCTGAAACAACAGAGCAGTCAGAGCTGGTTCATTGGTTCGGTCCTCAATGACATTGATGGCACTAGCTGTTGCTAGTGTCTTTACTTTAGTATTACGTCTGTACGAATATGAAAAGACGGATTGCCCTTCCATTTGTCTAACTATGTCTCTTCCAACAGCAAACAGATCTTGAACATTTTCAATGTCGTCTCCTCCGAGAAGGCAGAATGTTCTTCAAGCTTGGCTGCAAGTTTTGAATGTCCACATTAGCTCTCTCCATTCACGATGCAGTTGTCTCCTTGTGTTGTTCACTTGTTGTGTACACTGTGTTATTGAAGTCCTGCATGGCATAGTTGTAGGCTGAGGATATTGGAGCAGACATTGTCCAAACGGCTCGTTGGTGTTCAGTCATGCCACTTCCTCTAGTTAACCCACCTGTACTTATCAGGGACCGCATCAGGAGTCTTCTCAATCATTAAATCAGAGCCAAGGCCAGCCCAGTACTGATTGATGCGCCTTATTACATGGAATCCATTCAGGAATGTCTGGAACACTGCATGGCTTTTCAATTTATATTGCCTCAACTGTCTGCATGTAGAGATACGCAGATTTCAGATAATTTGCGTGCCCAGCAGCAGCAAAGATTGGTAGGCACTCAGCGTGGAGGTGCATTTTCCACGACCCTGTGCGATCAGCTTTGATTAGCTCACGAGCAACTCCCAACATTTGTTGATAGTTCAGCCACAGTTTACAATTCTTTCGATGCAATCTGATTTCAACAATGTGTCTAAGTCAATGTCACTGGCTTCCTGTAATGTGTACAAACTCTCGAGTTCATGTATGTGATTATATCAATGTCTGGTACGCTTTCAATGGCTTTGGCTGCGATCTGTTGTGTAAGGCACTGACTGACAAGGAGATGTCCACGAAATGAGCGCACAGCTTTTCCGCTCATCATGTGTACGACTGCATTTTCGCCGTATATCGTCTCTAAGATGTCATTGAGTCCACTTCAATCCATTAATGTTCCTATAGCACCCAGCAAATTCATAAATGTGTGGAAGCTTTCTAATAACAGCACAACATCTCGTATTGGACTATTGTGAGGAACCTCGTGTATTATCTCGGAAGCTTTCCAGAAGAGTGGCTGGTCAAATTTAACAACCGGTGGGGCGTTATGCTTTATAGATGAAAGCTTGCAAATATACTCAAGAGTAGAGAAGATACATGTCTTGTCGCCCGGGTAATGTCGATCATTGGAAGGAAGACTATCGATGACTGTCCAGGATGGTCTAATTGCTTGTGCAGTACGTACATCATGCCTTGTCAATTTGGTACTGGTTGACTAAACCGAAAGTATACCTCCCACAATATGTCAATAGTATGACCCACATCGATTAGACCTGCCAGTGGTTGGAATTGTATACTACAACGTAATTGCTTCGCAAAACCGTACTCCACAATGTCCACTTTTGTTTCGTCAATAATATGTAATTCGGAGAGTTTTCGTCTAAGTATTGTTTGAGTAAATTGTTGGCTTGGGGTTATGGCTGCTATCATCCCCATGCCAAAAATGTACCTTTTCCATCTAGTGAAACAATGTTGCGGTCGACATTATCTGCTGCAAACAACAGCATCGTATCGGCCATATTGATATTACCTAAAATATCAGGGGCAGCTGCGGAAGCAGCGTTTTCCTCAAACATTTGAACTTCTGAGTATGAGGAGCAATACCCCATGGTGGACAGGATGTCTATCAAAAACCTTGATCGGAAGTGAGCCCGATTTGTAACGGCGTAATTAAAGCCAATGGACGAACTGCTTGAACAAGTGCTTGCCCAATACTCGCTTCTTTCTGATGGGTGTCCTTTCCGACGAGAAGATTTTGAAGCAGACAGCGCAAACTAGGCGCAATGTATCCTAAAGCAGATTCGAGTTCAAGGTCTGTAGCTTTCGGATACTCGTCCGTTAAAGGTGTAATAATCGTTTTGATATCACTTTTGATGAATTTGGCGGCAGTTTCTATTATCGCTTTCTTATGACCTTCCTCGTCTTACTTATTCGGCATGTTCAAGTAATTCCGCATTTGCTCTGGAATTTTCATCAACTTTCGACTTTATTTACAAAAACCGAATGTCTACGGCGAAAATCTCAAGTGCGATAAGGTCGGCTTTCTCATACACTGGCTCTTTTATTAATTAAACTGACAATTTACAGGCCCAGTTTTGTAAATTTTTATTCATTTATGCATCATATATACTGTTTACCGCGTTACGAATATAAGTGTTATAACCATACAGAAATACGTCATGACGTCATTGTCGACGTCATATGAACCACTGCTATCATAACAACAAAGTGTACCTTTAATAAAACAATGAATATCAGCAATAATGTTCACACGTTATTTGGCAAGAAAGTGTTTTATTTAACAGATACGAGAGATTTTAGTCATTTTTTATCAATGGCGGCCATCTTTTTTGACGTCACATTTATACCCTTTCTGGTGGTTAGATTTCGGCCAACTTTTGATATATTCTTCTCCAGACCTAGTAGTACAGAAAAACACTATAAAACGTTTTCTTGCAATTTTTTTGGGGTTAGCAGAAATTTTTTCCCATGTTGACCCTACTAGCAGGTGACATGTATCTTGTAAACAGCATTGCAAGCGTACTTTAACCAAGTGCTCCAGCGATATGGTCATTCAGTAGTGCATGATCATAATTAAGCTTCGCCAGACATCACTGATTAACTAACTTGGTCAGTTGGCGATATTGAAAGTGGTCAAATATGGGGTCAGGGAGCAGTGGCAGGCAGCCAATTAGTGGATGTGTCACAACTATCCTTCAAACTTTTTAATATTTCTATAAAATATTTATTCATGCGACACATTTAATTGATATAATTTAAAAATGTCATTTGCATATCAAAATAGCCTGATCATGTAAACGTGTGTCTCTATCCGTAATTTAAAGACTACGGTAATAAATGATTATATCAGTTAGGCACGCACTAGTAATGTTTAAAACTGGTGGAATAGTTACACACACACTTATTTAATTCCGATAAAGCACACTTGTGCCTACTAGATTAAACTAGAAATGTGGCCTGTCAGCACACGAATGCCCCAGCTGGCAGCCAAAGAAAATTAGGTACATTTGAAAACACAGAGGGCCAGAGAAGCGTGGATTTGTCTCAGCCTGAAAGCAGACCAATTGGTGTTTGAAATATCAAGCAGATCCATGCAAGGAAACAGACATGATAAGACACTTAGATTGATTGTGACCTTGACCCTGGGCTTAACAGGGGCAGGATGATCGTGGATTTGTCACAGAGCGATAGAGGACCATCAGAGTGTGAAATATCAAGCAGATCCGTGCAAGGAAACTTATAAGACATTTACCCGAGCGTTAAGTTTTTTTTTAATGCACCAAGTATGTGACCTTGATCCTGGGCTTAGCAGAGGCGGGACAATCGTGGATTTGTCACAAGGTGGTAGAGGACCATTAAAGCAATGCGTGTGTGAAATGTCAAACAGATATCATCTGTGCTGAGAACTGAGACCCGGCCATTATAAAATTTGGTCACAATAATAACAGCCCATTCTGTCCTCGCGTGTTGCTAATAAAATGGGAATAAAAGAATAATCCAGGTCAAAGTAGGTATATTTACATGTTTATTATTGGTCTGTGCAAGTTTTTTAAAAGAATTGCGAAATATTAAACCGCTCGCTCATCATTAAATGCCAGGACTGAATGGCTGTTATTGTGAACTTATTTTATAATGGCCGGGTCTCAGCTATAAAGATACTATAAAAGACCGATGAAATAGTAAAAGTCATAAAAAAGCTGAGATTATCTTTAAAGCTAACGCGAGTGCTAATGTTTTGAATGCACTAAGAATATGACCTTGACCCTGGGGTTAGCGAGGGCGGAACAATTGTGGATTCGACCATTAGAGCAATGCGTGTGTGAAATATCGAACAGATCCGTGCAAGGAAACAGAAATTATAAGACATTTATCCGACCGGTAAGGTTTCAAATTCAAGTATGTGACCTTGACCCTGGGCTTAGCAGGGGTGGGACGATCCTGGATTTGTTGCAGGACGGTAGAGAACCATTAGAGCAATGTGTGTGCGAACGAATAATGGTAATTTCGTTACCTTACCATTTTGTAACCGGATAATCTTGGTCGTTTCGTAACATCTCGTTACAAACATAATTTTATACAAAATGGAAATGAATATACCGAAAACCATTTTGTATAAAATTATGTTTGTAACGAGATGTCAGTGATTTATAGGAAAAAGACATGTGTACAGTATATGTATGCAAGGTGTAGTAATCGGCCAGTCAGACTCGTCAGGGGGATATACCAAAAAACATTTTTTAATATACTAGATGTTTGTGTATGCATTATATCGTTTTACATTAAATTTAAAGTGGGGCCAGTGAGAAAGTTTGAAGACCTCCAAAAAAGAGGTAAGTCGTACTCTATTATTTTATCTATTATCTAATTCTTGTCAAAAACCCACTTGATGTTGGAGATATTGCTTTAATTTCCCCACCCGTCAATTTATTGACAAAGAAGGTGTTAGCATAGGTATAATTACATGATCACATATTTAGGATGAGTAATCCAATCAAGTCTCTAAAAGGTAAAGTTGAAAATTTGTTGCCATTGCTGTGCCTTTGATGGGGACATGTACGATTCGAAAGCTGCATTGTCCAGGTAAGACTTGTTTACCAGTTTGTGACCAGTGTAGATAATGATCATTTTAAATCTTGACAATCTCGGTCTACATGCAACTGTGCAGAATTTGTACTAGTTGTACCATTATAGATAATGATCAGTTTATGACCATTGTACATCCTGGTGCAATTTGTATAATGTATGCGATAATCTCAGAATCTACATTGTTCACGAGTTAATATCTGTGTAACCCTGAATTTGTTAACCAGGTACCACCTACTGTGAAATATTATTATTGGGCACGCGTCTTTGTGTACTTTAGCAAATATCGCCGCCTAAAGGCGTTAATCATGCCACTCTGTAATGTAGTGTATAACTTCACAGAATTTGTTAAACCAGTTGTACCATCTTTATCACCAGTTTAGATACTCTGTTAGCTAGAATAAGTTAGAATAGAAACAGTATGACATTTGCAACCACAGTATGCGTTGTGTGTGCTGTGCAGTTATGTGGCTCTTCTGTGCTATGCAGTTCTGTGGCTATTATCCGTATTATCTTGGCACGCGTCTAGACCATGATCAGCGTGTCACCAGTGTTGATCATGATCAGATTGTGACCAGTGTAGATCATGAGCATTGATCTACACTGTTCGCTAGCTGACCAGTAGTTTAAATAATGATCACTTTATGACCAGTATAGATCAGTAATATAGATGTAGATCATGATCAGCTTGTTACCAGTGTAGATCATGATCAGTAATATAGTTGCGCATTTTTACAAACTCCAGACTGCACTTCATGATCATTGATCTACACTGTTCGCTTATTATTTATCATCATCCATATTTTCATTCTATATGCCACCCATGCGGTCCTAATGCCTAAGATCAGTATGTAAATAACTTCTATATTACATGTGCTAGCATAACATTTATAAAAACAATCTTAAAACATGTTCATATTGTATAAAAAAAATACAATTTCAATTGTATACTTCGTCCCGTCTCTTTCGTTACATTCCGTTAGTATCAGTAAGATACCCAACATTATTATGTCGATATAAATATGGATGACGGCGACAGTGACACTGGAATGGAAGAATTGCCGTGATAAATCATACCAACCTGTAACTGAAATAAGTTGAAGACTTGGAAACAGGTAAGTCATATTTTATTTTTTTTGCAGTTTGTCATCAAAAGTCAACATATCTTTTATCATATTTGAAACACAATATTTAATCATTATAATAATAATTATTATACCATGACTATTATTATTATCCATTATTTGTGAGGAACCGACTTTTAGTACTGTCCATTATTAACTGCAAGTGTTTTCCGGTAAATTTCACAGTCGAGTCGCTTGGAATTTGGAATTAAATACCAAACAATATGATCCAAACACATTTTATTTCTCACAAATAGTTTGTAATTAGTGCATATATATCTCATAATGTAGTAAACAAACCATTTATCACACAACAAACACATATTTATGTTAGTATATAGTGATTTACAGGGGTTTCCGGTATTTGGGTGGTTTTCGGTAAATAAGTGGTTTCTGGTAATTCCAGTGACCCATTTGTGACTGGTAAAAACGGTCAATTGGTAATTTGGTCATTTCGTAACCCTAACAAAATGACCAGGCACCTTGTGAAATACCAAGCAGATCTGTGTAACTGTAGTGTTCGGTGTGGTGTTGAGACATGATCGCCCGGTTAGCTCAGTTGGTAAGAGCGCCGTGTTAGTGTTACGGGGGTCGTGGGTTCAAACCCCACATCGGGCGACACTTTTTCCCCTTAGAAATACTTCAATGGTGTCAGAAGTAAACAGGATTGTGCCTGGGTGTACTTTGGGTTGCAGGCTATACTCCTCATGAAGCTGTGAGGTTGATGCCTGGCTCCCAAATATAAGAAGGGGAGGAGTGTAGTGTTCGGTGTGGTGTTGAGACATGATCGCCCGGTTAGCTCAGTTGGTAAGAGCGCCGTGCTAGTGTTACGGGGGTCGTGCGTTCAAACCCCACATCGGACGACACTTTTTCCTCTTAGAAATACTTCATAACTTTAAAACACTGTAAGGTAACAGAAATTAAAAGACATTTACCCGAGCGTTAAGATTTCGGGAGGTATAGACGGACGCCGGTAACACTACATTCCCCGCATAATGATTACTAACCCCAGCCTGGCAGTAGTGAGTTGTTCTACCATGCGATGGTCATTGTTGTGAACCCACAACAAAGTCGCAATACTCTGCAAGATCTCTGCGTTGTCCATAGAGGAGCCGAGAAAATCCATGTTTTCTGTTCTATCCGTAGACTTTACTAGATATACGTGTGGTTGTATCAAGCAACAAATGATACAAGCTGTGCTGCAAAGCGACTAAAAGCTAATGCGCTAATAGTAATTTCAGAATACTGATCAATATGTTATTTTGACACTTCCGCATTCATTCGGAACGACTCGGTTATGGTAACTAAAATACGAACAGGATCGTTAATACTATACTACGAAAATCATAGTTTGGAAGGGAAACTGCGGCAACTCTAGCTTATATGGGCTTTTCCCCCACGAGATACTATCTAGTTCACACGAGTTAGCTATCTCTTCCCACGAGATATAACCTCGTGCCCACAAGTTATGTATCTCGTGTCCATGAGATATCTCGTTCCCACGAGTTAGCTGTCGCATTCCCACGAGATAGAATCGCTAGCACAGGAGTTATAAATACGTATATATCTCGTGGCCACGAGCTATTTCATTAGCATTTTGTTCGAACGACATACTCATTCAATAGCATAGCAGATATTTTCCCACCATCTTGAATGACAATGATGCTAGTTTTTATTGGCTGCATGAATATATATGTCGTTGGAACGAGAGGCTATCTCGTGGAGCTAACTCATGGGAACGAGTTCCTATATTGTGGGAACGAGATGCTATGTTGTGAGAACGACATAGGGCCTAGCTAACTCGATAGCTTACTCGTGAGTATACTCGATAGCTAACTCGTTGGAACGGGATCCTATATCTCGTGGGAACGAAATGCTAGGTCATGGGAACGATATCCTATCTCGTGGAACGAGATGCTATATCGTGGGAACGAGAGAGAACAATATTTGCACCTGAAGCAACCTTTTAAGCTGCCGTAGGATACAAAATGGATGACAAACCGTTCGAATAAAATTGCGATTCTCCGACTGAAACATGGACAATAGCGATTGACATGTCCCAAGGATTCTTCTGGATGCAATTTTCCGTATTTTGTGCATTTTGGAGGATACCAGCCGATGTAATTGGAAACTAAAACAATCTGATGGTTTATCCTTGTTGATAACAACTTAGCTTACAGATCATGCGCACTAAAGCCGGCCTAAACGTCCGAAGAAAGATTCAAGGCAACCTATTAGTGGACAATTGATATACTATTAATTATAGTAATATATCTACCAACACCACGCCAGTGAAGAAAGAGCTCAACAAGAAGTCTCCCTCGGCTATATCCAGGGACAACGCGAGAGTGAAGGTATATCGCTAGCCACCCCCCCCCCCAATAATTCTGTAAATTTTGGATTGTTTATTCTAATATATTTGTGTAATCATGAGTACTGGGAACTTTGCTGAGACACCCCTAGCGCTATCGACACACTATATAATGCAATGGATGAATGTGTGAAATCCACTCTCATGAAATAGCAGTGATGATGAAAGTGAAACTGATACAGCTGAATATAATACAGTCATGCATGTGCACATACTGTTCGACAGTATTGACTTATCAACTAAACATGTGCTCAAACTGTAAAACATTCAGATACTGTTCCAAATAGTGTCGACTATTTGACTGACCATATACCACAAATATGCTTGCAAACTATTGCAGACAGTGGAGTTGCGCCTAATCCTTGGATATATTACAGTATACATTTGTATATCAGTGTACATATGCATACATGTGTATAGCCCGTCAACCTGTTTTCTGCAGTTATATTAGAGTTTTAATACAGTAACACTCACTGACCATATTTGTCGGTGCGCCTATCGAAAGGTGGAAAATACAATGAAAACAATGTAGATTTTAGCTTCCGTGAAGGACGTTTTCAAAATAAAAATAAAAATAGTTGATTAGCTTTAGGCCTCCAGCCCATAACATCAATATGGTTACAAACGAATCAATAATAGAACACATATATCCATCGGGATAGCCTTGATAGTTCCTGTCCATTTGAAATGATTGGCATATGTGCATCAAATACATGATGCCAATATCTCAACCACAGCAAATTGACAGTGTCATGATATAATGCTTGATATAATAGATTGAACACATAAGAGTATTCAGCTGGAACACTGATGTATTGACATATTGGGATCAGTCCATGAGGGTCATAGTCACATAGTATTTCTGTAAATATAGGCCATGTACGCCGAAGATTTGTCAGAAAAAAATATTAGTGAAATGAGGTCAACACAGAGACATGATACCACGGATATACGGACTTAATTGTCATCGTTATCCACAAATTCATATATCGCACGTCGCATGGCCTTCATTCATAGTCTCATACCATATTATGCTGCATTCAATGTTAAAATCCACTAGCTGCCTCACTCGTCTCTAAATCAAGGCCACTTTGTTAAAAATTACAAATGTCTTATTAAAAACAAAGTCTGAACTGAAACGCAATAGAAATGAACTGGGTTACTATTTGACACAAACTATTATTATTTCACAACCTCACGACGGCAACACCCATCTACACACTTATCTGTTTTATCTCACGGAACCTATTCATAATCAAGAACATAATGCTATACATGATAATAGTGAGATGCCCACAGCGGTGGTCGAGGAGCCTTTAACGCGGTACAAACGTGCACTCAACGACCAGCGGTTTGCGGTCCCAGAAGGAAAGCAACAGTACATCAAATATATAAAAAATAAAACAAATGAAACTAAAGCACCATATATATTCCAACTGCCGAAACATATGACAATCCCAGCAGGAAAAACAAATCATAGTGAAGTACAGTACATTGAGAAATGACGGCATGGATGCCGCCTTGGAACGGCCAGTGATCAAAACAATCCACTGAAGCAATTGAACCTTCTTAGAGTCGCGTTGCAAATCTCCCGCTTACTTCGGCAACGCGTCTTCAGAGGACATAAACAAACAAGGCAATACAAAACGGTTAATTATAAATACCAGTAATTTACTGACGAAAAATTCAAACACAATCATAATAGGACACAACCACAGTATACATGGACTGAACGAGTATCATCACTTTATACAGTAAATATAACTGCAAGAAAATATGAAGACACAAAACTCGAGACCAAAATAAATTTACACCATAGTAGTACACTACATGTATTTATTTGTATGTGAAATTTATTTGCCGAATGGCATTATGTTAATAATTTGAAAATATTAGTTTTAGTACAAGCACTAGAATTGGCAATACAACTGGCATTGTATGGGTCTTTGTGAAGCTTGGGTATGCAATACATGCAGGCGCGGATACAGGCCCCCCCCCCCCACCCCCTGCTCCCGGCAAAAATAAAAAAGACGAAATTCTACAATAATCGAATAGTTGGATGACTTTTTTCGTGGCCTAGGTGTCAGGAAATCGCATCTGCGGCGATCTGGCAACTAAAAATTTCATCCCGCAGACCCCCCTACTTTCTTTACAATTTCATGCTCGCGGAGGTCGGCTATGCCGATTTGTAATTACAGATCCCCCCCCCCCACCCCTGCAATTATTTTTGCATCCGCGCCTGTACATGGTAGCGAGCATATGTCGGCCGGAGCTAAACATACACATACTTAAATACATGGACATCTTTTTTCAAATGAGTATTTAGGTTTAGGTGGCAACATAGAAGGGTTGATTTTGTAAAACGAAATGAGTGCATCGATGATCTTGAAAAGCATTCTTTTCCAAGCAAACAATGCATAGCTATTCGCGCCTTCGAGCTTAATCTACTTAATGCAAAATGCACCAATGTCGTCCAAAATTTAATTATGATAACCATCATTTGAAATTTATAGCATCTGCAAGGCGTTGATGACATTGAAATCACCGGTAATGGCCAGCGGGCTGATAATAGAATTTAGATTCTCTATAAAGACAAGCCACATGATTTGACATATCAATGTTAAGATTGTTATTGTTAAAAAATATAACCCTAATTGGGCCGTTTGTACTTGTAACATATGACGCTCCAACCCGGTTAGTTCAAGCTCAGACTAGTGCCTTCAAACAAAACTTAACAAAGGGGGTAAATTTCTAACATATCCTTTAGCGGAACTTCTTGATATTTCGCAAATCCGTTCCTCTTCTGGTCGTCTATCATGCGGTACAAATCCACAAACCTGCGACCACTACTACTGTCTAGTACCAAGGATACGTTCTAGTAATTTTCTTCACACACTTTTACCGGATTACTTTTTCTCGGATTATAATTGTACTGTAATTTTCATTCACATGTTTGGATACTGGCCGTTATTTTAAATGGCCGCCAGAAATGCATACAAAATACTATATTTTAGTAGGTACGATATTTGATGCTTATGAGTGACATACCACGCATCAGGGGATTCCGGTAAGCCTTAAGGATGAACTAATATTTATACACTGTAAATGCATTACATTGCACGCGTTCCAAACTTGCAGCCATCAACTATAATGAGTCAAATCACAAACACAAGAACCATGTGCATGTACAGCGTATCGAACGTTCCCTATGTAGAATATATATGTGTCTAGGCATCATCTGCACTGGTAGAAAGCAGGGGCCCGTTTCACTAAACTTATTACGACTAAAATGTTCGTAAGAGCAAAATTATGATAGTCTGTAAAATTCACATTAACAATGTTTTCTTGAAAACAATTATTGGATTTACATTTATTGAACATAGGTTGCATGTGCAACCTATGTTAAATAAATGTAAATCCATCAATTGGAATTTCCAGACGATCCTATATTTGCACTTAGGAACATTTTAGTCGTACGAAGTTTAGTGAAACGGGCGCCTGGTATTTACTGGGAACTAGATAAGACGCCACCAACAAAGGCAGTGCGTATGCATTTACACTAGAGGGACACTACTTAAGGCAGGTCACTGATGGATTTCAGTCCCGATGTTTCCATCAGCAAGTGATTGTCTGGGATCTATTCGGGGAGTAAAAATCGTCAAAATGTGTTGTTCAGCTACAAAATGGATACAATTTGCAATGCAATTATAATAAGGAACACTCCGCACCAGCAATATAATAGGTATGTAAAATGAAATTATGAATGAATGACATGTGTGTATGTAATTACCAGGATACATCTTGATATGCATGTACATATATGTGCTGATATCTGATCGGTTCATAATGTGCGTCACATATGATATATTGCGGCAGACAGTTGTTACAATTGTGTGCTAAACTAGTAATACATTTATCATGTACATACAGTGACCAACAACAAGTATAAGAGCCCGTACAATTATTTTGCCTATGAACTAAATAATGTGACATTCTGTTATTGAATAATTACACACAATTTATGTATGTGTGATGACAATTCTGTATGCTTGTCAGTATTATTAACATTAGAGGCATGAACACACACCATGGTTACATGTTTCACATTGTATTACTATTCAGGTGCATGTACCAAATACACATGATTCTAAAGCAAATCACTAACTGGTTTGATGGACTATTTACTGTGCTGTTGAGCTAAGTAATGGTATGTCTGCAAAATCTTAATTTGTTATCAGATGAAAGGCATTCTATACCTTTTTTCATATTTTACAGATATTACAGATATTTAGTCGGCTGCAAATACTTCAAACAAAAGTACGTGAAATCACATGCAATTTCTAGTGGCTGTGGTAATGTTAACATTTTAATTCTTTATAAAGGTACATGCCCACTCAGTAGGCACAAACTGTTATTTATAGGATTTTTAAGAGTATAATTGTGTCACTATTCCGTCGGTTCTAAAAATTGCGAGTGCCCGCTATACACCATTACCCCACGTATTGATTGGCATTATTATATATTTTATATCACACGTAACTTTCCACACTGATGTCAGGGGCGATAACCGTGTTTCCTTAAAATGTTAGCGGACATTACTATTTATTCTCTGTATTTATTTGTTGATGTACAATGATCATACTTTATAACGCATTTAATTAGTACAATAATTAAATAATAGCATGCCTCATTTTCATATGAAAATAACCATGATACCACCGTGAGTCACTATTAGTAAACAACCCAAACAAATACATAATAATGTGCATTTTCCCTGGACGAAGATTCACATCGTCAAACCTAGTCGGCTCCCACCATTTGATATGTGGGGAAACCATGTACAATTGCATATCAATGGAAAGATTTGCATACGTCATGCCTAGGTCACATATGGTTTTCTTCATGTATAGCAGTGATGTGATGACGGTATCAGGGTAAGCTGGTGGTGCATGTATGAGTAGGCCCATCAGGTACACAGTCGCCGGCTTTGTTGCGGGTGTCACTTGGTCCCTGACCAATTGGTTGTTTAAGCCGTACTAATCTCGGCTATGGTCTGATGAAAGTGAATTCGGCCACTGGGCGTCCTTGAGCTCTGCAGCAACGAGACTCTCAACCCTGGCACATGCATTCGTCTACGTGATTCCTGAAGAAATATAAATTGCAGAAGGGTACGTTAACCTTCTTTGGGTCAGCATAGTGCTGAAGTGGCAGATACTGGCTGTATTGTCCTAAGAGATTGTGCAACGGTCTTCCGCAGTCGTGGGATCACAAGATCATATCTCCAGGTCGATAGATAGCACTACCCAGTTCTACGATGCCAGTGGGATGCTGTTGGAATTCCTGAGCCATGACATGTGCCTCTCTACGTCCATTGGGAGTTGAAACTAGACGATCAATATTGTCAAACCACCCGAAAATTGGCCACACACTTCTCATTAAACCCATTGCCTGATGTAGATCACCACCGCTGTCGCCCGCGAATTTGGCAGCTGCGAAACCTTATCACCTCAGCATATGATACTAGGAATCTGTGATCCTGTAGAAGTTTGATCATCTCGGAAGTGCGTTGTCCCTGGACGAAGATTCACATCGTCTCAGCGTTGTCTGGTTCCTAGTGCCGGTGATGTGACCTCGTACACCTTGGGCTAGGCTGAGAGACTCCTGTGCCACAGTGCCACAGGAAACTAATTTTGAGACTATGTACAGCAGTGTTGCGCTGGTCTGTTTCAGTGTGTTATTGTATGTGAATTATTGCAGATCATAATTCGCATTACTGTACTGTACGGATCGAGCCTCACTCCTGATCTGCCAAACAAGAGTCTATATTCTCCTCATATATCTGTTCAACAGCGAGGTCATACAGACGGGTCAACGGGGTCGAATCCCTTATTTCACCTGTAAGAAAGGGGGAACATCTCAAAATCAGAACTAAATATTTACATCAAGAAACACACATATTCGGGCCTGAAATTAGAATAACCTGATCTGGTGCCATGTCTTCGCCACACCAGAATCACTTAGCCCCATGCCATAAAAGTAATAGGATTAGCCATAATCATTCTACTCTTATAAGGGGTATAACAAACTATCACATACATAATCAGGTAGCCTGAGATTCCGGAAAGGATGAACCCCATCGTTAAATTACCCTTGGCATGCATCCAACTAACCACCCACTACAGAGCTGTGAACGTTGGGTTTTATGTATTGACGGCCACTAATAATCCTCGCTGAAAGGATCCAAACTGCCAAAAATATTTGAAATAAAATATTTGAAATATTTGCATGTATGTCACTTTATAAATACATGTATTGAAATCCAATACCAGGAAAACATGGGTCTGAAAACCATTTTCGTGAATTTATCATAAACGGTTGCAGAGCTATAAAAGAAAATATGATTTTTCGGTAATGGCGGCACCCAATTTGCATAATGAGACAATATATACATGTAATCACTGTATAAATGCCACCAGTGTCATCATTGACCATGAAAACATAGGTATAGACACCATTTGTGTGAAGTTGTAGTGTATAGTTGTAGAGCTATGATCGGAAATATTTTTTCCGCTAATGGCGGCAACTAATTTGCATATTAAAAAAGTTGCCCAAGGTTGTCAAGAGGACAACCAAGCTGATTTGCTCCAAGGCACCCATAGGAATGTAAATCTACCAAAAAACCTTGTACTATAGACAATTCATAGGTCCGACATGTAATTCATAAGGACGGCAAATGGACTATTATTGTAATTTGTAGAACTTGTTGAATTAGTGACACAATTATACACTTATTTAATTCCTATAAAGAACACTACGTCAATGTGTGCATGTACCTTTACTGTAATATAAACAAGAAATGAGTCTGTCGAACGCGGATGCCAACTGCAGCATATTTGAGAAATTGTGACAAAGTGGTTAACCGAAAAGTGTCACGGACGGACGGACAGACGGACAGACGGATGGACAGACCGACAGACACGGACAGACGGACAGACGGACAGACGGACGGTCCAAACACTATATGCCACCCGTTTCTTCGAAACCCGGTGGCATAAAAAGACACGGTCCACTACAATGATGGGGTTCTTCTTATCCTTCATTCTAACTGCTATCCACACTTCGAATGACATACAAAAGCGATCTTTCACTATTGAATGAATTCGCAGATATTGAAGGAAACCTTCAAATATGTATGATATATGTGCTATTCTGGTGAATATTTTGTATAATTGCAATTGCAGCGTTTTTCAAGGCATGTAATGTGTTTTTAAGATGTAATCATGTTGGCAATTAATATTTACGTTCCTTATATTATACAGAAATAATCACCATTTAACTGTGTGAAAATACATATACTGTAAACTATGTAAGATAAAAAGTAATTTAGGATGGGTGGGACAATATTAGCTTTATATGATTTATTGTGCTATTCTTGCGAAAATGGCGGCCAGCTGCAATGTCATGTAAGATGTGGGTTTAATGTGAATGTCATGGCTATCATTAGTTCCAACAGTTATTTATATTTCACATATAAGTCATCGTACCGTTATGCAGATGTACAGACATGAACTACGCAAACTCACGTGTAATTTAGGATGGGTGGGGTTATGTTATATTTTTAATTTGTATATTAGAAAAGACAGAACTGACTGCAATGCTATTCTTCATTCATATCCTTCAAAATTCACACAGGAAGTGGTATTTCATTGCTTAATACATTACAGATAAGTGACATCTACGGAATTGTGTGATGTTGTGCTATTCTAGCAGCCATTTGGAAAATAGCGGCCATTTTCAAAACACGTAAACCATATGTACGGAAATAATAGTCAATGCTTTAACACCGTAAGTGTTGACAGTAAAGAAGATGGTAACACTATTTCTTTGAGAAAATAATGTTATTCAATTGTATCCACAGAATGCTGTTGACGGCCATCGTGGAAAATGACTGTGTGCCAAAGTTCATTCTTGTTTAAAAATGCACAATCAATCATCTGACATATCCACTCCGCTAGTGCTTAATAATGCACACGTGCAGTCCTCGGGCCCGTCTAGTTCATAATTAATTGCCCTGATGATCCAATAGAGATGCTATAACAAATCCATGAAATGTTAATGGTACACACGTTTATCTTTGTGGCTGTGACTGGAGAACTCGGGCTTATGAGTTTTGTGACCAATATGGATCCAGATCAGGCTGTGCATCCTCACAGTCTGACCAGGATCTATCCTGTTTGAAATGTCATCAATGAAACACATCTCACGCTTCAAACAAGCACTATATATGTTATCAGGCTACATGCATGAGTGTGATATTTGATCAGGAACATCACGGGTCACAAATCCCACAAGCCCAATTAATCAGTCACAGCCATATTTCAATCATGCATTCTCCTAATAATCCATTATCAAGCCGTTCCATGAACATCCGCCACCTGCTAGTCCCAATAGCCGGATCACACACGTAGTGCGTCCACAAACTTAATGTTGAGATAAATGTACGTATAACATAATTCTTGTTTCATTTCTCAGATGTTTTGTCTCATTAATTTTAGTGCATACTTAGCTATAGCGATCACAATTCCGGCTACGTAGTTGTAGTCAAAGACAATGGGTATGTGTCTGAATTGTTAACATCGCCGAACATTAATATTATTATATTGTTTCATTGAGGACTGTTAACTTTCAGTCTGATCAATATTAACCATGTAAATAACTAAGTCACACTTTGAATGTAAAATGATTTAGAATACATCTTGCATGTAATTAGTATTTACATCAGCAAACGGCAATATATTTCAAAATGGCTGCCGAAATAGGCTGTTTTACAACATTTCTCTGCGAGTCATGTGCTGTTATGAATAATTAGATATTCATAAGTTGAAACACATATACATTGCTTTCACTCACACATAAATGGAATCTACAGGAGATAGTGATGCAATATCATTCCACAATTGTAAGAAAAGTCAAAATGGCCGTCAAAATTGTTTTGTTATATTTTTTACTTTATGGAGTTGTTATAAACGCATGTCAAGTACATATTACATGAATCCATATCAGTTCGATATACAAATCAAATAAATGTAAGTCGATAACATATACATATCCAGGTATACAATGCTATAACTATATTTTCAAAATGGCCGCTAAAATGATCAGATGTTCAAACTATTGACGATGGAGCTGTACTTTTCAGTAATTAAACAATACTAACAATGTTATGTATAGAGTGTGATATTCTGTTTATTTTCAATGGCAAATACGGATGACAAGATGAAAATCAATATGGCCGCTTTTGCAATTAGGATGTGATATTTATGGTTCTATATATATACTTTTAATACAGCTTATATTTCTTAAAATAGTTGATAATACCATTATCCCGAGAAGGTCCCGCATCTTGTGATGACACCAAAGTGTGCTAGCCCATGACATATACTCGAATACATGCCTCTGGTTGATATAGTAATTGAATATGATTGTCCATCAGGGATGTAATAAATTAGAAAGACAACCACATAGCGTTTGATATGTGGATCCAATGCAACATAGGGGTATATGGTCGAACATGCATGTATATTCGCTTCAACGACAGGTAGTATGTATGTGCTAAACAGGTATGTACATTGTATGTAAATAGTATTCTGCATTCAGGAAATAATGTACACATGGCACATGTTTATAGAGTCCTGACATCATTAGAATGACATTACACGTTGTCAAGTCAAAGAAAGAAATATATATTCCCGATAACATCAGAGAGCCAGCAAAATACGCAACAGTGGTACAATGCGGCAGAAAACGCCTTCCACAAACCGGAGCCTGCGTAAATAGTTAGAATACCATGTAGGTAATATTTCAATTTCATAGTAAAATCTCGATAGAGGCTATGTGATATGTTAGATGAACATTTTGATACAATGCATATTATGGTGAGGTGATACGTTTATCATTTATGCGAGTGTACACGTAGATTGATGATCCTCTGAGTGTGTGTGGCTACACGTGGTAACACATTAGCTTGTGTTATACAAATAATTTGACTGCTGTTAATTGATATATTCGGGGATTTGGTGAAAATGGGCACATCCTTTGTGTAATTGTATTGTCCTACTGTTGTTTGAACTTCCATCTGGAACCATCCACCTTTGGAATAACAATACCACTAAATATGGCATCTTGTTGTATTTTGTAATTGTATGTATGTAGGTTAGACGTGCATACTTATTAAACTGGACTAGATTGATTTTTGAATACCCCGGAAAGGCTTTTTCAGACTACATACATACTAATATTGGCTTGTATATATATTTATATTATTATATACATGAGCTTGGATGACATATATATCTTTTCAGAAGTCATACATACGTTTAGCCACATTTGTCAAATATTTATTTTCGCACAGTATGGAATGCAATAACTAGAGTTAAGCGATGTACGTGTATGTAGGAAATATGTAACGATGTTGTTAACTGAATGTTATTTAGGTATATGCAAATCTGACTATTACAGATTGATTACAAACCTACATCATTTTTGGTTTTTGGTAATTTGACACAATAGATTAACACGTGTGCTAATAATTATGAACACCGAATGTTGAAACATATTAGAGAAAGTAGTTTATGTATGCGTACATATAAACTATATGAATATACTGGATATATTTGAAAAGCATATGCATGCTTTTAGAAATATCATGTACCTTCAATTACTTCATTATATGAACATTATGAAATGGTAAATCAACCTTACAGGTTATCAAATGTCACTATTATGAAATCATGGTTAGATATTTACTTGCAATGTTTCACTTACAAAATGCAATATTGTAATGGGTGCCTCTCAAATGATATTATACACTAATAGAGTAATATACCTGCATGTAGTAGGCAATTGCCATGATGCATGCATTACTGTGCACTTACACTGGTAGTGGATGACACTCATAGACATTAGAACACACACGTTCCCGTATGACACATAATGTATTTCAGTAATTTCGTCCACGAAATAACAATTCCTTCCACTAACAATTCGTTCACACGAATTAACAATTCGTTCCCACGGGAACGAATTGTTAATATATCGTGGGAACGAATTTTTAATTCGTAGGAAGGAATTGTTATATCGTGTGAACAAATTGTTAATGCGATGGAACGAATTGAGGGAACGAATTGTCATTTCGTGGGAACGAATTGTCATTTTGTGGAATCGAATTGTTAATTCGAGGGAACGAATTGTTATTTCGTGGGAACGAATTAATAAAAACAAATCCATGTCCCCTGCGGGGCTCTGTACAAAAAACATTCGCGAACATTGGCAACATAATAGGGCACCGTTGGCAAGTACCAATACTGCAAACGTATGGGGCGCAGTTTTACTATGTATTCAGTATTTATTTCATCGGTACATGTTCAATGTATATTGTTCTCTATTTTATTTATATCTATTAATGGCAGAGTTTTACTATTTATTCGGTATTTCTGCAATCAATAATTCAATGTTTTGATACCAATCACTACTGAACATATAGTAAAATTGCGACTGGGTGGAAATGCAGATCCATCAGCTCATGTTGAACAATATCTGCATTTCATTCCAGATACTACATATAACTACTGTCGAACTTCCCCGAACGGCCACATCTCTACAACAACACCCTCTCTATAACAGCCGCTATTTTATATCCCAAATGGATGATTTCCTTAGACTGTTGAGCACGAAAATTGTCGTCTGCTGTTGCTTTGCCTTCTTTCTCGATAAAAACATATTTTGACAGCATTTTAAAATCATTTCCATTGGAAATGATTCTAAAATGTTGCCAAAGCATGTTTTTGATGAGAATTATCGAAGAAAATAAACAAAAAACGGACGACAAAATGTAATTCAGCATTAACCTCCCTACAACAGTCACCTCTCTACAACAGCCAGTTTTGCGTCTTCCCATGGATGGCTGTTGTAGAGAGGTTGCACTGTACATGCAATTTGAGTAAATCGATGAGTGCAATCAGGTAGCAAGAAGTCATTGATTTAATATAGTGAACAATTAGAATGTGAATAAATGATATAGTGGGACATTTGTTAACAAAACACATTTTCAAAACGATCATTATGGTTTCAGGTTTGTTTAAATAAATTACACAAATGATCGACTGTCCATCATTTTCCCATTATGTGGATAGATAAGATCTTTTGTTCGACGCCGACTATCACGGGATAACCTGCCGCTATGCTAAACCGACGTCAGATTGCATATTGAACACGGAACTCATGGCAACGCACATCCTGCTAACTAACATCGGTATAGACTGGGTGCCGTTTCACTAAACTACGTACATACGACTAAAATGTTCGTAAGTGCACACTTATGATGGTCTGTCAATTTCACATTTACATTGTAAACAATTATTGGATTTACATTTATTGAGCAAAGAATGCAGCATATGCTCAATAAATGTAAAGCCATCAATTGAAATTTCCCGACTATCCTAAATTTGATCTTAATAAACATTTTAGTCGTACGAAATCTAGTGAAACGGGCCCCAGATACATTTGTATATGTACTTTGAAATTTGAGGTATTTTTGTATCCACCTGATAGAAATAATTTTGTATTATACATCGGGTAGCGGCAGCCTCAAATTTAAAATTACATACATACGTCAGTATTCCACAAACATTGCATAAACAGTTGCTAATTCCTAAAGGTTTCAACGCTCTAGTTCTAGAATAAGTAATGCATTTGTGGCGCTAATATAACAGTTCATGATCTAAGAATAATGACAATCCCTTGCTGGCCTCGTCTAGACATCAAAATGTATTATATACATGTAGTAAAATGTATAACTTGTATAACTACTGAAATACAGTATGTGTCATACGAGAACGTGTGTGTTCCAATGTGTATGACCGTGATCCATTACCAGTATAAGTGCACACCAGTGCATACATCATGACCATTACATAATACATGCAGGTATATTGTTTCATCAGTCTTATTTGAGGGGCACCCATTACGATATTGTATTTTGTAAGTGAGGCGTTGTAAGAAAATATTTAACCATGATTTCATAATAGTGACATTTGATAACCTGTAAAGACATTGAAGGTGCATGATCTTTCTAAAAGTATGCACATGCTCTTCAAATATATCCACTATATTCATATAGCTGTTATGTACGCATACATAAACTATTTTGTCCAATATGTTTGAACATTCGGTGTTCTTAATTATAGCACACGTGTTATTCAACACCTGTTGTGTCAATTTACCAATAGTTACTATGTATGCATACCAATATTATTATGTATGTAGTCAGAAAAAGCCATTCCGGGGTATTGAAACATCAATCTAGTACAGTTTAAGAAGTATGCACATCTACCACGTGTAGCCACTCACACTCATAGGACCATCAATATACATTTCAATCCCTATGATTGATAACATAATCTTCTTTGGGGTCGTCTGAATATATATTTCTCTATTTGACAACAGGTAATGTTATTCTAATGATCAAACAACTCTATAATCAAGTACCGTGTGTGTGTATGAATGCAGAATTATATTTACATTGCACCTGTTTAGCACATACATACCACACGTAGTATGTAGCTAATAGACACGTATTTGCCTCCATATACCCCTATGTGGCATTGAATCTCCTAGGGCTAAGGGTATCATCAACAAATTTTAGAAATTTAACCTGTATTAAAAGTGTACATATATATCCGTAAATATCACATGTCCTAATTGCAAAAAGCGACCATCTTGATGGTCATCTTGAAACTGATCGACAGTCATGGTGACACTGTATATGGTTAGTTTTTTTTTAATGCACATGTAGTGGTTAATGTAGAACTGATTACATCAGTGACTGCATGAACTATATATTGTTATCATGTATTGTATTTATTTTCCAATCCAACTCACGACCAAGGGTTAATTTAAAGTATTGTCACATGTGCAGACATATGTGGGATGCTTACTGACTGGGGAAAGGCATACATGTTTGCAATAAGCATACCCATGCCATTCATCATACCATACTACATACTGCCTTGTCCAATGATCATCATGCTCGCTTAATTGTCAGAAGTGTGCTCGTTAACAATAATAATAGTGTATTCCTTGTTAACAGTCAATACATTTTGGACACACTTTGAAACAGTTCTTCAATACTCAAACTGATTGAAATACATCCGTATTTGTCTTTGAAAATAATCAGAATATCACACTCTATAAATAACAATGTTAGTGTTGTTTAATTACTGAAAACTGCAACTTCATCATCAATATTATTGAACATCTGATCATTTTGGCGGCCATTTTGAATACAAATTATAGCATTGTATACCTGGATATGTATATGTTATCAAATGATTTGATTTGTATACCTCAAACTGGTATGCATACATATAATAGGTGCATGAAATGCTGTTTATAACAACTCCATACAGTAAAACATAGAACAAAACAATAACATTATGGCGGCCATTTTGTCTGTTCTGACAATTGTGGAAGGCTATTGCATCACTATCTCCTGTATTTTCGATTTATTTGTGAAAGAAAGCAATGTACATGTGTTTCAATTTTATGAATGTCTGTATTTGTTTGTAACAGCACACGACTCGCAGAAAAATGTTGTAAAACAGCCTATTTCGGGAGCAATTTTAAAATGTATTGCCATTTATGGATGTAAGATGTATTCTAAATCATTTTACATTCAAATTGTAGCAAATTATAGCAATTTACCCGGTTAATATTAATCAGACTGAAAGATAACAGTCCTTAATAAAACATTATACTACTGTTTGGCGGCCATCTTGTAAAATGGCGGCTATTTGTTCATCCAGCTGCTTTTTGAGCGCAGACAACCAGGATTGATAGACAATAGGCTACTGAATTCGAAAATCATACTCACCAACAATCCCACATGAGGAGGGGGGGGGGGGGATTATTGCTGGCTCAAGGTCTACCATTCTTATGTTTTCAATTATAATATGGGCAATAAGCTTAATAAGCATGAACTATCACATATATAAAGTAATGCCAAAGAAATGATCGTCAAACGTTTATAATATTATGCATTGCAAATCCATAAAGTAATACGTAAACTCTGGAACATTAACTTATCTAACCTTCAAGTCCGTGACAGATACGTACGCCCGTTGCTCACGAACTATTGTCCTCTCGTACGAAAGGTATACATCTTTATTTTTATATTCAAACTATTGTTTGCCGAGCTAACGCATATAACAATAATAACATTATTATAATCTGCGGGACATAATCTGCGAGACGCAACATGCGAAATCCGTAGTAATAGCAGCCATTTATTATTCGTAATTTAGTCACTCTTCGCATTTTAGACAGCAACCGGATGTGAACTAATCAAAGCGTCCGGTGGATTGTGATGGTATGTTCGTCTGCTGATCGTTGTAAAACATGTGAGTAATATGAATTGCATTATTTGACAATAAAACCATGACTGGCAATTTTGTTTAGCTATTTCATACATATTTGTGGATGGTCTTAAGATATATAAAAATATTATGCAACATTCATGTCCATGTTATATGATTTGAGTTGGTAAAGTCTGGACTCGAAGATTATTACAAATTGTCCCGAAGATTAGATTATTAGAATGTCTACGATTACCTGCTTTATATTTGAATTTAATCAGTATTATCTGAAGTAAATAGTTTATAAACATTTAATACACATTAGCATATCCAACAGGATACCATATGCGCTTACGATGTGGAATTTGGTGGATGAAAAATATATTCGAAAATTGGATTGAAAAGTCAAAGTGACATTTATGACTGTTGTTACTGTCGAATCAGGGCATTTGCAAACTCGTTTTCGAAAGATGCCAAGTGCATAATTACTTCTATTATAAACGGAAAAAAGATAGATGGCTGATAGATACATTCACCAAATACTGGGAAAAGCATCTTAATTGACTGTCCCGAAGATTAGAAATAGCAGTCCCGAACATTAGGAGAAATGTAATATGATCTCAAATAAGGGTTACTGATCTCCTCTCTCTATATATATATTTTCAGTATGGCGAAATCAAAAGCGCAACGCATAAACGAGTATAGAGAAAGAAAGACAGAACAATTGGGAGACAGATGGGCAAAGCAAAAAAGAGACATAATGAGAGCTGGATATATACCGACGTCTCTGTTATCAGACAAGGCAAAGACAAAGAGACGGGCGAAAAACAGGAAATAATTCCAGAAATATTATTTGAAACATAAGAAAACACGAACTGAAAATAGTATGGCACCAGAACCGGTACCAAGCAGTTACCATGTGTCTGACGAAAACATTGTTAGCAACACTACAGAGGACATGTGTAATAACAGGCAAACTATTACTGTACAATTTCCATTTGAAAAACCGAGGACATCAGAAAGAAAACAGAAACGCAAAAGAGAATCCCGTACCCTGAAGAGAACACGTCAACGAATTGAAATCCTAGAAGACCAAGCTGGAGAACTGAAGAGAAAATTGAAAACGACACAAAGACGCATACAATGTATGAAGCCAAGAAAAATCCACAAACACCAAGAAGCAAGAGCGATAGCATATTGAAGAAGTCTGGCTTTGACCCAAACAAAGTACTAGAAGTTAGAAAGCGCCTAATCTATGGAGAATGCTTGAGCAGTGAAATTAAACAGTCTTTTTACACAAATATGAAGACTCAATTTCACAGAGTCATTTCAGGACAGATACTTAAGAAATACCGATTAAAGTCTCACCTACAGAACACGACTACATTGAATAGCAGTAAATTACTAAATCACACAGATGTAAGAGTGACGAAAAGAAGAGTTATGCTACAGAAAGCAAATACAACTAAGGAAGAAGTATTGCAGTTTTTGTCCCGTGATGATAACTCTAGAATGTTACCAGTGAAAGCGGATGCCGTGAAGATAGGCAAGAGTAAACAGCAAAAACGTGTGTTGAACGACTACATGCATAATCTTTTCATAAAGTTCAGAGCGGAAACAAACTGTACATGTGCTATGTCGCTTTCCTCGTTCTATAGACTTCAGCCTGGTTAATTTTGCTTCGAGAAGCATATGCCTTTGCGGTAAACACCAAAACTTTAGCTATAAACTGAAAGCCCTCATCTATTTAGATTACAAACGGAATTCCTGGGTCATATTGTGTCAGAAGAAGGCACATCTACCAACAAAAAGAAAATAGCAGCTATAGACGAGTCACAGGTACCAAAAAATGAGAAAGAAGTTAAAAGTTTTGTCTCGCTTTGTGCGTAATACAGACGATTTGTGAATGGATTTGCGGATATAGCAGCACCACTACATCGACTTACGCAGAAGGAAGAACATTTTGATTGGACACCAAGTACAAAATGGGATAGAAAAACCAGTTGCATATTTTAGTAGAGTGTTACACAAAACAGAAAAAAATAATGTGTAATAAGGAGAGCGCTACTTAGCGTTGTTGAGTCGGTGATACGATTTCATCAGTATTAGTATGCGCTGTCATTCACAGTCAGGACATATCACAGTGCACTGCAGTGGTTGCTGCAATTTAAATCACCATCAGGTCAGCTAAGTCGCTGGCTAGATTCATTGAGTGTATATGATTTTACGATAATACATAGGAGTGGGACTACGCATCGCAAGGCAGATGGGCTTTCTAGGCGTCCATGCTCTTCATGTGCACACTGCAATAGAAGGGAATAGATAGAGTCAAGTACATGAAACGAGAAGGGCATGTAAACATGGATGTCGGATAATGGACAGCAGAAATCGCCGAAGGAAAAGACTGAAAGTAAGGTTAAATGTAAACCCGATGTAAAGCGTAAAGCTGATTGAGCAATATATAGAAAAAACGAAAGCGACGAGAATTTTGAATTTGATTCCTGTCAGACAGACGATAAGGCGAGAACTCCTAGTGCCCAGTACAATCACCTTGTGGATGGAAAGTCAGCGCTAGAGTTAGAGATCCAACCTAGGGGATCCTCAGACAGTGAAGTACAAGAGAGGTTAAATTCAGAGAAAGATTACAAATTGGAAAACTTGAAGGAAGTCTAAGTCAATGACCCATTATGAGGTATTAATGGAAGTCAAACAACAAAAAACCGGCGTTAAAGGATAGTAAGCCATATCCATTGGCTGTTCGGCAATATTGGCACAAATGGAACCTGATATCCTTGGAGGGGGACATCCTAGTTATGAATATTAGGGAAACTGACAATAGAATTTTGCTTCCACAATGTATGAAGCATGAAATCCTATCTCAGTTACATGATAATCCACTGGCTGGTCACATCGGAGTAACGCGAACACGGAAAAGCGTTAACGCTCGATTCTATTGGGTGAATATGAACAAGGACATTGAAACCTATATACGGAAATGTAAGGAATGTCATGCACGATGAATGCCACAAACTGAATACCAGGCAAAAATGCAGCCACTTGTTGTTAATTGGTATCACTAGACATAGTTGGCACATTGCCCGAAACTTACAAAGGAAACAAATATTGTCTAACAGTAACCGATCACTTCACAAGATGGACAGAAATGTATCCATTGAGAGATGTTACTGCTGAAACTGTTGCCAGTAAATTTGTATCAGCATTTATCAGCATTTATCAGCAGATATGGGCTATCAAAGCGACTGTTGACAGACCAAGGACGGCAATTTGAATCTCAATTATTCAAGAAAATGTGTAAGCTGTTTGATATTGAGAAAATACGATGTTCACCATTTCACCCACAATGCAATGGTAAAACTGAGCGGTTCCACAGAACAATTGAAGACATGTTAAGCAAATATGTATCGCCTAATCAAAAGGATTGGGATGAATTTATTCCATTACTGTTGTCATCCTATAGTTCATAAATACACCAGAGTACCAAACAATCACCGCACAAAATGTTGTTCGGCAGAGAACCAACAATCCCGATGTATTTTCAATATGGCAAGAGACGCGCAGAGACAACTGGGCCGGAGTTTATACAGCGATTGAAGGAACAATTGAATAACGTACATGAAGAAGCACGACAGGCAATGATGAAATCAAGCGCGAAACAGAAGAAGACATATGACAGTCGATCACACCATGCACACTACAAAGTTGGCAACGATGTATGGTTGCGAAACACAAATAAAACAAAAGGCCTAAGTCCTAAACTCCAATCCAAGTACACTGGTCCATACGCCATAACTGAGAAATGCTCCGATATCCTCTTTCGGGTACAACAAAAAACACCCCATCACCGGGCCTGTAAAATTGGTTCACCACAACAGGCTCAAACCATACTATTAATACATGTACATGCTTTATTATGGTGGGCGGGGCGATTGATGTCACATTGTATAATTAATTAATTATGGAGTATGAGCTATGGACGCGGTCTGCTCAAGGTATCCACTGTTAACCAGTTGACCGGCATACAGCAGTTATAAATATATGCAATAATATGGACTTCTACCATATTGTTGAGTGCGTCGGCTGATCTGGATATACACTGGTCAGAGAAAAATATGCCGGCTTTGTCAGATTGTGGCCACATATATCTAAGACCATTATGACGAGTGTGATCGGACTTAATTGTAGGGATGTTATCGAATGCCAAAAACGGTATTCGAATATTCGGTCGAGGTATTCGAATAGTATTCGAATATTCGGAAAACGCTATATTCGGTAGGCAGACGTAGTTACTCCGCTGGTAATCACACTACACTACCATTGCCGGTTTAATACATAACTGTAACGTGTGAGCAAAACATCCCAAATCACTCCAGTCCTCACACTTGTCACCGGCACACTCCATATTTCGCGCATTGTCGTGGACACATGTCTCGATTTTCCCGGTGAGGCCGAACTCGGAGACGCAGTCTTTAAGCTTGGTGGCGAGATTCTCCCCGGTGTGTCGTTCCGGCATGGCCCTGGTGATCAATACGTTGGCTTTCATATCCCAGTCGTCTGTTATATGATGCTCAGTCACCGTGATATAACTCTCGGTCGAATTCGAAGTCCATGTGTCGGTGGTTATCGCGGCCGATGACACAGATGATAGTTCGTTAATGAGCGCCTCTCTGTCGTCGTCGTACCTCTTCACAATACGCGATCGTACTGTAGCCCGGCACGGCACTGTATATTCGGGGGCTACATTGGACATGAGCTTCCGGAACCCGGCGCCTTCCACGAAACTGAGGGGTAGATAGTCCGATACAACCATGTCGGCCACTGACTGTGTGATCTTTTCACTTTCTGGTCGCGATAACTTTTTCTCGGTCTTGACAAACGATGTCATGGACACTTGTTTCTGACTGTCATTACTGACGTGTGTTGAAGGGTGTTTGGCGTTTACGTGATTCCGCAGATTTGACGTTGTCCCCGCGTAAGTAAGTTCCGCACTACACAGTTGGCACTTTGCCGACTTCTTATCCAGTGATAACTTGAAATGTCTCCAAACGGCAGACGCTGCAGGTGGCATAATTCCAATATTAAGTGTGTATCCGATTATCAGAATAACTACGTGTTACTTTACAGAAAAGTAAAACATATCCAGAATGTTGCCATTATATAATCCGTTAACATTTACTCAAATTTGTAATATGGAGTATATACAGCGATTGAAGGAACAATTGAATAACGTACATGAAGAAGCACGACAGGCAATGATGAAATCAAGCGCGAAACAGAAGACATATGACAGTCGATCACACCATGCACACTACAAAGTTGGCAACGATGTATGGTTGCGAAACACAAATAAAACATAAGGCCTAAGTCCTAAACTCCAATCCAAGTACACTGGTCCATACGCCATAACTGAGAAATGCTCCGATATCCTCTTTCGGGTACAACAAAAAACACCCCATCACCGGGCCTGTAAAATTGGTTCACCACAACAGGCTCAAACCATACTATTAATACATGTACATGCTTTATTATGGTGGGCGGGGCGATTGATGTCACATTGTATAATTAATTAATTATGGAGTATGAGCTATGGACGCGGTCTGCTCAAGGTATCCACTGTTAACCAGTTGACCGGCATACAGCAGTTATAAATATATGCAATAATATGGACTTCTACCATATTGTTGAGTGCGTCGGCTGATCTGGATATACACTGGTCAGAGAAAAATATGCCGGCTTTGTCAGATTGTGGCCACATATATCTAAGACCATTATGACGAGTGTGATCGGACTTGTGATCAAGAGGAAGCGGACCATAGACGAGCGGGAGGAGTTTGATGCAGCTCGTGGTATTATAGAGTGTGACGCCTGCCAGCAACGTTTTGGTACCAGTACGCAACTAACCCGGCATAACCGCGACAGACATGGGTCGAAAATAGGATGCATGCACCCTCACAGGACGTTTGCAAAAAGCCGGAGGTACTTGTTGGAGCGGCACCAACTTAATTGTGGACTGAAAACGCCATTGCAGTCACCAATGTGTCTAGTGAATTTGGAGGGCGACATGCCACAAATTATTTGTCCAATAAGAACAACCAAGGAGAACACGACATCGACAGCGGGAGAAACAACACCAACCACGACAAAAACAACAACAGCCACGAGGAACACGACAACGACGGGGAACGCAACACCAACCATGGCAAAAACACCACAACGAACATGGGAAATACGGCATATACAACGGGGAACACAGAAGAGGGAACAGACTTCATCAACAGAAGAGCATTTTTTTTTAACACAAATGTATCAATGTTTGACACACCAGCTGCACTCATATACATAAACACACACTTATCCCACACTACACACATTGCCACTTTTCCAGCCTGAAACAGATGACGCAGACATTGCAGACTTCATACACTCGTTAGGTATACACCCAGACAATTCCTACACTCCGGGTAGTCCTAGTGGCCACCCCGACTACACACCGTCCGAGAAGGACACACATGATACACAACCATACACGGTGAAACAAATACATGTACCAACATTCCCCCTAAACCTCTCAATCACACATTGAGGGCAGGTGATCGTTATGACTACCTGCTTCACGACCCACGCACCTTATTTTCCGGGGCTCCATCTTCATACTTGAATGACCCACAGAGCAAGTTAGCTCAGACATGTAGAAAGCAAGCCCTCCAAATAGGTCAAATCAAAGTCAGTTTTTGTCCCGAGGGCTTTGCTATGCGGAAAACAGAGACAGCAGATCTTCAACAACACACAATATATAAACCACACCACACTCATACCCACATATTCATCTCACGGAGTAATGTAGTTTAGACCGGAATTGGCCGCCCAAATTACTCTTATTAAACATTATTGACTGTAATATGCATCGTCTGAAATCAAATTTAACATTTTGTACCATGACCGGCGGTATGGTATGGGCCACTCACTAATATATGGGCAATTGCTATACCGCCGTGTATTATCTTCTCTTTTTCTTTCGTCTTCATAATATGTGAAACACATTGTCATATAACCAAATAGTAACAGATAAACGCCGCACCTGAACTCGAATAATAACAAATCGTATATAACGATAAGCCCCGAAACGATAGTAGCTGGGCCCGAAAACATATTACATCATACTTTGCATAACCAAATATCGATCATTCCCAGCCTGATATGTTATGCCCTGACCAATCGTCAAATATCATCATTATATAGGATAACACTGTTACGGCTGAATCTCCATATATCACATTCACTCACACTCAGCCTTTTTCACGGTCTTACATACCGGCTTCGTGCGATATGAGAATGAACTATATGGCAGATATTAGTATATTCGGAAACAAACGGGCCAACGGTCATTGGTCTGCCACTTTTGGGTTCAAATGCCCGGGTTTGGAAGGTCCTCGAGCCAATTCCTACCCTTAAATATAAGATAAAAAAAACAAAACAAACAAATACCCACATAACCAATAAAACTTCTCCGAGCAACTGGCACACAAACAAATTACATACCCACACTACGCTGCACATCAACATGCACAGGAAAATATTTATTTGTAAGTGAATTTTGATTATTGTTGAAATAGGATATGTAAATAACTATATATATTTTTTAATTTATGTCACAGAAGTTACCAGGTTCAAATCACGGTTGAACTGCACTTTTCTCGTCCGATATTAAACATAAACATTTATAAACAATGTAGTACTGATCTACACCTTGATAATCATAAAACATAGTCCTGTCTCATAATAAATTAAAAATAGTGAAACATAATTACGTGTTAAGTGAGTAATTATTAACACATGAAGTTAACAGTTAGCGGCATCATTCCTCAGTGCTGTGTACGGTACACAGCACTTAGAAAAGTAAATACGATATTAATTGTAACAAAACCAATTGGTTATATTACTAAATGGTGATTAGAGATGTAGAGCTAAGTGATATTTTATAAGAAAATAGCACTTAAACAAACAAATAGGATAGTAGTTGTAACAAAACTAATTGGTTACATTAATAAATGGTGATTAGAGATGTAGAGCTAAGTGATATGTTATAAGAAAATATTTTGGGAAAACACTCATATGGTTAATTTAGTTGTATGTATGCACACATGAGAGTGTTAAGAACATATTTTTTTATAGATAAAACTAAAAATAATAGTTACATTTCAATTGTTATATTGTAATATACATTGGTATAGATATGCAAGTTGATATGAGTAATAAATTATTACTTGAATGCAATTATGGAAGTAATGTATGTATATCTTCAAACCAAATATGATTTGCATGTACTTCACTTAATCGAGTTCGGGGACGAACTTGGTAGGGGGGGGGGGGGGGGGGGGGAGGGGGGGGGGGGGGATAGTGTGGCGACATGAGAATTCACCATTTCTGTATCTTACCATGAATACTCATGACAGTGAATAACACACACACTGTCTCACTATATATTCCATAATATGAAGCATTAGTTACCTTTCAACTTGCATCTCTATAACTGTACAATGATAAGTCCATGTATTGTTTAACATTGTTATGTTTAATTCACTTAGTCTTCATCATTATTAGCCGATCTATTTATAGATCGGCTATATATTGGTTATCCATTGGTTTGTGAAAAAGTTTGTAACCACCCTTTTCTCCTATATTCGGTAATTATCTACAAACGCGAAATTTGTTGTATCACTTCCAAACTACATCAACCGGATAATTTTTCATTTTTGGCCATTATCTCTGTTTAAAACTTTAACTATAGCGAAATAACACAATTTGGCTATAAATACAAGAGTTCGGTAATTTGGCTATAAATAAACGTTTTAACAAGAGTTCGGTAAACTATTCTTAGGCGCCTTGCCTTCTATTCGTTACAAAGCGTGATATTTTGAATTCGTGATTTGATTGGACCGGACCGGACCAATGTTGGCTCACCCAGCTGACAAACCAATCGAACAGTTGCCGATCACGTGATCTTGATATGCGCACCAGCTTCATTTGCGAGAAGATAGACAACCAGATACAGGTAATATGTTTTAAAGTACATTTTAGTATAAATACCGCCCAAAATATACGCTACTAACTGTTAATTACCAATATACGAGTGGGGATTGTTCCTGCAGTATATTTATACTGTACCGAGAGAAAAGTGGAGCCATTACGGCCCTTCTTATATGCCAGATGTTTTGGGGAAAATTTTGATTAAACTAGGAACTAAAGAAGGCAAAAGAAAATGGCCGTCATTAAGTCAAGTGGAGGTGACACTGACAATGCTCGCGCATTGACAATGCTCGCTTAATATTTACTTTTCGCCACAGGTCTCTGTTGCATATCAAAATATTCCAGATTTTTGTTTCTGAATGCACAAAATAATAGTCTTGTCTCCATTGTGTACATTGTCGTTGCAAGATCATTTCATTCAAGATGGCCGCCAAAAGGTCAAATTTTTATTTTGTTCAAATGTGGTCATGTAATATGTCAAATCGAAAGTATCAATGAGCTGATCGCTGTCATATAATGTTTCTTGAAATATAGTCATTATGTCATTCAAGATGGCCACCAAAATGTCAATTTTTGATTTTCTTCAAATGTGGTCATGTAATATATCAAATCGAAAGTATCGATCAGCCGGTCGCTGTCATATCATTTTTCTCAAAATGGAGTCATTATGTCACTCAAGATGGCCGCCAAATTGTCAAATTTTGTTTATGTTCGAATGTGGATATGTAGTCACTATTCAGGTGAAATCAACACTTCTCTCACTTTTCCCTGAGATTCGGTAACTACTAAAATATGGACATATATTGAACCCTGATTTGATCGGCTAATAACATCATGCACTGCATGACTTTTCATTCCCTGTGTTGGTCGTTTCAAGCTATGGGCGCCGCCATATTGGATTAGACTCGCTCAATGGTTGGTCGTTGCGATCACAGGCATTGATCGTACGGTCGAAGCGACCACCTCCGGTAAAATGCGACGACAAAACAACCAACTCAGGAAATTACGACACGACCTAAATGACGTCACAACCCGTTCGTTCCTTATATATTGGTCGCTACGACCAGGCGACCTCAGTTGAGTCCTTGGAGAAAAACCTGTAGATTATGTCATCATTTAATATTCTTAATACCAAGAAAGTACGTAATAATTCCAGATCGTAATAAAATAACGTCACAAGCTGCTCGGATATTGTTTTATCTACGCTACATTTGAGGAAAACGTACTCTGGTCCGTTTGCTGGGCAGCTGACGGGCTGGACGTTACAGAGGTACGGGAAGAGCTGACGGGCTGGTCGTTACAGAGGTACGGGAAGATTATGCCTAATCATCGGGACGATTATAATTTGTTCAGTGGTATATTAGTATTTAGTTCATTCATTTTATGGTGGGAAATATACCTGGATTCAGGATTTCGGGGGGGGGGGGGGGGTGGGGGGGGGTGGGGCGTAGCTATTTTGCAATACTTGACTAGAGCTAGGGTGGTCGGAGGGCATTCCTCCCCTCGGATTCTTTTTGAAATCTACATCGCATTTCCTTTCCTGCGTTCTGACGCATTTTGAAGTAAAAAACGTGCCTCCGGCGAATTTTAGGGGGAAACCAAACGTTTCGCGTAAGTTTTGCATAATTATATAACACAAGCTTGCAACATATCCATTTTACATTAAAGGTACATGCCCACGAAATAGGCACACAATGTTCTTTATATCAGAGACATCATCTGAGACATTTTCTGGCAAAATAAACATTCATTCACCATTACCCCACGTAGTGATTGGCATTTTATATCAGACGGAAATTTCCACACTGATATCAGGGGAGATAACCGTGTTCCCTTAAAATGTTAACGGACATTACTATTTATACTCTGTATTTATTTTTTTATGTGCAATTAAATGAATTATCATACTTTATAGTCTGTCGAAAATATTATTTTTTCACGTGACGCATTTAAATAGCATAAATAATTAAAAAATATCATGTCTCATTTGCATATAAATATAGTCTGATACCAACGCGCGTCACTATCAGTAAACAAAATATTACTAGATCATTATATCTGTATAGCGTGCACTCGTAATTTTTAGAACTGGTGGAATAGTTACACAATTATACACTTATTTAATTTCTATGAAGAACATTTTGTGCCTACTGAGTGGGCATATACCTTTAATGTATATACACGGACCTGATTGACGTCATGCCGTCGTTATTGCTATTTATTATATGGACTGACAAGTTCAACCAATGAGATTGTCCAATTTCGAGTCACACGACTGTATATATGCTATTCATCTGGATATCAGTTTCGACCAATTCGCTGCAATAAATGCCAGCAGTTTGGTCACCGACAAGACGCTTGCAGAAACAATTTTGTCAACTGCCCAATTTGTGGGTATGCACACTTCTATAAGGATTGCACATCTAAATACACGAGGGACAACGATTTCTGCAACAATTGCTTTGTAGCAGAATTACAGGCTTGTGGCCATCGAGCCAGCGATCCATACTGCCCGATATTTCTTAAATACAAAACGCACATTAATCACAAAAATCAAACAAGACAACTAACGCGTGACGCACTCAAGGAACAACTGCAAACACAACACTTCGACCAATACCACACATGTTCATGCCACCACTAATCTACCTATACAACAACAAAACAGTCAGTATTCAACTATCCCAGCCACACCACAATACAATAAACGCAAACGGGCATCTGAATCACCATCCATGGATACACACGCCAAGCGAGATACTGAAATACAGCAGTATGTCACAAAAAATCAACTTTTGGATCTAATAGCGGTGATAGAAACAACATTAGAATCTCATTTAGGAATTAAAATGCAAGGAATAATAGGTCACATAGCAGAGTCCCATCTACAAAATAGGTCAGTTCACACACCCGAAGTTACTGCCGCTATTATTCAACACGTAAACACGACACCCAGACAAAACCCTACATCACCCCCACCCACTAAACAAAGAAGAAATAACAATACTGAACCCCTGCATCCATCAATAGCTACGAGTAATCGCAAACATGCTGGACTAATAACGGAAATAGACACAACAATACTAGAACTGGCGGCGGAACTCGGCATAACAACTGAAATGGAACCCGAAATGTCACATGCATCAGCATGGACTGCGCAAAAAGTCCTTGCTGCCCAGTCGTAAACAATAGCCCCAACAAATCCGCCCCAGCGTCATCACCTCTATGCTTATCAAATATATCACAAAATAGTTCCAGCGACAACATTAACACATACAACATAGCAGAAGGTCATAGAAATGTTACGAAACAACACACAGACAGCAACCAACAACATTAAAACATCCACCCCAAATGCCAGTCCAATGGGTTAGCCCGGTGGGGAAACAAATAAGAGCGGTAAATCTAATAAGAAACAAAACACACAATATGCCCCTTGCACAAAAACAATCAAAAACTTTTAACAGGATGGAACATTTGGTAGTCGTCTAAACTAAAAAACCTAAACGTAAAGTCCAATGTAAGCAAGGTCCCAATGTGCTAGCGCCTCCAGTACAGCTGAGAAGCAATGAACCTGAAACAGCCCTCCCAGCCAGAACCCTGAATAGTAAACATGGCGCTCTTCTGCACAAACGCAGAATATGTTCGCAATAATACATAACATTAATACACATAAACATATATGGGTAGAAATAATAATAGTAATAATCACCCCTGACAGTCCTTCAATGGAACTGTCGGGATTTCTACGGACAAAGGGAGAGCTAATAAATGCTATAGAAACTAACATATGTCACCCGATGTAATATGCCTTCAGGAAATGCCAAAACCATCAACTCTAACAGGATACAACTTAATAGCGCACTTCACAAATCCACTTCATGGTAGTGGAGTAGGCATATATGCTAAAAATGGAGTTTCTTGTACAAAATTAAAAACGAATCATCTGAAGGAAACAGAAAATATTCTTTATTCTGCAATTAAAATATTAGGTAACAAAGGTAATATAGACATACTAAATGTATACATCGGTCCCGGTGGCAGTACAAACGCTACTAAATCACACAATATATAACATTACCAAACAGATAAGTAATAAAGCTCTGATATTGGGTGACTTTAACGGACACAACCCACTTTGGGACGTGCATTATCTCGCCAAAACTAACAAAACTGGTGATGAAATAATAAACTTTTTAGACAATACAAGATTACGTATTATTAAATGATGGGACCGTAACCTTCGATACGTCTCATATCCCACATAGTAAAGGTATAGGAACAACACCAGACATCACATTAGCTACACCAGCTCTAGCTTCTTCGTCCTCTGGTTCGTACACGATTCTACACTAGGAAGTGATCACTATGCAATAATTACTAAAGTTTTGACCCAATACCATAAGAGTACTCCCGCAACAATTCCTAAATGGAAGTTAGGTCAGGCTGACTGGGAGCGTTTCCATCACTTATGTTCAACTAAGTTACACATAGAGAAACAATTAAACTGCAATGAATATCATAATTAATTTGTGAGCACTCTCTACGAAATCAGTAAGGAATGCATACCACAGACAAGTGGCAAAGCACACAATCGCCCAACCAATCCCTGGTGACTCGGCCTGCTCGGAAGGATGCCATTAAAAACAGGGAGAACTGTCTGCGTAGATGGAAACAGGCATATAAATACCATAAAACCCAGAAATGAAAAAGGCGGTACGAGTATCGGGAGGCCAAATCCCTCGCGTCCACCATATTAAATGAGGCAAAACAAATCGGTTGGGAGAAATTTATTTCGGAACTTAATAACGAAAAAACTAGTAAAGAAATTTGGGATCAATTCAATAGAATCAGAGGGTAAACGTACACCACCCACTACCACCAATTTTACATAACAACAACCTAGTTTACGATGAAAAACAAAAGGCAGAGGTGCTCACAGACCATTATAAAACTATTTCAAGTAACGACAACCTTACACCAGAATTTAGACAAGTTAAAGAACAAAGAGATCCAATTATCCAATCTAAGATAGATAACAAACAATAATCCTGAATTAAATGAAGGAACCGCCTCAATAGACGTTCATCATGTCAGATCTAAAAGCTGCCTTAAAAGTAAAAATAATACAGCACCAGGAGCAGATAAAATACTATACAATTTTTAAAGCATCCCTATTGAATCTATGGAACAATTGCTTCGGCTATAAATAAATCTTGGGAAAACGGTACCCTACCTGACTCTGGAAAGAAGCTACCATCATCCCTATATTAAAACCTAAAAAGGATACAACGTATCCATCATCATACAGACCAATATTGTTAACACCAACAATTTGCAAAGTGATGGAAACGATGGTAGCGAATAGGTTAAAGCACCATATAGAATCAAACCAAAAAATAAGCCCGACTCAATCAGGATTCAGAAATCAAAGATCTACCTTAGATCAACTAGCACGACTGGAAACCGTAATTAAAACAGCTATGATGGAAAAGAAAACGGTCGTTGCTGTCTTCTTAGACCTAGAGAAAGCCTTTGACCTAATGTGGACAAAAGGAACAATAGAGCAACTCATAGAGAAGGGCATAAATAACAGAATGGTGTTATGGCTTGACAAATTTCTTACGGGCAGGGAAAATTAGAGTCAGAATAGGAACAGAGCACTCCGAATTCCAAAACATAGATAATGGTTGCCCCAGGGCAGCGTCGTTAGTCCAATATTATTCAACATCATGATTGACACACTGCATACTGAACTTAACAATGTTAATAAGAATACACGTAAAAACAGAAGACCTATCACAATTTGCTGATGACAGCGCGATCTGGAATGCACATGCGAATCTAGATGTAGCCCTCGGGAGTTGTACAGACATCACTAGATAAAAATTACAATATGGCAAAATAAATGGGGGTTTAAAATCTCCCCACTTAAAACTGAGGCAGTCATATTTCATAACGGAGGGACATTGTGCTATAAAGATGCGGAGCAGCGGTATACCTATAAAAGAGAACAGTACTATAGAATAAAAAATCTAGTGGTGAACAACCAATCAATCCCTTACAAGAAATGTGCAAAATTTCTAGGTATGATATTAGACGACAGATTAACCTGGGGTCCTCATGTAACAGACCTAGTCCAACGGTGTAGGAAGGACCTTAATCTAATGAAACTTATATCAGGTACATCACATGGAGCAGACAAACCGTCTCTCCTACGATTCTATAAAAAAAGCATTAATACTATCTAAAATGGACTACGGCTGTATGTTATACAAAGACGCAGCGGCCAGTCATCTAAATAAACTAGAAATAATTCAAAAGAGCAGCATTAAAAGTAGCAACGGGTGCCTATCATCAACTAGAGCCGCAGCAATAGAATAAGTAAGAAACAGTTGTACAACCACTGGATCTGCGACGTGAATGTAATTTACTAAAATACTGGGCTCGCACCCAGCCACATGGTGCTAACCTACCACTTAACGAACTAATACAACCCAAACGTACATATAAATACAACATGTTAAGAATTAAAAGAGGTCCTAGTAAACCGAATAAAAAGTATCAATCTAACAATAATAAAATAAAAACATGTTATGCAATGAACGCTATAAGCCTAAAAGAAGAATATGGACTAAATGACTGTAAAATACAACCATTCTTCACATACATACCTTATTACCCATTTGAAATCACAGCAAGATCTGACCTTACAGAAATAATAATAGATAATAAATAGGGATCCAGCCCTCAGCCTTACAAACGCAACAGATTACATTCACCACCATTGGAAAGACGCTACAGATATACACGGACGTAGCAAACATTCAGAACTAGGAATAACATCAGCTGCTTTTGTGGTACCCCAACTAGATCAAATAGAACAATATAAGTTGGCATCCACTCTAAGTGTATTTACAGCAGAGCTTATTGCCATAGAAAAGGCCCTTATATACAACCTTACGCTAAATGACTACAAAAACACAGTAATTATAACAGATTCATTAAGCTCTGTTCAAGCTATTAATTCAAGTACATCTAAAACGAGACCCGACAAAATACATGACATTAAGACACTAATAAGCAGAACAGTGAACAGGGCAAGCTTATAAATATAGACTGGGTCCCTTCCCATATTGGAATACCCGGTAATGAAGAAGCAGATCGCGCGGCTGCTTCAGCACATTTGACAGGCACTGATGAATTAACACTACCTACTCATAGAGAAATATATTCTGTTATTAGCAAACAATCAAGATACAAATGGCAAACACGTTGGAATAACATTCATGAAAGTAAGCACGGTGGGCACATACTGCAATCAATGATTCCCACAATCCCAGTTACATGTAAATTATACAGTAAGGATAGGCGAGCAGACAGAATAATCACACGACTTAGATTAGGCAGAAATGGTATAAAGGCAAATCGTTATCCACAGGGCAGCAATATTGATATAGATATAAAACTGTAGTCATGCGATGTAGACGAAATAGAAGAACTGGACCACTATTTCTTCTTCTGTCCAACGCATGAATCAGCAAGAAAAGATTTAGCCGCTGTTTGCTTAAAAAATAATATTATATAACGTCCCCATATAATTTAATATTCCCCCTAAAGAATGTGAAACGGAAATACACTTAGCTGTACTAAAATACATTAAGGCGACAGGGTACTGGAATAAAATATAACATAATACCGCTGCTCCAAAAATATAAAAATAATAATAATAAATTCTGCACAATTAAATAATATAATGAATCATACTTCAAAATACAATACATGTACACATGTATACACCGGTACTAAGGGTAGGAACAAAATAAAAATACGATGGAGTTGTCCTAGCTAAGTTATGTCCGTGACACTAGGCCCTATTGTCTCCTTCTCAGATATGAAAACTACTGTAAATATCGTCACTGGTTGACAATGTTACAAGATCCATGTACGCAGCTTATGTTTACAATTAGGATGTATATACATGTAGTTAACGTTAACGTGTATTAGGTGGGGTGCGGTAGCCCAACACAATCAGAACCAAATCTCAAAACATAGCAACATATAACTAATATAAATATAAGACAAGTGATCCACCAATGGGTCTGTACTCGATCGGAACTGGCCTGGGAAAGTATCTCTGGTATGGATTGCCTTATCGAGGATTAGTACTGGGAAATTAATTTCGAGACGATATGTACAGGCTCGTGTAGGTAACGCATGAAGTTAAACTAAATAAATTAAGACAAACCCAATCTGAAAAAGTCTATTAGTATCAGGCTGTAAACATAAATATAAGACAAGTGATCTATTACATGTATTAGGTGGGGTGCGGTAGCTCAACCCAATCAGAACCCAATCTCCAAACATAACAGCATATAGGTTGTATATATGTTATATCATCAATACATGTACATTGAAACAATGTATTTAGTGCTCACCCTTTCCCAATAACATTACATGTGAATTTCATGTTGTTTTTTTAGAATCTTAAGTTAAATGTGCCTGTATGCGGGAGGTATATAAATGTACGTATACATGTATGTTTCGTGTGAGGCATTATACTTTGGTATGCGGACGCCGAGAACCCGATACGTGTGAGCTTCACCTGGGCCAGAAGCTGGCACTGTGTACCACTGTTGATTGTTTCGCATGATACAAACGAATCTGAAAGTGCAACAATGAATACATGTGTACATGTACTTCATGTGTACAGGCTCATGTGGGATAAAACATGAAGTTAAACTAAATAAATTAAGACAAACCCAATCTGAAAAAGTCTATTACATATTAGTATCAGGCTGTAGATATAAATATTAGACAAGTGATCTCTCCCCCATCCAATGGGTATGTACTCGATCGGAACTGGCCCGGGAAAGACTATCTGGTATGGATTGCCTTATCGAGGATTAGTACTGGGATATTAACGAGACGATAGTACAGGCTCGTAGGGGCTAATACATGAAGCTAAACTAAATAAATTAACGCAAACCCAATCTCCAAGCATAACATAGTATAACCAGTATGACAACCAATACATTCGACAATATATAGATGTATATATATATATAGATTACTATGTATTAATAAATATACATATCACTGCCCATCCCTCCCTCTGTACCATACACAATTCCGATGACACCATATACATGGACTAGGACAACTTGCAACCTCTACCCCAACTCCCACTGACCAATAATCGTCTTCCAATACTGGCGACCGCACCCTATACTTTTTTTTTTTTTTTTTTTTTTAATTCTTCTACAGAGGTTAATAATGGCAGCCAATCGCCTCCTGTTTAACCATTAATCATGTTCTCTTGTTTTAAAAGATATGTTGTAGAACCAAATGGATATCGTTGCGGTGTGGCCGGGCGCCGGGCACGGAGTGAAAGTAGCTGATGCCGTCATTTGGACCGGCAGTAAAGAGCCGGCATTGGTCCCCGGTAGCTGTTCGATCACAGCTCTTCACCTCTACACCGACGTATGTGAAGTTGTCATTACTTGCCGGAGGAGGTGGTTTTCCCGGGTACTCCGGTTTCCCACCATTCATCTGACGGAGTAATGCAGAATAGACCAGAATTGGCCGCCGCATTACTCTTATTAAACATTATTGACTGTAATATGCATCGTCTGAAATCAAATTTAACATGTTGGACCATGACCGGCGGTATGGTATGGGCCACTCACTAATATATGGGCAATTGCTATACCGCCGTGTATTATCTTCTCTTTTTCTTTCGTCTTCAGAATATGTGAAACACATTGTCATATAACCAAATAGTAACAGATAAACGCCACACCTGAACTCGAATAATTGCAAATCGTATATAACGATAAGCCGCGAAACGACGCAGTAGCTGGGCCCGAAAACATATTACATCATACTTTGCATAACCAAATATCGATCATTCCCGGCCTGATATGTTATGCCCTGACCAATCGTCAAATATCATCATATAGGACAACACTGTTACGGCTGAGTCTCCATATATCACATGCACTCACACTCAGCCTTTTTCACGGTCTTACATACCGGCTTCGTGTGATAGGAGAATGAACTAGCTAGGTTAAATTAACCGCCTCATTGCCTCCTTCATTTAATGCACATATTTCGACTGTATGGCAGATATTAGTAAATTCGGAAACAAACGGGCCAACGGTCATTGACCTGCCACTTTTGGGTTCAAATGCCCGGGTTTGGAAGGTCCTCGAGCCAATTCCTACCCTTAAATATAAGATAAAAAAAAAAAAAAAAAAATAAAAAAATATCAGTTTCGGACTCGTCCCGTTGCGCGAGACGAGTCCGAGAATGATATTCGAAATGTGATATTCACTTCACATTTCGAATAACACTCTCGGACTCTTCAGGTATAGCAGTATGCGCGTGTCACTGATCACGCAACCAAAGCATGAGGCATATCGTGCGTTATTGTATCATATGCATTCTGTAGTATGGGTCATATAATTATTGTCTTTTGAGGAGGTGTACACGAGATTTATGGACCTGAGGAAAGTCATATTCACCGAGGCCGAAGGTTGACGAGGCCGAAGGGTTGACTGAATGTTCAGTACATGTGTATTAACCTTTACACTTTACATTTTTTGTCGTCTGCTGTTTATTTTCTATTTTCCATTTATATCATCATTTATATCATCAAAAACATGCTTTGACGCTTTGACAGCAGTTCAGAATCAATTCCAATACGTTCAGAATCATTTCCATTGGAAATGAGTATTACTGATCCTGCTGCTTTTGGGAGGGGGCCAAGTGGCTCTGGTGTGGCGAGGATCTGGCATCAGATCAGGATTATTCTGATTTCAGGGCTGAATATATATAATATAGTATTTTTATTGTAAATATTCAGTTATGATTTTTGGATCCCCCATGTGTACATGTACATGAACATGTACATGTACTTGTACAGATAATATATGGGATTTAGTACTAAACCCCTGGCCATAAATGACCGTAGCTGTTGATAGGCCGTTAAACCCCAACAAACAAACAAACACACATTGGAAATGATTCTGAACTGCTGTCAAACCATGTTTTTATTAAGGAATAAGGCAAGATATAAAAGTAACAGCAGACGACAATTGTTGTGTGTATCGGTCTAAGGGTTAAAATTAACAGGGCTATGTGTATATATATTCATAATTGTACGGAAGCCCATTAGGGCCACTTCACTTTTTGTTTATCTTTTCTTTAATTTTCGAGATGTTTTCTTGAATTTTCAAGTTCTTTTCTTGAATTTTCAAGATCTCTTGAATAAATTTAAATTAAAAAAAAAAGTGAAATGGCCCTAATGGGCTTCCGTAATATTGGGATATCTATTGGGAGAAAAAATAAGGAAATCAAGGCAATCGTTGTCTCGCTACATACAAACTACTACTGTCTGTTTCACAAAACCTGCCCAAATTGTACGGCCATATAAATAATGCAAAAGCAATATTTGTTTTCGATAATATTAAATTTTATCAGAATTGAAGAATGAGCCATGTATTTTTTTCGTGAAATTTTGTCAAATATTGATTTTATTACGAAAAATGTATTTGTGTATTGGAATTTAACATATGGGTAAAGGAGGTAGGAGAACTGTGGAAGCAGTAAAAAAGAAGAAACAAATGGAAATTTAATCCGAAACATGGCTAGATAGCTTGGAAATGATCTAACTACGAAAACAAGTTATATTTTGAAAATCGGTCCACTATTTCTGAAATTAGAAAATTGTCCCCATGTTAAATACTCCCCATAGTCTATGGGATTTAACATGGGGAAATTGTTTTTTCGTAATAAAATCAATATTGGACCAAATTTCACAAAATAAAGAGAAGGCTCATTCTTCAATTCTCATTCTTAAATTTTGATAAAATTTAGCATTATCCCAAAAGATATAGTTTTTGCATTATTCCATAGCCGTAACATTTGGGCAGCTTTCGTGAAACATACAGTAAAGATAGTTATGAAATGTACAACGTTTATTGGAGACAGTGAATTTATTAATAACTTTATTGAGTACTGATTCAAATGCTGATGCCAAAGTCAATATCAGTTTTGCAAAACACGCGTATACATACTAGGCATATCAGGGATTCCGCTGGGGAAAATATAAAAATCGCCACTTCAAACAAAATAAAACAATTGGCGATAAAAATTACAATTTTCGGAAAAAAATCCCCAAAAAAATATCTTTTTTTGGGGGGGGATTTTTTTCCGAAAATTGTAATTTTTTATCGCCAATTGTTTATTTTTATCACCAATTGCGAAAGTGGCGATCGCCAGCGGAATCCCTGGCATATTATATAATTGTGTATAATTCGTGGGCGCACATAGTACGCTGTGTTGCCCTGGCAGGCAAGAACTATTCACCTGGGGCCCGTTTCACTAAACTTCGTACGTACGACTAAAATGTTCGTAAGTGCAACTTTAGGATCGTCTGGAAAATTCAATAGACGGATTTACATTTATTGAGCATATGCTGCATATGCAGCCTATGCTCAATAAATGTAAATTAAATAATTGTTTACATTGGTATTAATGTGAAATTTACAGACTATCATAATTTTGCACTTATGAACATTTTAGTCGTACGAAGTTTACTGAAACGGCCCCCAGTATTAGACACCACAGGAGAAAAGGCGTGCGATTTATTCCTCAGAAGATTTTACAAAATTTGCAATATTTTCTGTACATGAACATGACGTCAAAAGTTTATGAAATGTCCAGAGCAAATGAGGATTTCTACATTTGCTATGACAATTTCCTCAATGTTTCGATGTCATTTACAGACAATATAATATTTTCTGTAAATATTTTTAATGAAAAATTGCACATGTTCAAAATAACATGGCTTGTCACATATAATAATCCATCAAACATAGTCAAATGTAAACAGCTCAATTAGTACGGTTAACAGGTATACTGGTATGCAAGGTTTATTAGTCTACTCGTATATATGTTCAGAGCTCCAGATAAGGTGCGTACTAAAAGCGTATTTTACGCACTTATTTTTGCAAAATACGCATTGATTATCAAAAGTGTGAGTACAAAATACTCACAGGAATGTGAAAATACGCATTGATTTTTAAATAGAGTACGGTAGTGAAAATAATGTATAAAGTTGAAGATGGATAAGATAATCGCTGAACACAACAACAGAAATATACTTTGCATGTGCGGTTTTAAAATGCCGCAGTTCATGACGTAAACGGTTCGTAGTACTGGCTTATAGGTAAAACTTAAAGATACATGCCCACTCACTGAGTAGGTTATAAAATAGGGAGACAGATAGTTTTGTATATTCTGTAGATACAACATTTTCTGGCAAATAAACATGCATTCACCATTACCCCACGTAGTGATTAGCATTATTATACATTGTATATCAGACGTAAATTTCCACACTGATATCAGGGGCGATAACAGTGTTATGCTCATACATTGTACTTTATAATCTTTCGAAAATATTATTTGTTTACGTGACGCATTTAATTAGTATAAACAATTACAAAAAGCATGCCTCATTTGCATATGAAAATAGCCTGATACCACCGCGAGTCACTATCAGTAAAATAAATATTACTACATGATTATATTTATGTATAGCGGGCACTTGTACTTTTTGGAACCGGTGGAATAGTGACATAATTATACGCTTATTTAATTCCTATAAAGAACATGTTGTGCTTACTGAGTGGGCGTGTACCTTTAAAATACGTGGAGCAGAATTAATCAAATAAACAAATTGTACATAACTATCAACATCACAGTCGTGCTAAAGGACCACCAAGCATCACATTATACATGCTCTATACATATATTATTCAGTTGTCCGATCCATGTCTACATATGCAATCCACCAGATGTGCCAGTCAAGTCCACAGAATATGAAACCAGTGTGTTGCGGTCACTTTACACATATTTTCGGACTGAACTGTGCAACACACGGGTCTAATGCCATTGCAGTAGCTCCATAATTTAACCCTTTGAACCCGAAAGCCCGCTATAGCGGTTTATGCCAACAGTGCAGATCGAGATGAGCCGGCTCGTAACCGGCCGTCTCATCAGGATCTGCACTTTTTGAAAGTAATTTTTCAGAACAAAAGCACCCTCTTTTCATAAATGAACTAGTTGGAAAATCATTTTGTGATGATTGGACTGGCTGCAAAATGAGCATATCAAAATCCTTCCAGTTACTTAAGGGTGAAAGGGTTTATCAGTTTAGTGTCTTGCAAAGGCAACACACTCCTACAGCTTGCACGATTTACGGTCATCATCCCCCCTCTCCCGACCCCAAACACCACAACCACCACCATAACAACTGACACCGGTGTATGTTCGTTCATACATGTACATCAATATATATAAAATATAATCGGATGTGTGTTTACTCTAGCTTACGGTTTTCTGAAGGAAATTACTACAATATAATAATTATGTGAAAGATTAAACTTTAAAATCACTAAAATCGAGGAAATCGGATGTAGAAATCAATATTTTTCCGGGGAAGGATACTCCCGCTACGGGGCGCCAAGTGGGACATGGCTCAATTTTGTGCCACAAAATTCATTTTTGTGCCACAAAATTCAATTCTGCACACGCATGTAAGAAGGACTACCATTGGTCAGAAACTGCACTGGAGAAATGGGTCACGGTCGCCGATCTACACATTCAATGTCGATGATTCATTTCTCATTTTGCCGATGATTCATTTCTCATTCTGCTATTTTGCTTCAACTATCACCAAACAGTCAAACGTTGACAGACCCATTCGTATTTAAACTCATTTGCATTATAATTGTACACATAATTCATGTACATGTAGATCTCCCGCGAGTACAGACCTCATGTATTGTGTATCGCAAGGTACATCTGCCCCAGTTAAATCAATAATACACGCGCTGTGACCTGTGTTCTGACTGCTGTCTGTGTTTATAAACAGAATGTGTGTATTGGGATATTTGAGGAAACCATTTGTAGTATTTGTGTAGATGCCATGGATACTAAGATGGTGTATACTGTAAATAATGCATGTAGACACATAGTTGCGAACACTTAGCTTCGCATCTAGTAGACACAGATCCAATACCATTTGTTTCACAAGGTTAGATCTACTGTTAGAATACGACGTCATCTAATGTCATTTTCGAGCATAAAACTTTACCTGATAAATAGAATACCAGACTAGTGTATTTTAATATCAAGTTTATCAGGCTCGGCTCGGAAAGGGTAGGAATTCCTCGACAAGCCTCGGAATTCCTACGCGTTTCCTAGCCTTGCCTGATAAACTTGATATCAAAATACACTAGCCTGGTATTCTCTATATATGGACATGCTCTCAGGTCTAGCTATGTCCCGGCTACTTTATGTTTGACCCTGTTTACATAATTGAGTGAAAATTCTGTCTTACAAAATTGAATCTTTTATAACAAAAATGAATTTTGTATACGAAACGTATGCAGAATTGAATTTTGTGACACAGAATTGTATTTTGTGACACAGAATTGAATTTTGTGACACAGAATTGACAGAATTGAATTTTATGACACAGAATTGAATTTTGTGACACAGAATTGAATTTTGTGATTTTTTGTGTTACAAAACTCAATTTTGTCTGGAAAAAATTGGTTTTGTACACATAATTAACCTGTCCTGCATGGCGCCCCGTACCCGCTCCTCTTTCCAAATTCGATGCACAATTCGCTCCACACCATTGGCCAGAACATAGCTATTGTCTGTTTCACGAAACCTGCGCAAATGTAACGGTCATATAAACAATGCAAACACTACGGGTTTTTTTTCGATAATATTAAAGTTTATCAAAATTTAAGAATAAGCCTTCTTTTTATTTTGCGATATTTGGTCAAATTTTGATTTATATTGAAAAATTGATTTGTCTATGGGAATTTAACATGGGAGAAAAGGAGGTAGAGGAGCTGTGGGAGGAGACAAAAAACGAAAGAATCCCCATAGACATTTGCAATAAAATCAATATTTGACCAAATTTCATGAAATAAAAATAATTTCTTAAAATTTTGCTTTAATTTAATATCATCGAAAAAAACATTGTGTTTGCATTGTTTCTATATACGTAAAATCTGGACAGGTGTCGTGAAACAGTGTTAAATGAGGACATAGTATGTTTGATTTCCCTAGTTTATTACGTTTGGTATCGGATTATGCATTGAATCTTACGGAGCCCCGAATTGTTAATTCGTGGGAACGAATTGTTATATCGTGGGAACGAATACCATAAATAAATGAACATAAGAATAGTCCGATACTCCAACTAAACTACGGCAGCTTAAAAGGGACATGTGCACTTTTTTTCTATCTCGTCCTCACGACATATAATCTCATTCCCACGTCATAGCATCTCGTTACCACCACATGAAGGTACATGCCCACTCAGTATAGGCACAAATGTTCTTTATAGGAATTAAACAATTGTATAATTGTGTCACTATTCCACCAGTTCTAAAAATTACGAGTGCTTTGCTATACAGATATAATTATTTAGTAATATTTGTTTTACTGATAGTGTCTCGCGGTGGTATCAGGCTATTTTCATATGCAAATGAGGCAAGCTATTTTTTAATTATTTATACTAATTAAATGAGTCACATGAAGAAAAAAATATTTTCGACGGTTATCGCCCCTGATATCAGTGTGGAAATTTACGTCTGATATAAAATGTATAATACTGCCAATCAATACGTGGCGTAATGGTGAACGAATGTTTGTTTTGCTGGAAAATGTCCCAGATGATGTCCCATATGAAGAACAGAATGTACCTTTAAGCTCAAGGGCTTCAAGCCACCACCCCCCCCCCCCCCCCCCCCTCACCGTTCAATCACGTAGTTTACATAGATAACAGTTGACCACCAGTTGGAGTGTCTGAAATTAAATGCCGTAAAATACAGGAAAGTCCATTTCCGGACATCTAGATTTCAAAAAGGGGGACTTGTCCCCGGAACCCACTAGCATAAGGCTCCACTGACTCGAAAACAAGAGGACTACCACCCCCCCCACCCCCCCGCCAAATGGTGTTATGGGAAACTGTATAACACTCGACATATTTTGTATGTGGAGAGGGGAAGGAGCTGTATAGAAACAGGAAGAATCCAGTAAGGCTTAGCATTTGTTTTTATTCATTACATACACATCCGCATGAGCTCTGAAATTTTATCAATTTTCGACATCATTTAAGGAAAATATGACTGATTTTCGAAATCAATATCGGCGAAATACGGCGATGCGATAAGGGTGGTAATTCCATATCCAGACTCCATTATTGTAAGTGAAAGTGTACGCTATTACCACTCATTCAAAACATGCTGACGCGACGATTCAAATGAGTGAACCATCTAGACGACAAGGTTCAAATGAGTGGTAACAGTATATTTCTATAAATTTTCGACATCATTTAAGGAAAATATGACTGATTTTCGAAATCAATATTGGCGAAATACGGCGAACCGATAAGGGTGGTAATTCCATATCCGGATTCACTCTTCAAACACTTGTGGTTATAGTGTTGTTTTATGCAAATGTGTACACGCCGTAGTTTTGAATGCAAAAATCCAGACAGGTGCCAGACAGGTGTGATTCGGGTTTACACACCATTAATGCGCGACCAAAATAGCCTTTTTTATTTGTGGAAAATGAACGGCTAAATTTGAGGTTTCATTGGTTTTTCTTCAATTAATTATGTACCAAAGATATACATTCTAATAAATGTGAAATGTAAAATAGCATAAAACGAGTCGTTAACAATGACCTAGATACAAGATGTATACATACGCGCCACAAGAAAAAATAGCGCCGTGATATCTGACTGTATTTTGAGAACCGGTTACATAAGCTCGCAGCTAAATATACTGTTTAAGACATGTAGAAAGAAAAATATTTGTCGTCATTGTTTAGTCACTTTTTTGTTTGAAAACAATAAAGTGAATAAACAATCACTAGAAATGGTTTATTTTAATTTCTACAGGTCTAAAACATCCTATCACCATGCCCACGGCCTGTGGTGCGTCATACCAGTAAAACGCAAATGTTAGATCACGTGACTTTCACCGATATCTCCATTTTGTCTGCCAGTGCGATATTGGCCGCGTCGAATGTGTCGGCGCCGTCGCCGGTGGCATAGACAATGCTCGGCACGGAGGTGAACTGCGGACCGTCGCATGGGTACAGGTCACTGCCCACCCCAAACCAGCCGATATTGGCCGAGCAGTTCGTCACGCTCGACTGCTGTGTGGCAAACCAGCGAATATTTGTAGTTCTATTTATATGATGGAAAGTCATGCCGTTGATTGTCAGGGTAAATTCGTTCGTGTTTACCTGTTGTAAGTCTGACCATGAACTGTTTATGAGGCGAGTTGAAATGAACCAGTTATTGTTATCTGTTCCTGTCCCGTTAAACAAGAGATGTTTAACTGTGGCATTATTCTTGAGAAGTTCCACCTTCACGTGCGTTATTCCGGCGTTTTGCCAGTTGTTGATGATATCCGGCCGGCGGAACTGACAGTTTGCCAAGTTCGTGGGAGACGTTGCATTTACCCAGAATTTTACTATGTATGCTCCGCCGCCGGTCGTGATTCGGTAGACGAGCGTCCACGGTCCACCATCGACATCACAACACTCGCTGTAGAACGTGGTCCACTGGCCCGTGTCTAGGTTACAGGGCGCCGATGAGCCGCGGCCTATGTGCTCCATCGTACAGTTGTACTGAATCATCGCCGTCTGGTTGGTCGTCACCGCCGGCACTGGCGGCGCAGTGAAACAGCCCGTGTGTGCGCACAGCATGTCGGGTGTCGACCATACCCCGGTCTCGCCGCAAGTTGACATGGCACTGCTCCCTATATTTATGTAATCCGGCGTGCACGTGTATGCGACTCTCGCTCCCACGTGCGCCAGGTTACCGCCCAACACGTGACCATGTGCAACTGTCGACAGTATGCCGCATTCACGGACCACACACGACGCCGCACCACCGGAAGTGACGTCACAAACTGTACCATTTGCACACACGCTGCAATCTGGTTGTAATTCCGACTCGTCCCAGTCGAATTTCTGACTGAACACATTCCCGGGGCTCGTGGAGAGATTGTCCTGAGAGATGGTGATGTCGGCGACGTTCAGCCCACAATGTAATATCCGCCGGCGGTAGTTGAACGACTTGCACAACGGTCTGGCCAGACATTCGTGTAAACACTCCAGTACCGACACAGAATATATGACGCGGAATTGTGATCCGCTCAGGTGGCGAGAGAACCGTAGAAACCTGACACTGTTAAGCTGGTGTGAGATGCAGACACACATTGACATAACATGAAGTACCAGCTGCGAGTCAAGTCGCATCTTGTTCCTAGCTGTATATACAGTTGACATTCGAGTAATTACATAACAGAATCGGAATGTATTGCGGCCTTATTTGTGCCTATATATAGTCAAGATTTAAGAACACGATGAACGGAAATCCACAGACTAATTAAATACTTTGTATTTATGAATAATCAGACACGCTTATTCTGAATGACGTTCCGTGTAAAATAAAACTTAGGCACCGTGTAGCGTTGAATTACAACTAAAGTAATTATGTCGTAGACTTTGTTTAGATGTATCATAGTGACAATTCCACATGAAACATGCGATGCGTTGATAGTCGCTGCGTTCGCATCAGTATCACAGCATATATTTGCTCTCGTTTATCATTCATCAGCTCCATAATGCCAGAATAAATAACGTAAAATTGCACGCTTCAATGTGCCGGTTGAATTACTGAGTAACGTCGATAATTATTTGTTCGTCTGCCATTAGCAATGGCTTCAAGAAATCAAACCCTAGTGACACGCCACCGTATTTCACCAATAATTAAAAATATTAATTGGCAATTGTCACTGTTTTTCTAACAAATATAGCTCCTGTTCATCTAGCAAAGTAACGTTTCCATGTGGTTTTCAGCTTTAGTTGCATCGTGTCACTAAAAGAAAGTATGTACGTGTGCACATGCTCATCTTTAGCTAAGCTGGTCACAAATCCATTTAGTCCCATTTTCGTGCTTTTAGACCACATACCACAGTTAATGCCATAAATAAAAAATGGCGTAGAGAAGTTCACTTTATTGTATATACAAAATCCATACTTACGAATCCATTTGTATAATTTCATTCCAAAACAAATGTCAATTTATTTAATTTCCGATAGACAGTTCATGACGATCACATATTTCATTGCTTCTCCCACTCATGCCCAGTCACTCATAGCTCAACCTCGCCGCCTTACACAAGGAGATTTACCTTTTATGCCAGTGCAGATCTAGACATACGCCCTGTCCATGTGTGGGTATATATGTGCACAGTTTCATTGCATAGAAAAGCGTTATATTGCGACAGTACTCTTGTTTCTCTGGCACCTGGGCTTACACCGGACGCAAACGCCGCATAATCATTTATGGTTGTCACAAGAGGAACTGGAATACGGACAGAAAAGTAACACATGCGGATAATAAACAATCAACGTGGAAACAATATTATGAAACACTTATACATCATGAGTATGCCGTAGTGATCGGAAGTGCCACTGGCATTAAAATATAACTATCACATCGATTTCTAACCCGCACAGCAGGTGTGGGCGGATACACGCGGAGAACAATCCTCAGATGGGTGAACCACACAGCGTTACATCGCGTTACATCATCCCATACATTATACTAGTCTTGCTGCACAATGACCCGGAAATACACATAGATTAAGCCATCAAAATATAGAATGCGATTTGTCTATGTTATTGCCAAAAATAGCCGCTTGCACAACGCCAGCCACCCCGCTCCCACCCCTACCCGACAACCCCACTGATAAGTCTAGTATTGCTCATCGTTTGCTCATCTTTTCTATTGGACGCTTGTTGGTCGTAGACTGTCGAAGTCTCAACTATATCCTGGAGCGTGTGCTAAAATTATAAGACAATTTGTTGGATCTATGCTTCCAGAGTTCGTTAGGACCGTTCGCAAAATTGTTCAAAGAATCTTGGTTCACGAGATCCGTGGCAGATCATTCCAGTACTTTGGTGTTCTTGACACAACGCACCTCTGTAGCCTATTTCACCAACATTGTAAAGTATACTTATCTAGCAAAGTATACTTTGAGGGAGTAATCATTTATTTTTCCTGAAATGCATTATGGTATATAGAACTAACAACTGCATATATTTGATGATTAAAAGTATGCAGAATTATTATACTGAATTTATTACATTATCACAGCCAAATTGGCTGTGATAATGTAATAAATTCAGTATACTAAAAATTTAAAACATTATCCTAAAATTGAAAATTTCTACCTCAAAGTATACTTTGCAATGTTGTGAAATATGCTACTGTTTCGATTTATAATTGTACTGATGCTTCATTAATTTGAGTTTATGCCCGTGAGTCTGAGTAACACCGGATAGTTGAATGACGCTCAGCCCTGCATTGCAGTACTGGTGCTTGATTTAACTTTAACCTTTGCTCAAATTAATTATCACAGAGTTCACGTACTATACGGGTGGCTCTCCGTTGTATACTTGCTACATGCTTTTGAAAACGTGGGGACCAAATAATGGCCCCATATTCCAAATGTGGTCGAATCAAAGTTGTGTACAGAGGAAGAAACATTTATTATATACCTACCCATGAAATACATAGCTATACGATGTAAATACAAGTCATATGTTCTCATCGATGAAATAAACAACTTCTGGTGAAAATACGACTACTTCCGCTATATATATTCATAACGCGCATCTGCAGAAAACAGCGCAAACAGGCTGCAAATACACGTTCATTACCGTATACAGTCTAAAAAACTGCTAATTTCCATAGAGCGATATATGTAATAAATAGAATATTCATATGTTTGCAACGAATATGACATATTCGTTGCAAAACTATGAATATCCTCTATATCTACATGTATAATCTTGTTTGTGAATGTCTTTCTTGTTAAACACAATTGTTGATTAACTTTCTTACAATTATTTGCCACATGTATGCTAAATTTCAAGTTATCTCCGTGGTATTACCGTGACCAAGTATTTTTCTTCAGTAATTTGTTCATTTGGAATTACTCTTTCTTGTTCGGTCATATGAATTGATGATAGCCGTTGGTTCTACCCAAGTGAATTGATTTGCATTTCTTTGCATTCCGTTGCAACTCGTCGGACCATGCCGATAATGAAGACATGTCTCGGTGTATGCTCTCACGTTGGCCTGCATTATTCACACAATAATATAGTGTTGTAGCATCTGCAAATTGTGTGTTGTGATGTTGTGAACGACTGATGGTAAATAGTTAATGAAAATCAGAAACAAAACTGGTCCCGGTATTGAGCTTTGGGGCACTCCTGACAAGACTTCGCCCTGGTCTGTAGTCGATTTCACCAACATTGCAAAGTATATTTATCTAGCAAAGTATACTTTGAGGGAGAAAGCTTAAATTTAGAGATAAATTTATTAATTTTTATTATACTGAATTTATTACATTATCACAGCCATTTTGGCTGTGATAATGTAATAAATTCAGTATAATAATTCTGCATATACTTTTAATCATCAAATATATGCAGTTGTTAGTTCTATATGACATATATGCATTTCAGGAAAAATAAATGATTACTCCCTCAAAGTATACTTTGCTAGATATGTATACTTTGCAAACTTTGCTAGATATGTATACTTTGCTAGATACGTATACTTTGCAATTTTGATGAAATCGGCTACGGATATTAATGATCCAAATGTCACCCTCTGTTTGATGTCACCATAATTTTAAATTTTACATTTTAGTTGTGGATCACGATAACATTTCAAGTCAATATATCTTCTTTAGTTATGAAGGTGTCACGCTGTCAATGCCAGTTTTAGACGTAATGTTCTCCAACTGATGTCACATATACATACCCCGATTCTGAGCACATATGATATAAATACATAAGTTTTGTTATGCTACTGTGTGCTTTTTTGCTCACCTGAGCGAAGCTCATGTGAGCTATTGTTACCGCAATGTGTCCGTCGTCTGTTGTCCGTCGTCTGTTGTCCGTCGTCGTCCGTCCGTGAACATTTTCAAACGTCTTCTCCTTGGTAATCATTGGGCCTATAGTCACGTAACGTCATGGTCAGGGTCCTTAGGTAAGTGGATTACAAAATTGTTAAAATTACGTCATTACGTAATCTAAGATGGCCGCCGCCTAAAAATAGCACAAATTCTTCAAAAATATTCTTCTCAAGAACCGCCAACCGGATTTCAACAAAACGTGGTAGGAATGATTGATGTACAATGCTCTTTCAATGACCGTGGGGTCAAATTGGGGTCAAATTTTATTTTTGACCGAAATCGTAATTTCATATATCAAATCGAAGGTATCAACGAGGCGATCACTCTGGTGCATTTTTTTGTCGAAATCGGATGGTTATGTCATCCAAGATGGCCGCCGAAATGTCAAAAGTTCGTTCTTTTATTAGAGATTTCAAAATTCGTGTTCACATGAACCGCTTTGCCCATGTTGATAGGCCATTAAACACCAACAACAACATTACTATGTGTAGTTATAGTTGCATGCATGTGTATATCACTGTAGTATTGCCTTCACTGTGTATGTGTGTATAACTGACTCTTTGAAAATATGTTAAAAATGAAATGTATAACTATAATTACATTACATTCTTAAAAAATCTTCTTCTCATGAACTGAAGATTTCGACGAAACTTGCTAGGAATGATCGATGTACAATGCTCTTTCAAAATTGTTAAAATGGTGTCCCCGGGGTAAAAAATGGGCGTGGCCCGTGTGGTCAAATTGGGGTCAAATTTTATTGTTGACCGAATATTGTCATGTTATATATCAAATCGAAGGTATCAACGAGGCGATCACTCTGGTGCATTTATTGTCGAAATTGGATGGTTATGTCATCCAATATGGCCGCCGAAAGGTCAAAAGGTCGTTCTTTTATCAGAGATTTCAATATTATTCTTCACATGAAACGCTTGGCCCATGGTAGCCAAACTTAAAAGTTATGGTCCATGGGTGAAGCCTTTTCAGATTTGTTAAAATGGAGGTCATCGCTGATCCAAGATGGCCGCCGTTACAAAATAGCATAATTTTTTATAAAATCTTCTTCTCATGAACCGCTGGTAGGAATGATCGATGTACAATGCATCAAATTGGGGTCAACTTTTATTTTTGACCGAATATGGTCATGTCTATATCAAATCGAAGGTATCAAAAAGGCGATCGCTCTGGTACATTTTTTGTCGAAATTGGATGGTCATGTCATCCAAGATGGCCGCCAAAAGGTCAAAAATGTCATTCTTTTATTAGAGATTCTTCTTCACACGAACCGCTTAATTGGCCCATGGTGGCCAAACTTCGCAGTTATGGTCCATGGGTGAAGCCTTTTCAGATTTATTAAGACGGAGGTCGTCGCTAATCCAAGAAGGCTGCCGTCTAAAAATAGCACAAAATCTTCTTCTCATGAACCGCCAGCCGGATTTCGACGAAACTTGGTAGGAATGATCGATGTAGAATGCTCTTTCAAAGGTGTTAAAATGGTGACCCCGAGGTCAAAAATGGACGTGGTCCGTGGGGTCAAATTTTATTTTTGACCGAATATGCTCATGTCATATATAAAATTGAAGGTATCGATGAGGCGATTGCTCTGGTGCATTATTTGTCGGAATAGGATGATTATGTCATCCATGCTGGCCGCCAAAAGGTCCATTTATTGGAGATTTTGAACGTCTTTTTTCTCAGGAACTACATGGCCGATGCTGGCCAAACTTCATAGTAAGTTAAGATCCTTGGGTGAAGCATTTTCAGATTTGGTAAAATGAGAGTCATCGCTTAATCCAAAATGACCGCCATCTAAAAATAGCACTTTTTTTTTTAAAACATATATGAACTCAATGTCACATTCTCGTCTGGTGTTCATGGAGTCAGGTGAGCGAATTAGGGCCATCATGGCCCTCAAATTGTTTATATATCGTATATGTTTATGCGATGCTATATACAGTAGTGTAACCATGTGGGATAACCCCCGCGTCGGGAATTTTCGTAAACCGCATTTGTCACTAATCACAAAGTATACTTTGAGGGAGAAAACTTAAATTTAGAGATAAATTTATTATTTTTTATTATACTGAATGTATTACATTATCACAGCCATTTTGGCTGTGATAATGTAATAAATTCAGTATAATAATTCTGCATCATCAAATAAATGCAGTTGTTAGTTCTATATGACAGTATGCATTTCAGGAAAAATAAATGATTACTCCCTCGAAGTATACTTTGCTAGATATGTATAACTTTGCTAGATATGTATATTTGCTAGATACGTCGCATACTTTGCAATTTTGATGAAATCGGCTACGGATATTGATGATCCAAATGTCACCCTATGTTTGATGTCACATAGACTGTCACTGATCCACAAAATAACATTTTTCTGTAATATCATTTAGCTAGATATGTTATATATTCAATGGACGTTAGTTTGTGTGCTACACTACCAAATGCTATACTAACCTCGAGGTATATTACATCTATGTTATTGCTACTGTCTAATTTCTCATTCCAGCCCTACAAAACTTCCAGGAGCTATGTTACTCATCATCAGTGTTTTCAATTAAATCCATATTGGTGTTTACTAAATAAATCCTGTCTCTCCTGAGTATTAACTTCATGAAGGTTCAGTAGCCTATTTCATCAACATTGCAAAGTATACTTTATTAGCAAAGTATACTTTGAGGGAGTAATCATTTATTTTTCCTGAAATGCATTATTGCATATAGAACTAACAAATGCATATATTTCATGATTACAAGTATGCAGAATTATTATACTGAATTTATTATATTATCACAGCTAAATTGGCTGTGATAATGTAATAAATTCAGTATAATAAAAATTAATAAATTTATCATAAAATTGAAAATTTCTCCCTCAAAATATACTTTGCTACTAAAGTATACTTTGCAATGTTGATGAAATAGGCTACTGGTCACGCATTATATAGATTTCAAAAATGTACATGCAATTGACATCGGGCTTACATGTCTGTCATTTCGTCATTTCCTTAAAAAATGGTGATACGAGCACGTGTTTCCACTGACTTGGCAGTTTACCATCTTAAATTGTATGGTCTTATCGAAATGTGGAAAATTAATTATATTCTTTTTTGTTTCCTAATTGATAAAAGCCCCCAAATCGTTAAATTGTTCCTTTATGAATTTGTGAACCGATCTTCCAAATCACAAAAGTGTCGTTTATGTTTTTACTGATGATACAACTTGACCACATTCATAAACCAAGAATAAGATAATGGTCCGACGTGACCATGATCGGACTTGACTATATAGTCCGACTTGACGTACACCATTTTGTCCATTTCGCCAAATTGTGTTCATGTCGCGTATTTCACACCGGATGTACTCGTTTCGCCATGTTGTTTTGATAAAAAAAAGTTGAGAAAAAAAAAAAGTCAAGAAAACAAATAATTTGTAAGTGTAGGGACCCAGTATTGACAATGCGTTAAGTGACTCGTGCTATATGCCCGTGTTATACTTGCACTGGTAACTTAATGTAAAATATAGATATTTTTAAACGGGATACAAAACATTAGCGTTTTGACGTTATCGATGTTTATAAAATAATTCACCATATTGACAACATTGACGCAAGTGTGTTTTTTACATTATCGGAAAATACATTAAACCTGAGAGGTCACAACTACAAATTGACCAAACCTCGTGCCAACAAGTCGATTCTCTTGAACTGGCACCAGGTCCGGTTATTCTAATTTCAGGGCTGAATATTATATATTTGTTCTCGATGGGTCACTGGAATTACCGGAAACCTCTTATTTACCGAAAACCACCGAAATACCGGAAACCCCTTTAAATCACTATATAATAACATAAATATGTGTTTGTTGTGTGATAAATGGTTTGTTTACTACATTATGGGATGTATAATTTGGCGATACACTGTATGTTACTAACAACTTTCTTTCCGACTTGGCAGTGTTGGTCATCTCGTTCTTCTTCTTCGACAGAAGTGCAGTCTGGAGTCTGTAAAAATGCGCAACTATATTACTGATCATGATCTACACTGGTCACAAGCTGATCATGATCTACATCTATATTACTGATCTATACTGGTCAAAAAGGGAAGCAGGTCAAAACGCCCTCATCTTTGGTCAAAACACCCCCAAAGAACGCCCCCATAATTATTTTTTTGTTAAATACGATTTTATTTTGTCATTATTAATAGTATTTGTATTTGTACAGTAATTCAGTGGACGTGTAAGAGCCTTTTTAACAAGTCCGTTGTTTCAATAAACATGACCCGTTTGATTGGGAAGCAGGTCAAAACGCATCCAAGTCAAATCGCCCCCAAGTCAAAACGCCCCCATTTTGGTCAAAACACCCCCATCTTTGGTCAAAACACCCCCATAATTTTATTTTTTTTAAATACGATTTTATTTTGTCATTATCATTTGTATTTGTCACCTGTCTAGTTCCTCAACTATGGCTTTGACAGGAGAAATGGGACTGATAACATATGTTGCCTGTCGTGTTCCATGCATGACTGCTCGCTCTTGTTTGTAATTGTTGTAAAATATATAAAGTTTAAACTGTGTTTACAAAACTATAGATATATGATAACATATGAGTAGTATATAGGGAGTCAGTTCATTACCGCGAAGTGTGGGGGAAGAATTGAAAGCAGTGGGTAGCCCCCCCATAGGTACCAAAAATAGTAAAATTTCCTGTTAATTTAAAGTGAAATAAATACAACCCACAGTAAAAAAATAAAATGTCATACTGTAGTATAAGGGAATGGCGGTTCTGGACCACTTGTAATATTCCCTCATATAAAGTGCGTGAGCCCTTGTTAGTCATTAGGTATATAAGTAGCTGGAATCGCGTTATCGTTATAAGCGGTCTATGGTGACCAGTTTATAACGTACACCTACAGGGTCCTTATTTTAACCTAGGTGGGTACGCATGAAAAATTAGAATAGTTAGCAATTGGGAGCTAGGTGGGCGGGTACGCATGAGTTTGGTGTAGGTAGCTGAAAACATCCGCAATTTGGGGACCAGTGTTATGTCATTGAATTAATTAATTTTGTAGAAATTAGATCCATTGGGGGATGGATGTTAGCCTCCATTTGCATCTCAAGTTAATGGCGATTCTGGCTCAAAACCATGGCCACTTACATTATTTAAGGCTACTTTTTTAATGCTCTCTAAACGTGTAAGTTCGTTACCGCGAAGTGTGGGGGAAGAATTGAAAGCAGTAGGTGGTACCAAAAATAATAAAATTTCCTGTTAATTTAAAGCGAAATAAATACAACCCACAGTAAAATTAAAATGTCATACTGTAGTATAAGAGAATAGCAGTTCTGGACCAGTTTTTATATTCCCTTATATAGAGTGCGTGAGCCCTTGTTATTCATTAGGTGTATAAATATCTGGAATCGTGTCATCGTTATAAGCGGTCTATGGTGACCAGTTTATAACGTACACCTGCAGAGTCCTTTTTTTTAACCTAGGCGGGCGGGTACGCATGGATTTAATTTTGGAAAATTAGAATAGTAATTGGACCTAGGTGGGAGGATACGCATGTGTTTGGTGCATTAGTTGAAACCTCATCCATTTGGGGACCAGTGTTAGGTAGCTGAATTAATTTTGTAGAAATTAGATCCATTTCGGGGCACGTCAAGGTCAATGCCGGTTCTGGCTCAAATCGAAAATAACCCTAACCAATGACTTTAGTTTGGTTTAATGCTCTCTAAACGTGTCAGTTCGTTACCGCAAAGTGTGGGGGAAAGCAGTGGGTAGCCCCGACAAAATATGTGTCTTCTATATAGGGGATGGTTCGGATACTTTTTTTCCAAAATGGCTACTACATGTAGAACGGGTCGCGACTACCAGAGTGCTGGTGTACGGAGTCCCGCTAGTTTTCGATTTTCTCATTAGGCGTACCGGACTGTTTGGTCGGGTGTACGAACTGGGAGTCGGGGTCTGTTTTGTTCTTCCAGAGTCGACAGGTCTCTAGAGTCACGAATGGGAACAGTGGTCTGCATACCGCGTACGCCACAAAAAACAACCCAAACCACCACTTTGCATTCTCTACGGTTCTCCAGATGTCGTGTACCTCCAGCTCGTCTTGCTTCTTTGGACACTCGGTCGGAATCGGCATCACCGGAAATTGCGTCCAACAGTCTGCGTTCCAGTGTATCCAACCGGTTCTCCAAACGTCTCTCCATGTCGAACGAGCTTGCGTTTCGTATATCTTCTAGTAGATTCGTGGGGAACTTGGTGGGAGGGCCAGGTGCGGTCACCCTGTGTACTACGGGGGTGGGGGTTTCTAAATTTGTTTCAAATTTGGTTTCTTCGGGTTTTGTACTACTTTCCGCATCGACAGCGTCCCATATTTTTCGAAGACGAGTTGTACCGATTCCAAATTTCTTCTTCGTATTATCTGCAGACTCTATACCCCGAAGATTACGGATATCTTCTATATCTTGTTCGGACAAATTTTGCTTTCGTGGCATATTGTAGGCACAAAATATGCAAGTACATATAAATATAGTTTGCCCAATGTTCAACATGATTTGTCTAGGTAAAACCAGGCATACCAGCACCACAACTAGCATATCGTTACACAACTAGGCATACCACCACAACACGACTATGCATACTAGCACCACAACTAGGCATACTAGCACCACAACTAGGCATACTCGTTACCACACCTAGGCATACCGAATGGGGGAAAACGTGCCTAGCGACCCTTTCTACATGGAGTATCCCTTTTGAAACCCTTCCAAAATCGTGGTAGAATGTTAGCATTGTTCAGTAATTGTTAAGCATTTGTTCAGCATTGTTAAGCAATTGCTAAGCATTGTTAAGCAATTGTTAAGCTTTGCTCAGTAATTTTAATCATTGCTCAGTAATTGTTAAACATTGCTCAGTAATTGTTAAGCATTTGTTCAGCATTGCTAAGCATTGTTAAGCAATTGTTAAGCTTTGCTCAGTAATTTTAATCATTGCTCAGTAATTGTTAAACATTGCTCAGTAATTGTTAAGCATTTGTTCAGCATTGTTAAGTAATTGCTCAGTAATTGTTAAGCATTACTCAGTAAGAGTTAATAATTTTTAGTATTAAATAATGAAATATGTGTATTTATATTAATAATAAAATATGTCTACGTGTGGTGAAGAAATAAAACAATTTTCGCAGAAAATAGATAAACCTGTTTGTAGTGATAATTCTAAAGAATTAATTAATGAAGAGAAAATAGATAAAACCACCTGTAGTGATAATTTTGAAAAAATTAATAATAGTTTCCACACGCCATATGGATTGAGGAAAAAAGGAATTAAATATCATGATCCCGGATCTGTTCGTATGTGTAATTTGATAGAGACCTATTTAGAAGAGGGGTATGATGTAGTAAGTGCACAAGCGTTAGTTGATAACCCACATGTGTTTGGATAGATCACCTTCAATCAAAAACCTGTCTATTAGAAAGCGCTACCAAGGTTTTTCGGCTACCTTTTTTAAAGAAAATTAATCTGTAGCTGCACCCCCGGTTTCTACATTGAAAAACAAAATATGTATTCGATTTATTCGACTAGCAGGTTTACTTGGTGGTGCGTTCAAATTCAACCAGATATTAATTAACCCCTCGTACTGCCGGAGATATGGATTAATTCTTTTCCATGTAGGTTTTTTCGAACTGTTTCATAATAGCTTCAACAAGCGGGCTCATCATCGAATCTTTACAAATTTCAACAACAGGTTTTCGTTTTGTAGCGGCTTCTAGCTCCCTCGTGTAACTTTTTTAGACGTTCTATAATTCTGTCTTGGAGACCTAAAATATCGTCATAACAAGCCTCATCAAATTTTATTTTTACGTCTTATATATATAACTACATATTATAAATGTTTAACATAAAATCACAATTGGAAATAAATATGTTAGACATTTATATGTATATATATAAAGTAATTATTGAAGAATTATGCCTAAATCGGTTATTACGCAGGAAGCGCTGGTAGATATTTTACAATCACGTGGAATTGTTCCTGCCTATGAAGTTAGAAAGAAACACCATATTGGCCCCAAACGCCTTACAGATCTGTGGGAATATGATAAATTTATAATGGGATTATCTAGAGATAATTTGGCAAAACCCCGTGATAAGCCCCGACCTAAGATACCTTCAAAAATTGAACAGGCTGCATAATTTTTATTTTCTGAAAGTTTAAAGGGGTTCTGTATGTATCCCATCTTCTGAAACCCTTCTCTTATCGTAGTAAGCGAACAGTGCTAATTTGTTTTGGGTATATGTTTTCATAACACCATTTCTCATTCTAAACCCTCTGTTTGTTCCTCTATCCGTTCAACCTGGTGTAGGGCCTCCATATACCTTCTCCATGTGAGAGGATTTTGCCTGGCAGACAGCCCCTTCGCTGAATGTTTTACTTGGGTTGTGTCTACTTTTTCAACCACATAACACTTGCTGCATAGTGCGATTGCACGATCTCCTTGGAACTCTGTTTTGAATAGCCCTGGTTCTCTATTACTCCATGTATCCCACGCTAACCATTCTTTTTTATGTTTTTTGAAATCCTCCACCATTTCTGGTTTTATCATTCCATCCAGCTCTCCACCCTTCATGCTAACCCCCATATACAAACTATCAGTATCCATCTGTATTAGTTCAAAATCTGCTCTATCTACGTATTTATCCATAAAATCATAATAAAATTCTAACATTCTTAGTTTTGCATATTGGTATACATGTACAGCAATCCCACAGTGAAATGGACGAGTCATATTGGCATTTACTTTTCTTGAGGATATTTCGTAAGAATCTCCTATTTCCTCTAAATCATCGAAATACGCTGATCTTAAAGCTTTGTCCACACATTTTTCATCTTTTGTATACGTTGTGTTGAGGTGTTTTTCGGGGGATTCTATCATTTTCCCGCAACATGAGTTACCTAATAGTTTCATTATATCCGCAATTGGGGACTTGGAACTGTCAACATCTCCGGATCTCCTGGCTGAAGTAACTTCTTTAACAAACCATTCAAAGGGCTTACCTGCTGTATAATTTATTACTCTGTGAATCCCTGTAATTTCTAAACCCTGCTTCAAATACCATTTTAATAATGGGGCGAATAGTAATACTTTTTGAGCAGACATTGCTCCTACTAGTTTTCTACCATCTCCTCTTGCACGGTTTGTTTCTTGTAAATACTGTAACATCTTCTCTGGAACTTCCACCTCCTCTACAATCCCATTTATAAATATTGGGGACATTTCCGAAAACTTCTCTTTTAAACTGCTGGGAACCTCTATATCTACTTCAGCAAAGCCAAACCACTTACCATTTAAAACCGCCTTGGAAAACTTATTTATTTTAATAGGGTCGTGAGGGCTGCTTTCCTCGTGTAGTTTCCCTTCGCCACATGGCATATGTTTGCTTAATGTTGATAAATATAGGGCGTTTGCATCAAAACCAAGTACGGCTTCGCAAAGCTTTCAATTTCCATCTGGGGCTGACCTAATTCTCGTAACACCTGCTTCTACATATCTTGTAAACACAATTGACGGACCTCCAACTAATGCTCCTTTTAACATTTCATATATTTCCTCACCAGGGGCATACAGTGGTGGACATATCGCGTCTGCTATCTTACTCTCTTTGGTTTGATATGGTTTTTTAGCTCATGTGAGCTATTGTTACTGCAATGTGTCCGTCGTCCGTGAACATTTTCAAACGTCTTCTCCTCGGTAACCATTGGGCCTATGGTCACCAAACTTCATGGTCATGGTCCTTAGGTAGGGGGATTACAAAATTGTTAAAATGACGTCATTACGTAATCCTAGATGGCCGCCGTCTAAAAATAGCACAAATTCTTAAAAAATCTTCTTCTCAAGAACCGCCAACCGGATTTCGACAAAACTTGGTAGGAATGATCGATGTACATTGCTCTTTCAAAGTTGTTAAAATGGTGACCCTGGGGTTAAAAATGGGCGTGGCCCGTGGGGTCAAATTTTATTTTTGACTGAATATGGTCATTTCATATATCAAATTGAAGGTATCAATGAGGCGATCACTCTGGTGCATTTTTTGTCGAAATCGGATTGTTATGTCATCCAAGATGGCCGCCGAAAGGTCAAAAGGTCGTTCTTTTATTAGAGATTTCAAAATTCTTCTTCACATGAACCGGCCCATGGTAGCCAAACTTAAAAGTTATGGTCCATGGGTGAAGCCTTTTCAGATTTGTTAAAATTGAGGTCATCGCTAATCCAAGATGGCCGCCATCTAAAAATAGCATAAATTCTTAACTAAAAAAATCTTCTTCTCATGAACCGCTAGCCGGATTTCGACGAAACTTGGTAGGAATGATCGATTGTACATTGCTCTTTCAAAGTTGTTAAAATGGTGACCGGGGTCAAAAAATGGGCGTGGCCCGTGGGGTCAAATTTTATTTTTCACCGAATATGGTCATGTCATATATCAAATTGAAGGTATCAATGAGGCGATCACTCTGGTGCATTTTCTGTCGAAATCGGATTGTTATGTCATCCAAGATGGCCGCCGAAAGGTCAAAAGGTCGTTCTTATTTTATTAGAGATTTCAAAATTCTTCTTCACATGAACCGCTTGGCCCATGGTAGCCAAACTTAAAAGTTATGGTCCATGGGTGAAGCCTTTTTCAGATTTGTTAAAAAAATTGAGGTCATCGCTAATCCAAGATGGCCGCCGTCTAAAAATAGGCATAAATTCTTAAAAATCTTCTTCTCATGAACCGCTTGCCGGATTTCGACGAAACTTGGTAGGAATGATCGATGTACATTGCTCTTTCAAAGTTGTTAAAATGGTGACCCCGGGGTCAAAAATGGGCGTGGCCCGTGGGGTCAAATTGGGGTCAAATTTTTATTTTTTGACCGAATATGGTCATGTCATATATCAAATTGAAGGTATCAATGAGGCGATCACTCTTGGTGCATTTTCTGTCGAAATCGGATTGTTATGTCATCCAAGATGGCCGCCAAAAGGTCGTTCTTTTATTAGAGATTTCAAAATTCTTCTTCACATGAACCGCTTGGCCCATGGTAGCCAAACTTAAAAGTTATGGTCCATGTCTGAAGCCTTTTCAGATTTGTTAAAATGGAGGTCATCGCTAATCCAAGATGGCCGCCGTCTAAAAATAGCATAAATTCTTAAAAAATCTTCTTCTCATGAACCGCTAGCCGGATTTCGACGAAACTTGGTAAGAATGATCGATGTACATTGCTCTTTGAAAGTTGTTAGAATGGTGACCCCGGGGTCAAAAAATGGGCGTGGCCCGTGGGGTCAAATTGGGGTCAAATTTTATTTTTGACTGAATATGGTCATGTCATATATCAAATTGAAGGTATCAATGAGGCGATCACTCTGGTGCAATATTTGTCGGAATCGGATGATTATGTCATCCATGATGGCCACCAAAAGGTCCATTTATTCAAGATTTTTAACGTCTTTTTCTCAGGAACCACATGGCCGATGCTGGGTGAAGCATTTTCAGATTTTGTAAAATGAGAGTCATCGCTTAATCCAAGATGACCGCCATCTAAAAATAGCACAATTTTTTTAAAACACATGAACTCAATGTCACATTCTCCTCTGGTGTTCATGGAGTCAGGTGAGCGAATTAGGGCCATCATGGCCCTCTTGTTATCGTTCCTCTGAGAATGTATTGTAAAGCAACTCCTGGTAGGGTAACTGCATCTTTAAACATATCTATACCTTTTGTTTGATAAAATTTTGTCATTTTTCCGATAGCTTCTAAAAAGGGGCCAATATCCAAGTTGTTATAGTATTTTAACCAGTCTTTGAAAGATTTCATATTTAATCTGTTATAAATGTTGTTGCACTCTTCCAACTGTTTTTTGGTTATCATTTTATTTGGAGTTAATTTATTCGTCCAATTTTTAAGCGGTGGTAGCCCCTCATAAGATAGTTTATCGGGGGAATCGAACCATTCATAGGGGAACAAGGATTTTTCACCTTCGCATCCATAAGCCTTAACCCATCTATCGTAATCGATACCAGGGGCAAGATACAATTTTACATCTAAAAACCTAAATTCTTGGGTAAATAGAAAAATGGTTGTATGGCTTTCTTTCCTACTAGTACCTTAGTGGTTTTATCCGTTAAAACGTCAACTAAATGCTCCTTTATTAAATTAAGATCGTAATTACTGGAATTGAACCCAATTACTGGGACTTGTGAAATCCAACGGGTAATTTCTCGCTGCTGAGAAGTGTAAAGATACTCCATGTCTGCAGGGTACCCATATGTATTATTGCTCCCCACGGCCTCTCGGATATTGTCTCCCCTTCTCTTTACATCTTCCATAAATAGGGTTACTAATTGTTTTGGAGAAGTATCACATATGTGAGTTATACTGTTGGATAGAGTATCTCCTATACTAACACTTATTGGGACATGTTCGTTTATAAACTCTAGATCTTTAGTTGGGTTACGCTTTTCTTTACTTCCGTCTAAATATGCTTCAAAATCGTATACAATATGATATGGGTAAATCACTGTAGGGGGCTTTTCGAGTTCCTTTACATCCTCAGGTTTACAAATCGCATCATACTCGCATTCAAAAATAGTTACTAATTTACACTTACCCTCAATTGCTTTGTCTCTCTCGTTGGATCTTCTAAGCTTATTTTTATAATCTTTACAATGTTTGGGACACCCGTGCCAATAACAGCCGTGAAATTGATAAACTGTATCAGTCTCGGGGCAATACCCATCAACTGGGGCACCAGCGATTATTTCTCCTCCGTGACCGCATACTGCAGTGTGAACTATAGGGGCCCTGGTAAAGATTTTATCCAACTGATCGATTTCTTTACTACAATTAACCGGTTTTGGGTGGAAAGCTTTTTTCATAAACGCTGATAAGTAGGGCGATCTATAATTTTTCCTCCATTTACCACGATACTATTTGTTTAATCCCCCCTTCATGCAGGTTAAATGCATGGCCTGGTTAAAAAAAAAAAAAAAAAAAAAAAAAAAAAAAAAAAAAAAAAAAAAAAAAAAAAAAAAAAAAAAAAAAATTGCTGGACTTTGTAAAGCCGTATTGTTTGCAGTCGAATGCAACAATAAATTGTTTTTTCAGCCGCTTTTATTACATATCCGTAAATAAGGAAGGCGTGATCGTTATAGATGCCTAATTTTCATCTTTTTATTACCAATCTTGTCGTAAATGAAGCTGCTACTTTTCTTAAATACCAATTGATTCCCTCTTCTGTAGGTTCGTACGCCATCAATACCTATTTTAAAACACTCCTTCTAGTTTTTCTTGATAATCTCCAAATAGGTAATTGGGGCCTTCTTGTTTTCGGTAATTTAATGGGTTTTTACAAAACTGTAAATAATGGCTGCTGGGTAAGTTTCATTTGGTCCAAGTTAAACACCTATCAGCCCATAACCTTTCGAAAGTGGGAGGTAGGCCAACATCTAAATAAAATCAAAGATCATCATTGAAAGCTATCCAGGGGCATTCATCCCTTTCTTATAACGCTAACCACTCCAGGCATTCGACCTCCGGCTACTTTTCCCAGATTTCATTTCATTCCGGCATCTCCTTTATGGCATTTTATTTAAAGCTGTTTCCATAAAACGCATTTTTAAACGCAGACACCCATCCATCTTACAAACCTCCATTTTTGTACTTGGCCTATCCTAAGTTTAAATCTTATGTTTAATCTAATGCACTTCTTGTTTATTAAATCCACTCTTCAACCTCATCGTAACCCCTAAACCACGGTACATTCCGGATAAATTTTTATAAAATACCAACTTTGTCAGCTTTCCTCTCGCGTCCTCTCCTCCTCTTAGGAATTGAATTAAATTTGTAAGAAAAAAGAGAATCTTAGGTAAAAACCTGGTTCGGTTAACAAAGGCCTCTAACGCACCTAAGTTATCCTTTTGCTGTTATTTTTTATTTGAAGTTTTCTTTTCATGGGTTATTGTAGTTTAGATCCACGGCCCATTTTACTATTTCTTTTTCTTTTGTTTATAATCATTCTAATAATTTCCGCTACCTTCCAGCTAATTAACTGTTGAATAAAAAACGCGCTTTCTGCACTCGTTTTTGAGGTTTGCCAATGTTTCCCTGGCTTCTAAGACTGAGTGGGAAGCCTCATCGGCTATAAATTACTTGTGCTAATCGTTTTCTAATATTCTTTTTGATTTTTTTCCACCCCCTTAAATACCCCCCGAGACAATTGCACGAGCCATTCTTTTCATAAATTCATCATTTTTTTTTCCTTGTTTTAGTGGTAGTTAACCCCCTTGCCCACAAACGGTTTTGAAAAAGGTTTACAACCATTCTTAATTAATTTCTGATCTTAATTCCCGAATCCTAGGGGAAGGGAAACTTTTTAGAATGGTTTTGCAACCCCTTTTATTTCGCTAATCCATTGTGCGAGTTAACTTTAGGGCGAGGCGCTCCTCGTATAACTTTATTATCGTAGATCTGTCATTTTCTAATCGTTCCGGAAAATTTAATTGTTTTACTATAAATACCTGTTTATGGCTTATTTTCAATAGGGGGTTTTTTTCATTTTTTACAATTAATTTGATTATAACACCTCATATAAGGAAGACACATTATTTTGTCGGGGCTTAGGGGGCTTTCTGCTATGATTTTCTCGTGTTAAAAGCCGTGGCAAATCTGTAACTGGTTTGCAACTACCCTATTTCAACTACCCAGACAATAACAGCTCCACCAAATACGAATTGTGGATGGGGTAGCCGAAACCGCTGCAAACATTTTGTATTACATAATTTATTGTTTTTACTGTGGGTTGTATTTATTTCCGCTTTAAATTAACAGGAAAGGTACCATGGGGTTCCTACCCACTGCTTTCCCCACCCCCACACGCCGGTAACGAACCCGACACGTTTATGAGAGCCATTAAACCAAACTAAAAGTCATTGTTTAGGGTTTTTGAGCCAGAACCCTGTTATTGACCTTGACCGTGCCCCGAAATGGATTCTAATTTCAACAAAATATAAAATTAATTCAGCTACCTGTAACACTGGTCCCCCAAAATGGATAGGAGGTTTCAACGACCTTGCACCCAAAACACATGCGTATCCTCCCCAATTGATAACTATTTTCTAATTTTTTCCATTGCGTACCCACATAAGGTTTTAAAATTAAAAAAAGGACCCTTGTAGGTGTACCGTTTATAAACTGGTTATGAAAAATACTAAACACCATAGAACCCGCTATTACTAACGATAACGCGATTTCCATCTACTCTTATATACCTAATGACTAACAAGGGCTCCAACGCACTTTATATGAGGAATAATTAAAAGTGGTACCAGAACCCCGCCCCATTCCCCTTATGACTACAGTATGACATTTATTTTTTATTTTTTTTACTGTGGGTTAGTATTTATTTTCGCATTTAAATTAACAGGAAATTTTAACTATTTTTGGTACCTATGGGGCTATACCCACTGCTTTCAATTCTTCCCCACAACTTCTGCGTAACGGAACATGACTCCCCTATATACTACTTTAGTTTTTTCGAATTGTATTTCCCGTAATAATTTCTGGAATAACCTACTACGTGGTGCTTGTGGGCACGAATGTTGGGAAAGGAAAAATTGTTTTTTACCTAATTGGTCCCTGCCGCCCGGAATACAGCTCTAGACCCAGCTTTTTGTTGTTGGAGATTAGCAGGAAAGTTTTACTATTTATTTGGCACCTATTGGGGCTACCCACCCCTGCCTCCCCAATTCTTCACCCACACATTCGCGTAACGAACTGACTTCCCCCCCTCAATAAAACATAAAAAAACCCCCTACTATAATGTTAACCTGTAGAGTTTCAGCCAGCATGACTGCCCGCCTATTGTTTGTAATAATTGAGGGTTGTAATATATATAAAGTTTAAACCTGAGTTTTACCACAACTATAGATAAATACAAACATCTAATGAGGCTGGATTTTTGAGATAAATAAACTGCAACAAAAACTAAAACATGAACAACAAAATGGAACCAGAAATGCATGTTTTTATTTGGAAATGGTTAGAAATAGTACAACACAATAATTTAAACTACCAAATGTAAACCAAGCCAATGCCAAACATAGTCATTTTCTGTCTAGTTTAGTCACTTAGTAATGACAGAACCTGTCATAAAATTTTTTTTTTTATTTGGCTCCCACCCCCCAATTGGGATTTTTTTACCGCAAGATAAATAATAAAAAAAAACACAATCGCTTATTTTATTTTTTTTTTTCGACCCACCCAGAGCATACTTTTTTGAAAATTTCTTTTCACGTAAACCAAGAAATAAATAAAAAAGGAGAGGCCTAAGAGTGGTAAAATTTTTTTATTTTTTTATCTTATAATTTAAACATGAAAGGAATTGGCTCGAGGACCGTTTCCAAACCCGGGACATTAATTTGAACCCAAAAGTGGTCAGGCCAATGACCATTAGGCCAGTTTGATTTCCGAAATTTACTAATAACTTGCCATAACAAACAGTCGAAATAATGAGCATTAAATGAAGGTAGGCAATGAGGTCGGTTAATTTAACCTAGCTAGTTCATTCCCTCCATCGCACGAAGCCGGGTATGTAAGACCGTGAAAAAAGGCTGAGTGTGAGTTGCATGGGAGATATAAGGAGGATTCAGCCGTAACCAGTGTTTATCCTATATAATCGGGATGATAATTTGACAATTCGTCCAAGGGCATAAACATATCAAGGCTGGGAATGGAATCATTATTTGGTTATGCACAGAATGATTGTAATATGTTTTCAGGGGGGGCCCCAGCTACTGTCGTTTCGCGGCTTAATCGTTTATATACGATTTGCTAATATTCAAGTTCAGGTGGCGGCGTTTAACTGATTTACTCATTTGGTTATTATTTGAACAATGTGGTTTCACATATTCATGAAGACGAAGAAAAAGAAAAAGAAAAGAATAATCAAGGCTGGTAATAGCCAATTGCCCATAATAATTAGTGAGTGGCCCATAAACCATAACCGCCGTCAATAGGTCCAAAAATGTTAAATTTGATTTCAGAACGATGCATATTACAGCCAAAACCAAACTCGTGTTACTTATAATGCCTTCATTGCTTTATGAATTTAATCACAGTTATTTTGATTAATGGTCTTTTGAGAATAGCCGAATAATAAATGGTAGGAATTAATCAATTAAGTTGATTTCAGTGAAAAAAAATAAAAAAAAAAAAAGGAAAAAAAAAAAATAAAAAAAAAAAAAAAAAGGAATGTGCTAATTATTGATACTTAATGGCCGGTGTACGCTTGTTTATTTTAACTAAGTAATGCATGTTAGATCGGTTTATTGTTGGGTGTAATGTAGGATTAATCAATTACGTGATTAACGTGGGATTAAAATAGTGGTTAAATAAGTGTGAACACGGGTGCCCGTCAACGGGATAATAACAACGGGAAAGAACCACACAACAAACACCAAAACACACGAACCCACAGCCAATACATAATTAACAATTATTTTAATCATCCCTCCTTTAATTCATTCTAATAGAAATACCCAAAAAAAAAAAAATAACAAAATCAACAGAATTTTTAAATTTTTACACATGAATCAAAGTAATTCCAGAAAATTATACAATAAATCATCGTCCCCATAATTCTTCTTTGTACCATTCGTACCACAACGCGTACCTGAAATGAAAATAGTCCGCCCCCCCTAAGTAAATATGTAAAACACCCATAAAAACCCCACACCAAGAAAAAGTTTAATTTATTTGACAATAAACAGTTTTGAAGATGGGGGGCGTTATTTGACCAAAATGGGAATTGGGGTTTTGAGACTAAATTGATTGGGGGAGGGGTATTTGACCAATTTAGGGGCGTTTTGACATTGGGGGGGGGCGATTTGACAGGGGGCGTTTTTGACTAAACTCGTTTGATTGTGGATTAGACAAATTGGGGTCGTTTTGACATTTGGGGCTTTATTTGACTTTGTTTGGGAATGAAAACCGATGCAGGACTGTGGTGGAATAAGGCCAGTGTGTGGTGGAAATTCGGTAACCATAATAAAATGAGAAGATTTTTTTGCAATTTGAATACAATCAATGCACGGGTAAACGTTTCAGACAACTTAACTAGTAAGAGTGGTAAAGCTAAACTTTTTTTTTTAACTTCATAGATTTAAGGGTAGGAAATGGCTTCGAGGACCCTTCCAAAACCCGGGCCAATTTTGAACCCAATATTTATTTTGTTTCCTAACCCTTAGTACCGGTGTATTTACATGTGTTACATGTTAATTTGTATTTTGATGTATGTTATTCAATTATAATTATTTAATTGCTGCAGAATTTTATTTGTATTATTTATTTTTTATTTTAAATTTTTGGGTATTATGTTTATATTATTATTCCAGTACCCTGTCCGCCTTAAGAGTTGGTATAAAGCAAACCGAATTTATTATTATATTTAAGGAGGGAAATGGCTCAAAGACCTTCCATACACCCTGGCATGGTGGCCCGTAAAATGATCAGGCCAAATGGTCCGTTGGCCCCACTTATTTCCGAATTTACTAATATAATGCGATACAGTTGCGAAATATGTTGTCCATTAAATGAAGGAGACGATGAGGCGGTGAGTTTAACCTAAATTATGTTCATTTCTTCCCTATTGCAACAATGCCGAAATATCAGAAAACAAATCCGAGAAGAGGGTCCGAGTGTGCGTTGGCACATGATAATATGGATACTCATCCGTTTACAATTGGTTATATGACCCTTGCTAATGCTATTAGAAAGGATTTGGAGCGATGGCAAGACAGACCAAGCAGAAGACGGATTCACGTTGATATGGGCAATTTCCAACGCCCACAAGAGGAGCAACAGCGCAGAGTGGCCGAGCCGGAGCCGAGCCACCAACCCAACCCACAGCAGACCGGGGACAAAAAAACCGCAGCCAGTGACAACCGGAGGCTCCCAGCACCGCAAACTCCAGCCAACCCGCAGCGACGAGGAGACCCACCAAGTTCACCCACCCAAGTCACCCACAAGGCCGCCACTGAGGCAACACCCAGGCAGCTCATTCCGCCACAGATCCCAAGGCACATATAGCATTGACAACTGCCCAGTATTGCCAACCACAGATGGAAACGACCCGATGTCGGGTTCCACAGAGGCCTAGGCCCACCTCCCACTCAGTGGTTGGTAGACACGAGCGAGGCCTTGTCCCCGAGGAGGGGGACTAAGTTTGTTTTTATTTGGTTCTGATCTTCTTCTTTGTTTGGTGGTCGTAGAACGTCTATAGGCTACACCGCGAGGACCGCATCTGGTTTGGTTGGTTTTGAGTGAGCTGTTGTGCATGAAAATCCACAGATGCCCTATTATCTGGATTGGGGTAAGTATGTAATAAAGTTGTGGGATGCGTGCCTATCTAAGTGTGTTCTGCCATTATCCCGCCCGGCCGACCACCCAACTGCACAGAAACCGTTTAGGTTCGCGGCGCCTTTGAGGTATATGATGCAGGCAGAAATCCTCCGTTCTTGAGATTCCTGTCCTTCCTAGCGTCGTGTTATGTAATGGAGTTGGATCCACCGGTTATTTGTTTTGACAACCCGGCTTGGACACCAAGCCACCTCCTGGCGTTTCAATCAGCGGGAGCATCGCTTCTGTCATTCTTATGACTTCATATGATTGACTTTTGGTCGCCTTAGTGGTTTTACCTACGACACAATTGGGTTGGGTTGTGAGTTTATATTTGTTTATGTTATGCATATTTTCTTTTACTAAACTACTATACACCGCTGCTGTGCGGAGTAATTGTGTTCATGTATAAAAGCCTTAATGGCCGTTGTAAGGGACCGTCCGTATTGGGCGGAAGTGAAGCCTCATTATTTGCGTGCTTGGATGTAGTAAAAATTACAAACAACAGGTCACCCTGCCATTCGGTACGAGAGCACACGTAAGGGAGCTATGACGCCGCTCCCTGTGTCTTGCAGCGGATCCTATCATAGGAATGGACTGAGTGGACTTATGGGTGACATGAGTGTATTAACGTCCGCAGATTTTTGAACTTCCCTGGAAAACGCTTGCCCTGGGATGGACCCAGCACCAGTTGTGACCTAGTGGTAGATAACGCAGTATCCGACTTTTATATTAAACAATATGATAGCAAATTGGTAGTGACGGTTGAGGAAACCCCCACTATCAAATTACACAAATTAATGTTGCCGGGTACAGGCAGTTGAACGGCTATAGGTTTACTTCAATGTTGGTTGTAAATATTGGCTGGAATTTTCAGACAAGAAAAGGAGAAAAGTGATATAAACAAAATAAATAACTAGAGAACATACGGCACAGACTAAACCCTCAAATCTTCAGCGAAGTCTAGTTCGATGTTGTCTATGATTGCCTACATCAGTGTTTCAAGGTGATATATTTACTTACAGAGTTGTTGTTTTTTTATATCCGCTTTATTTGGGTGAGTTTACAGAAAAGTCCAAACAGCTTGTTGTTGTTGTTTTTGATCAAATCACTCTCTGGTAAAGCTAAACCAAACTTTGGTGGTGCATTATAAATGCCCATTCCATTGAATTATGAATTTTAATCACAGTTTTTTTGATTGATGGACGTTTGAGGTAGCCGAATAACTAAAATAGTAGGTATTAATCAATTAATTGATTCAGGTTGGAATGGGTCTAATTATGAGTACGTTAATGAAACCGGTTTACCTTGCTTGAACTTTACCTAGTAATGCGTTGTTTAATTGATCGTTATTGTTGGGTGTAATGTTAAGGATTATCCAATTACGTGATTAACGGGATAAAAGTGGTTAAATAAGTGTGAACACGGGTGCCTATCAACTGGGATACAATAACACAGAACACGCACAAACACACACACCCAATACCAATCATAATTACATCATTTAATTCATCCTGTAATCAATGGCAAATAAAGAAAATTACAATAACAAAATCAATCTGATTTATTTATTAAAGCAATAATTAACATTGAACACTCAAAAATACACTCAAAAATACACTCATAAACCACAAAAGAAAAACACAAATTTACATATGAAAAAAGAAATCAATTCACAAATTAATACAATAAAGAAAATCGTCGCCATAATTCTTCCCATACAGACCATTCTTTTCTTCGTACACAACGCGTTAACCTGAAAATGAAAATAGTATAGTATAAGTAAAAAACCCAACCCACAAAACCACCAGAAATAAGTCAATTAATTATTTGACAAATAAACATCTTTGAAGTAATGGGGCGTATTTTGACCAAATAAAAGGGGGTTGTTTTGACCAAAATGGGGGTGGGGTTGTTTGAACTAATTGATGGGGGTTTTTTTGACCCAATTTCGGGGACGTTTTTGACTTGGGGGCGATTTGACCTTCGGGGCGGCATTTTACTGTAAATCCGTCAAAGAAAAAAGTGATCATTATTATTTAAAATCTATTGGTCATCTAGCGAACAGTGTAGATCAATGATCATGAAAGTGCAGTCCTGGAGTAATGTAAAAATGCCACAACTATATTACCAGATCCCATGATCTACACTGGAGAGTTTTCTTTTCCGGTAAAAACAATAATTTTATAACCAAAATGGTATTTTTCGGTATAATTTACCCTGAGACGTATTTTTCCGGTAAATCACGGACATCGAGTCAGCGAAGGTGTTTTATTCCCGGTAAATTCGAGTCAACAAATGTGTTTTTCCCGGTAATAAACTAAAATAAATCACGCTAAATCAGGGAATCTGGGAATAAAAATAACAACTATCTACATCCAGACAGCATCATATTTGAAACACTAATATTTTAATCAATATTATAATTATAATTAAAATTTAATTTTAATACCATCGCCTAAGAAAATACTATTATTATCTATTATTAGAGATGAAAGAAAAACTATTAATATGTCCATTCATTAAACTGCGAGTGTTTTTCCGTTAAATTTCACAGTCGTGAATTAAACCCAAACCAAACAAAGATATTCCTAAACACATTTTATTTCACACAAATAGTTTTGTAAATTAGTGCATATATATCTCATAATTATAGTAAAACAAACCATTTATCACACAACAAACACTTATTTTGTTTATCTTAGTTAGCCCCCGCCACCGAAATGGTGAGGGGTCCATAATAGGGTTACCTGGAGTCCGCTACAAGTGGTCCTACGAACCGCCCTGATGACAAATCCACATTTGGTTGCCACCCCCGTAAGCCCAGGGTCAAGGTACCCACAGAACATTGGTGCGTTTCCGAAACCCCTTAACGCTTGGGTAAATGGCGTTATTATGCCACCCCCAAGCCATCGAATGGTGAGGGGGGCCATATAGTGTTAACCGGACGTACCGTACGTACGTAACGTACCTACGTCCGTAACTCCGTAAACAAAACCTATAAAGCTGAGTAAAATCCTTATAAATTATGTTTCCTTGCTCGGAATTCAGCTTCACATTTTCACACACGCATTGCTTCAATCTCCCCACCTCAGCCACCCTGTGACAAATCCTCCACATTACGAATTCTACCCCCGCCCCCCCTAACCCCAGGGTCAAGTGTCACAGACCTGTGCTTTTTAAACCTTAACGCTGGGTAAATGGGCTTATTAAATTTTTATGGTTTCCTTGCTCGGATCTGCTTCCAACATTGCACACAAACGCATTGCTCCAAAAGGTCCACTACCGCCCTGTGACAAATCCACATTCGTCCGCCCCCTCTAAGCCCAGGGTGGAAGGTCCAACAGGCTTGGTGCCGTTTCGAAAACCTTAATCAGCAGGGTAAAACTGGCTTATAATTTCCTGTTTCCTTGCGCGGGAATCAGCTTTCACATTTGCACACAACGCCATTGCTCCAATTGTCCTCCTACTTACTGCCCTGTGACAAATTCCCCACACCTTCGTCCGCCCCCACCCGCTAAAGCCCAGGGTCAAGGTCACAGACTTGGTGCGTTCGAAACCATTAACGCTGGGTAAATTGGCTTTATAATTTCCTGTTTTCCTTGCCTCTGATCAGCTTCCACATTGCACGCCACGCCAATTGCTCCAATGGTCCCTTTTACCGCCCTGTTGAACAAAGCCACATTTGTCCGGCCCTCCCCCGGGTAAGCCCAGGGTCAAAGGTCACAGACTTTGGAGTGTCGAAACCCTTAAAACGCTGGGTAGATGCCTTATTAAATTTCAGTTTCCCGGGGGGGTTGCGACGGGGGGGGGGGGGAAATCTCTTTCACATTTTCACACACGCCATTTCTCCAATGGACCCACCTGCCACCACCCCTGGTTTACAAAATCCACATTCGTGCCGCCCCCAACCTAAAAGGGGGGCCCAGGGTCAAGGTCCATAGGGGCAGACTTTTGCGCCCTTTTCGAAAACCTTTAAACGCTGGGGTAAATGCCCTTATAATTTTCTGTTTCCTTTTCCTTGCGCGGATTCCTGCTTCACATTTCACACGAGCATTGCTCCAATGAGGTCCCTCTGCCACCCCCTGTTGACTAATCCACCATTACGTGCCGCCCCCACTAAGCCCAGGGTCAATGTCCACAGACTTGGGTGCGTTCGAAACCTTAACGCTTGGTAAATGGCTTATTAATGATCCCCCCGGCCACCGAATGGTGGAGGGGGGCATATAGAATGTTACCCCTGTTAGGCGTCCATAAACGTCCGTACCGTACGAAAACCCTTAACGCTGGGTAAATGGCTTGTAAATTTCTTGCTATTCCTTAGCTCGGATACTGCCTTCTACATTGTTTCACACAAACGCCATTGCACCCAATGGTCCTCAATACCCCGCCCTGTTGACCAAATCCACATTTGTCCCGCCCCCCCCTCCCCCCGCTAAGCCCATGGGTGAAGGATCATCAGACATTTGGTGCGTTCGAAACCTTAACGCAGGAGTAAATGTCCTTGTAATTTCTGTGTCTTTGCTCGGTATTCTGCTTCAACATTTCAACACACGCCATTGCTCCAACTGGTCCTCCTACTACCGCCCAGTGGGACCAACCAAATCCACATTTCGTCCCGAACCCTCCGCCCCTAAGCCCCAGGGTCAAGGTCACAGACATTGGTGCGTTCAGAAACCTTAACGCTCGGGTAAATGGCTTAAAAATCAAATAATGCCACGTATTTTCTTTAGGCAGCCAGCGGGGGCATTCGTGTGGCCGAATGGGCCCACATTTTCTAGTAATCTTTCTGTTTCCATTGCTCGGTATCTGCTTTCACAATTGCACACACCACATTGCCCAATCAAGGTCCCTCTAACCCGCACCCTGTGACCAAATCCACATTTGTTCCCGCCCCCCCCGGTAAAGCCCAGGGTGAAGGACCCACAGTCTTGGGTTTCGTAAATTCGAAACCTTAACGCTGGGTAAAATGGCTTTAAATCAATTTCTGTTTTCCCCATTGCTCGGATCTGCTTCACAATTGCACACAAACACATTGCACCCCAATGGTCCACTAACCGCCCCCGGCCCTTTGGGAACAAATTCCACATTTGTCCCGCCCCGCCCCCCGGTAAGCCCAGGGTCCAAGGTCACAGACATTGGTGTGTTCGAAACCTTGCAACGCTGAGTAAATAGTTTTATAATTTTCAGTTTCCCCTTGCTCGGCATCTGCTTACACATTTCCACACACACAATTGCTCCCAAATTGTCCCTCTACCCGCCCAGTGACAAATCCACATTCCTTCCCGCACCTGCTAAGACCAGGGTCAAGGTCACAGACTTGGTGTTTCATTTCGAAACCTTAACGCTGGTAGATGCCATTATAATTTCTGTTTCCCCTTGCTCGGTAGCTGTCTTCACAATTTCACACACGCAATTGCTCCCAAAGGTGGCCCTCCGCCACCCTGTGGACAAATCCTCCACATTCGTGGCCAGTCCCCCACTAAGGCCCAGGGTCAAGGTCACAGACTTGGTTTGCGTTCGAAACCTTAACGCTGGTAAATGCCTTATTAAATTTCTGTTTCCCTTGCTCGATCTGCTTCACAATTAACACACGGCGCTTATTGCTCGCCAATGGTCCTCTGCCACCCTTGTTACAAATCCACATTCGTGCCGCCCCTGCTAAGCCCTAGGGACCAAGGACAGAGACGTTTTAGTGCGTTTCGAAACCATAACGCTGGTTGGAAATAAAAGCCATTATTATGGCCCCCGCCACAGAATGGTGAGGGGGGGCATATAAATTGTTACCGACGTCCAGTACGTTAACTTACAGAAACCATTAACGCCAGGGTAAATGCCCTTATAAATTTCTGGATTTCCCTTGCACGTGGATCTTCCTTCACAATTTCACTACCACGCCATTGCTCCAATAGTTCCCTCTGCCACCCTGTGACAAATCCACAATTCGTGCCAGCCCCCCGCCCCCAAACCCCAAGGGTCAAGGACACAGACTTGGTGCGTTTCGAAACCTTAACCGCTGGGTAAATGGCTTTTAATTTTCTGTTTCCTTGCTCGGAGATCTGCCTTCACCATTTCAACCACACGCATTGCTCCAATGGTCCTCTACCGCCCTGTGACAAATCCACATTTGTCCCGCCCCCGCTAAGCCCAGGGTCAAGGGACACAGACCCATTGGTGCGTTCCGAAACCTTAACGCTGAGTAAATGGCTTGTAATTTCTGTGTCTTTGCTCGGATCTGCTTCACATTTCACACACGCATTGCTCCAATGGTCCTCTACAGCCCTGTGACAAATCCACATTCGTCCCGCCCCCGCTAAGCCCAGGTTCAAGGTCACAGACTTGGTGCGTTCGAAACCTTAACGCTGGGTAAATGGCTTATAATTTCTGTTTCCTTGCTCGGATCTGCTTCACATTTCACACACGCATTGCTCCAATGGTCCTCTACTGCCCTGTGACAAATGATCATCTTCTTCAGTTTTGCTTTGATAATGCTGAATATGACATTTGTGGTCAAAATTAACAAGCTCGTCCCGCCCCCGCTAAGCCCAGGTTCAAGGTC